>OX381609.1:30359378-31076878 GCA_947459985.1 Diloba caeruleocephala | reverse complement strand
GTATTTTGCATAGCCCTCTGGGCCCCACAAGCTTTTGTACGCTCGTACGTTTGGCAAGTGGTCTCCGTAGTCCGTTTCTGGTGCAGATTGTCATAAATCGTCTGCAAAACATTCATTTTGTCCAAATTTATAACAATAAAACCAGTTTTTAGACCATAACTTTTTAAATTTGTTCCCATCCATACCAAGTTCTTTACACCATCGGATAGCCCTCTTCAAGAGCTATCCAACGACGTATCGCACGTAGGGTTTAACACCATCAAAAGTCAAAAAAATTCTTAATAAAAGTTTAAATTTTACCATAAATACCTAAACCGAGTCGATGTGGTGAGTGCAGTTTTCACATACAATCACATATCTTGGCTTCTAGTAGGCGTATTAGGACGCGGTTTTCAGCCTTTTTAGTTATATTAAACCCATAGCTAGGCAATAGACCCTTAAAAGTGCAAGAAAATACCAAAAAATTTCCAAATTTTCCGTATAACAGATTTACTTTGAAAAATTTCATTAGTTTCAGTATTTTGCATAGCCCTCTGGGCCCCACAAGCTTTTGTACGCTCGTACGTTTGGCAAGTGGTCTCCGTAGTCCGTTTCTGGTGCAGATTGTCATAAATCGTCTGCAAAACATTCATTTTGTCCAAATTTATAACAATAAAACCAGTTTTTAGACCATAACTTTTTAAATTTGTTCCCATCCATACCAAGTTCTTTACACCATCGGATAGCCCTCTTCAAGAGCTATCCAACGACGTATCGCACGTAGGGTTTAACACCATCAAAAGTCAAAAAAATTCTTAATAAAAGTTTAAATTTTACCATAAATACCTAAACCGAGTCGATGTGGTGAGTGCAGTTTTCACATACAATCACATATCTTGGCTTCTAGTAGGCGTATTAGGACGCGGTTTTCAGCCTTTTTAGTTATATTAAACCCATAGCTAGGCAATAGACCCTTAAAAGTGCAAGAAAATACCAAAAAATTTCCAAATTTTCCGTATAACAGATTTACTTTGAAAAATTTCATTAGTTTCAGTATTTTGCATAGCCCTCTGGGCCCCACAAGCTTTTGTACGCTCGTACGTTTGGCAAGTGGTCTCCGTAGTCCGTTTCTGGTGCAGATTGTCATAAATCGTCTGCAAAACATTCATTTTGTCCAAATTTATAACAATAAAACCAGTTTTTAGACCATAACTTTTTAAATTTGTTCCCATCCATACCAAGTTCTTTACACCATCGGATAGCCCTCTTCAAGAGCTATCCAACGACGTATCGCACGTAGGGTTTAACACCATCAAAAGTCAAAAAAATTCTTAATAAAAGTTTAAATTTTACTATAAATACCTAAACCGAGTCGATGTGGTGAGTGCAGTTTTCATAAACAATCACATATCTTGGCTTCTAGTAGGCGTATTAGGACGCGGTTTTCGGGCTTCTTAGTTATATTAAACCCATAGCTAGGCAATAGACCCTTAAAAGTGCAAGAAAATACCAAAAATTTTCCGAATTTTCCATATAACAGATATACTTTGAAAAATTTCAGTAGTTTCAGTATTTTGCATAGCCCTCTGGGCCCCACAAGCTTTTGTACGCTCGTACGTTTGGCAAGTGGTCTCCGTAGTCCGTTTCTGGTGCAGATTGTCATAAATCGTCTGCAAAACATTCATTTTGTCCAAATTTATAACAATAAAACCAGTTTTTAGACCATAACTTTTTAAATTTGTTCCCATCCATACCAAGTTCTTTACACCATCGGATAGCCCTCTTCAAGAGCTATCCAACGACGTATCGCACGTAGGGTTTAACACCATCAAAAGTCAAAAAAATTCTTAATAAAAGTTTAAATTTTACCATAAATACCTAAACCGAGTCGATGTGGTGAGTGCAGTTTTCACATACAATCACATATCTTGGCTTCTAGTAGGCGTATTAGGACGCGGTTTTCAGCCTTTTTAGTTATATTAAACCCATAGCTAGGCAATAGACCCTTAAAAGTGCAAGAAAATACCAAAAAATTTCCAAATTTTCCGTATAACAGATTTACTTTGAAAAATTTCATTAGTTTCAGTATTTTGCATAGCCCTCTGGGCCCCACAAGCTTTTGTACGCTCGTACGTTTGGCAAGTGGTCTCCGTAGTCCGTTTCTGGTGCAGATTGTCATAAATCGTCTGCAAAACATTCATTTTGTCCAAATTTATAACAATAAAACCAGTTTTTAGACCATAACTTTTTAAATTTGTTCCCATCCATACCAAGTTCTTTACACCATCGGATAGCCCTCTTCAAGAGCTATCCAACGACGTATCGCACGTAGGGTTTAACACCATCAAAAGTCAAAAAAATTCTTAATAAAAGTTTAAATTTTACCATAAATACCTAAACCGAGTCGATGTGGTGAGTGCAGTTTTCACATACAATCACATATCTTGGCTTCTAGTAGGCGTATTAGGACGCGGTTTTCAGCCTTTTTAGTTATATTAAACCCATAGCTAGGCAATAGACCCTTAAAAGTGCAAGAAAATACCAAAAAATTTCCAAATTTTCCGTATAACAGATTTACTTTGAAAAATTTCATTAGTTTCAGTATTTTGCATAGCCCTCTGGGCCCCACAAGCTTTTGTACGCTCGTACGTTTGGCAAGTGGTCTCCGTAGTCCGTTTCTGGTGCAGATTGTCATAAATCGTCTGCAAAACATTCATTTTGTCCAAATTTATAACAATAAAACCAGTTTTTAGACCATAACTTTTTAAATTTGTTCCCATCCATACCAAGTTCTTTACACCATCGGATAGCCCTCTTCAAGAGCTATCCAACGACGTATCGCACGTAGGGTTTAACACCATCAAAAGTCAAAAAAATTCTTAATAAAAGTTTAAATTTTACCATAAATACCTAAACCGAGTCGATGTGGTGAGTGCAGTTTTCACATACAATCACATATCTTGGCTTCTAGTAGGCGTATTAGGACGCGGTTTTCAGCCTTTTTAGTTATATTAAACCCATAGCTAGGCAATAGACCCTTAAAAGTGCAAGAAAATACCAAAAAATTTCCAAATTTTCCGTATAACAGATTTACTTTGAAAAATTTCATTAGTTTCAGTATTTTGCATAGCCCTCTGGGCCCCACAAGCTTTTGTACGCTCGTACGTTTGGCAAGTGGTCTCCGTAGTCCGTTTCTGGTGCAGATTGTCATAAATCGTCTGCAAAACATTCATTTTGTCCAAATTTATAACAATAAAACCAGTTTTTAGACCATAACTTTTTAAATTTGTTCCCATCCATACCAAGTTCTTTACACCATCGGATAGCCCTCTTCAAGAGCTATCCAACGACGTATCGCACGTAGGGTTTAACACCATCAAAAGTCAAAAAAATTCTTAATAAAAGTTTAAATTTTACCATAAATACCTAAACCGAGTCGATGTGGTGAGTGCAGTTTTCACATACAATCACATATCTTGGCTTCTAGTAGGCGTATTAGGACGCGGTTTTCAGCCTTTTTAGTTATATTAAACCCATAGCTAGGCAATAGACCCTTAAAAGTGCAAGAAAATACCAAAAAATTTCCAAATTTTCCGTATAACAGATTTACTTTGAAAAATTTCATTAGTTTCAGTATTTTGCATAGCCCTCTGGGCCCCACAAGCTTTTGTACGCTCGTACGTTTGGCAAGTGGTCTCCGTAGTCCGTTTCTGGTGCAGATTGTCATAAATCGTCTGCAAAACATTCATTTTGTCCAAATTTATAACAATAAAACCAGTTTTTAGACCATAACTTTTTAAATTTGTTCCCATCCATACCAAGTTCTTTACACCATCGGATAGCCCTCTTCAAGAGCTATCCAACGACGTATCGCACGTAGGGTTTAACACCATCAAAAGTCAAAAAAATTCTTAATAAAAGTTTAAATTTTACTATAAATACCTAAACCGAGTCGATGTGGTGAGTGCAGTTTTCATAAACAATCACATATCTTGGCTTCTAGTAGGCGTATTAGGACGCGGTTTTCGGGCTTCTTAGTTATATTAAACCCATAGCTAGGCAATAGACCCTTAAAAGTGCAAGAAAATACCAAAAATTTTCCGAATTTTCCATATAACAGATATACTTTGAAAAATTTCAGTAGTTTCAGTATTTTGCATAGCCCTCTGGGCCCCACAAGCTTTTGTACGCTCGTACGTTTGGCAAGTGGTCTCCGTAGTCCGTTTCTGGTGCAGATTGTCATAAATCGTCTGCAAAACATTCATTTTGTCCAAATTTATAACAATAAAACCAGTTTTTAGACCATAACTTTTTAAATTTGTTCCCATCCATACCAAGTTCTTTACACCATCGGATAGCCCTCTTCAAGAGCTATCCAACGACGTATCGCACGTAGGGTTTAACACCATCAAAAGTCAAAAAAATTCTTAATAAAAGTTTAAATTTTACCATAAATACCTAAACCGAGTCGATGTGGTGAGTGCAGTTTTCACATACAATCACATATCTTGGCTTCTAGTAGGCGTATTAGGACGCGGTTTTCAGCCTTTTTAGTTATATTAAACCCATAGCTAGGCAATAGACCCTTAAAAGTGCAAGAAAATACCAAAAAATTTCCAAATTTTCCGTATAACAGATTTACTTTGAAAAATTTCATTAGTTTCAGTATTTTGCATAGCCCTCTGGGCCCCACAAGCTTTTGTACGCTCGTACGTTTGGCAAGTGGTCTCCGTAGTCCGTTTCTGGTGCAGATTGTCATAAATCGTCTGCAAAACATTCATTTTGTCCAAATTTATAACAATAAAACCAGTTTTTAGACCATAACTTTTTAAATTTGTTCCCATCCATACCAAGTTCTTTACACCATCGGATAGCCCTCTTCAAGAGCTATCCAACGACGTATCGCACGTAGGGTTTAACACCATCAAAAGTCAAAAAAATTCTTAATAAAAGTTTAAATTTTACCATAAATACCTAAACCGAGTCGATGTGGTGAGTGCAGTTTTCACATACAATCACATATCTTGGCTTCTAGTAGGCGTATTAGGACGCGGTTTTCAGCCTTTTTAGTTATATTAAACCCATAGCTAGGCAATAGACCCTTAAAAGTGCAAGAAAATACCAAAAAATTTCCAAATTTTCCGTATAACAGATTTACTTTGAAAAATTTCATTAGTTTCAGTATTTTGCATAGCCCTCTGGGCCCCACAAGCTTTTGTACGCTCGTACGTTTGGCAAGTGGTCTCCGTAGTCCGTTTCTGGTGCAGATTGTCATAAATCGTCTGCAAAACATTCATTTTGTCCAAATTTATAACAATAAAACCAGTTTTTAGACCATAACTTTTTAAATTTGTTCCCATCCATACCAAGTTCTTTACACCATCGGATAGCCCTCTTCAAGAGCTATCCAACGACGTATCGCACGTAGGGTTTAACACCATCAAAAGTCAAAAAAATTCTTAATAAAAGTTTAAATTTTACCATAAATACCTAAACCGAGTCGATGTGGTGAGTGCAGTTTTCACATACAATCACATATCTTGGCTTCTAGTAGGCGTATTAGGACGCGGTTTTCAGCCTTTTTAGTTATATTAAACCCATAGCTAGGCAATAGACCCTTAAAAGTGCAAGAAAATACCAAAAAATTTCCAAATTTTCCGTATAACAGATTTACTTTGAAAAATTTCATTAGTTTCAGTATTTTGCATAGCCCTCTGGGCCCCACAAGCTTTTGTACGCTCGTACGTTTGGCAAGTGGTCTCCGTAGTCCGTTTCTGGTGCAGATTGTCATAAATCGTCTGCAAAACATTCATTTTGTCCAAATTTATAACAATAAAACCAGTTTTTAGACCATAACTTTTTAAATTTGTTCCCATCCATACCAAGTTCTTTACACCATCGGATAGCCCTCTTCAAGAGCTATCCAACGACGTATCGCACGTAGGGTTTAACACCATCAAAAGTCAAAAAAATTCTTAATAAAAGTTTAAATTTTACCATAAATACCTAAACCGAGTCGATGTGGTGAGTGCAGTTTTCACATACAATCACATATCTTGGCTTCTAGTAGGCGTATTAGGACGCGGTTTTCAGCCTTTTTAGTTATATTAAACCCATAGCTAGGCAATAGACCCTTAAAAGTGCAAGAAAATACCAAAAAATTTCCAAATTTTCCGTATAACAGATTTACTTTGAAAAATTTCATTAGTTTCAGTATTTTGCATAGCCCTCTGGGCCCCACAAGCTTTTGTACGCTCGTACGTTTGGCAAGTGGTCTCCGTAGTCCGTTTCTGGTGCAGATTGTCATAAATCGTCTGCAAAACATTCATTTTGTCCAAATTTATAACAATAAAACCAGTTTTTAGACCATAACTTTTTAAATTTGTTCCCATCCATACCAAGTTCTTTACACCATCGGATAGCCCTCTTCAAGAGCTATCCAACGACGTATCGCACGTAGGGTTTAACACCATCAAAAGTCAAAAAAATTCTTAATAAAAGTTTAAATTTTACCATAAATACCTAAACCGAGTCGATGTGGTGAGTGCAGTTTTCACATACAATCACATATCTTGGCTTCTAGTAGGCGTATTAGGACGCGGTTTTCAGCCTTTTTAGTTATATTAAACCCATAGCTAGGCAATAGACCCTTAAAAGTGCAAGAAAATACCAAAAAATTTCCAAATTTTCCGTATAACAGATTTACTTTGAAAAATTTCATTAGTTTCAGTATTTTGCATAGCCCTCTGGGCCCCACAAGCTTTTGTACGCTCGTACGTTTGGCAAGTGGTCTCCGTAGTCCGTTTCTGGTGCAGATTGTCATAAATCGTCTGCAAAACATTCATTTTGTCCAAATTTATAACAATAAAACCAGTTTTTAGACCATAACTTTTTAAATTTGTTCCCATCCATACCAAGTTCTTTACACCATCGGATAGCCCTCTTCAAGAGCTATCCAACGACGTATCGCACGTAGGGTTTAACACCATCAAAAGTCAAAAAAATTCTTAATAAAAGTTTAAATTTTACCATAAATACCTAAACCGAGTCGATGTGGTGAGTGCAGTTTTCACATACAATCACATATCTTGGCTTCTAGTAGGCGTATTAGGACGCGGTTTTCAGCCTTTTTAGTTATATTAAACCCATAGCTAGGCAATAGACCCTTAAAAGTGCAAGAAAATACCAAAAAATTTCCAAATTTTCCGTATAACAGATTTACTTTGAAAAATTTCATTAGTTTCAGTATTTTGCATAGCCCTCTGGGCCCCACAAGCTTTTGTACGCTCGTACGTTTGGCAAGTGGTCTCCGTAGTCCGTTTCTGGTGCAGATTGTCATAAATCGTCTGCAAAACATTCATTTTGTCCAAATTTATAACAATAAAACCAGTTTTTAGACCATAACTTTTTAAATTTGTTCCCATCCATACCAAGTTCTTTACACCATCGGATAGCCCTCTTCAAGAGCTATCCAACGACGTATCGCACGTAGGGTTTAACACCATCAAAAGTCAAAAAAATTCTTAATAAAAGTTTAAATTTTACCATAAATACCTAAACCGAGTCGATGTGGTGAGTGCAGTTTTCACATACAATCACATATCTTGGCTTCTAGTAGGCGTATTAGGACGCGGTTTTCAGCCTTTTTAGTTATATTAAACCCATAGCTAGGCAATAGACCCTTAAAAGTGCAAGAAAATACCAAAAAATTTCCAAATTTTCCGTATAACAGATTTACTTTGAAAAATTTCATTAGTTTCAGTATTTTGCATAGCCCTCTGGGCCCCACAAGCTTTTGTACGCTCGTACGTTTGGCAAGTGGTCTCCGTAGTCCGTTTCTGGTGCAGATTGTCATAAATCGTCTGCAAAACATTCATTTTGTCCAAATTTATAACAATAAAACCAGTTTTTAGACCATAACTTTTTAAATTTGTTCCCATCCATACCAAGTTCTTTACACCATCGGATAGCCCTCTTCAAGAGCTATCCAACGACGTATCGCACGTAGGGTTTAACACCATCAAAAGTCAAAAAAATTCTTAATAAAAGTTTAAATTTTACCATAAATACCTAAACCGAGTCGATGTGGTGAGTGCAGTTTTCACATACAATCACATATCTTGGCTTCTAGTAGGCGTATTAGGACGCGGTTTTCAGCCTTTTTAGTTATATTAAACCCATAGCTAGGCAATAGACCCTTAAAAGTGCAAGAAAATACCAAAAAATTTCCAAATTTTCCGTATAACAGATTTACTTTGAAAAATTTCATTAGTTTCAGTATTTTGCATAGCCCTCTGGGCCCCACAAGCTTTTGTACGCTCGTACGTTTGGCAAGTGGTCTCCGTAGTCCGTTTCTGGTGCAGATTGTCATAAATCGTCTGCAAAACATTCATTTTGTCCAAATTTATAACAATAAAACCAGTTTTTAGACCATAACTTTTTAAATTTGTTCCCATCCATACCAAGTTCTTTACACCATCGGATAGCCCTCTTCAAGAGCTATCCAACGACGTATCGCACGTAGGGTTTAACACCATCAAAAGTCAAAAAAATTCTTAATAAAAGTTTAAATTTTACTATAAATACCTAAACCGAGTCGATGTGGTGAGTGCAGTTTTCATAAACAATCACATATCTTGGCTTCTAGTAGGCGTATTAGGACGCGGTTTTCGGGCTTCTTAGTTATATTAAACCCATAGCTAGGCAATAGACCCTTAAAAGTGCAAGAAAATACCAAAAATTTTCCGAATTTTCCATATAACAGATATACTTTGAAAAATTTCAGTAGTTTCAGTATTTTGCATAGCCCTCTGGGCCCCACAAGCTTTTGTACGCTCGTACGTTTGGCAAGTGGTCTCCGTAGTCCGTTTCTGGTGCAGATTGTCATAAATCGTCTGCAAAACATTCATTTTGTCCAAATTTATAACAATAAAACCAGTTTTTAGACCATAACTTTTTAAATTTGTTCCCATCCATACCAAGTTCTTTACACCATCGGATAGCCCTCTTCAAGAGCTATCCAACGACGTATCGCACGTAGGGTTTAACACCATCAAAAGTCAAAAAAATTCTTAATAAAAGTTTAAATTTTACCATAAATACCTAAACCGAGTCGATGTGGTGAGTGCAGTTTTCACATACAATCACATATCTTGGCTTCTAGTAGGCGTATTAGGACGCGGTTTTCAGCCTTTTTAGTTATATTAAACCCATAGCTAGGCAATAGACCCTTAAAAGTGCAAGAAAATACCAAAAAATTTCCAAATTTTCCGTATAACAGATTTACTTTGAAAAATTTCATTAGTTTCAGTATTTTGCATAGCCCTCTGGGCCCCACAAGCTTTTGTACGCTCGTACGTTTGGCAAGTGGTCTCCGTAGTCCGTTTCTGGTGCAGATTGTCATAAATCGTCTGCAAAACATTCATTTTGTCCAAATTTATAACAATAAAACCAGTTTTTAGACCATAACTTTTTAAATTTGTTCCCATCCATACCAAGTTCTTTACACCATCGGATAGCCCTCTTCAAGAGCTATCCAACGACGTATCGCACGTAGGGTTTAACACCATCAAAAGTCAAAAAAATTCTTAATAAAAGTTTAAATTTTACCATAAATACCTAAACCGAGTCGATGTGGTGAGTGCAGTTTTCACATACAATCACATATCTTGGCTTCTAGTAGGCGTATTAGGACGCGGTTTTCAGCCTTTTTAGTTATATTAAACCCATAGCTAGGCAATAGACCCTTAAAAGTGCAAGAAAATACCAAAAAATTTCCAAATTTTCCGTATAACAGATTTACTTTGAAAAATTTCATTAGTTTCAGTATTTTGCATAGCCCTCTGGGCCCCACAAGCTTTTGTACGCTCGTACGTTTGGCAAGTGGTCTCCGTAGTCCGTTTCTGGTGCAGATTGTCATAAATCGTCTGCAAAACATTCATTTTGTCCAAATTTATAACAATAAAACCAGTTTTTAGACCATAACTTTTTAAATTTGTTCCCATCCATACCAAGTTCTTTACACCATCGGATAGCCCTCTTCAAGAGCTATCCAACGACGTATCGCACGTAGGGTTTAACACCATCAAAAGTCAAAAAAATTCTTAATAAAAGTTTAAATTTTACCATAAATACCTAAACCGAGTCGATGTGGTGAGTGCAGTTTTCACATACAATCACATATCTTGGCTTCTAGTAGGCGTATTAGGACGCGGTTTTCAGCCTTTTTAGTTATATTAAACCCATAGCTAGGCAATAGACCCTTAAAAGTGCAAGAAAATACCAAAAAATTTCCAAATTTTCCGTATAACAGATTTACTTTGAAAAATTTCATTAGTTTCAGTATTTTGCATAGCCCTCTGGGCCCCACAAGCTTTTGTACGCTCGTACGTTTGGCAAGTGGTCTCCGTAGTCCGTTTCTGGTGCAGATTGTCATAAATCGTCTGCAAAACATTCATTTTGTCCAAATTTATAACAATAAAACCAGTTTTTAGACCATAACTTTTTAAATTTGTTCCCATCCATACCAAGTTCTTTACACCATCGGATAGCCCTCTTCAAGAGCTATCCAACGACGTATCGCACGTAGGGTTTAACACCATCAAAAGTCAAAAAAATTCTTAATAAAAGTTTAAATTTTACTATAAATACCTAAACCGAGTCGATGTGGTGAGTGCAGTTTTCATAAACAATCACATATCTTGGCTTCTAGTAGGCGTATTAGGACGCGGTTTTCGGGCTTCTTAGTTATATTAAACCCATAGCTAGGCAATAGACCCTTAAAAGTGCAAGAAAATACCAAAAATTTTCCGAATTTTCCATATAACAGATATACTTTGAAAAATTTCAGTAGTTTCAGTATTTTGCATAGCCCTCTGGGCCCCACAAGCTTTTGTACGCTCGTACGTTTGGCAAGTGGTCTCCGTAGTCCGTTTCTGGTGCAGATTGTCATAAATCGTCTGCAAAACATTCATTTTGTCCAAATTTATAACAATAAAACCAGTTTTTAGACCATAACTTTTTAAATTTGTTCCCATCCATACCAAGTTCTTTACACCATCGGATAGCCCTCTTCAAGAGCTATCCAACGACGTATCGCACGTAGGGTTTAACACCATCAAAAGTCAAAAAAATTCTTAATAAAAGTTTAAATTTTACCATAAATACCTAAACCGAGTCGATGTGGTGAGTGCAGTTTTCACATACAATCACATATCTTGGCTTCTAGTAGGCGTATTAGGACGCGGTTTTCAGCCTTTTTAGTTATATTAAACCCATAGCTAGGCAATAGACCCTTAAAAGTGCAAGAAAATACCAAAAAATTTCCAAATTTTCCGTATAACAGATTTACTTTGAAAAATTTCATTAGTTTCAGTATTTTGCATAGCCCTCTGGGCCCCACAAGCTTTTGTACGCTCGTACGTTTGGCAAGTGGTCTCCGTAGTCCGTTTCTGGTGCAGATTGTCATAAATCGTCTGCAAAACATTCATTTTGTCCAAATTTATAACAATAAAACCAGTTTTTAGACCATAACTTTTTAAATTTGTTCCCATCCATACCAAGTTCTTTACACCATCGGATAGCCCTCTTCAAGAGCTATCCAACGACGTATCGCACGTAGGGTTTAACACCATCAAAAGTCAAAAAAATTCTTAATAAAAGTTTAAATTTTACCATAAATACCTAAACCGAGTCGATGTGGTGAGTGCAGTTTTCACATACAATCACATATCTTGGCTTCTAGTAGGCGTATTAGGACGCGGTTTTCAGCCTTTTTAGTTATATTAAACCCATAGCTAGGCAATAGACCCTTAAAAGTGCAAGAAAATACCAAAAAATTTCCAAATTTTCCGTATAACAGATTTACTTTGAAAAATTTCATTAGTTTCAGTATTTTGCATAGCCCTCTGGGCCCCACAAGCTTTTGTACGCTCGTACGTTTGGCAAGTGGTCTCCGTAGTCCGTTTCTGGTGCAGATTGTCATAAATCGTCTGCAAAACATTCATTTTGTCCAAATTTATAACAATAAAACCAGTTTTTAGACCATAACTTTTTAAATTTGTTCCCATCCATACCAAGTTCTTTACACCATCGGATAGCCCTCTTCAAGAGCTATCCAACGACGTATCGCACGTAGGGTTTAACACCATCAAAAGTCAAAAAAATTCTTAATAAAAGTTTAAATTTTACCATAAATACCTAAACCGAGTCGATGTGGTGAGTGCAGTTTTCACATACAATCACATATCTTGGCTTCTAGTAGGCGTATTAGGACGCGGTTTTCAGCCTTTTTAGTTATATTAAACCCATAGCTAGGCAATAGACCCTTAAAAGTGCAAGAAAATACCAAAAAATTTCCAAATTTTCCGTATAACAGATTTACTTTGAAAAATTTCATTAGTTTCAGTATTTTGCATAGCCCTCTGGGCCCCACAAGCTTTTGTACGCTCGTACGTTTGGCAAGTGGTCTCCGTAGTCCGTTTCTGGTGCAGATTGTCATAAATCGTCTGCAAAACATTCATTTTGTCCAAATTTATAACAATAAAACCAGTTTTTAGACCATAACTTTTTAAATTTGTTCCCATCCATACCAAGTTCTTTACACCATCGGATAGCCCTCTTCAAGAGCTATCCAACGACGTATCGCACGTAGGGTTTAACACCATCAAAAGTCAAAAAAATTCTTAATAAAAGTTTAAATTTTACCATAAATACCTAAACCGAGTCGATGTGGTGAGTGCAGTTTTCACATACAATCACATATCTTGGCTTCTAGTAGGCGTATTAGGACGCGGTTTTCAGCCTTTTTAGTTATATTAAACCCATAGCTAGGCAATAGACCCTTAAAAGTGCAAGAAAATACCAAAAAATTTCCAAATTTTCCGTATAACAGATTTACTTTGAAAAATTTCATTAGTTTCAGTATTTTGCATAGCCCTCTGGGCCCCACAAGCTTTTGTACGCTCGTACGTTTGGCAAGTGGTCTCCGTAGTCCGTTTCTGGTGCAGATTGTCATAAATCGTCTGCAAAACATTCATTTTGTCCAAATTTATAACAATAAAACCAGTTTTTAGACCATAACTTTTTAAATTTGTTCCCATCCATACCAAGTTCTTTACACCATCGGATAGCCCTCTTCAAGAGCTATCCAACGACGTATCGCACGTAGGGTTTAACACCATCAAAAGTCAAAAAAATTCTTAATAAAAGTTTAAATTTTACCATAAATACCTAAACCGAGTCGATGTGGTGAGTGCAGTTTTCACATACAATCACATATCTTGGCTTCTAGTAGGCGTATTAGGACGCGGTTTTCAGCCTTTTTAGTTATATTAAACCCATAGCTAGGCAATAGACCCTTAAAAGTGCAAGAAAATACCAAAAAATTTCCAAATTTTCCGTATAACAGATTTACTTTGAAAAATTTCATTAGTTTCAGTATTTTGCATAGCCCTCTGGGCCCCACAAGCTTTTGTACGCTCGTACGTTTGGCAAGTGGTCTCCGTAGTCCGTTTCTGGTGCAGATTGTCATAAATCGTCTGCAAAACATTCATTTTGTCCAAATTTATAACAATAAAACCAGTTTTTAGACCATAACTTTTTAAATTTGTTCCCATCCATACCAAGTTCTTTACACCATCGGATAGCCCTCTTCAAGAGCTATCCAACGACGTATCGCACGTAGGGTTTAACACCATCAAAAGTCAAAAAAATTCTTAATAAAAGTTTAAATTTTACCATAAATACCTAAACCGAGTCGATGTGGTGAGTGCAGTTTTCACATACAATCACATATCTTGGCTTCTAGTAGGCGTATTAGGACGCGGTTTTCAGCCTTTTTAGTTATATTAAACCCATAGCTAGGCAATAGACCCTTAAAAGTGCAAGAAAATACCAAAAAATTTCCAAATTTTCCGTATAACAGATTTACTTTGAAAAATTTCATTAGTTTCAGTATTTTGCATAGCCCTCTGGGCCCCACAAGCTTTTGTACGCTCGTACGTTTGGCAAGTGGTCTCCGTAGTCCGTTTCTGGTGCAGATTGTCATAAATCGTCTGCAAAACATTCATTTTGTCCAAATTTATAACAATAAAACCAGTTTTTAGACCATAACTTTTTAAATTTGTTCCCATCCATACCAAGTTCTTTACACCATCGGATAGCCCTCTTCAAGAGCTATCCAACGACGTATCGCACGTAGGGTTTAACACCATCAAAAGTCAAAAAAATTCTTAATAAAAGTTTAAATTTTACCATAAATACCTAAACCGAGTCGATGTGGTGAGTGCAGTTTTCACATACAATCACATATCTTGGCTTCTAGTAGGCGTATTAGGACGCGGTTTTCAGCCTTTTTAGTTATATTAAACCCATAGCTAGGCAATAGACCCTTAAAAGTGCAAGAAAATACCAAAAAATTTCCAAATTTTCCGTATAACAGATTTACTTTGAAAAATTTCATTAGTTTCAGTATTTTGCATAGCCCTCTGGGCCCCACAAGCTTTTGTACGCTCGTACGTTTGGCAAGTGGTCTCCGTAGTCCGTTTCTGGTGCAGATTGTCATAAATCGTCTGCAAAACATTCATTTTGTCCAAATTTATAACAATAAAACCAGTTTTTAGACCATAACTTTTTAAATTTGTTCCCATCCATACCAAGTTCTTTACACCATCGGATAGCCCTCTTCAAGAGCTATCCAACGACGTATCGCACGTAGGGTTTAACACCATCAAAAGTCAAAAAAATTCTTAATAAAAGTTTAAATTTTACCATAAATACCTAAACCGAGTCGATGTGGTGAGTGCAGTTTTCACATACAATCACATATCTTGGCTTCTAGTAGGCGTATTAGGACGCGGTTTTCAGCCTTTTTAGTTATATTAAACCCATAGCTAGGCAATAGACCCTTAAAAGTGCAAGAAAATACCAAAAAATTTCCAAATTTTCCGTATAACAGATTTACTTTGAAAAATTTCATTAGTTTCAGTATTTTGCATAGCCCTCTGGGCCCCACAAGCTTTTGTACGCTCGTACGTTTGGCAAGTGGTCTCCGTAGTCCGTTTCTGGTGCAGATTGTCATAAATCGTCTGCAAAACATTCATTTTGTCCAAATTTATAACAATAAAACCAGTTTTTAGACCATAACTTTTTAAATTTGTTCCCATCCATACCAAGTTCTTTACACCATCGGATAGCCCTCTTCAAGAGCTATCCAACGACGTATCGCACGTAGGGTTTAACACCATCAAAAGTCAAAAAAATTCTTAATAAAAGTTTAAATTTTACCATAAATACCTAAACCGAGTCGATGTGGTGAGTGCAGTTTTCACATACAATCACATATCTTGGCTTCTAGTAGGCGTATTAGGACGCGGTTTTCAGCCTTTTTAGTTATATTAAACCCATAGCTAGGCAATAGACCCTTAAAAGTGCAAGAAAATACCAAAAAATTTCCAAATTTTCCGTATAACAGATTTACTTTGAAAAATTTCATTAGTTTCAGTATTTTGCATAGCCCTCTGGGCCCCACAAGCTTTTGTACGCTCGTACGTTTGGCAAGTGGTCTCCGTAGTCCGTTTCTGGTGCAGATTGTCATAAATCGTCTGCAAAACATTCATTTTGTCCAAATTTATAACAATAAAACCAGTTTTTAGACCATAACTTTTTAAATTTGTTCCCATCCATACCAAGTTCTTTACACCATCGGATAGCCCTCTTCAAGAGCTATCCAACGACGTATCGCACGTAGGGTTTAACACCATCAAAAGTCAAAAAAATTCTTAATAAAAGTTTAAATTTTACCATAAATACCTAAACCGAGTCGATGTGGTGAGTGCAGTTTTCACATACAATCACATATCTTGGCTTCTAGTAGGCGTATTAGGACGCGGTTTTCAGCCTTTTTAGTTATATTAAACCCATAGCTAGGCAATAGACCCTTAAAAGTGCAAGAAAATACCAAAAAATTTCCAAATTTTCCGTATAACAGATTTACTTTGAAAAATTTCATTAGTTTCAGTATTTTGCATAGCCCTCTGGGCCCCACAAGCTTTTGTACGCTCGTACGTTTGGCAAGTGGTCTCCGTAGTCCGTTTCTGGTGCAGATTGTCATAAATCGTCTGCAAAACATTCATTTTGTCCAAATTTATAACAATAAAACCAGTTTTTAGACCATAACTTTTTAAATTTGTTCCCATCCATACCAAGTTCTTTACACCATCGGATAGCCCTCTTCAAGAGCTATCCAACGACGTATCGCACGTAGGGTTTAACACCATCAAAAGTCAAAAAAATTCTTAATAAAAGTTTAAATTTTACCATAAATACCTAAACCGAGTCGATGTGGTGAGTGCAGTTTTCACATACAATCACATATCTTGGCTTCTAGTAGGCGTATTAGGACGCGGTTTTCAGCCTTTTTAGTTATATTAAACCCATAGCTAGGCAATAGACCCTTAAAAGTGCAAGAAAATACCAAAAAATTTCCAAATTTTCCGTATAACAGATTTACTTTGAAAAATTTCATTAGTTTCAGTATTTTGCATAGCCCTCTGGGCCCCACAAGCTTTTGTACGCTCGTACGTTTGGCAAGTGGTCTCCGTAGTCCGTTTCTGGTGCAGATTGTCATAAATCGTCTGCAAAACATTCATTTTGTCCAAATTTATAACAATAAAACCAGTTTTTAGACCATAACTTTTTAAATTTGTTCCCATCCATACCAAGTTCTTTACACCATCGGATAGCCCTCTTCAAGAGCTATCCAACGACGTATCGCACGTAGGGTTTAACACCATCAAAAGTCAAAAAAATTCTTAATAAAAGTTTAAATTTTACCATAAATACCTAAACCGAGTCGATGTGGTGAGTGCAGTTTTCACATACAATCACATATCTTGGCTTCTAGTAGGCGTATTAGGACGCGGTTTTCAGCCTTTTTAGTTATATTAAACCCATAGCTAGGCAATAGACCCTTAAAAGTGCAAGAAAATACCAAAAAATTTCCAAATTTTCCGTATAACAGATTTACTTTGAAAAATTTCATTAGTTTCAGTATTTTGCATAGCCCTCTGGGCCCCACAAGCTTTTGTACGCTCGTACGTTTGGCAAGTGGTCTCCGTAGTCCGTTTCTGGTGCAGATTGTCATAAATCGTCTGCAAAACATTCATTTTGTCCAAATTTATAACAATAAAACCAGTTTTTAGACCATAACTTTTTAAATTTGTTCCCATCCATACCAAGTTCTTTACACCATCGGATAGCCCTCTTCAAGAGCTATCCAACGACGTATCGCACGTAGGGTTTAACACCATCAAAAGTCAAAAAAATTCTTAATAAAAGTTTAAATTTTACCATAAATACCTAAACCGAGTCGATGTGGTGAGTGCAGTTTTCACATACAATCACATATCTTGGCTTCTAGTAGGCGTATTAGGACGCGGTTTTCAGCCTTTTTAGTTATATTAAACCCATAGCTAGGCAATAGACCCTTAAAAGTGCAAGAAAATACCAAAAAATTTCCAAATTTTCCGTATAACAGATTTACTTTGAAAAATTTCATTAGTTTCAGTATTTTGCATAGCCCTCTGGGCCCCACAAGCTTTTGTACGCTCGTACGTTTGGCAAGTGGTCTCCGTAGTCCGTTTCTGGTGCAGATTGTCATAAATCGTCTGCAAAACATTCATTTTGTCCAAATTTATAACAATAAAACCAGTTTTTAGACCATAACTTTTTAAATTTGTTCCCATCCATACCAAGTTCTTTACACCATCGGATAGCCCTCTTCAAGAGCTATCCAACGACGTATCGCACGTAGGGTTTAACACCATCAAAAGTCAAAAAAATTCTTAATAAAAGTTTAAATTTTACCATAAATACCTAAACCGAGTCGATGTGGTGAGTGCAGTTTTCACATACAATCACATATCTTGGCTTCTAGTAGGCGTATTAGGACGCGGTTTTCAGCCTTTTTAGTTATATTAAACCCATAGCTAGGCAATAGACCCTTAAAAGTGCAAGAAAATACCAAAAAATTTCCAAATTTTCCGTATAACAGATTTACTTTGAAAAATTTCATTAGTTTCAGTATTTTGCATAGCCCTCTGGGCCCCACAAGCTTTTGTACGCTCGTACGTTTGGCAAGTGGTCTCCGTAGTCCGTTTCTGGTGCAGATTGTCATAAATCGTCTGCAAAACATTCATTTTGTCCAAATTTATAACAATAAAACCAGTTTTTAGACCATAACTTTTTAAATTTGTTCCCATCCATACCAAGTTCTTTACACCATCGGATAGCCCTCTTCAAGAGCTATCCAACGACGTATCGCACGTAGGGTTTAACACCATCAAAAGTCAAAAAAATTCTTAATAAAAGTTTAAATTTTACCATAAATACCTAAACCGAGTCGATGTGGTGAGTGCAGTTTTCACATACAATCACATATCTTGGCTTCTAGTAGGCGTATTAGGACGCGGTTTTCAGCCTTTTTAGTTATATTAAACCCATAGCTAGGCAATAGACCCTTAAAAGTGCAAGAAAATACCAAAAAATTTCCAAATTTTCCGTATAACAGATTTACTTTGAAAAATTTCATTAGTTTCAGTATTTTGCATAGCCCTCTGGGCCCCACAAGCTTTTGTACGCTCGTACGTTTGGCAAGTGGTCTCCGTAGTCCGTTTCTGGTGCAGATTGTCATAAATCGTCTGCAAAACATTCATTTTGTCCAAATTTATAACAATAAAACCAGTTTTTAGACCATAACTTTTTAAATTTGTTCCCATCCATACCAAGTTCTTTACACCATCGGATAGCCCTCTTCAAGAGCTATCCAACGACGTATCGCACGTAGGGTTTAACACCATCAAAAGTCAAAAAAATTCTTAATAAAAGTTTAAATTTTACCATAAATACCTAAACCGAGTCGATGTGGTGAGTGCAGTTTTCACATACAATCACATATCTTGGCTTCTAGTAGGCGTATTAGGACGCGGTTTTCAGCCTTTTTAGTTATATTAAACCCATAGCTAGGCAATAGACCCTTAAAAGTGCAAGAAAATACCAAAAAATTTCCAAATTTTCCGTATAACAGATTTACTTTGAAAAATTTCATTAGTTTCAGTATTTTGCATAGCCCTCTGGGCCCCACAAGCTTTTGTACGCTCGTACGTTTGGCAAGTGGTCTCCGTAGTCCGTTTCTGGTGCAGATTGTCATAAATCGTCTGCAAAACATTCATTTTGTCCAAATTTATAACAATAAAACCAGTTTTTAGACCATAACTTTTTAAATTTGTTCCCATCCATACCAAGTTCTTTACACCATCGGATAGCCCTCTTCAAGAGCTATCCAACGACGTATCGCACGTAGGGTTTAACACCATCAAAAGTCAAAAAAATTCTTAATAAAAGTTTAAATTTTACCATAAATACCTAAACCGAGTCGATGTGGTGAGTGCAGTTTTCACATACAATCACATATCTTGGCTTCTAGTAGGCGTATTAGGACGCGGTTTTCAGCCTTTTTAGTTATATTAAACCCATAGCTAGGCAATAGACCCTTAAAAGTGCAAGAAAATACCAAAAAATTTCCAAATTTTCCGTATAACAGATTTACTTTGAAAAATTTCATTAGTTTCAGTATTTTGCATAGCCCTCTGGGCCCCACAAGCTTTTGTACGCTCGTACGTTTGGCAAGTGGTCTCCGTAGTCCGTTTCTGGTGCAGATTGTCATAAATCGTCTGCAAAACATTCATTTTGTCCAAATTTATAACAATAAAACCAGTTTTTAGACCATAACTTTTTAAATTTGTTCCCATCCATACCAAGTTCTTTACACCATCGGATAGCCCTCTTCAAGAGCTATCCAACGACGTATCGCACGTAGGGTTTAACACCATCAAAAGTCAAAAAAATTCTTAATAAAAGTTTAAATTTTACCATAAATACCTAAACCGAGTCGATGTGGTGAGTGCAGTTTTCACATACAATCACATATCTTGGCTTCTAGTAGGCGTATTAGGACGCGGTTTTCAGCCTTTTTAGTTATATTAAACCCATAGCTAGGCAATAGACCCTTAAAAGTGCAAGAAAATACCAAAAAATTTCCAAATTTTCCGTATAACAGATTTACTTTGAAAAATTTCATTAGTTTCAGTATTTTGCATAGCCCTCTGGGCCCCACAAGCTTTTGTACGCTCGTACGTTTGGCAAGTGGTCTCCGTAGTCCGTTTCTGGTGCAGATTGTCATAAATCGTCTGCAAAACATTCATTTTGTCCAAATTTATAACAATAAAACCAGTTTTTAGACCATAACTTTTTAAATTTGTTCCCATCCATACCAAGTTCTTTACACCATCGGATAGCCCTCTTCAAGAGCTATCCAACGACGTATCGCACGTAGGGTTTAACACCATCAAAAGTCAAAAAAATTCTTAATAAAAGTTTAAATTTTACCATAAATACCTAAACCGAGTCGATGTGGTGAGTGCAGTTTTCACATACAATCACATATCTTGGCTTCTAGTAGGCGTATTAGGACGCGGTTTTCAGCCTTTTTAGTTATATTAAACCCATAGCTAGGCAATAGACCCTTAAAAGTGCAAGAAAATACCAAAAAATTTCCAAATTTTCCGTATAACAGATTTACTTTGAAAAATTTCATTAGTTTCAGTATTTTGCATAGCCCTCTGGGCCCCACAAGCTTTTGTACGCTCGTACGTTTGGCAAGTGGTCTCCGTAGTCCGTTTCTGGTGCAGATTGTCATAAATCGTCTGCAAAACATTCATTTTGTCCAAATTTATAACAATAAAACCAGTTTTTAGACCATAACTTTTTAAATTTGTTCCCATCCATACCAAGTTCTTTACACCATCGGATAGCCCTCTTCAAGAGCTATCCAACGACGTATCGCACGTAGGGTTTAACACCATCAAAAGTCAAAAAAATTCTTAATAAAAGTTTAAATTTTACCATAAATACCTAAACCGAGTCGATGTGGTGAGTGCAGTTTTCACATACAATCACATATCTTGGCTTCTAGTAGGCGTATTAGGACGCGGTTTTCAGCCTTTTTAGTTATATTAAACCCATAGCTAGGCAATAGACCCTTAAAAGTGCAAGAAAATACCAAAAAATTTCCAAATTTTCCGTATAACAGATTTACTTTGAAAAATTTCATTAGTTTCAGTATTTTGCATAGCCCTCTGGGCCCCACAAGCTTTTGTACGCTCGTACGTTTGGCAAGTGGTCTCCGTAGTCCGTTTCTGGTGCAGATTGTCATAAATCGTCTGCAAAACATTCATTTTGTCCAAATTTATAACAATAAAACCAGTTTTTAGACCATAACTTTTTAAATTTGTTCCCATCCATACCAAGTTCTTTACACCATCGGATAGCCCTCTTCAAGAGCTATCCAACGACGTATCGCACGTAGGGTTTAACACCATCAAAAGTCAAAAAAATTCTTAATAAAAGTTTAAATTTTACCATAAATACCTAAACCGAGTCGATGTGGTGAGTGCAGTTTTCACATACAATCACATATCTTGGCTTCTAGTAGGCGTATTAGGACGCGGTTTTCAGCCTTTTTAGTTATATTAAACCCATAGCTAGGCAATAGACCCTTAAAAGTGCAAGAAAATACCAAAAAATTTCCAAATTTTCCGTATAACAGATTTACTTTGAAAAATTTCATTAGTTTCAGTATTTTGCATAGCCCTCTGGGCCCCACAAGCTTTTGTACGCTCGTACGTTTGGCAAGTGGTCTCCGTAGTCCGTTTCTGGTGCAGATTGTCATAAATCGTCTGCAAAACATTCATTTTGTCCAAATTTATAACAATAAAACCAGTTTTTAGACCATAACTTTTTAAATTTGTTCCCATCCATACCAAGTTCTTTACACCATCGGATAGCCCTCTTCAAGAGCTATCCAACGACGTATCGCACGTAGGGTTTAACACCATCAAAAGTCAAAAAAATTCTTAATAAAAGTTTAAATTTTACCATAAATACCTAAACCGAGTCGATGTGGTGAGTGCAGTTTTCACATACAATCACATATCTTGGCTTCTAGTAGGCGTATTAGGACGCGGTTTTCAGCCTTTTTAGTTATATTAAACCCATAGCTAGGCAATAGACCCTTAAAAGTGCAAGAAAATACCAAAAAATTTCCAAATTTTCCGTATAACAGATTTACTTTGAAAAATTTCATTAGTTTCAGTATTTTGCATAGCCCTCTGGGCCCCACAAGCTTTTGTACGCTCGTACGTTTGGCAAGTGGTCTCCGTAGTCCGTTTCTGGTGCAGATTGTCATAAATCGTCTGCAAAACATTCATTTTGTCCAAATTTATAACAATAAAACCAGTTTTTAGACCATAACTTTTTAAATTTGTTCCCATCCATACCAAGTTCTTTACACCATCGGATAGCCCTCTTCAAGAGCTATCCAACGACGTATCGCACGTAGGGTTTAACACCATCAAAAGTCAAAAAAATTCTTAATAAAAGTTTAAATTTTACCATAAATACCTAAACCGAGTCGATGTGGTGAGTGCAGTTTTCACATACAATCACATATCTTGGCTTCTAGTAGGCGTATTAGGACGCGGTTTTCAGCCTTTTTAGTTATATTAAACCCATAGCTAGGCAATAGACCCTTAAAAGTGCAAGAAAATACCAAAAAATTTCCAAATTTTCCGTATAACAGATTTACTTTGAAAAATTTCATTAGTTTCAGTATTTTGCATAGCCCTCTGGGCCCCACAAGCTTTTGTACGCTCGTACGTTTGGCAAGTGGTCTCCGTAGTCCGTTTCTGGTGCAGATTGTCATAAATCGTCTGCAAAACATTCATTTTGTCCAAATTTATAACAATAAAACCAGTTTTTAGACCATAACTTTTTAAATTTGTTCCCATCCATACCAAGTTCTTTACACCATCGGATAGCCCTCTTCAAGAGCTATCCAACGACGTATCGCACGTAGGGTTTAACACCATCAAAAGTCAAAAAAATTCTTAATAAAAGTTTAAATTTTACCATAAATACCTAAACCGAGTCGATGTGGTGAGTGCAGTTTTCACATACAATCACATATCTTGGCTTCTAGTAGGCGTATTAGGACGCGGTTTTCAGCCTTTTTAGTTATATTAAACCCATAGCTAGGCAATAGACCCTTAAAAGTGCAAGAAAATACCAAAAAATTTCCAAATTTTCCGTATAACAGATTTACTTTGAAAAATTTCATTAGTTTCAGTATTTTGCATAGCCCTCTGGGCCCCACAAGCTTTTGTACGCTCGTACGTTTGGCAAGTGGTCTCCGTAGTCCGTTTCTGGTGCAGATTGTCATAAATCGTCTGCAAAACATTCATTTTGTCCAAATTTATAACAATAAAACCAGTTTTTAGACCATAACTTTTTAAATTTGTTCCCATCCATACCAAGTTCTTTACACCATCGGATAGCCCTCTTCAAGAGCTATCCAACGACGTATCGCACGTAGGGTTTAACACCATCAAAAGTCAAAAAAATTCTTAATAAAAGTTTAAATTTTACCATAAATACCTAAACCGAGTCGATGTGGTGAGTGCAGTTTTCACATACAATCACATATCTTGGCTTCTAGTAGGCGTATTAGGACGCGGTTTTCAGCCTTTTTAGTTATATTAAACCCATAGCTAGGCAATAGACCCTTAAAAGTGCAAGAAAATACCAAAAAATTTCCAAATTTTCCGTATAACAGATTTACTTTGAAAAATTTCATTAGTTTCAGTATTTTGCATAGCCCTCTGGGCCCCACAAGCTTTTGTACGCTCGTACGTTTGGCAAGTGGTCTCCGTAGTCCGTTTCTGGTGCAGATTGTCATAAATCGTCTGCAAAACATTCATTTTGTCCAAATTTATAACAATAAAACCAGTTTTTAGACCATAACTTTTTAAATTTGTTCCCATCCATACCAAGTTCTTTACACCATCGGATAGCCCTCTTCAAGAGCTATCCAACGACGTATCGCACGTAGGGTTTAACACCATCAAAAGTCAAAAAAATTCTTAATAAAAGTTTAAATTTTACCATAAATACCTAAACCGAGTCGATGTGGTGAGTGCAGTTTTCACATACAATCACATATCTTGGCTTCTAGTAGGCGTATTAGGACGCGGTTTTCAGCCTTTTTAGTTATATTAAACCCATAGCTAGGCAATAGACCCTTAAAAGTGCAAGAAAATACCAAAAAATTTCCAAATTTTCCGTATAACAGATTTACTTTGAAAAATTTCATTAGTTTCAGTATTTTGCATAGCCCTCTGGGCCCCACAAGCTTTTGTACGCTCGTACGTTTGGCAAGTGGTCTCCGTAGTCCGTTTCTGGTGCAGATTGTCATAAATCGTCTGCAAAACATTCATTTTGTCCAAATTTATAACAATAAAACCAGTTTTTAGACCATAACTTTTTAAATTTGTTCCCATCCATACCAAGTTCTTTACACCATCGGATAGCCCTCTTCAAGAGCTATCCAACGACGTATCGCACGTAGGGTTTAACACCATCAAAAGTCAAAAAAATTCTTAATAAAAGTTTAAATTTTACCATAAATACCTAAACCGAGTCGATGTGGTGAGTGCAGTTTTCACATACAATCACATATCTTGGCTTCTAGTAGGCGTATTAGGACGCGGTTTTCAGCCTTTTTAGTTATATTAAACCCATAGCTAGGCAATAGACCCTTAAAAGTGCAAGAAAATACCAAAAAATTTCCAAATTTTCCGTATAACAGATTTACTTTGAAAAATTTCATTAGTTTCAGTATTTTGCATAGCCCTCTGGGCCCCACAAGCTTTTGTACGCTCGTACGTTTGGCAAGTGGTCTCCGTAGTCCGTTTCTGGTGCAGATTGTCATAAATCGTCTGCAAAACATTCATTTTGTCCAAATTTATAACAATAAAACCAGTTTTTAGACCATAACTTTTTAAATTTGTTCCCATCCATACCAAGTTCTTTACACCATCGGATAGCCCTCTTCAAGAGCTATCCAACGACGTATCGCACGTAGGGTTTAACACCATCAAAAGTCAAAAAAATTCTTAATAAAAGTTTAAATTTTACCATAAATACCTAAACCGAGTCGATGTGGTGAGTGCAGTTTTCACATACAATCACATATCTTGGCTTCTAGTAGGCGTATTAGGACGCGGTTTTCAGCCTTTTTAGTTATATTAAACCCATAGCTAGGCAATAGACCCTTAAAAGTGCAAGAAAATACCAAAAAATTTCCAAATTTTCCGTATAACAGATTTACTTTGAAAAATTTCATTAGTTTCAGTATTTTGCATAGCCCTCTGGGCCCCACAAGCTTTTGTACGCTCGTACGTTTGGCAAGTGGTCTCCGTAGTCCGTTTCTGGTGCAGATTGTCATAAATCGTCTGCAAAACATTCATTTTGTCCAAATTTATAACAATAAAACCAGTTTTTAGACCATAACTTTTTAAATTTGTTCCCATCCATACCAAGTTCTTTACACCATCGGATAGCCCTCTTCAAGAGCTATCCAACGACGTATCGCACGTAGGGTTTAACACCATCAAAAGTCAAAAAAATTCTTAATAAAAGTTTAAATTTTACCATAAATACCTAAACCGAGTCGATGTGGTGAGTGCAGTTTTCACATACAATCACATATCTTGGCTTCTAGTAGGCGTATTAGGACGCGGTTTTCAGCCTTTTTAGTTATATTAAACCCATAGCTAGGCAATAGACCCTTAAAAGTGCAAGAAAATACCAAAAAATTTCCAAATTTTCCGTATAACAGATTTACTTTGAAAAATTTCATTAGTTTCAGTATTTTGCATAGCCCTCTGGGCCCCACAAGCTTTTGTACGCTCGTACGTTTGGCAAGTGGTCTCCGTAGTCCGTTTCTGGTGCAGATTGTCATAAATCGTCTGCAAAACATTCATTTTGTCCAAATTTATAACAATAAAACCAGTTTTTAGACCATAACTTTTTAAATTTGTTCCCATCCATACCAAGTTCTTTACACCATCGGATAGCCCTCTTCAAGAGCTATCCAACGACGTATCGCACGTAGGGTTTAACACCATCAAAAGTCAAAAAAATTCTTAATAAAAGTTTAAATTTTACCATAAATACCTAAACCGAGTCGATGTGGTGAGTGCAGTTTTCACATACAATCACATATCTTGGCTTCTAGTAGGCGTATTAGGACGCGGTTTTCAGCCTTTTTAGTTATATTAAACCCATAGCTAGGCAATAGACCCTTAAAAGTGCAAGAAAATACCAAAAAATTTCCAAATTTTCCGTATAACAGATTTACTTTGAAAAATTTCATTAGTTTCAGTATTTTGCATAGCCCTCTGGGCCCCACAAGCTTTTGTACGCTCGTACGTTTGGCAAGTGGTCTCCGTAGTCCGTTTCTGGTGCAGATTGTCATAAATCGTCTGCAAAACATTCATTTTGTCCAAATTTATAACAATAAAACCAGTTTTTAGACCATAACTTTTTAAATTTGTTCCCATCCATACCAAGTTCTTTACACCATCGGATAGCCCTCTTCAAGAGCTATCCAACGACGTATCGCACGTAGGGTTTAACACCATCAAAAGTCAAAAAAATTCTTAATAAAAGTTTAAATTTTACCATAAATACCTAAACCGAGTCGATGTGGTGAGTGCAGTTTTCACATACAATCACATATCTTGGCTTCTAGTAGGCGTATTAGGACGCGGTTTTCAGCCTTTTTAGTTATATTAAACCCATAGCTAGGCAATAGACCCTTAAAAGTGCAAGAAAATACCAAAAAATTTCCAAATTTTCCGTATAACAGATTTACTTTGAAAAATTTCATTAGTTTCAGTATTTTGCATAGCCCTCTGGGCCCCACAAGCTTTTGTACGCTCGTACGTTTGGCAAGTGGTCTCCGTAGTCCGTTTCTGGTGCAGATTGTCATAAATCGTCTGCAAAACATTCATTTTGTCCAAATTTATAACAATAAAACCAGTTTTTAGACCATAACTTTTTAAATTTGTTCCCATCCATACCAAGTTCTTTACACCATCGGATAGCCCTCTTCAAGAGCTATCCAACGACGTATCGCACGTAGGGTTTAACACCATCAAAAGTCAAAAAAATTCTTAATAAAAGTTTAAATTTTACCATAAATACCTAAACCGAGTCGATGTGGTGAGTGCAGTTTTCACATACAATCACATATCTTGGCTTCTAGTAGGCGTATTAGGACGCGGTTTTCAGCCTTTTTAGTTATATTAAACCCATAGCTAGGCAATAGACCCTTAAAAGTGCAAGAAAATACCAAAAAATTTCCAAATTTTCCGTATAACAGATTTACTTTGAAAAATTTCATTAGTTTCAGTATTTTGCATAGCCCTCTGGGCCCCACAAGCTTTTGTACGCTCGTACGTTTGGCAAGTGGTCTCCGTAGTCCGTTTCTGGTGCAGATTGTCATAAATCGTCTGCAAAACATTCATTTTGTCCAAATTTATAACAATAAAACCAGTTTTTAGACCATAACTTTTTAAATTTGTTCCCATCCATACCAAGTTCTTTACACCATCGGATAGCCCTCTTCAAGAGCTATCCAACGACGTATCGCACGTAGGGTTTAACACCATCAAAAGTCAAAAAAATTCTTAATAAAAGTTTAAATTTTACCATAAATACCTAAACCGAGTCGATGTGGTGAGTGCAGTTTTCACATACAATCACATATCTTGGCTTCTAGTAGGCGTATTAGGACGCGGTTTTCAGCCTTTTTAGTTATATTAAACCCATAGCTAGGCAATAGACCCTTAAAAGTGCAAGAAAATACCAAAAAATTTCCAAATTTTCCGTATAACAGATTTACTTTGAAAAATTTCATTAGTTTCAGTATTTTGCATAGCCCTCTGGGCCCCACAAGCTTTTGTACGCTCGTACGTTTGGCAAGTGGTCTCCGTAGTCCGTTTCTGGTGCAGATTGTCATAAATCGTCTGCAAAACATTCATTTTGTCCAAATTTATAACAATAAAACCAGTTTTTAGACCATAACTTTTTAAATTTGTTCCCATCCATACCAAGTTCTTTACACCATCGGATAGCCCTCTTCAAGAGCTATCCAACGACGTATCGCACGTAGGGTTTAACACCATCAAAAGTCAAAAAAATTCTTAATAAAAGTTTAAATTTTACCATAAATACCTAAACCGAGTCGATGTGGTGAGTGCAGTTTTCACATACAATCACATATCTTGGCTTCTAGTAGGCGTATTAGGACGCGGTTTTCAGCCTTTTTAGTTATATTAAACCCATAGCTAGGCAATAGACCCTTAAAAGTGCAAGAAAATACCAAAAAATTTCCAAATTTTCCGTATAACAGATTTACTTTGAAAAATTTCATTAGTTTCAGTATTTTGCATAGCCCTCTGGGCCCCACAAGCTTTTGTACGCTCGTACGTTTGGCAAGTGGTCTCCGTAGTCCGTTTCTGGTGCAGATTGTCATAAATCGTCTGCAAAACATTCATTTTGTCCAAATTTATAACAATAAAACCAGTTTTTAGACCATAACTTTTTAAATTTGTTCCCATCCATACCAAGTTCTTTACACCATCGGATAGCCCTCTTCAAGAGCTATCCAACGACGTATCGCACGTAGGGTTTAACACCATCAAAAGTCAAAAAAATTCTTAATAAAAGTTTAAATTTTACCATAAATACCTAAACCGAGTCGATGTGGTGAGTGCAGTTTTCACATACAATCACATATCTTGGCTTCTAGTAGGCGTATTAGGACGCGGTTTTCAGCCTTTTTAGTTATATTAAACCCATAGCTAGGCAATAGACCCTTAAAAGTGCAAGAAAATACCAAAAAATTTCCAAATTTTCCGTATAACAGATTTACTTTGAAAAATTTCATTAGTTTCAGTATTTTGCATAGCCCTCTGGGCCCCACAAGCTTTTGTACGCTCGTACGTTTGGCAAGTGGTCTCCGTAGTCCGTTTCTGGTGCAGATTGTCATAAATCGTCTGCAAAACATTCATTTTGTCCAAATTTATAACAATAAAACCAGTTTTTAGACCATAACTTTTTAAATTTGTTCCCATCCATACCAAGTTCTTTACACCATCGGATAGCCCTCTTCAAGAGCTATCCAACGACGTATCGCACGTAGGGTTTAACACCATCAAAAGTCAAAAAAATTCTTAATAAAAGTTTAAATTTTACCATAAATACCTAAACCGAGTCGATGTGGTGAGTGCAGTTTTCACATACAATCACATATCTTGGCTTCTAGTAGGCGTATTAGGACGCGGTTTTCAGCCTTTTTAGTTATATTAAACCCATAGCTAGGCAATAGACCCTTAAAAGTGCAAGAAAATACCAAAAAATTTCCAAATTTTCCGTATAACAGATTTACTTTGAAAAATTTCATTAGTTTCAGTATTTTGCATAGCCCTCTGGGCCCCACAAGCTTTTGTACGCTCGTACGTTTGGCAAGTGGTCTCCGTAGTCCGTTTCTGGTGCAGATTGTCATAAATCGTCTGCAAAACATTCATTTTGTCCAAATTTATAACAATAAAACCAGTTTTTAGACCATAACTTTTTAAATTTGTTCCCATCCATACCAAGTTCTTTACACCATCGGATAGCCCTCTTCAAGAGCTATCCAACGACGTATCGCACGTAGGGTTTAACACCATCAAAAGTCAAAAAAATTCTTAATAAAAGTTTAAATTTTACCATAAATACCTAAACCGAGTCGATGTGGTGAGTGCAGTTTTCACATACAATCACATATCTTGGCTTCTAGTAGGCGTATTAGGACGCGGTTTTCAGCCTTTTTAGTTATATTAAACCCATAGCTAGGCAATAGACCCTTAAAAGTGCAAGAAAATACCAAAAAATTTCCAAATTTTCCGTATAACAGATTTACTTTGAAAAATTTCATTAGTTTCAGTATTTTGCATAGCCCTCTGGGCCCCACAAGCTTTTGTACGCTCGTACGTTTGGCAAGTGGTCTCCGTAGTCCGTTTCTGGTGCAGATTGTCATAAATCGTCTGCAAAACATTCATTTTGTCCAAATTTATAACAATAAAACCAGTTTTTAGACCATAACTTTTTAAATTTGTTCCCATCCATACCAAGTTCTTTACACCATCGGATAGCCCTCTTCAAGAGCTATCCAACGACGTATCGCACGTAGGGTTTAACACCATCAAAAGTCAAAAAAATTCTTAATAAAAGTTTAAATTTTACCATAAATACCTAAACCGAGTCGATGTGGTGAGTGCAGTTTTCACATACAATCACATATCTTGGCTTCTAGTAGGCGTATTAGGACGCGGTTTTCAGCCTTTTTAGTTATATTAAACCCATAGCTAGGCAATAGACCCTTAAAAGTGCAAGAAAATACCAAAAAATTTCCAAATTTTCCGTATAACAGATTTACTTTGAAAAATTTCATTAGTTTCAGTATTTTGCATAGCCCTCTGGGCCCCACAAGCTTTTGTACGCTCGTACGTTTGGCAAGTGGTCTCCGTAGTCCGTTTCTGGTGCAGATTGTCATAAATCGTCTGCAAAACATTCATTTTGTCCAAATTTATAACAATAAAACCAGTTTTTAGACCATAACTTTTTAAATTTGTTCCCATCCATACCAAGTTCTTTACACCATCGGATAGCCCTCTTCAAGAGCTATCCAACGACGTATCGCACGTAGGGTTTAACACCATCAAAAGTCAAAAAAATTCTTAATAAAAGTTTAAATTTTACCATAAATACCTAAACCGAGTCGATGTGGTGAGTGCAGTTTTCACATACAATCACATATCTTGGCTTCTAGTAGGCGTATTAGGACGCGGTTTTCAGCCTTTTTAGTTATATTAAACCCATAGCTAGGCAATAGACCCTTAAAAGTGCAAGAAAATACCAAAAAATTTCCAAATTTTCCGTATAACAGATTTACTTTGAAAAATTTCATTAGTTTCAGTATTTTGCATAGCCCTCTGGGCCCCACAAGCTTTTGTACGCTCGTACGTTTGGCAAGTGGTCTCCGTAGTCCGTTTCTGGTGCAGATTGTCATAAATCGTCTGCAAAACATTCATTTTGTCCAAATTTATAACAATAAAACCAGTTTTTAGACCATAACTTTTTAAATTTGTTCCCATCCATACCAAGTTCTTTACACCATCGGATAGCCCTCTTCAAGAGCTATCCAACGACGTATCGCACGTAGGGTTTAACACCATCAAAAGTCAAAAAAATTCTTAATAAAAGTTTAAATTTTACCATAAATACCTAAACCGAGTCGATGTGGTGAGTGCAGTTTTCACATACAATCACATATCTTGGCTTCTAGTAGGCGTATTAGGACGCGGTTTTCAGCCTTTTTAGTTATATTAAACCCATAGCTAGGCAATAGACCCTTAAAAGTGCAAGAAAATACCAAAAAATTTCCAAATTTTCCGTATAACAGATTTACTTTGAAAAATTTCATTAGTTTCAGTATTTTGCATAGCCCTCTGGGCCCCACAAGCTTTTGTACGCTCGTACGTTTGGCAAGTGGTCTCCGTAGTCCGTTTCTGGTGCAGATTGTCATAAATCGTCTGCAAAACATTCATTTTGTCCAAATTTATAACAATAAAACCAGTTTTTAGACCATAACTTTTTAAATTTGTTCCCATCCATACCAAGTTCTTTACACCATCGGATAGCCCTCTTCAAGAGCTATCCAACGACGTATCGCACGTAGGGTTTAACACCATCAAAAGTCAAAAAAATTCTTAATAAAAGTTTAAATTTTACCATAAATACCTAAACCGAGTCGATGTGGTGAGTGCAGTTTTCACATACAATCACATATCTTGGCTTCTAGTAGGCGTATTAGGACGCGGTTTTCAGCCTTTTTAGTTATATTAAACCCATAGCTAGGCAATAGACCCTTAAAAGTGCAAGAAAATACCAAAAAATTTCCAAATTTTCCGTATAACAGATTTACTTTGAAAAATTTCATTAGTTTCAGTATTTTGCATAGCCCTCTGGGCCCCACAAGCTTTTGTACGCTCGTACGTTTGGCAAGTGGTCTCCGTAGTCCGTTTCTGGTGCAGATTGTCATAAATCGTCTGCAAAACATTCATTTTGTCCAAATTTATAACAATAAAACCAGTTTTTAGACCATAACTTTTTAAATTTGTTCCCATCCATACCAAGTTCTTTACACCATCGGATAGCCCTCTTCAAGAGCTATCCAACGACGTATCGCACGTAGGGTTTAACACCATCAAAAGTCAAAAAAATTCTTAATAAAAGTTTAAATTTTACCATAAATACCTAAACCGAGTCGATGTGGTGAGTGCAGTTTTCACATACAATCACATATCTTGGCTTCTAGTAGGCGTATTAGGACGCGGTTTTCAGCCTTTTTAGTTATATTAAACCCATAGCTAGGCAATAGACCCTTAAAAGTGCAAGAAAATACCAAAAAATTTCCAAATTTTCCGTATAACAGATTTACTTTGAAAAATTTCATTAGTTTCAGTATTTTGCATAGCCCTCTGGGCCCCACAAGCTTTTGTACGCTCGTACGTTTGGCAAGTGGTCTCCGTAGTCCGTTTCTGGTGCAGATTGTCATAAATCGTCTGCAAAACATTCATTTTGTCCAAATTTATAACAATAAAACCAGTTTTTAGACCATAACTTTTTAAATTTGTTCCCATCCATACCAAGTTCTTTACACCATCGGATAGCCCTCTTCAAGAGCTATCCAACGACGTATCGCACGTAGGGTTTAACACCATCAAAAGTCAAAAAAATTCTTAATAAAAGTTTAAATTTTACCATAAATACCTAAACCGAGTCGATGTGGTGAGTGCAGTTTTCACATACAATCACATATCTTGGCTTCTAGTAGGCGTATTAGGACGCGGTTTTCAGCCTTTTTAGTTATATTAAACCCATAGCTAGGCAATAGACCCTTAAAAGTGCAAGAAAATACCAAAAAATTTCCAAATTTTCCGTATAACAGATTTACTTTGAAAAATTTCATTAGTTTCAGTATTTTGCATAGCCCTCTGGGCCCCACAAGCTTTTGTACGCTCGTACGTTTGGCAAGTGGTCTCCGTAGTCCGTTTCTGGTGCAGATTGTCATAAATCGTCTGCAAAACATTCATTTTGTCCAAATTTATAACAATAAAACCAGTTTTTAGACCATAACTTTTTAAATTTGTTCCCATCCATACCAAGTTCTTTACACCATCGGATAGCCCTCTTCAAGAGCTATCCAACGACGTATCGCACGTAGGGTTTAACACCATCAAAAGTCAAAAAAATTCTTAATAAAAGTTTAAATTTTACCATAAATACCTAAACCGAGTCGATGTGGTGAGTGCAGTTTTCACATACAATCACATATCTTGGCTTCTAGTAGGCGTATTAGGACGCGGTTTTCAGCCTTTTTAGTTATATTAAACCCATAGCTAGGCAATAGACCCTTAAAAGTGCAAGAAAATACCAAAAAATTTCCAAATTTTCCGTATAACAGATTTACTTTGAAAAATTTCATTAGTTTCAGTATTTTGCATAGCCCTCTGGGCCCCACAAGCTTTTGTACGCTCGTACGTTTGGCAAGTGGTCTCCGTAGTCCGTTTCTGGTGCAGATTGTCATAAATCGTCTGCAAAACATTCATTTTGTCCAAATTTATAACAATAAAACCAGTTTTTAGACCATAACTTTTTAAATTTGTTCCCATCCATACCAAGTTCTTTACACCATCGGATAGCCCTCTTCAAGAGCTATCCAACGACGTATCGCACGTAGGGTTTAACACCATCAAAAGTCAAAAAAATTCTTAATAAAAGTTTAAATTTTACCATAAATACCTAAACCGAGTCGATGTGGTGAGTGCAGTTTTCACATACAATCACATATCTTGGCTTCTAGTAGGCGTATTAGGACGCGGTTTTCAGCCTTTTTAGTTATATTAAACCCATAGCTAGGCAATAGACCCTTAAAAGTGCAAGAAAATACCAAAAAATTTCCAAATTTTCCGTATAACAGATTTACTTTGAAAAATTTCATTAGTTTCAGTATTTTGCATAGCCCTCTGGGCCCCACAAGCTTTTGTACGCTCGTACGTTTGGCAAGTGGTCTCCGTAGTCCGTTTCTGGTGCAGATTGTCATAAATCGTCTGCAAAACATTCATTTTGTCCAAATTTATAACAATAAAACCAGTTTTTAGACCATAACTTTTTAAATTTGTTCCCATCCATACCAAGTTCTTTACACCATCGGATAGCCCTCTTCAAGAGCTATCCAACGACGTATCGCACGTAGGGTTTAACACCATCAAAAGTCAAAAAAATTCTTAATAAAAGTTTAAATTTTACCATAAATACCTAAACCGAGTCGATGTGGTGAGTGCAGTTTTCACATACAATCACATATCTTGGCTTCTAGTAGGCGTATTAGGACGCGGTTTTCAGCCTTTTTAGTTATATTAAACCCATAGCTAGGCAATAGACCCTTAAAAGTGCAAGAAAATACCAAAAAATTTCCAAATTTTCCGTATAACAGATTTACTTTGAAAAATTTCATTAGTTTCAGTATTTTGCATAGCCCTCTGGGCCCCACAAGCTTTTGTACGCTCGTACGTTTGGCAAGTGGTCTCCGTAGTCCGTTTCTGGTGCAGATTGTCATAAATCGTCTGCAAAACATTCATTTTGTCCAAATTTATAACAATAAAACCAGTTTTTAGACCATAACTTTTTAAATTTGTTCCCATCCATACCAAGTTCTTTACACCATCGGATAGCCCTCTTCAAGAGCTATCCAACGACGTATCGCACGTAGGGTTTAACACCATCAAAAGTCAAAAAAATTCTTAATAAAAGTTTAAATTTTACCATAAATACCTAAACCGAGTCGATGTGGTGAGTGCAGTTTTCACATACAATCACATATCTTGGCTTCTAGTAGGCGTATTAGGACGCGGTTTTCAGCCTTTTTAGTTATATTAAACCCATAGCTAGGCAATAGACCCTTAAAAGTGCAAGAAAATACCAAAAAATTTCCAAATTTTCCGTATAACAGATTTACTTTGAAAAATTTCATTAGTTTCAGTATTTTGCATAGCCCTCTGGGCCCCACAAGCTTTTGTACGCTCGTACGTTTGGCAAGTGGTCTCCGTAGTCCGTTTCTGGTGCAGATTGTCATAAATCGTCTGCAAAACATTCATTTTGTCCAAATTTATAACAATAAAACCAGTTTTTAGACCATAACTTTTTAAATTTGTTCCCATCCATACCAAGTTCTTTACACCATCGGATAGCCCTCTTCAAGAGCTATCCAACGACGTATCGCACGTAGGGTTTAACACCATCAAAAGTCAAAAAAATTCTTAATAAAAGTTTAAATTTTACCATAAATACCTAAACCGAGTCGATGTGGTGAGTGCAGTTTTCACATACAATCACATATCTTGGCTTCTAGTAGGCGTATTAGGACGCGGTTTTCAGCCTTTTTAGTTATATTAAACCCATAGCTAGGCAATAGACCCTTAAAAGTGCAAGAAAATACCAAAAAATTTCCAAATTTTCCGTATAACAGATTTACTTTGAAAAATTTCATTAGTTTCAGTATTTTGCATAGCCCTCTGGGCCCCACAAGCTTTTGTACGCTCGTACGTTTGGCAAGTGGTCTCCGTAGTCCGTTTCTGGTGCAGATTGTCATAAATCGTCTGCAAAACATTCATTTTGTCCAAATTTATAACAATAAAACCAGTTTTTAGACCATAACTTTTTAAATTTGTTCCCATCCATACCAAGTTCTTTACACCATCGGATAGCCCTCTTCAAGAGCTATCCAACGACGTATCGCACGTAGGGTTTAACACCATCAAAAGTCAAAAAAATTCTTAATAAAAGTTTAAATTTTACCATAAATACCTAAACCGAGTCGATGTGGTGAGTGCAGTTTTCACATACAATCACATATCTTGGCTTCTAGTAGGCGTATTAGGACGCGGTTTTCAGCCTTTTTAGTTATATTAAACCCATAGCTAGGCAATAGACCCTTAAAAGTGCAAGAAAATACCAAAAAATTTCCAAATTTTCCGTATAACAGATTTACTTTGAAAAATTTCATTAGTTTCAGTATTTTGCATAGCCCTCTGGGCCCCACAAGCTTTTGTACGCTCGTACGTTTGGCAAGTGGTCTCCGTAGTCCGTTTCTGGTGCAGATTGTCATAAATCGTCTGCAAAACATTCATTTTGTCCAAATTTATAACAATAAAACCAGTTTTTAGACCATAACTTTTTAAATTTGTTCCCATCCATACCAAGTTCTTTACACCATCGGATAGCCCTCTTCAAGAGCTATCCAACGACGTATCGCACGTAGGGTTTAACACCATCAAAAGTCAAAAAAATTCTTAATAAAAGTTTAAATTTTACCATAAATACCTAAACCGAGTCGATGTGGTGAGTGCAGTTTTCACATACAATCACATATCTTGGCTTCTAGTAGGCGTATTAGGACGCGGTTTTCAGCCTTTTTAGTTATATTAAACCCATAGCTAGGCAATAGACCCTTAAAAGTGCAAGAAAATACCAAAAAATTTCCAAATTTTCCGTATAACAGATTTACTTTGAAAAATTTCATTAGTTTCAGTATTTTGCATAGCCCTCTGGGCCCCACAAGCTTTTGTACGCTCGTACGTTTGGCAAGTGGTCTCCGTAGTCCGTTTCTGGTGCAGATTGTCATAAATCGTCTGCAAAACATTCATTTTGTCCAAATTTATAACAATAAAACCAGTTTTTAGACCATAACTTTTTAAATTTGTTCCCATCCATACCAAGTTCTTTACACCATCGGATAGCCCTCTTCAAGAGCTATCCAACGACGTATCGCACGTAGGGTTTAACACCATCAAAAGTCAAAAAAATTCTTAATAAAAGTTTAAATTTTACCATAAATACCTAAACCGAGTCGATGTGGTGAGTGCAGTTTTCACATACAATCACATATCTTGGCTTCTAGTAGGCGTATTAGGACGCGGTTTTCAGCCTTTTTAGTTATATTAAACCCATAGCTAGGCAATAGACCCTTAAAAGTGCAAGAAAATACCAAAAAATTTCCAAATTTTCCGTATAACAGATTTACTTTGAAAAATTTCATTAGTTTCAGTATTTTGCATAGCCCTCTGGGCCCCACAAGCTTTTGTACGCTCGTACGTTTGGCAAGTGGTCTCCGTAGTCCGTTTCTGGTGCAGATTGTCATAAATCGTCTGCAAAACATTCATTTTGTCCAAATTTATAACAATAAAACCAGTTTTTAGACCATAACTTTTTAAATTTGTTCCCATCCATACCAAGTTCTTTACACCATCGGATAGCCCTCTTCAAGAGCTATCCAACGACGTATCGCACGTAGGGTTTAACACCATCAAAAGTCAAAAAAATTCTTAATAAAAGTTTAAATTTTACCATAAATACCTAAACCGAGTCGATGTGGTGAGTGCAGTTTTCACATACAATCACATATCTTGGCTTCTAGTAGGCGTATTAGGACGCGGTTTTCAGCCTTTTTAGTTATATTAAACCCATAGCTAGGCAATAGACCCTTAAAAGTGCAAGAAAATACCAAAAAATTTCCAAATTTTCCGTATAACAGATTTACTTTGAAAAATTTCATTAGTTTCAGTATTTTGCATAGCCCTCTGGGCCCCACAAGCTTTTGTACGCTCGTACGTTTGGCAAGTGGTCTCCGTAGTCCGTTTCTGGTGCAGATTGTCATAAATCGTCTGCAAAACATTCATTTTGTCCAAATTTATAACAATAAAACCAGTTTTTAGACCATAACTTTTTAAATTTGTTCCCATCCATACCAAGTTCTTTACACCATCGGATAGCCCTCTTCAAGAGCTATCCAACGACGTATCGCACGTAGGGTTTAACACCATCAAAAGTCAAAAAAATTCTTAATAAAAGTTTAAATTTTACCATAAATACCTAAACCGAGTCGATGTGGTGAGTGCAGTTTTCACATACAATCACATATCTTGGCTTCTAGTAGGCGTATTAGGACGCGGTTTTCAGCCTTTTTAGTTATATTAAACCCATAGCTAGGCAATAGACCCTTAAAAGTGCAAGAAAATACCAAAAAATTTCCAAATTTTCCGTATAACAGATTTACTTTGAAAAATTTCATTAGTTTCAGTATTTTGCATAGCCCTCTGGGCCCCACAAGCTTTTGTACGCTCGTACGTTTGGCAAGTGGTCTCCGTAGTCCGTTTCTGGTGCAGATTGTCATAAATCGTCTGCAAAACATTCATTTTGTCCAAATTTATAACAATAAAACCAGTTTTTAGACCATAACTTTTTAAATTTGTTCCCATCCATACCAAGTTCTTTACACCATCGGATAGCCCTCTTCAAGAGCTATCCAACGACGTATCGCACGTAGGGTTTAACACCATCAAAAGTCAAAAAAATTCTTAATAAAAGTTTAAATTTTACCATAAATACCTAAACCGAGTCGATGTGGTGAGTGCAGTTTTCACATACAATCACATATCTTGGCTTCTAGTAGGCGTATTAGGACGCGGTTTTCAGCCTTTTTAGTTATATTAAACCCATAGCTAGGCAATAGACCCTTAAAAGTGCAAGAAAATACCAAAAAATTTCCAAATTTTCCGTATAACAGATTTACTTTGAAAAATTTCATTAGTTTCAGTATTTTGCATAGCCCTCTGGGCCCCACAAGCTTTTGTACGCTCGTACGTTTGGCAAGTGGTCTCCGTAGTCCGTTTCTGGTGCAGATTGTCATAAATCGTCTGCAAAACATTCATTTTGTCCAAATTTATAACAATAAAACCAGTTTTTAGACCATAACTTTTTAAATTTGTTCCCATCCATACCAAGTTCTTTACACCATCGGATAGCCCTCTTCAAGAGCTATCCAACGACGTATCGCACGTAGGGTTTAACACCATCAAAAGTCAAAAAAATTCTTAATAAAAGTTTAAATTTTACCATAAATACCTAAACCGAGTCGATGTGGTGAGTGCAGTTTTCACATACAATCACATATCTTGGCTTCTAGTAGGCGTATTAGGACGCGGTTTTCAGCCTTTTTAGTTATATTAAACCCATAGCTAGGCAATAGACCCTTAAAAGTGCAAGAAAATACCAAAAAATTTCCAAATTTTCCGTATAACAGATTTACTTTGAAAAATTTCATTAGTTTCAGTATTTTGCATAGCCCTCTGGGCCCCACAAGCTTTTGTACGCTCGTACGTTTGGCAAGTGGTCTCCGTAGTCCGTTTCTGGTGCAGATTGTCATAAATCGTCTGCAAAACATTCATTTTGTCCAAATTTATAACAATAAAACCAGTTTTTAGACCATAACTTTTTAAATTTGTTCCCATCCATACCAAGTTCTTTACACCATCGGATAGCCCTCTTCAAGAGCTATCCAACGACGTATCGCACGTAGGGTTTAACACCATCAAAAGTCAAAAAAATTCTTAATAAAAGTTTAAATTTTACCATAAATACCTAAACCGAGTCGATGTGGTGAGTGCAGTTTTCACATACAATCACATATCTTGGCTTCTAGTAGGCGTATTAGGACGCGGTTTTCAGCCTTTTTAGTTATATTAAACCCATAGCTAGGCAATAGACCCTTAAAAGTGCAAGAAAATACCAAAAAATTTCCAAATTTTCCGTATAACAGATTTACTTTGAAAAATTTCATTAGTTTCAGTATTTTGCATAGCCCTCTGGGCCCCACAAGCTTTTGTACGCTCGTACGTTTGGCAAGTGGTCTCCGTAGTCCGTTTCTGGTGCAGATTGTCATAAATCGTCTGCAAAACATTCATTTTGTCCAAATTTATAACAATAAAACCAGTTTTTAGACCATAACTTTTTAAATTTGTTCCCATCCATACCAAGTTCTTTACACCATCGGATAGCCCTCTTCAAGAGCTATCCAACGACGTATCGCACGTAGGGTTTAACACCATCAAAAGTCAAAAAAATTCTTAATAAAAGTTTAAATTTTACCATAAATACCTAAACCGAGTCGATGTGGTGAGTGCAGTTTTCACATACAATCACATATCTTGGCTTCTAGTAGGCGTATTAGGACGCGGTTTTCAGCCTTTTTAGTTATATTAAACCCATAGCTAGGCAATAGACCCTTAAAAGTGCAAGAAAATACCAAAAAATTTCCAAATTTTCCGTATAACAGATTTACTTTGAAAAATTTCATTAGTTTCAGTATTTTGCATAGCCCTCTGGGCCCCACAAGCTTTTGTACGCTCGTACGTTTGGCAAGTGGTCTCCGTAGTCCGTTTCTGGTGCAGATTGTCATAAATCGTCTGCAAAACATTCATTTTGTCCAAATTTATAACAATAAAACCAGTTTTTAGACCATAACTTTTTAAATTTGTTCCCATCCATACCAAGTTCTTTACACCATCGGATAGCCCTCTTCAAGAGCTATCCAACGACGTATCGCACGTAGGGTTTAACACCATCAAAAGTCAAAAAAATTCTTAATAAAAGTTTAAATTTTACCATAAATACCTAAACCGAGTCGATGTGGTGAGTGCAGTTTTCACATACAATCACATATCTTGGCTTCTAGTAGGCGTATTAGGACGCGGTTTTCAGCCTTTTTAGTTATATTAAACCCATAGCTAGGCAATAGACCCTTAAAAGTGCAAGAAAATACCAAAAAATTTCCAAATTTTCCGTATAACAGATTTACTTTGAAAAATTTCATTAGTTTCAGTATTTTGCATAGCCCTCTGGGCCCCACAAGCTTTTGTACGCTCGTACGTTTGGCAAGTGGTCTCCGTAGTCCGTTTCTGGTGCAGATTGTCATAAATCGTCTGCAAAACATTCATTTTGTCCAAATTTATAACAATAAAACCAGTTTTTAGACCATAACTTTTTAAATTTGTTCCCATCCATACCAAGTTCTTTACACCATCGGATAGCCCTCTTCAAGAGCTATCCAACGACGTATCGCACGTAGGGTTTAACACCATCAAAAGTCAAAAAAATTCTTAATAAAAGTTTAAATTTTACCATAAATACCTAAACCGAGTCGATGTGGTGAGTGCAGTTTTCACATACAATCACATATCTTGGCTTCTAGTAGGCGTATTAGGACGCGGTTTTCAGCCTTTTTAGTTATATTAAACCCATAGCTAGGCAATAGACCCTTAAAAGTGCAAGAAAATACCAAAAAATTTCCAAATTTTCCGTATAACAGATTTACTTTGAAAAATTTCATTAGTTTCAGTATTTTGCATAGCCCTCTGGGCCCCACAAGCTTTTGTACGCTCGTACGTTTGGCAAGTGGTCTCCGTAGTCCGTTTCTGGTGCAGATTGTCATAAATCGTCTGCAAAACATTCATTTTGTCCAAATTTATAACAATAAAACCAGTTTTTAGACCATAACTTTTTAAATTTGTTCCCATCCATACCAAGTTCTTTACACCATCGGATAGCCCTCTTCAAGAGCTATCCAACGACGTATCGCACGTAGGGTTTAACACCATCAAAAGTCAAAAAAATTCTTAATAAAAGTTTAAATTTTACCATAAATACCTAAACCGAGTCGATGTGGTGAGTGCAGTTTTCACATACAATCACATATCTTGGCTTCTAGTAGGCGTATTAGGACGCGGTTTTCAGCCTTTTTAGTTATATTAAACCCATAGCTAGGCAATAGACCCTTAAAAGTGCAAGAAAATACCAAAAAATTTCCAAATTTTCCGTATAACAGATTTACTTTGAAAAATTTCATTAGTTTCAGTATTTTGCATAGCCCTCTGGGCCCCACAAGCTTTTGTACGCTCGTACGTTTGGCAAGTGGTCTCCGTAGTCCGTTTCTGGTGCAGATTGTCATAAATCGTCTGCAAAACATTCATTTTGTCCAAATTTATAACAATAAAACCAGTTTTTAGACCATAACTTTTTAAATTTGTTCCCATCCATACCAAGTTCTTTACACCATCGGATAGCCCTCTTCAAGAGCTATCCAACGACGTATCGCACGTAGGGTTTAACACCATCAAAAGTCAAAAAAATTCTTAATAAAAGTTTAAATTTTACCATAAATACCTAAACCGAGTCGATGTGGTGAGTGCAGTTTTCACATACAATCACATATCTTGGCTTCTAGTAGGCGTATTAGGACGCGGTTTTCAGCCTTTTTAGTTATATTAAACCCATAGCTAGGCAATAGACCCTTAAAAGTGCAAGAAAATACCAAAAAATTTCCAAATTTTCCGTATAACAGATTTACTTTGAAAAATTTCATTAGTTTCAGTATTTTGCATAGCCCTCTGGGCCCCACAAGCTTTTGTACGCTCGTACGTTTGGCAAGTGGTCTCCGTAGTCCGTTTCTGGTGCAGATTGTCATAAATCGTCTGCAAAACATTCATTTTGTCCAAATTTATAACAATAAAACCAGTTTTTAGACCATAACTTTTTAAATTTGTTCCCATCCATACCAAGTTCTTTACACCATCGGATAGCCCTCTTCAAGAGCTATCCAACGACGTATCGCACGTAGGGTTTAACACCATCAAAAGTCAAAAAAATTCTTAATAAAAGTTTAAATTTTACCATAAATACCTAAACCGAGTCGATGTGGTGAGTGCAGTTTTCACATACAATCACATATCTTGGCTTCTAGTAGGCGTATTAGGACGCGGTTTTCAGCCTTTTTAGTTATATTAAACCCATAGCTAGGCAATAGACCCTTAAAAGTGCAAGAAAATACCAAAAAATTTCCAAATTTTCCGTATAACAGATTTACTTTGAAAAATTTCATTAGTTTCAGTATTTTGCATAGCCCTCTGGGCCCCACAAGCTTTTGTACGCTCGTACGTTTGGCAAGTGGTCTCCGTAGTCCGTTTCTGGTGCAGATTGTCATAAATCGTCTGCAAAACATTCATTTTGTCCAAATTTATAACAATAAAACCAGTTTTTAGACCATAACTTTTTAAATTTGTTCCCATCCATACCAAGTTCTTTACACCATCGGATAGCCCTCTTCAAGAGCTATCCAACGACGTATCGCACGTAGGGTTTAACACCATCAAAAGTCAAAAAAATTCTTAATAAAAGTTTAAATTTTACCATAAATACCTAAACCGAGTCGATGTGGTGAGTGCAGTTTTCACATACAATCACATATCTTGGCTTCTAGTAGGCGTATTAGGACGCGGTTTTCAGCCTTTTTAGTTATATTAAACCCATAGCTAGGCAATAGACCCTTAAAAGTGCAAGAAAATACCAAAAAATTTCCAAATTTTCCGTATAACAGATTTACTTTGAAAAATTTCATTAGTTTCAGTATTTTGCATAGCCCTCTGGGCCCCACAAGCTTTTGTACGCTCGTACGTTTGGCAAGTGGTCTCCGTAGTCCGTTTCTGGTGCAGATTGTCATAAATCGTCTGCAAAACATTCATTTTGTCCAAATTTATAACAATAAAACCAGTTTTTAGACCATAACTTTTTAAATTTGTTCCCATCCATACCAAGTTCTTTACACCATCGGATAGCCCTCTTCAAGAGCTATCCAACGACGTATCGCACGTAGGGTTTAACACCATCAAAAGTCAAAAAAATTCTTAATAAAAGTTTAAATTTTACCATAAATACCTAAACCGAGTCGATGTGGTGAGTGCAGTTTTCACATACAATCACATATCTTGGCTTCTAGTAGGCGTATTAGGACGCGGTTTTCAGCCTTTTTAGTTATATTAAACCCATAGCTAGGCAATAGACCCTTAAAAGTGCAAGAAAATACCAAAAAATTTCCAAATTTTCCGTATAACAGATTTACTTTGAAAAATTTCATTAGTTTCAGTATTTTGCATAGCCCTCTGGGCCCCACAAGCTTTTGTACGCTCGTACGTTTGGCAAGTGGTCTCCGTAGTCCGTTTCTGGTGCAGATTGTCATAAATCGTCTGCAAAACATTCATTTTGTCCAAATTTATAACAATAAAACCAGTTTTTAGACCATAACTTTTTAAATTTGTTCCCATCCATACCAAGTTCTTTACACCATCGGATAGCCCTCTTCAAGAGCTATCCAACGACGTATCGCACGTAGGGTTTAACACCATCAAAAGTCAAAAAAATTCTTAATAAAAGTTTAAATTTTACCATAAATACCTAAACCGAGTCGATGTGGTGAGTGCAGTTTTCACATACAATCACATATCTTGGCTTCTAGTAGGCGTATTAGGACGCGGTTTTCAGCCTTTTTAGTTATATTAAACCCATAGCTAGGCAATAGACCCTTAAAAGTGCAAGAAAATACCAAAAAATTTCCAAATTTTCCGTATAACAGATTTACTTTGAAAAATTTCATTAGTTTCAGTATTTTGCATAGCCCTCTGGGCCCCACAAGCTTTTGTACGCTCGTACGTTTGGCAAGTGGTCTCCGTAGTCCGTTTCTGGTGCAGATTGTCATAAATCGTCTGCAAAACATTCATTTTGTCCAAATTTATAACAATAAAACCAGTTTTTAGACCATAACTTTTTAAATTTGTTCCCATCCATACCAAGTTCTTTACACCATCGGATAGCCCTCTTCAAGAGCTATCCAACGACGTATCGCACGTAGGGTTTAACACCATCAAAAGTCAAAAAAATTCTTAATAAAAGTTTAAATTTTACCATAAATACCTAAACCGAGTCGATGTGGTGAGTGCAGTTTTCACATACAATCACATATCTTGGCTTCTAGTAGGCGTATTAGGACGCGGTTTTCAGCCTTTTTAGTTATATTAAACCCATAGCTAGGCAATAGACCCTTAAAAGTGCAAGAAAATACCAAAAAATTTCCAAATTTTCCGTATAACAGATTTACTTTGAAAAATTTCATTAGTTTCAGTATTTTGCATAGCCCTCTGGGCCCCACAAGCTTTTGTACGCTCGTACGTTTGGCAAGTGGTCTCCGTAGTCCGTTTCTGGTGCAGATTGTCATAAATCGTCTGCAAAACATTCATTTTGTCCAAATTTATAACAATAAAACCAGTTTTTAGACCATAACTTTTTAAATTTGTTCCCATCCATACCAAGTTCTTTACACCATCGGATAGCCCTCTTCAAGAGCTATCCAACGACGTATCGCACGTAGGGTTTAACACCATCAAAAGTCAAAAAAATTCTTAATAAAAGTTTAAATTTTACCATAAATACCTAAACCGAGTCGATGTGGTGAGTGCAGTTTTCACATACAATCACATATCTTGGCTTCTAGTAGGCGTATTAGGACGCGGTTTTCAGCCTTTTTAGTTATATTAAACCCATAGCTAGGCAATAGACCCTTAAAAGTGCAAGAAAATACCAAAAAATTTCCAAATTTTCCGTATAACAGATTTACTTTGAAAAATTTCATTAGTTTCAGTATTTTGCATAGCCCTCTGGGCCCCACAAGCTTTTGTACGCTCGTACGTTTGGCAAGTGGTCTCCGTAGTCCGTTTCTGGTGCAGATTGTCATAAATCGTCTGCAAAACATTCATTTTGTCCAAATTTATAACAATAAAACCAGTTTTTAGACCATAACTTTTTAAATTTGTTCCCATCCATACCAAGTTCTTTACACCATCGGATAGCCCTCTTCAAGAGCTATCCAACGACGTATCGCACGTAGGGTTTAACACCATCAAAAGTCAAAAAAATTCTTAATAAAAGTTTAAATTTTACCATAAATACCTAAACCGAGTCGATGTGGTGAGTGCAGTTTTCACATACAATCACATATCTTGGCTTCTAGTAGGCGTATTAGGACGCGGTTTTCAGCCTTTTTAGTTATATTAAACCCATAGCTAGGCAATAGACCCTTAAAAGTGCAAGAAAATACCAAAAAATTTCCAAATTTTCCGTATAACAGATTTACTTTGAAAAATTTCATTAGTTTCAGTATTTTGCATAGCCCTCTGGGCCCCACAAGCTTTTGTACGCTCGTACGTTTGGCAAGTGGTCTCCGTAGTCCGTTTCTGGTGCAGATTGTCATAAATCGTCTGCAAAACATTCATTTTGTCCAAATTTATAACAATAAAACCAGTTTTTAGACCATAACTTTTTAAATTTGTTCCCATCCATACCAAGTTCTTTACACCATCGGATAGCCCTCTTCAAGAGCTATCCAACGACGTATCGCACGTAGGGTTTAACACCATCAAAAGTCAAAAAAATTCTTAATAAAAGTTTAAATTTTACCATAAATACCTAAACCGAGTCGATGTGGTGAGTGCAGTTTTCACATACAATCACATATCTTGGCTTCTAGTAGGCGTATTAGGACGCGGTTTTCAGCCTTTTTAGTTATATTAAACCCATAGCTAGGCAATAGACCCTTAAAAGTGCAAGAAAATACCAAAAAATTTCCAAATTTTCCGTATAACAGATTTACTTTGAAAAATTTCATTAGTTTCAGTATTTTGCATAGCCCTCTGGGCCCCACAAGCTTTTGTACGCTCGTACGTTTGGCAAGTGGTCTCCGTAGTCCGTTTCTGGTGCAGATTGTCATAAATCGTCTGCAAAACATTCATTTTGTCCAAATTTATAACAATAAAACCAGTTTTTAGACCATAACTTTTTAAATTTGTTCCCATCCATACCAAGTTCTTTACACCATCGGATAGCCCTCTTCAAGAGCTATCCAACGACGTATCGCACGTAGGGTTTAACACCATCAAAAGTCAAAAAAATTCTTAATAAAAGTTTAAATTTTACCATAAATACCTAAACCGAGTCGATGTGGTGAGTGCAGTTTTCACATACAATCACATATCTTGGCTTCTAGTAGGCGTATTAGGACGCGGTTTTCAGCCTTTTTAGTTATATTAAACCCATAGCTAGGCAATAGACCCTTAAAAGTGCAAGAAAATACCAAAAAATTTCCAAATTTTCCGTATAACAGATTTACTTTGAAAAATTTCATTAGTTTCAGTATTTTGCATAGCCCTCTGGGCCCCACAAGCTTTTGTACGCTCGTACGTTTGGCAAGTGGTCTCCGTAGTCCGTTTCTGGTGCAGATTGTCATAAATCGTCTGCAAAACATTCATTTTGTCCAAATTTATAACAATAAAACCAGTTTTTAGACCATAACTTTTTAAATTTGTTCCCATCCATACCAAGTTCTTTACACCATCGGATAGCCCTCTTCAAGAGCTATCCAACGACGTATCGCACGTAGGGTTTAACACCATCAAAAGTCAAAAAAATTCTTAATAAAAGTTTAAATTTTACCATAAATACCTAAACCGAGTCGATGTGGTGAGTGCAGTTTTCACATACAATCACATATCTTGGCTTCTAGTAGGCGTATTAGGACGCGGTTTTCAGCCTTTTTAGTTATATTAAACCCATAGCTAGGCAATAGACCCTTAAAAGTGCAAGAAAATACCAAAAAATTTCCAAATTTTCCGTATAACAGATTTACTTTGAAAAATTTCATTAGTTTCAGTATTTTGCATAGCCCTCTGGGCCCCACAAGCTTTTGTACGCTCGTACGTTTGGCAAGTGGTCTCCGTAGTCCGTTTCTGGTGCAGATTGTCATAAATCGTCTGCAAAACATTCATTTTGTCCAAATTTATAACAATAAAACCAGTTTTTAGACCATAACTTTTTAAATTTGTTCCCATCCATACCAAGTTCTTTACACCATCGGATAGCCCTCTTCAAGAGCTATCCAACGACGTATCGCACGTAGGGTTTAACACCATCAAAAGTTAAAAAATTCCCCTCCCGCCCACCCTGTGTCGTTTAAGCACGTAAAAAAAGGGTGAATTAATAATATTCATAGTAGGAGTTAATAATAACATCGTCTACATAGATCGAGTCATGTCTTCCATAAACTTAAGTCAGCTAAGCGTGGCCAGCAGCGAACTAGCGGTAGTCTCCTTGGAACAGAGCAAACCCACCGAATGTAGCGATTACGTACACCAGCAGCTGTCCACCACAGATGTGGCAAACCAGCTCCTCAACGACGCCAAGGCTCAACTGGTACTATCCGGGAACCTGAAAGCCAGCATTAAAACGGTAGTCAGCAATAGCCTGACATGCTTATACGATATCGTCCTACGCCAAAACCTCGAGAATAAAAACCTTTTACTTCTGTTGGAAAAAACCAAGCTTCAGAGACAGGAAGATCTTCTACAGCGAGAGACTGAGCATGCTAAACAACTATTGGCTTTAGCAGAAACTAAAAACACAAGCGTTGGCGTATCGGTCGACGAGGTCCTAGTAGAAATTAAATCCCTCGCAACACGATTAGAACAGCTGACCTCCAGTGCGGGCGCTTTGCCCATAGGTACGGATGTTCACGGCGCCGACCGAGTTTTGTCCGAAGTGAGGGAACTCAAAACCGAGGTTAGGGATGCGCTCCAGACAGTGGTGGAGACGGCAGGTCCGATAAGGACAGCTGTCGAGACACTGAGAGCCAACATCCGGGAACAACCTACGGACTACTCTTCCCCCTCTACAAACAGACTATACGGACCAGAAAGCGCTGCTACTAGAAAGCCCTCTTACGCTGACATGGCAATGAAACCCCGACGCGCAGTGATCATCGAATCTATCGACCCACGGAAAACAAGCGAAGACATAATATCAGACATCAAGAAAGGAGTAGATGTTGTGGAATTAGGAATTGCTGTCAGCGGACTCCGAAAGGGGAGAAACAACAAGGTTATTATCACAATGGAATCAGACACAGATAGAGCTACAATGAGCAAAGCTATTAAACAATGCAACCAGGAATATACTGTGACAGAGCCAAACCTTAGACATCCACAGCTTAGGCTAATCGGAGTGACGAACGATTTCACTGATGAAAATCTCGTCAATAATATAAGACAACAGAACGCTAGCATCCTCGGAGAATCGGCAAACGACACCCTCAAGGTGCTCAGAAGAACAAAGCACAGGAATTCGTGTCTTTGCAACGTGGTTGTGGAAGCCAGTCCAAGAATATGGCAAGCCCTCAGGAATACGAGAGTTAGAGTCGGCTTTCAAATAGTTGGAGTTATAGATCAGTCCCCGATTAAACAGTGCTTTAAGTGCTTGGGTTTCGGCCATGAGGCCAGAAACTGTACACAAGACCATCAGAAATGCGGATACTGTGCTGAAACCCACGACACCAGGAACTGCCCACGTCAGACACCACCCAAGTGCGTGAACTGCAAACCGGGGACGGATCAGGTGCATCCAGCTTACAGTGAGCAGTGCCCAGAGTGGCGTAAATATGACCGGTTGTCCCGATCAATCATAAGCTACTGTTAACGAATCGGGCACCGAAATAAACAATACAGGCAATTTGATAATAAACCGTACTCCGTTAAAAATCCTGCAAGCGAATCTTGGCAGAGGCCTCGCTGCAACCCAAGAGTGTCTCAATGAGGCACTAGACCACAAGTACTCAATCATGCTCCTGCAAGAACCATACATTGGGAATCGTGGGTATGCCAAATTGGGTTCTCACAAAATAATTCAATCCTCTTGCAGGGACAAACCAGTCAAATCAGCGATCGTCATTGTTAACGACAGGCTCATTATAACTGAACATCCTGAAATTTGTAGTCAGAACGTCGCTTGCGTGGTTTTAAGACTCGGTAAAATTAGCGTGGGCATTGTCTCGGTGTATCTGGAGGGAACAGAATATATGGAACCATACCTGCAGCATATCCAAAGAGCCATCCAACATATGGGCACGCCACATGTAATTCTGGCCGGCGATGTCAATGCTAAAAGTTGCTGGTGGGGAGAACGCGAGGAAGACACCAGGGGAACTGCGTATATGGAATTGCTGGCCCAACTGGACATGTCTATTCTGAACTCAGGATCATCACCTACCTTCAGCACTTTCCGCAACAGCAGGACGTATGAGAGCATTGTCGATGTGACTGCATGCACTAATGCAGTCTTACCCAGGATCAGAAACTGGAAACTAGATACGAACCTTGTCACGACGTCGGATCATAGATCCATAACATTTGAACTTCATCCCGACCCACAAACCGAAATAGCACCAAGGCAAACAACGAGGAAGTACAAGACGAAGGCGGCGGACTGGTCGGCCTTCGGAGATCGTATGAAGCAAGAGCTATCAAACCAGAATATTACTGTGGAAACATGTAACCTTATACGTTCTCCAGAGGGTCTCAACAGTCTGGTTGCCACGTTCACAAAAATCGTCACTACCGTCTGTGATCAAACCATACCTCCCATTGGTAGTACAAAGCCCAAGAAAATAAACTGGTGGACGAATGAGCTACAGCACCAGAAACAGGATGTGATAAGGCGTCGTAATAAGATCCGTAAAGCAAACCCTCAGAGGAGACCTTTTCTTGTGGGTGAATATCTTACAGCACTAGAACAATATAAAGAGAATATAACCAAAACTAGACTCTCAAGCTGGAAGGATTATTGCACTGGACAGGAGAGGGACACCATGTGGGAAAAAATTTATAAGGCACTGACTATAACAAATCGTCAAAGCGATTGTCTATTGAAAGACCAAAATGGGAAACCACTGGATCCATCACAATCAGCATCATTACTGGCGGACACATTTTATCCCGAAGATGACCAAACGACGGACGACCCAAATCAGGCTAAATTGCGAAAAGACACTCAGACCCACATCTCAACGCTAAAGCAGAAACAGGCAACGAGCCCCTCCAAACCCACCACCCCCTTCACTAACGACGAACTTCTTAATGTTATAAGAAAAATTGGTCCATCAAAGGCCCCTGGAGAAGATGGATTTACCGCAGACATCTGTCTACGTGCCATCACCAACACAAACGGCCTGTTTCTCGCTATTCTTAACAAGTGCCTAGACATGAGCTACTTCCCTAAAATATGGAAACAGGCAATTATCCGGATCATTCCGAAAAAACTAAAAGACGACTACTCGATGCCTAAGTCCTACAGACCTATTGGACTCCTGCCCGTTTTTGGCAAAGTGCTTGAAAAACTCTTTACAAATAGACTAATGTGGCATCTAGGTAATCAAGGGCTTCTGAATAAACGCCAGTACGGGTTCATGCCCCAGGTGAGCACAGAGGACGCACTTTACGACGCCGTGAACCTTATCCGACGCGAAGTGGCTGCTAAGAAAATCGTTGCGGTCGTCTCGTTGGACATTGAAGGGGCCTTTGATGGTGCCTGGTGGCCTCTCATCAAAAGCCAGCTTATACTTAAGAAATGTCCCCTGGACGTTCTTCTGCTGGTTGATAGTTATCTATCGGAAAGATCAGTCAGAGTACAGTATGCAGGGGAACAAATTGACAGATCAACAAACAAGGGATGCATTCAGGGGTCTACTTGTGGACCACTTATGTGGAACTTACAGCTGGAACCTCTATTAAATAAAACCGAACAATTGGAAGCTCATGTTCAAGCCTTTGCTGACGACATCCTAGTCATTGCCTCCGCTCCAACAACTGCCGAATTAAACCGTAAAATTAATGCAGCCTTAACATGCGTAGCCCACTGGGGATTAGACAGCAAAATGCGCTTTGCAGCCCACAAGACCCAGGCTATAATCGTAACTAAACGTCTAAAATTCGACACCCCCCGCTTTGAGATGTCTGGAGTCCTGATCACCATCTCCAGCGAGCTGAAAGTTTTGGGGCTCACAATAGACTCAAAGCTTATATTCAGATCTCACCTCCAGAATGTCTGCAACAAGGCGGTTGCAATCTACCGGGCTGTGTCGTCGGCTACTAGAGCAAACTGGGGCCTTAGTCCAGAGATAACGAGGTTGCTGTACACAGCGGTGGTCGAACCGATCGTGCTATATGCGGCAAGCGTCTGGGCGCCCATAATAGACAAGAAGTATGCGAGAGCGAGGCTAAATCAATTATCACGGAAATTCGCTATCTTAACATCAAAAGCGCATAGAACTGCCTCGCATACTTCGGTGCTCTGCCTGGCTGGGATTCTCCCACTCGATCTCAAGGTTAGGGAATCTGCTGAGCTATATGAACTCAAACATGGCAAGCCATACTCAGAGCTACCGGGGTCAGTAGTGGAACGTAGAATCAGCCCGTTCCAACTGCCACATCCTGCGGAGAGGGTCCCGATTCGGCATGAGCTTCTTAGGACACAAGATGATGTCAACAAAATAGGCAACACGGCGCCCAGACTCTTCACAGATGGCAGCAAAATGGATGGCAAGGTCGGTGCTGCAGTCACTTGGTGGGAAAATGGAGCGGAGGTGCGTAAAACCAACTTTGTGTTAGCGCCTTACTGCTCTGTATACCAGGCTGAGGTGGCGGCATTATTACGCGCCGTAGAAATGGTCCTAAAAAGTAAGGACACGTACATGGCCAACATCCTAAGTGACTCCAAATCCGCACTGGAATCTATAGAAAATCCCGAACATACAAATCCCATCGTCTATGGGATCCAGTCTAAAATAAAAGAAATGCGAACAATGAAAAAAACAGTTAACTTCTATTGGGTCAAGGCACATGTGGGTATGCCTGGCAATGAAAGAGCAGATGAGTTAGCGAAGGAAGCCACCCGGACGAAAAAGACCGGTCCAGCGTATGATGAAATCCCCGTGTCCTTCCTCAAATACTGTCTGAGACAAAACACTATAGACTCTTGGAACCAAAGGTACGAGAACGCGGAAACCGGAAAAATCACCAAACTCTTCTTCCCCAATATACAGGATTCATACAAAATTATTAAACAGACCAAGATGTCAAACGTCTTAGCGCAATTGTTCACTGGGCACGGTGGTTTCAAGGAATATCTGCACCGATTCAAGCTGGCCTCTACCCCTAACTGCATCTGCGACACAAATACACCTGAGACAGTTACCCACATATTAGACGAATGTCCGAGATTCGGAGCACAAAGACAAGACATAAGCATTAAACTCCAAATGCAAATAAGCTCTGCAAATTATAGTCAAATAATTCAGAATAAGGACCATTCTCGGGAGTTTATAGAATACGCAAAACGTCTTGTAAAAATTGCGGCAAAAGCTAACGGCAGCACTGCCGTTTAACAACTAAAATTAATAAATAAGTGAAGAACCTATAATTAAAAAAAAAAAAAAAATATATATATATATATATATATATATATATAAGAATTTGGTCGATTTTCAAGCAATTATTTCTATTGATTTAACAAACAAGCAAAATTACTGGTTGATTTTAAACAGTTAGATATATTGTGTCTGATTCTAAGATAGAAAGTACAATTAATGTGTGTAGTATAATCTACATAATTTTTTATGTGTACGTAATATATATAAAGTTATACAGAAATGTATGTTTTTACATGTCAATAAAACCCAGAAAACAAAATTTATAATAAGTTCAAAAACAAAAAGAAGGTTAAATCGTCATAAAATTAATAATGACGATAAATAGAATAAGCATAAAAAAAAAAAAAAAAAAACCTAACCTAACCTAACCTAACCTAACCTAACCTAACCTAACCTAACCTAACCTAACCTAACCTAACCTAACCTAACCTAACCTTCACAAAAAACAAAAAACTCTCAACCTTCAAATACAACACATCACTCATTAACTGGAATAGCATCATTAATAATTTCACTGACATGATCAAGGACAAACTCCCCCACATCGACTGCATCAATGAAGCCGACACTCTCCAAATTGACACCATCGTAAACGACTTTACCAACGCCATCCAATACACTTGCGACCGACTCCTCCCCCGTGCCCGCGGCATACCGAGCAAACCACCATTCTGGAACGAACAACTGCAACTACTCAAACGAAATGTACTCAAAACCCATCACAAACTCGCACGCTACAAACGACGCGGTCTGCCCCTCGATAACCTAATTACCGAGAGAAACGATGCTAGACGAGCATATTCTGACGTCTTCTGCTCCACCTCTACAACACACTTTAAGGAATTTTGCAATCGACAAACGAAAGAAGACGTGTGGTCCGTCACCAACCGAATCATTAAAACCAAACCCCTCTCACACCCCCCCTCCACCCTCCTCCTCAATGACGGCAGTCATACAACCAACAGTCTTGACACTGCCAACGCCCTCATTGACAACTTCTTCCCTCCTGATACTCCTGACTCCACTCCCTCCCAACAATCCATTAGAAGCCTAATCACCACGCCCATCGACACCCCTTCAGAACCCCCCTTCACCTCAACAGAGATCCTTAATGGTCTCAAGCATATGAGCTGCAAAAAGGCACCCGGCGTAGATCACCTTACCGCCGATATCTGCCTCCACTTCGCCAACCAATTTCCCAACTTCCTCACCACACTTTACAATAGATGCCTCGAACTCTTCTTCTTCCCCACTGCGTGGAAACGCGCTCTCATCAAAATCATCCCCAAACCCAGCAAAACCAATTACTCCCTCCTTTCTTCTTTCCGGCCCATAGGCCTAATTAACGTCTTTGGCAAACTGCTAGAGAGACTCATCATCGACCGCCTCAACTCCCACCTCAACTCCCACAACCTCCACAATTCCCGCCAGTTTGGCTTCAAACAGCAGATATCCACTACACACGCCATTTTCACTGCCCTGGACCTTGTCAGATCCAAAAAATCCGCAGGCGAACATGTGATTGCTCTCTCTCTTGACATCAAAGCTGCTTTTGACAATGCTTGGTGGCCTGCTATCTTCAATAGACTCCGTTTCTACAACTGCCCTAGAAATATTTATCAAATTCTCCATAGCTACTTCACTGATAGAACTGTCGAACTAAACTTTTCTGACTGTAACTTAACCAGAAGCATGTCCCGGGGCTGCATACAGGGCTCCGTCTGCGGACCCACCATGTGGAACCTGATCATGGACGAGCTGCTGGACCTTCCTCTCCCCTCTAACTGTCACATCCAAGCCTATGCTGACGATGTTCTTCTCATTCTTCATTCTCCTTCGCTATCCACTCTTGAAAGCACCACCAACACTGCCCTCAGCCAAATTAGCGCCTGGGGCAGCAACGTCAAATTACTCTTCGGGCCTGACAAAACCAAGGTCACTGGATTCACTAATAAAACCTCCCAGCTCAATATCTTCATGGACAACACCAAATTGCCATTCTCCAATGAAATTAAATATCTCGGGATTATTATCGACAATAAACTTAAATTCACCAGTCACGCCATCCAAGTCATTGAAAAATCAAGAAAACTCTTTCATAAACTTCTCCTATTTACTAGACCCACTTGGGGTATACACTCTGATAATATCCGCATAATTTTCGAACAGGTTATCACACCTATTATCACGTACGCAGCTAGCGTCTGGTCCAATGCCCTCCGATATAAGTTTGTCGTCAAAAAACTCCTCTCCCTACAGCGCCTCTTCGCCATTAAAATCACCCATGGCTTCCGGACCTGCAGTACCGTCACTTCCATATCTCTGGCCCGACTAATTCCCCTCCCTGACAAAATAAAGGCCGTCGCCGACATCGAAATGGCGAAGCTCCGTGGCTTTTCTGACCTCCTTCCCTCTGACATCCCCCTCGAAAAACCCGCGCCGCCGTCTTCTCTACTCCACCCATCCCTCCGACAACCCATCTCCTTCACCAAAGTCGATACAATAGAAGAATACCAAGACCTCCCCACACACTACTCCTGGCGCATATTCACCGATGGTAGCCGCCATGACGACGTCGTCGGGGCCGCATTCGTCGCCACCGACCCACATGGTAACTGCATCACCAAGAAATTTAAACTCCACTCAACATGCTCTGTTTTCCAAGCCGAAATGCTAGCAATATCAAAGGCTTGTCAGTGGATAATACAACTTGACGACAGAAGTAACCCTCCCTCCTTCGACTCCTTCCACATCCTTTCCGACAGTAAATCCGCCCTCACCGAACTTCTAAACCCATATAGCCACAATACCCTCGCTGTTAATATCTTCCACTCCCTACACACCGCCAGAAACAAAAACCTACATATCCAGTTCACTTGGGTCAGAGCACATGTCGGCATCCCCGGGAATGAGATGGCCGACTCGGCTGCCAAAGATGCGGCCTCTATGCACACTCAACCTGTATTCTACCACACCCCCATCTCCTACCTTAAAACAAAAAAGCGAAAACAACTAACTATCTCATCACAGGCTTTCTATGAAAACTCCTCTGGCTCCTTTCACACCAAGAAACTCCTTCCTACCTACCGCGACCTTTGCAACTTCATCACCACTACCAAACCCACCTTCCCGGTCACCCAATTCCTCACCAATCATGCCTTTCACAAATCATATCTTTACCGCTTCCATATCACCGACAATAATATCTGCCCATGCAATAACACCGACCCCCAGACCTTCGACCACCTCCTTCATGACTGTGTGCGATTCTCAAGCACTCGACTCGATTTCTACACCACATGTAACAACGAGCTGATCACCCCAAACGACCCACTAATATTAACTAAAATCACTGACAAACCCGAAATACTCAACACCTTCAAAAGTCACCTGACACACATCATCAAAGAACTCAAGCACTTCAATGGCACATAAACCACACACTCACTCATATTCCTGTAAATACTGTCTGATGTCTGTAAATTCTATGTGCACTGTAAATACTGTAAATATTTAGCTGTAATAACTCATGTAAATAACTAGTTAATTCCACTCGCAGCAGTCTTATATTATATACAACATGGGAAAAACGAAAAAAAAAAAAAAAAAAAAAAAAAAAAATATATATATATATATATATATACAATTTAATTTAAAAAAAAAAAAAAATACATACATACAAAAAAAAAACCACTTTTCTGTATATTCCATCAACTTATTTAGAAATTAAGCCTTACTGTATAATTTTACTACAATTACACTAGTATAAGTATTAGATAAGCATTCGATTTTATTCATTTAATCTGTTATCTGATGACTCACTATAGACATAAACCATTAGCTCTGTAATTTTATCCACTTATTTAAGATCACATTCAAGTTCGCTGTATATACCATTCACCAATTTACTCCGGCCTACGGCCTAAGTTTTTTAGACTCTATTGAACTGTCACTCTAGTCTTTTAAGTTCAACCTTACGTCTTTATTATCACTCTCAACAAATAAATAAAATTAATAAAAACAATAATCTCAAATAAAGAAAAAAAAAAAACAAAGAAATCACATATGATATTAATAGAAAGCGTAAACCAATAGCGCTACTATTAATGTCAAACACAAAGTGTTTCATTTAAAAAAAAAAAAACCTAACCTAACCTAACCTAACCTAACCTAACCTAACCTAACCTAACCTAACCTAACCTAACCTAACCTAACCTAACCTAACCTAACCTAACCAGTTGATGAAACCGTCGAGCACGTTCTGTTCGTGTGTCCCGTGTTTGATCTCGAAAGATTCGGTGCGGAGCAGACGCTTAATATAAAATTAGATCGTGAACATGCGAAGGAATTACTGATTAATAAAGATATGCGCAAAGAATTTATAAATTACTGTACAAAGATAATAAGCAAAGTAATATATAGAAATAAATAGTTAACATATGTAGTATATATATTTGTCATATATATTACCAACAGATATGATATAGATGTAGTAAATAAATAGCAATAAGTTATATGTACAAGAACAATATTAAGCCATTAAAACAAATAAGATAAATAAGAGCTCTGATCTACATGTTAGAGGTACTAGTATTATACACAAAAAAAAAAAAAAAAAAAAAGAACCTAACCTAACCTAACCTAACCTAACCTAACCTAACCTAACCTAACCTAACCTAACCTAACCTAACCTAACCTAACCAGTACACGTCTAAAAACGCCGCACATAACACCAAGCTTTTTTTAGCAAAAATTCGTAACATCGGAATTTCGTGTCCAGATGATGCCGATATAATCAAAAGTGAACTTTATTGCTTAGTAGAATTTAACTTGTAACTTTCTACCAGAAAACGAGACAGAATAATTTGTGTGTGTATGTTTAGACTTAGTTAGATATAAGTAAATTGTGTTCAGACGGTGAACCTATGCCCGATTTTGAATAGGAATTTTGAAGTGCCAAACACTTAGATAAAATTCTTTGCTATTTAAACATTTTTTCTGTGCTATTTAGAGATTGTAAAATATTGAGCAGTGACTTTGAAGAGTTTTTAACAAGTAGATATATAGCATTCGAATTTTTAGAAACTAATCCAGTTAGGAATACTTTTAATGTAACTAAAGCAAAGGTATTTCACGCAGCAACTAAGCTTTGTCCATTGTGTAATGATGATCACAAGATAGGAAATTGCAAACAATTTGTAAATAAGGATGTGGATACTCGGCGTAAGTTTGTACAGGATAACAACTTATGCTTTAATTGTTTGGGGCAGAACCACTCTGCCAGGCTTTGTAAATGTACAGCGTCTTGTCGAATTTGTAAGCGCAATCATCACTCCTTGTTACACCCTAAAGGTGAGCAGGAGTCGTTAGTAGAAAGGGGAGATTCGGGTTCGTCTAGTGATAGGGTTCTGCAGACGAAAGAGTATACTCATGCGGTTGGAGTAGAAGAGCAAACAGAAGTCGTTGCTTGTTTTTCGAAGAGTCTAGCTAATAACCAAGTTTTATTAGCCACGGCTCTAGTGAGGGCTGTATCGAAAAACGGGACTAGGTACATGGTCAGGGCCTTGTTAGACCAAGGCTCTCAGGCGTCTTTTGTTACAGAAAATACTGTCCAGAGTTTAGGGTTACAGGAAAAACCAGCCAAGGGTTCAATAACTGGTATAGATGTTAATAACAAATTGTCTTTAACTGCTGCGACATTTACTGATTCGATGGAGAACTCACCGTATTTGCCTAGTTTCAGACATAATCAAAATGTACCGCATGGTGCGTGTGGCCGAAGAGCATACAGATTTTTAACGCATCGTGTGGAGAGACAGCAAAGAATCTGCAATTAAGGATTACGGTCTACTTACAGTTACCTTTGGTACGTCGTCAGCGCCTTTCTTAGCGGTTCGATCGATGCAACAAATAGCGTACGATGAAGGAGCAAATTATCCTCTGGCAGCTGAAAGAATCCTCAAAGATTATTACATGGATGATCTTATGTCCGGGTGTGACACGACAGAAGAAGGCATGCAAATCTATAATCAAATGAGTGAGTTATTAGCTAAAGCAGGATTCAGTCTACAGAAATGGTCGAGTAACAGCAATCAGCAGAATGGTGTGCAAAAAGAGATTAACATAAAACAGGATATTAAAAACGTTGGGACTTACCTGGAACCGAAGCTGCGATACCTTCCAGTACTCTGTTCAGTTGTCTCCACTGCAGGAACCTGTAACAAAAATAAAAGTTTTATCGGATATAGCAAGATTATTTGACCCTTTAGGATGGGTTGCTCCCGTAATTGTTTTAGCTACAATGAAAATTAAAAAATTGTGGTTTTCAGGGATTGGATGGGATGAGGAAATTCCATATGAAATTAAAAACCAATGGTTTACTTACCAGCAGGAGTTACAAAGTTTAACGAAGTTTTCTATACCTCGATGGTTGAACACGAAGCACGGTGACAAGCAGGTTTACTTGCGTGGGTTTTGTGATGCATCAAAATTAGCATATGCTGCGGTAGTGTATGTACGGGTAGACGATGCTAATGGTAAGATACATGTCACGTTGCTTAGAGCTAAAACGAATGTCGCTCCAATTAAAACGGTTTCAATACCTCGATTAGAGTAGTGCGGGGCGGTTTTGCTAGCAAAGCTATTAACTGAAATCTCAGAAGTGATGGGAATCGTTAAATCTAATTTAATCTATTGGACCGATTCAGAGATCGTGTTGGCGTGGTTAAATAGTCATCCCAGTAAATGGAAGACATTCGTCGCCAACCGCGTATCAGCAATTTTGTGCATAAGTGAACCACAGCAATGGAATCACGTACAGTCGATAAACAATCCTGCTGACTGCGCATCACGTGGTCTTTATGCATCAGAATTTGTAAAATTTAAGTTGTGGTCAGAAGGTGGAGTTCCTGAAAATTACAAATATTCCAGTAAATAAACGGAAACTGATATCAACTAATATAGAAGAAATAAAGGTACATGTAGCATTAGACGATAACTTTATTTGGGACAAATATTAATTACTTATCCAACTAGTTAGAATGGTAGTATATTTTAGACGTCCTTTAGAACTAAGAAAGTCGATAGTTGAAAGAAAGAAACATAAATACATTACAGCAGAAGAAATGAGATTAGCGTTGGAGACTTGTATTAGAGTATGTCAAAGTCAAAACTTCCAAGCGGATCCGGACCTGCAAAAGGAAAATCTTAAAAGAAAACTGTTTAAATCTTTAAATCTGTACATAGGTTCAAGATACATTTTTTTATTTTTCTACATAATCTCCTTTCACCTCTACGCACTTAATCCAGCGATGTTACAACCTATACAACCCGCCAAAAAAAAAACCCTGAAAAATAGGCCTCAATTTCGGCTATCACCTCTTCGTTTGACGAAAATCTTTGCCCGCCAAGCCATTTCTTCATGTTTGTGAAGAGGAAAAAGTCACAGGGGGCTAAATCTGGCGAATACGGAGGGTGTGGCAATAATTCGTATCTTAATTCGACAATTTTTGATGTCGCGATTGCAGACGAGTGGGCCGGTGCATTATCCTGATGAAATAGATTTTTTTTCTTTGCTAGATGCGGTCGTTTCTTGATCAACTTTTTATTGAATCTATCTAACAATGCAGCATATTAAGCTCCGGTTATTGTCTTGCCTTTATCCAAAAAATCGATGTAAATAACCCCTTGGCTGTCCCAAAATACTGTGGCCATCACTTTACCAGCCGAGCAAACAGTTTTTGCCTTCTTTGGGGCACGTTCCCCGGTAGAAGTCCATTGCTTCGACTGTTGCTTAGTCTCTGGTGTATAACGATGGACCCACGTTTCGTCAACTGTTATGTACCGACGCATAAACTCACTCGGATTGCGATCGAATTGCGAGGCATTCCTCAGAAGCTGTTACACGATTTCGTTTCTGGTCGACTGTTAGTAAACGCGGCACCCATCTTGCAGAAAGCTTTTTCATGCCCAGAATATCATGCAAAATATAAAAAACTCGTTCAGTCGAGATGTGCACAGCATCACTTATTTCGCGTATCTTCTCTCGACGGTCTGCCAAAACAATATCATGTATTTTATTAACCATGCCCTCCGTAGTGACCTCAATCGGCCTCCCTGGGCGCTCCGCGTCATTAGTGGTAGTACGTCCACAGCGAAATTCAGTGAACCACTTATGTACCATCCCACGAGGGGGCGCAGAATCACCATAATACTTTTTCAATTTGTCTTCGGTCTGCTTAGTTTTACCACATAAAAATAGTGTTTAATTAGCATTTTCAAAGAATACTTAGAAGTCACCTAACTTTTTTGTTTCTAAAAAGCTTGTTTTAGCGCCAAATTTGAAAAAAGAACGGCATGCGCTTCGTAGTGCTTCCAAAAATGAGACAAAAAATAATAATTAAACGTTTTTATTCAACCTTAAAGTCATTGAGTTGCCAAACTGCCCTCGTAGTCCAACAAATGACGCAACAGCAGTTCTGGCGTCGCTGGTCCGCTCAATACTTAACCACATTGCTGCAACGTTATAAATGGTAAATTCTATGGTGGCAAATTCCCCTCAAAGTGACCACAGTTGTAGAAATCTATCGGGGAGGCCTTTGTTTAGGAGTGGGTATCATTTGGCTAAGAAATGATGATGATGATGATGATGATAGTACTGTTACAGGTGGATGCCGCCTTTAAGATGCTTGTTTGGGATTTTAACCATCAATAAATTTTACAGGACAAAGATTTAGCACTTTTTAATTTTGCTAATAAAAAGAGTAAACTACAAATAAGTACTGGTAATGTTAAATGAAAATACATTTTTTAGTTAGTATTTATTGGTCGTGTCAAAATTTACACAATTCAATGATTTATTTCATATTTATAAACCTTTTTTTATAAAAAAAGATACCGGTTTTCCAACCGGGCGACCGCACGCACCACCGTGCGCGGCCGCGGGGCGAGGCGGAACGAGGGACATCCGCGCTGCCTTTTGCACATATAAAAATAGATCCCTTACTTTGGAACTAACCTAGGAGGAGACGCATCGCCTACTCGACGTTTAAATGCATAGTTTAAAGAATGATATGAGACTACGATTGGAGCACCATTTCATTAATATTCCCCTGCGCCGGGTGCGCACACCTCGCGCAGTTGACAGTCTTATCCGCGGCGCGCCGCTCGCACACCGCCGTCGTGCTCGTGGGACGGCCAGTAAACAAGCGTCGCTATATAACAGGGTACGCTTGGATAGAATTACGAGCCGAGTGAAACATGGGGATTGTTGTAAATAAACAGGCACCAGTGGGCCAGTACGTATCAGAGCAGCACGGGTGGCGTGTCCCGCCAGCGCCACTGCATCGTACGGCGGTCCTGTGACCCGGCTGCTGCGTATCTCATAGGATACACAATGGCGGCGGCGGCGGCGGGCCTCCACACATCTTCGTAGAAAAGGATAGTAACACAGATACACATTTATCACTTTTATACAGTTATTTACAACTTCATCTATCTAATTTGCAATTACCTATTTTCTATACTAATATTATGTACAAGTCTTATCATCTGTATCCCTTCTCTTCATATTATCTCTCGAGGAACAAGCTACATGCAGAAAGTGCACGTCACCAATTAAATATAACCCAACTACATTCACGTGCGTTATGTATTGTTTTTTTTTTGTGTAATATAACCGATATATCAATTTATTAATGTGTTGATGCGCACTTTATGGACCAACTGATTATTATTATTGCAGAATAATAATTATATGGGTACATATATATGGAGGATATATTTGACATGAGTATTACTTGATATATACTTAAATTATATCTAACTCATTAGCTTGTCCAGTCACATCGTTGGTTGATAAAACAAATAGTTCGGTTGATTGCGTTAGAGAGTTCTTATACCATAGAGTCCATACCAGTTCTATGAAAAAGCGAGGGAATCACAACCTGTTTGTACAAGTTGCAAGTACTCACTCATTAATATTAGGTACTTTTACAATCGCACAACGTTCATCTTAAGTAAATCTGAAAATACAATTGTGTATCATAAAAAATCTTGCCTTTATAATTTATTAACGTCATTAAATCCGATTAACCGATAGACAACACCGTATCACCTCAAACATTAGGTTATACTTAATATCTAATTTACGTTAGGTAAGTCAGCCTTCTGCACACTGTAATTATGTTTAATAGTTCACATCGCAAATTTATATGTAAACACACATCCGAGATGTATCGGGCCGCGCGTGGCGTGCGGGGGCGGGCCGCACGGGCCGCACCCGGCAGGCTGGAGTGGGCCGCACGGGCCGCTCCCGGCGGGCTGGAGGCCGCACGGGCCGCACCCGGCGGGCCGGAGCGGGCCGCACGGGCCGGCGGCTCGGCGGCCGCGCGCCTGCGTCACACGTCGGTGTGGCGCGCCATGCTCGGCGCCGGCTCCGTCTCCGCATCCGAGTCCTCAATCTCGCACAGATTGGCCGACAGCTCGCTGTCAGACCCATCGTCGTCTCCTCCCAGGAGCGAGTTTCGTTCCTCTGCAAACGGAGAAGCGGACAAAGTCAATCAATCAATCAAAATGTTTATTGCTGAACACAGATACATTGTGAAGGTACATCGCAAGTAGTTGTGTGAATGCGCAGTTCACAATGTTCTACCAATTTAGGCGTGCAAATGTGTATGTAAGGGACACAAGCCCAAATTACATAATTAATGTCAAACACATACAAGAAACAAAGTCAAAAAACAAAAAAACATTTCGTAATAAATTGGACCTAGAAAGCATTTACCAAAATGTCAATATTTATTTATAAAAAGCAAAGTTAATAAATATCCTACATATTATTAACCTACATATCTGACAAGTACTCATTTATTGAATTTAGGTCTTATTTCTCAACAGATCTATAATCTTTTTTTTAAATACACTTATATTATTGTGATCTAATACAGATCTTGGTAATCTATTATAATTATATTTTAGGTGCCATGCCAAGGAGATTCTTATTATATATAGATTTTTTATGCGGTCTAAAACGTATTTTATGTCTGTGTCGTGTGCTATTTAGGGTATCAAATAATTGGAAATTGTTTTTAATAAATAGAGCTCATATATGTACAGGCAGGGGACCGTCAATATAGGGAGACTCATAAAAAACGGTTTACAGCTGTCCGTGCTTTGTATGCCGCATATCGCCCTAATACACCTCTTTTGAGCTCTAAAGACCGTCTCCATATTTGTGGAGTTGCCCCAATATATTAGACCGTAGCGTAAAGTAGACGTAACATATGCGTGATATGCTGTAAGTAAAGTTATGAGATTTACTACCTTTGACAAATTGTACAGTGCATACGAATGTTGACTCAGACGTTTACATACACTATCAGTGTGAGTTTTCCAAGACATGTCTCTATCTAACTCAAGACCTTAGAATTTTGTAGAAGCAATTTCTAAAATTATTTTGTCTCCGTGCCGAATGTCAGGTTTTTTTTTTTGGTTCTTTGCTCAAATGTCATGATTTTTGTTTTATCTAGGTTTATTTTTAAATTATTGTCTCTCATCCAGTCAGTTAATACTAAAAGACAGTCGTTAATTTCTCTTTCAAACATCATATCACTGTTAGCACTAAAAACTACCGTACTATCATCGGCAAATAAAGCCATAGGGTGATGTGTTACTCTGGGCATATCATTGATGTAAATGAGAAACAGCAGAGGTCCCAATATGCTTCCTTGCGGTACGCCGAATTTGGTGATTCTTTGATTTTGAGTCAGCGCGCGGTGTTACGAAAAATAACTACGCCTATGTCGCGGTTCCAGGCCTTACCTAGCATCGTAATAAGGCTCGCCGCGTCCGGCTCGCGCAGTGTGCGAGCGCGAAGCGGCTCCGAGTCGCTGCCGGCGCGAACCACGTAGTCGTCGACGTGTAGAAGGTACGACGAGGCTGAAACCAGCGGGAGCACGAATTAAAGCCGCGTAAAAATTTATGACGCGCTAGATTAGCTAGTATGCTTGAAAGATTGCCCGATCTGATTATCTGTCTTTGTCTGGTAGCACAATGTGGAGTTCTGAAATTTGAACCTGACACCGGATTTGTCTTCCGACCTATCGTGAGTATATGATCAGATTTCATTCTAGCGATCGGATCGAACAACCTTGCGAGGTACGAATCAGCGAAGAGATTTCTGAAAATGTGGATGGCGGCCGCCTCTCACCGTCGGGCGGGCCGTCGTCGGGCGCCGAGTCGGTGTCGGGCGGCGCGGGGGGCGGCGCGGGGCGCGGCGCGCGGGCGCGGCGGCGCGGCGCGGGCGAGGCGGCCGGCGAGGCGGGGGACGCGGCCGACGACGAGTCGGGCCGCTCCGAGCCCGCCACCTCGCTGATGCCGGGCAGCGCGCCGCCGCCGCACCAGTCGGAGCAGTCCCAGTGGTAGCCGCCCACGAGGTGCGGCTCGGCCGGCGGCGCGCCCGCCGGGCGCCGCGCGCAGCCCGGCGAGCGGGCGCGGATGCGACTCTTGCATCCTTTCAGATCTGCGAATGAGAAAGAGACGACTTAAGAGAGACGAGAACGCCCGAGCGCGAGTCCGGTGTCGGCTCGCTCGGCGCGTCCACCTACCGTTGTATATTTTGTTGTCCACGAACGTGTGGAGATGCATCTGCTCGGACCAAGGTTTTCGGTCGACGACGTCGATGTTCAGGTTGCGGCGGTAGTCCGGCGGGATGCCTTCGAGTTCGTCGCCCGCGGAGCCGTAGCTGCGGAGCGTGTCGACGTTGTTGAGCGGGGGCGGATCGGCACAGGAGGCGGGGCGCTCGCGACGCACCGCCTCCAAGTTGGAGAGTTTAGAGGCGCGCGGCGCCAGCTTTTCGAGCGCGCGGCTATTTAGCGGCTCGTCGTCCCGGGGCTTCGAGTGCGCGGCGCGGCGTCGCCGCAGCGCGATGGGCAGCGCGGCGGCCAGCAGCAGCAGCAGGGCGAGCGCGGCGCCGGCCACGGCCAGCGGCCAGCGCACCTCGCACGCCCAGCGCCACGCCGAGCGTAGAACGCGCGCCGTCGAGTCGCCCGCGCCGCCCGACACCACCGCGTCCGAGTACAAGGGATTACCGCAATTCATGCCTGTCGAAGATATGACTCGATATAGGATAGCACTAAGAACGGCCCAAGAAACCAAAGCTATTGAAAAAAACGGTACCCGTCTTGTCCGGGGGACAGAGGCACCGGAAGGATCCGGGCTCATTGACGCAAGTAGCTCCGTTAAGACAGGGCTCGCCGGCACATTCGTCCACGTCGTACTGACAGCGCGGGCCGTAGTAGCCGCGACAGCGACACGACGGGCCCCACTCGCCCTCCTCGCACGCACCGCCGTGCGCGCACACGTCCGCGACGCACCAGCGTCCGCTCTCGCAGCGCTCGCCCAATAGGCCTTCCGCGCACGAGCAGCGGTAGCCGCGCGCGTCCGCTGAGCACGAGCCGCCGTGCAGGCACGGCTGCGAAGCACACGGGTCGGTGTCAATTTCACAGCGCCGGCCAGAGAAACGAGCATGGCATGAACACGCGTAGCCCTCGTCCCCATCAGCCGCGCTGTTCTCTAGCAGGTCGGCCACGTCGCGGCACGTGCCCCCGTTGAGGCACGGGTACGAGGCGCACGGGGTGGGCGGCGGTAGCGCCGGGCACGCGCTCGCCACTCGCACGCGCACGCGGCGCACGAGCTGAGCGCGCCCGTCGCTCGATGTGCCGCCCTCCTCCAACGGCAGGACCGCTCCTCCCAGCTTCACCTCAGATATGCAGCCATGAAAGCCGTAAGTAACCTGTAAACCGGACAATCAGTCAGTCAATGTACGCCACATTTCATAATGGAAATTAAGCAGTGCCTGCGTTAAAAAATTCAATATTACCTACACCCTCTTTTAGTGTTATGATCTACGTTTATTCTAATTATTTAAATTAAATTGTGGTACATAGGTTAAATTATAATGAGAGGTAATTCACAGTAGGCATGGAACAGGGCCCCAATTCTGCTAATTTAAATAAAATGACACACAATTGCCATTCCAGCGACACTCTATTGAGAGGCCATTATAATAGTGACAGATTTGGTATTCTGCTAAAACTTCAATGTCGTTTCAATAGTAAAGTTGGGCGTTATAACACATAACACATTAAATATTCAAATATATTTTCATAGCAGTATAACAAATTATTAGAAGTCTAACAAGACTGTTATAATATATATTATAGCCATTGTTTTAATTTTAATTTCGATTGGTTACAGCGCCATCTGGCTTCGATTAGGTCACAGTACATGTAGGTACGATATCGAAGAACTAAGTAATTCAAACTAACTTATAATAGATGGCGGTTGTTTTACTTATTCAAGGTTAAATGAGCACTCTCTGTTTAGAAATAAGAGCTACATTGACTTGCTACAACCAAAAATAATGAGATAGCTAGATTAATTTATAATAAAGTTTAGAGTTCATTGCACCAAACTTATTTCGTTGGTTTTAAATTGCGAATATTTATTTGCGGTTGCTGCCGACAAACTACATAATGTTTAGGTTTTGCTAAATTTTGGAACAAGTAGGTAGTTTAGTTTAGTAAATATGCTAATTTAGTTTTCATCATCATCATCATCGTAGTTCAATAACGTATGCTATAAGGTGTAATAAATATAGGTCTAGTGTAAAGTGTAAATGGTTTTAGTGTTCTAGATGTGAACACAACTTATTTTGTACCAAATACAACTCAAAAGACTAAATGAAATCGAACCGTAATATTAACTTTTACAATGTAATACAACTCTTTCAATATAATGTAACACTAAATAACATACAACTCATTATAATTATAACAAACAACGCTTTAACCAAAAATAAAATACAACTCATTATAATTATAATAATCAACACTTTAATTATAATACAACGACGCATATAAGTTATAACACTCTAAGATATAACATTATTTCAAATAACGTTTTAATAAATATTATAACACTTTAAAACAACAGTTTAAAAAATATAACACAGCAGTATAATTCATATCGGTCGTTGTGGTGATCTTTGGGGGAGGACTCTGTCCAGCAGTGGACTTTCGTGATGAATTAGGCTGAAACGATGATGATGAATGATGAAATGTTACTTCCCAATTTAATCCTTTTTTTCAAATCGCTGACTATAAAAAAGACGAAGGCTTACGCACCTGCTCGCTGGCGAATGCGTGCGCGTGACGCTGCAGAGCGGCTCCGAGCAGCAAGCGGTCGGCGCGCACGTCCAGCACGGCGGCCGGCGGCGGCGTCTGCGCATGCGCACTGCGCCGGTCCACGGTGAGGCGCATGCTGGCGCCGCGCCGCTCCAGCCGCGCCTCGTGCCACAGCCCGTCCGCCACGGGCACGGCCGCGCGCACCTGCGCCGGGCCCGCGCCCAGCTCCATGCGGAACTGCAGGTAGCCCTCCGCCACCTCCAGCGTCGCGTAGTCGACGCGCCCGGCCGCCTGCAGCAGCGTCCCGCGCTCGCGTCGCGTGCGGAATCGCAGCGAGAGCGCCAGCTCGTCGTCGAGAAGCCGCGCGCCCTCTACCACGCCGCGCTCCAGCCGGTATACCAGGTAGCCGTCGCCGGCCAGTTGCGCCACGGGCGGGGCGCGGCATTCGGCGCACTCGGCCAGCGGGCGGTCGCACCGCTCTCCGCCGTAGCCGGGCGCGCAAGCGCACTCTCCGCGCAGGCGATGCGGTGACGCCACGAGCGAGAAGACCTCAGTGTTGACGGCCCGCGCGCCGCTAGGCAGCAGCTCCACGCGCTCGGCGCAAGCGCCGTGCACGCAGCCGCCGCACGCGGCGCGCACCAGCTCCTCCACGACGAGGCGCGAGCGCTCCTCCAGCCGCTCCAGGTGCGCGTGCAGGCGGCGGCGCAGCGCGTCGGCCGGCAGGAAGCCGCCGGCGGCGCGCACGGCGAAGGCCACGTCCAGGTCCTGCGCCACCTGGCGCCGCGCGCGCCGCCCTCCGTTCGCGTCGCCCGGTTCGCCGGACGGTTGCACACTCACCACGATGACGTCGCCTGGTTCGCAATCGGTCGCTTCGCCGATGGCTCGGATGAAGCCTTTCCGATGACTCAGGACGAAATCACGATCGGTCACCTCTCGGAAACGTACGACGATCGCTTGCGCGAGCATTTCATCCGACACGAGTATAACGGTCACCTTGACGATAGCGAAGCCAAGAAATTTTCCGTCGTCGACGGTCACGTTGAGTCGATAATCGCCGACGTCAAGACGGGGTGCGGCTTTTAGTGTACCATCTGCTGGATTGATTTCAAATAGGTCTGTGGGCGGATAAGGTGCACCATCGATCGGTGCAATAGCGAATGTGAGAGTGTCGTACGCATCACGATCGGAGGAGAACACGCGTCCTATAATGCCACCTGGAAACTCATCCAGGTAAGAGTTAACGACGACTTCTAGCGGCGTTACTACCGGTGGGTATTGGGATTCTTCTATCACTCGAATGTAGACCCACGCATCTGAATACAACGGTGGCGTACCATTGTCGAACACGCGAACCTGCAGCACGTAACGATCCTTGATGCGATGGTTGAAGCGAGTTGCCGAGCGTAAGTATCCATCCTGTTCCAATCGAAAAGCACCCATTTCGTTACCAGATTGAAAGTCAAAAGTGTAAGGCGCCGCGTTTGGTGGTGCGTCTGCGTCCTCCACGACGAATTTTAGGATCGTATGACCGAGTGGCCGATCTTCCTGGACGACAGCCGTATAATTCGATTGTGCAAAAATCGGTGGGTTATCATTCGCATCTACCACTTCGATATTGACTAAAGCGGTAGCCTCTAGAGCGGGAAGTCCATGATCTCGGGCATGCACCTCCAGTACGTAGGCCGGTGCGGTCTCTCTGTCAAGCGGAGCCGCGACTGACATGTATCCGGTGTCGGAGTCGATCGTGAATCGGCCATCCCGATCCCCACGAGCGATCGAGTAGGAGACGCGGCCGTTGGCCCCGGAGTCAGCGTCATCTGCGATGACCTGTAGCACGCGTACGCCCACCGCGGCGTCCTCGCGCACTCGCGCACCGTACGACGCCTGCGAGAACAGAGGCGCGTTGTCATTGCCATCAGACACGGTAATGTTGACGGTCGCCAGGTCACTGAGCGGCGGCGTGCCACCATCGATCGCTTGCACCGTGAGCAGGTACTCCTTGCGGCGCTCGTAGTCGAGGGGGCGCGCAACAGTCATCACGCCGGTGGCGCGGTCGACGGTAAAGTCGTCTCGATCATCGCCCCCCACGAGCGAGTAGTAGACGTCTGCATTGACGCCGGAGTCGCGCGAGGTGGCGCGCACGCGCAGCACTTGAGTGCCGGGGGCATCGAGCTCGGGGACGGCGGCGCGGTACTGGTGGAACTCGAACTCGGGCGGGTTGTCGTTGACGTCGGCGACGGTGAGACGCACCGTGGCGGTGGCAGAGCGCGGCGGGTGGCCGGCGTCGGTGGCGCGCAGCTCGAGCCGGTGCTCGGCTTGCGTCTCGCGGTCGAGCGGCGCACGCAACGTGATGATCCCGCTGTCGGCCGCCAACTCGAACGCGCCGCTCGTCTCTTCAACGAACGAGTAGCTGACTAGACGGTTCTCACCAAGGTCCGGATCAGTCGCGTGTACCTATAAATAGTTAAATACAGATTGTAGGTTTAATAATAAATTTACCGATCCAGCTATCCCCAGCAACGCCCTAAGCCAAGGTCCGTGTTCCGCCCTTAGCGCAAGTTGCTTAGTATTACATATTAAATTTAAGCCTAACCTAGGTACTAAAAAGTAAGCTCCGCTCCACTTCTCCTAGCCCCATAAGATTTAAAACGTGGGGCCTCAATACAGTTTTAATGAGTGTAGATCCAGCATGCTCTGTAGATTATCCCCTTGTAAATATAAACGTCGGGTGGGGCCAAGAATGCCCCAACCATGGTTCATGCAGAGTCCAGTCTTTCCCAACGTGGGCGATAACGCCCCCTTGTGGGCGCTGCAGGCCTAAAAGGGGGCGGTAAGAGACCCAGAAAAAAAGGGGGCATTGTGTAGGTGCTTTGGGGTCGATTTATAATTTCATCTACCTAGCTAGGAAGACTCTTAGACACCGACTGAGCTCTCGACTCTCGACTACATCTTGTGAACATCAACTAATATTAATTAAGATATAGCTCAAACTCGGTTCGATATAAAAGACCGCGGGCAATCATGTTTTAACAAGTTTTTGTTAAATAATCTGAATTGTACATTCCTATACCAATCGGCTGGTTCTATAATACTTGTTCTTGCTTGTCGAGTACGATTGGGCGTCGAATGAGATAAACGAGTTTATGCACGTTTGTCTTATTCCTGTTGGTGCGTGCTGCTTATGCAATCCTATATAAACGACGTAAATTTATTTTATTTTCATTTGCGGTTTCGCGCATAATAGATAAGCAGTACTTGATTTCAACACTTACGTATTTCTTAAAACAAAACAATGTCGGAAGTGAAAAAGAAGAGACGGCAATACTCTGCGGAATATATTAAATTCGGATTTATTGAAAATCCCACAAACCCGTCGTCGCCTTTGTGTCTTGTGTCTGTCTGTGAATGTCTGAAAACATTTTCGAACGAAGCAATGAAGCCTTCAAGACTGCAAGATCATTTGAATAAAATGCATCCAGATAAGACAGAAAAGAATGTAGCATATTTTCAAGACCTAGAGAAGAAGCATAATACTCAGCCAAGTGTATCAAAACTATTTTCGGCGGCTGCTAAGCAAGATGACGACGGACTTCGAGCTTCGTACAATATCTCTTTGTTAATTGCTCAAAAAGGCAAACCACACAACATCGGAGAAGAGTTAATTTTGCCAGCAATAAAGGAAGTAATAACTACTGTGCTTCATAAACCGGCCGCAGATATTATCCGAAAAATTCCTTTAAGTAATAATTCTGTGCAATGACGAATTGATGAAATGGCTGAAAACATTGAAGAATCATTGTGCAATCATCTGAGGACTAGTCAATTCTCAATTCAGCTCGATGAGTCCACTTTACCAACTAATGAAGCGTTGTTGCTATCTTACGTGAGGTTTATTAAAGATGAGAAAATACCTGAAGAACTATTGTTTGCCAGAAATTTGGAGACAGATACAAAAGGCGAAACCATATTCAATACATTGGAAAAGTTTTGTGAAGAGAAAGAGATTCCTTTGAAAAATATTATATCAGTTGCTACGGATGGCGCTCCGGCTATGACAGGGCCATTAAAACTTAATGTCAATAAGACTAAGTGCATGCTCTTTAAATCGACAACAAAAAACTTGTCTACCTCTTCTGCTTACTCCATACTTCAAGAATGTGATTGATATTTAGAATTTTCAGTTGTTAATGCCAAAGACATTATTAAATCGTTCAAGTCTCGATTTGAAAAAAAACTGCACATCTATGGGGTTTGTGGGTAAAGACCATCGCATCAATAATTGATGTAGCATCACCTTATTAAGCAACCGTATTCGTCGTAATCGTACCGAAATCACGGGACTTTGAAATTGACATTGGAATCGTATTGGTATTAGATTAGAATTAAAATTAGTTTGGAGAGTAGACCTACAGCTCTGTGCTGCGGCTAACGTTACAACACAGCACTATGCTGAGTGTTGACCTGTTTGCCACTATTAAGACGTGCATCAGCAAACTGTAATTTTTGTTTGTTTGTGTCGCATCTGTGTTTTTTCTGACCTAATGAATTAAATTACAGTAATTCCACTGTTTAAACTTGGTAGCATCACAGATCCCCAAATGAAAGATACCCAAATGTTGAATCACTTCAACAAGCACGATCTGCTTTACAAAAAACAGTTCAGTTTTACCAAGGGTCGTTCAAATACGGACATGGAATTGCTAAAAACATATTTGACGCCTGGAAGAATTCACAGGACGCTCTTTGTATATTCTGTGACTTGTTCAAAGCCTTCGATTGCGTACGTCACGATACACTCATAAAGAAATTGCTCTACTATGAATTAAAGGACAAAGCTCTTGACCTTCTGACTTCTTACTTAAACAATATAATTCATAAGGTAGATGCTAATGGTAATTTATCTCCAGGATCTGCGGTCACCATGGGTATTCATTAATTCATTCTTTTAAGAAAGGAGTAATCATGAGATTGTGTTATTCGCGAACCTAAGAATCTTCTTAAAAAGTAGCTCAATCGATTAGTGGAAACTGCATCAAAGTACTATACATAGTATTCGGTCGAATTGAGAAACTCTTTGTTGTGAAATTGGTATGCCTGCACATTTTTTCCTTAGAATTGAATTACCTACCTACTTAGAATTGAATTAGACACCTGATTGTTCTATTGTAATTCAGTGTGGTTTAGAAGTAATCTAAATTTCGAAATTCTAATTCCACTAAAAAAACAATGTTTTAAAATTTTCCACTTACAGGTCATTCATATTTTTTTACTAAAACAAAAATATACTAGATCAGGCAGAAACATTGTCAGCGTTGCTAAACTAAATAAACTGCGCCAGTTTATTAAAGATTCAAAGCAATCAACTGTGAAATGTCACGAACAAACAACGCTGTATGTTGTGTGAACCGCATAGATAAGTCTACTTTTCTTTTAGTTCTGGGATGTTTATTCTAAGAATTATGTTCTCTATTTATAAAACATTACTAGAATATTAATTATCATCGATAAATATGTCGATATCAACTTTAATTTAGAACCGCACTACTTTAATATTTAATATTTAATATTTTTTTATTCAATATTTCGTTACAACAAGTTAAACTAACAAGTACAAAGTTTCTTAGATATATATAACAAATGTGCCTGAACTAGGTAATCCTGTGTTTCAGGCGAGAAGAGCTAATAAACAGTATGAAATAATCACAAAGTTATTATAATATTATAGGTACAAAGTAAAAAATAATCAATAGTATAGTTATAGGTAACAGTATCATTAAAACAATAGTAAAAATCGCAGTTTTTAAACCAATTAATGTAAATAAAATATTACATTGTTTATTTTAACACAATTAATAATTTCTCTGTATCTTCGTATGACATACTTTGGAGGGCATCCTTAAGGGTTTTCTTACAGTTACTGTAATTGAGGGGATATATGTTTTTTATCGCATTCAGCCTATTGTAGAGAAGCGGGCCCAGGAACACGTAAAATTTGGATGTAAAAGCGTGTTTTATTCCTATTTTTTTAGTGCAAACTATATCTTTCCGTCTTTTATTAGTAAATTCAGTGCTATAGGGAAGGGATGCGTGCTGCTTAAGTACTATACTCATTATGAATAACTGTCGCACTGTTAATACTCTACAAGATTCATAGAGTAGGTTCGTGGGAAAAAGGAAAGGGCGGAAAGTAGCCACTTTGAGAATTGCTCTCTGAGCTCTCTCTCAATGGTTAGTAACAATGTTTTACCCGCTCCACCCCATGTGGTAATACAGTATGTTAATATTGATTGACATAGAGCAAAATAAACTTGCCGAATTATTTTTGCATCTGCAATGCACCGTAATTTTTTGAAGACAAATATTAACTTACGTATTCTATTATTTAAAGCTTCGATGTGCTGTTTGAATGTAAGTGTTTCATCTATTATTATACCAAGGTATTTTATTTTATTTGTATTTTTAATGACGGAACACGCGCATTGCTTGTCAGTGGGCACTTTACAATAATGAGCATACAATGTTGGGCTAGTTTGAATTGATGTTGGTTTGCGCATCGAAAATTTAATATAATTTGTCTTATCTGCGTTTAGTGTTAATAAATTTTGCTGAAGCCATCCAATAACAACATTAAATCCGTTCTGTGCATTCTTGTAGACTTCGCTTTGTGAATTAGCCGAAAAAAGAAGAGCAGTATCGTCAGCGTATGTTATAATCATGCCATTATCTAGCTTTAGATTACATAGGTCATTTATGTAAACTAAGAACAGAGTGGCTCCTAAAATACTTCCTTGGGGAATGCCAAAGGACGTGTTTTTTTGATCAGTGCTGAGAACCTTACCAATCTTTACGCATTGAGTACGCTCTTCTAGATAACTTTTGAAGAGATTTAGCTGGGCGCCTCTTATACCTATAGTTTCGAGCTTGCGCAACAGAATAGGAATGGAAACGGTGTCAAACGCTTTGGCAAGGTCTAGGAAGATTCCTATAGTGTGGTGGCCTTTATCAATGTTTTGTGCTATATAGTCCGTTAGATGATGTACGGCATCGGCAGTTGATAATTTTGGTCTAAATCCAAACTGCGTATTAGACAATATCGATTTATCCTCCAAATATTTGATCAACCTATTATTTATAAGTTTTTCTAATATTTTTGACATAGAAGGCAATAAGGAAATAGGCCTATAATTTGTCACTTGATCTTTGCTGCCAGCTTTATACACAGGGACCACTACAGCTTTTTTGAGGCACTTGGGAAAAAGTCCTGTAGATAAACATTTTTGAAAAATATAAGTTAATGGTGGTACCAAAATGTGCCTGAATTGTTTAATAATTTTATTAGATATATTATCCCATCCAACGGCACAGTCATCTTTTAAACTTATAATTATCCTTTCTACCTCAGTTTCGTCGGTATCTAGCAACGCAAAGGATGTTAAGGTATCAGTACACCTAAAAGGAGGGCTTGCTAGGTACTGTGATTGGCCTTGAATAGATTCTGCCAGACTCTTACCAACATTAACAAAGTAATTATTCACTATGTTGGCCGATTCCAGTGGCGATGAGTACGTTTGTAATAAATCTGAAGATGACTCATGTTGTTGTAAGGTATATGTTACATTTTTTATATATTTCCAGATCTGTTTACTATTCGTTCCAGCTTTTTCTAGTTCATTTTTATCGTAATTAATTTTCACCTTTTTTAAGAGTTCATTACAAAAATTTCGATATCTTTTGTACGATAATTGCAATATGGAATTATCTGGATTACGTTTAGTTTTTATATGCAGTTTGTCTCTATGTCTCATACAGCGAATGAGACCTGGCGTGATCCACGGTTTTATGTTATAATTTTTGTTACTCAATCTAATATTGATTGTGTTTTTCTTGATTGCAAGTTGTACATTTTTTATAACATATAACATACAAAATTGAGTGTCAGCAGAAGAGTAAACTGGGTCAAATTCGATTTTACGTAAATCTTGTTCAAGTCTATTTATATTTAATTTAGATATTAAACGAGTGGTCTCTAGTTTAGGTAATTTACAGTCAAAGGTTAGTAGGACAGCATTATGATCGGTTATTGTCGAGTTAATAACAAGTGCAAGTGAGGGGAAATTTGATTTAAATATTATATGATCCAAACAAGAACCAGTTTGATGTGTACCAAGCGTGTGCGCGGGGATTAAGCCATGGAAGAAGCATAGGTTGAGGTAGTCCTGTGCAGCTACTTCTGTACTATCTGGAAGAATATTGATATTAATATCGCCGATTACAACTATGTTTTTGAAGGATGATAAGTCTTGCAAGGTGTCGTTCAGAGAGTTAGTAAAATTATTTATGTTTCTAAAAGAGGGGGGTCTATACAAAGCCAGTATCGCAAATTCAGTTCCAATTTTAATTAACAACCTGTTGCAGTCTTGCATATTCGGTTCCTCAACAGATACCTTAAGATGATTTCTTGCATAAACTATCACCCCGTCGTTTTGATTGTAATTTATATTACTTCTGTACATAGTATATCCCTGCATTAGTGGTACATTATCTTTTTTGGCAAGCCAACATTCTGTTAAAACAATAACGTCACAGTGTATGTTTAGTCGTTGTAGAAACGTACTAAAATGACTAAAATTCTTATAAATACTGCGTATATTTTGTGTTAGTATAGTTAATGGATTGCTGTAAGACGATAGATATTGCTTGCAATTTTCAACTTCACACACCTTTGACTCAGATACAGAGAAATTATCTAAGTCATCAATTAAATTATTAATCATATCTAAATACGTAAATTAAAAAATAAAAGAAAAAGGTCAATAAATACCCTAATTAGCGGCGCTCTTAGGCGCCTTCATAATCAATGGAATTTATATATCTCTTTTCAGCCATTATCTTCGCAGGGCACTCAGCAGAGCCTGTTTTGTGCTGGTCTGGTTTTTTGAAGTGCAAGCAAGTAGCGCATTTTGGTTCCCCTGCCTTCATAGTGCAATCCTCTAATGAGTGACCCTGTGTGCCACAGTGGCCGCAGGTGTGGGTTGATTCCCGACATGACTTGGCTGCATGTCCATACTGCTGACACTTATAGCATCGCGTGACCAATGTAAAGTCTCTCACCGGGCAAGATGACCAGTTCACAAATACTCGGTCTTTTGTTATTAGGGCTTTGCGTATGACTGGACTTACTTCTACTATATAGTTACAGGTCTCAGCGTCCTTTTTGCCTGATTTATGGCTTAACTTGATTGAGCTTAAAAACGCCTCGAGGTTGCAATCCTGAAGTTTATCTGCTAGATTTTGGTTGTACAAGCAATTAAAAACTTCGTTTTCTTCCATGGATGTGGGCACTCCGATAACTACTACTCTAGGCTTTCTTTTAGGATGTTCGTTGATAGTAAGGCCCGAGTTCTTTAGTTGCACCGATTGCTTCAGTTTCTCGATGTCGTCCTTCGTGTCGGTGCTGATTATGACACCGCCATTCTTGGTTTTGCGCAGGCCTCTCACATGCAGTTTCATTTGTTCAGGGCAGATAATTTTTTGGACAAGTGATTTTGTCTCCTCGCTTGACTTCAATTTATCATTGGGATAAATGGCCACTGAACTGAAATTTATCGGCTGAATGTAATTGTTGGTACCTTTTTTTACCATGTCAGCAAAAGAAGTTCCGTTGGCTGGTTTTGCTGAATCCTCAATTCTTAGCTTCAGGTCTTGTAGTCGCTGTGAAAGATCTTGTTGGTCTTGGAGGGTTTGGATGGAGGAGTAAGCTTGTACGGCTCTCAGTTTTAGGGACTGATACTGCACTGCCATCTGAGATGTACCGTGGCCCACTTTACGGCATAAGGTATTAATGCGCAATTTCTGCTCCGAGTTCAATTTACCCTCTGACGCAATGTTGCACACCTCATTTAGATGCTGCTCAATGGACGTCATCCAGTTTTGAATCTCCGGTGTTGAGATCACTTCTAGGCCATCGTCCGTTTGGCTCGGCACATTAGTACGAGGGGCAGGTGCGGTTGCAGGTGCGGGTGTGGGTATGGGCGTGGGCGTAGGAGGTGGGCTGCGAGTGGTCCTGCCACTACGGTTGAAAGGACTGCCTTCCATAGTGTTAAAGTGACTTGTTACACACGGAACATTTCACTCATTCAAAGTCAAAGTCAAAGTCAAATTGTTTTTATTCATGTAAACCATTTGCTGGCACTTACGAATAGTCAGAATTTAAATAGTTGCACGGTTCCAAGTCGTTGATCCTATGGAGAAGAACCGGCAAGAAACTCCATGGACATACTCTTTTGAAATAATATTTGAAAGTATTACAGTCTTCAATATAATCGTAAAAACTATGTGAGGATAATGCATGCCAATGTGTGGGATAAATACACACATATTTATGCACAATGATAATCAAATGCGTTACAATTAGATTACTATAACAGTTATAAGCTGACCAGTCCCGACAGAGGGCACCCGTTCACGGGCATAACGCATGCATCAGCATAGCTCAGCTCAACCATAATGCAGGGAACTTAGCCACCTAACACATAACGCCACCTTCAACAAGACATTTTAGTGAGCATGACAGACTCATACTGCCAGGCAACAAGCTGGTGTATATGTTATTACATTAGTGGCTACATAATGCTCACATTCACGATAATAAAAGAGTAAATTTTTATACATGCAATATAAAATTAATATCAGGTATACTAAAATTATTAAACAGTATCAAATATAATGTACCTATAATGTAAAACTAACAATTAAAAACAAATAATTAATGTCATAACAAATATAGTATAGTGAAATGTCATTATATGAATTAATATAATCCATTTCAAGAAAAAAAAAATGCAGTTTGTATGTCAAAATATAAGTAATGGTATTTGATACATCAATACCAAGAATGTCAATGAAATTAAATTAAATGATCTTTATTTAGCAATTAAGTTTCAAGAAACACTTTATATTCAACAACAAATAAAAAGTATGTAAGATTAGAGCAGCTCAATCCCAAGCATTTTTGTCGTCCATGTAATCTGTAACTGTATAGAAACCCTTTTTACATAGTTTCTTTTTTATAACGGATTTAAATTTGTTAAGACTAAGATTTTTAATACTACTTGGGATCTTATTGTAGAAACGTATACGTTGGCACCTAAATGAATTACAAATTTTTTGGAGCCTGGACATTGGCATTATGAGATTTTCCTTATTTCTAGTATTGACGCTATGTATGTCGCTTTTTGTCGAAAATAAATGTATGTTTCTTTTAACGTATATTAGATTCTCATATATATATTGAGATGCGACAGTCAATATGTCGATTTCTTTAAATTTTTCCCTCAGTGAATGTCGAAAGCTTAGGTTATAAATTGCTCGAATAGCCCTCTTTTGCAGCACAAAGATAGTTTGAATGTCGGTAGCATTTCCCCACAACAAAATGCCATACGACATTACACTATGAAAGTAACTAAAGTATACTAATTTCGCTGTTTCTACGTCAGTTAACTGACGTATTTTAAAGACTGCATAAGCTGCAGAGGTGAGTCTATTCGACAATTGGTGAATATGTGGGCCCCACTGTAGCTTTGAATCTAAAGTAATACCCAAAAACATAGTGGTGTCCACAAGGCTCAACTCCTTCCCATTTATTAGTACACTGGTTTTCACCTGCTTAACATTAGGTGTTAAGAATCTAATACATTTGGTCTTTTTCTCGTTCAAAAGTAAATTGTTAACGTTAAACCAGTGCACTACTCTGGAGAGAGCGTCATTTACATCGTCAGTAACAGGCTGCTGCCGCTTAAGCTTAAATAAAATGGATGTGTCATCTGCAAATAACACTATCTCATGAGTATCTTTTATAACATAAGGTAGGTCATTAATATATACGAGAAAAAGGAACGGGCCTAGAATTGAGCCCTGCGGAACTCCCATTGTGGCCACAGACCCCGGAGACTGCTTTCCATTAACGTCAACTCTCTGGATCCTATTATCCAAATACGAAATAAGAAGATCCAGAGCAGTGTTCCTAACTCCATAATGGTGCAATTTCCTGACCAATGTCTCGTGAAAAACGCAATCGAAAGCCTTTGAAAGGTCACAAAAAATGCCTAATGCATCATAAGAATCCTCCCAGGCATCAAAGATATATTCTATAAGCTCAACACCAGCATCAGTAGTTGAGCGACCCCTTGTGAAACCGAATTGTTTCCTATGTAAAAGTTTATTTTTATTAAAGTAGCTTTGCAATTGATCAAGCATCAACTTCTCAAATATTTTACTGAAAGTTGGTAGCACAGAAATTGGTCTAAAGTTTGTGGGGTCAGATGTGCTACCCGATTTGAACAACGCTATTATCTTACTACTTTTCATTAAGTCAGGAAACACACCACAGTCAACACATGTGTTATATATAAGAGCCAAGTCGGGTGCTACTATGTTTATTATGGATTTAGTGACCTCAACAGAGTTACCCCACAGATCGGTGGTCTTTTTTACATTAAGGGTATTGAAAGTTTTCACAATATCTGTACTGCTCACATTTCTGAAATAAAAATCACTATTACATGCATGTACATTTTCTTTTAATAGAGACTCAGCAACAGTGGGTGATGAGTTCAGTGTTTTAGTGATTGAGACTGGAATGTCGGTAAAAAAACGTTCAAATGCTGCAGCAACCTCTAAGTCTGATTTAATTAATTTGTCGTTTATTCTTAAGCTATGGTCACTGTTACGATTCTTAGCTCTTCCAGTCTCACCACTAATAATGTTCCAGGTCGTTTTAATTTTGTTCTGGCTGTTTTTTATTTTTGAACTCAAGTATTGAGACTTGGCAATATGACAAATCCGTTTAAATAATTTTGAATATTTTCTTACATACAAGTAGAAATCTTCACTTTTATTATAGTTCCTTTCTTCGTACAACTCGTAAAGTCTTTTTCTACTGATATTTATACCAACGGTAGCCCATTCACTGAAGGTTATATTACCTTTAACTGAGATCGTTTTGGGAATAAATGTGGAGTTAAACTCTATACAATATATATTAAAAAAGGAGTTGTACAGCTCATTAGGGTCATTACTATAACGCAAAGTAGGCAATTTACTATTAAGTTTATTTTTGAACTTCTCCAAGCGACGCACAGTTTTAGGTACTACAGAAATATTTTGACTTGACTTATTTTTATCATTATTGATAAAAGTAATTAACTGCCCACAATGATCGGAATCTATTTGATTTATGATTTTTTTGCTGTTAGGTACAATGTCTGTAAATATATTATCTAAACATGTAGCTGTGGTAGCAGTTATCCTGGTAGGCTCCAAAAATAGATTTTTAAGATTATATGATTGAAACACGTTTAGCAATTTTAAGGACATGGGGGTATTTTCGAGTAAGTTTACATTGAAATCACCACATATAATTATATTTTTACCAAGTTTGCAAATCTTTTGCAACACTTCATCCATGACCTTTTCAAAGCAATCATATAATGCAGAAGGTGGTCTGTATACACTCAATACAACGAGCCGCTCCAATTCCACACAGGCTATTTCAATTGTTCGTTCAACAGAAAGGCTCACAATATCAATGCGTTCTTTAAATTTGAATTGTTTATTTATTAAAATTATTGAGCCCCCATGTATAGCATTTACTCTGCTGAACGAACTACCAACTTGGTGATTCTTGTAATTGAACATGCACTGATGGCTTTTAAGCCAATGTTCTGTAATGCAAAGAATGTCAATTTTGTTACTGTTCATGAACAATTCAATTTCAAGATCTTTACTCAACATTCCCTGAATATTTTGATGCACCAGGTTGATAGTATTTGTTTTACATTTATTTGAGTTATTGAAAAGTTGTTTGTTGACAAATTTTGTTATATTTAAGCAAGAGTTTGCCTCTATTGTCTCATTCACTATACACATACCTAACGTATGACATAAATTACGTAACTACCGATGACTGGTAAAACGAGGTCACGATTCAGCAAGTGATTATTTGTTTATTTTAATAATTTGTTAAACACGTTACGTTATGATGATGATAATCAATAAAAATAAAAAGAGAAAGAAGAAGAAAAAATAGAAAGAGAGATACGTATTGACGATTATCTAATGAGAGAAAAGGGTAGGCAGGGCAGTATGGTAGTATGTTTGCGTACCACCAGTTTTCTCGAGCCCTGCAATCTCATATGATTTATCATAATAATTCAATCATTACGAATATTTCGTGATTACCGATGAAAAGTTATATTATGTCTTAGATAATTTTCCACACCATTTAAACGAAGGAAGGCATTTTGGCGAGTTATTTGTCTCAAAAATGTTTTAAATCCAGTTAATATAAGCATGCGTAGAGATCTAACTAAACCGATGAACATGAATCGCGGTCTTTTATAAGTTCCAAAGCGCTAATGTTTGGCGTGCAGATGTGCCCTGTACGCGCAGTCAAGTGGTTTTATAGTCATTGGCTGGAGTGCAACAACTATAGAGGAATAAAGCTAACGTAACACAGTACGAAGGGGTGTTAATTCCAAACACTATTCTTGTGTACGTAAGTAGCGTATCTTTTTTTTGGCTATTATACACATAAGCGCATGGTACAGTTTCTATAACAACAGTTTGTTACATTTAATAGTCATAATAAGTAAGTGAGAATCTAATAGCTAGACTGATTGAAAGTGTATGTTAAATGTTGTGTTCTGTTGGTACGATTTCAATGGTGTGTACTTACTTTAGCGACGAGCGTGCCGAGGTCGGCGTCCTCCGGCAACGTGACGCTGTACGTGGGCGCGGAGAAGCGCGGCGCGTTGTCGTTGACGTCGTCCAGCGCCACCTGCAGCTCCGAGCTGCACTCCCACGCGGGCCGCTCGCGGTCCTGCGCGTGCGCACGCAGCCGGTACGCCGCGCGCGCCTCGCGGTCCAGCCGCGCCGCCACCGCCACCTCGCCCGTCTCCTGCAACACCGCTCGCGTCACATATCGTCGCCCGGCCGGACTGGTCTCCGCGGCGAATGGATACAATCTGACCTTATGGATGACGAAGTGGTGGGCATAGTCGCCGGTGAGATAGTAACGCAGGCGAGCGTCGCTCGGCTCGTCGGCGTCACCGGTTTCGAGCGTCATAACGCGCGTGCCGTTCGCTGCATCTTCAGGTAGTCGCGCGTAGTACCGATGGCGAAGACAATAAGGTGGATTGTCTGGAGATCAGAACGAACGGTGTGAGTGTCGCGGTCGGCGATGCACCGAAAAGACGATCAGGGTTACGGGCGCCGACTCACCGTTCACGTCGAGAACAAGGATGCGCACCCGCGTCTGCGCCGTGAATTTGCCGTCCGTAGCGGCGACGACGAGATCGTATAGCGGTTCCGTCTCACGGTCCAGCTCGCGCGCTACGTATAGCTCGCCGGAGCTGCGCAGCTGGAAGCGGGCGCGCGGGTCTCCGTCGGCCACGAAGAACGTCAGCGGCGCGCCCGTGGCATCCGCGTCGCGCACCTCCAGGCGCACCACCACGGTGCCGGCCGCTGCGTCCTCGCGCACCTGTAACGCGGTGCCGCTGCCGAATGAGCCACGCTCCGCCGCTCCGTGGAGCTGGTGCGGGGCGTCGATCCACCGCTTACCTCCGCTGCGTACTCTGCCGAACGGAACACGGGCGGGCAGTCGTTGTAGTCGATGAGCCGCACGACGAGCGTGCCCCGCGCGACGCGCCGCGTGGTGCCGGCGTCGGCCGCGAGCAGGGCCAGGCGGTGTTCGGGTCGCGCCTCGCGGTCCAGCGGTGCTAGCGTGGTCACCCAGCCGGTGTAGGGGTCCACTGCAAAGAGAGCGCCATCGGTGGCGTCGCCGTCGCCGTTTTCCGTCGCGAGGGAATAACGAACTTCGCCGTTGGTTCCCGAGTCCGGGTCATCCGCCATCACTGAAATGTTAGACAATCGTTACGGACAGATCACACACTTTGTGTCTCGAGTTTATGCGGATGTCGCTTACATTGTACGAGGCTGGAGTGCGGGGGTGTATTCTCTGCAACGTGCACCACGTAAGGCTGCGAGTGGAACATCGGCGCGTGCTCGTTGACGTCGAGCACGTGCAACCGCGTTTGCACCATTATCGCTGGAGTCGGACTACCGGTGCCCTCCGCAATTATACCTGAAATAAAAGTTATATAGAAGTCGAAAACGGTCGAAGCATCTATGAATAAATAACATATCAAAGCGTGAGGACTTCATATCTATTTTTGCAGTTCTTCGCATTTTTTATTGACTGCTTTATATTCAGACAACTACGGATCAAAAATATATATACAATATGAAACAAAACACCTTGCATACTAAATACATCATTTCCCCGAAACTGTTCACCGCTGCAATGGAGGATGCCTTCAAGCTACTGGAGTGGAAAGGATTCGGCATTAACATCAATGGCGAGTATATCACTCACCTTCGATTTGCCGATGACATCGTAGTCATGGCAGAATCGCTGCAAGAGCTCAGCACAATGCTCGATGATCTCAAAAGAGTTTCCCAACAGGTGGGCCTTAAAATGAACATGGGCAAGACAAAAGTCATGTCAAATGTCCATGTCGTGCCCACCCCAATATCCGTTGGGAGCTCTGTTCTCGAAGTTGTTGACGAGTATGTCTACCTAGGACAAACTGTCCAGTTAGGTAGGTCCAACTTCGAGAAAGAGGTCAATCGTCGAATCCGACTCGGCTGGGCAGCGTTCGGGAAACTTCGCAACGTCTTTTCGTCAACAATACCGCAATGCCTCAAGACGCAAGTCTTTAACCAGTGTGTGTTACCAGTGATGACATATGGAACAGAGACGTGGTCACTCACAATGGGCCTCATAAGAAAGCTCAAGGTCACTCAGCGAGCTATGGAGAGAGAGCTATGCTTGGTATTTCTCTACGAGATCGAATCAGAAATGAGGAGATCCGTAGAAGAACTAAAGTTGTCGACATAGCTGAAAGGATTAGTAAACTGAAGTGGCAATGGGCAGGGCACATTGCTCGTAGAACTGATGGCCGTTGGGGCACAAAGGTTCTCGAATGGAGACCGCGCACCGGAAAACGCAGCGTGGGACGACCTCCAACGAGGTGGACAGACGATCTGGTGAAGGTCACTGGGAGTCGTTGGATGAGAGCGGCATGTGACCGCTCGTTGTGGAAATCTAAGGGGGAGGCCTTTGTTCAGCAGTGGACGTCCTGTGGCTGATATGATGATGATGACTAAATACAAACATAATGTTAAGAAACACCATAGTTCACGTTGTGACGGCGATGTGTTGCGCTGCAACTTCTTCATGAAGATGAAGTAGGAGTTCTGGCTAAAAGGTGTGCCGGTGTCTGGAGATATGCATCTCCAGGTACTAGTAGATACGCACCACAGATGATTGAAATTAGTGTTCTGGCGCGACTTTAACTTTTAGAATAGAATAGCAAATATTTTATTTGGCACAGGACATATTTTACAGCACATAATGAAATACAAGTAAAATTAAACAAACACATTTCAAAATAAGTGCTCTGACGAACATGCCCCCCATACCGAAGGGGCAACCAACTCAGCATGTGCTAGGTTTTCGACCCTCAGTGTCCTTTGCATCGTGATCCGTTTGTTATCCACGATCCCCTCAACCTTCGTGAAGTGCAGATGGGGCACATATATATGCTCAAACGCGGGACGCAGTCGCAAATTGGGTCTTGCTAGATCCCACTCGGTTGCGGCAAGTGGGTTTCCTTCGCGTCTTTTCTAGTTTCACGAAGCTCTTCATTGCTACCCTCTTCTTGTGTTGCCCTCACTTAGAGATTTGAGGTACACCAATGTGAGCCTGTTTATCAGGATTCTTTAATGTTCCGTCGGTTGTTATTGCAATGTCAGTAAAATCTGGTTGTTCTTGCTGTTCGTGTCGTATAGGAGGTGGTAGGTATGTGTGACAACCGAGTAAGCATGCCGCGGTGATGACGTTTTACTGGACGGATGGACTCTATTACGGATAATTACTATCCTGGGTCTCGGGGTATGTGCAAGTGAGGTTTATGTATGTAAATTGTACCGACTACTGCTACAATGAACGATCTCATAATAAAAATCCAAGTAACCTATCAGATGTTCCGAAGCAGACTCGCGGTCGAGCTGTCCGGCGAGTACGAGGCGGCCGGCGTCGTCGACGGCGAACAGGTCGCGCGGCCACAGCGCGGGCGCCAGGCGGTAGCGCGCGGGCGCGTCGGCCGAGCGCAGCTCCGCCACCAGCGTGCCGGGCGCGGCGTCCTCGCGCAGGAACACGTCGGCCGGCGGCGCCGCCACGCGCGGCGCGTCGTCGGCCGCGCCCAGCACGAACACGGCCACGGGCGCCTCGCCCGCCAGCCCGCCGCCGTCGCGCGCGCGCACCCACACCTGCACGCTCCGCGACGCTGCACACACGGGGCCGTGAGCATCGCCGCGCCGTCGGCCCGGGAGGGCGGCGGCGACAGCGCTTACCGAATCCTGTAGCGTCGCGCGCGAACGACAGCGCGCCGGTGTGCGGGTCGACGGCGAAGAGTCCCGTCGCGTCGGAGTGCACGTCGCCCTCGTACACAGAGTAGACGAGGCGCGCGTTCTCGCCGGCGTCGGGGTCGTGCGCGGTCAGGGTGAGGAAGGGCAGCCGGGGCGCGCGGTCGCCGCTCACGGCGGCGCGGTACTCGCGCAGCGGGAAGGCGGGCGCGTTGTCGTTGAGGTCGGCCACGCGCACGCGCACCGCCGTGTGGCGCAGCAGGCCGCCGCCGTCGCTGGCGGTCACGGGCACCTCCCACTCGGAGCGGCGCTCGCGGTCCAGCGGCACGCGGGTCGTCAGCGCGCCGCTGGTGGAATCTATCGCAAAAGTCTCTCGCAGCCGAGCGGACGGGATGGAGTATGTCACCGTTCCATACTCCCCGGCGTCGTCGTCGTACGCTTTTACCTGTTCAAACGGAAAGACAAGATGTTGTGTATGTGTGCATGGCTGCGACCACCTTGACTTACTCGCCGTAATGAACCATTACCACCATTTTGCAAGCAGTCGTTTCAGTTGCATTCTGTTATTATCAGACACAAAGAAGATTGCTCGTGGAAGTGATGGTTGTTAGGGTAAAAAGATCCTCGAATGGAGACCGCGCACCGGAAAGCGCAGCGTGGGACCACTTTGAACGAGATGACAAACGGCCTGGTGAAGGTCGCTGGGAGTCGTTGGATGATGGTGGCATGGGATCGCTCGTTGTGAAAATCTGTGGGGGAGGCCTTCGTTCAGCAGTGGACGTTTTTGGCTGATATGACGATGATTTACTTCCTAAGATAACGATATCAACGTACAAGATTTGCCACAACGGGATAATAACAGTGCAATCGGCCGGACCCGTTTCACGATCGATGGACGAAGGTGAAAGGGAATCGGAACCTGAGCCAACGCCAATCTTTGACATCTGCATCTATCGGATTAACAGCGGAACAGGTGAAGTCTGCCTATTCAGAATTATGACGTCGATGAGCTCCAAGAGGTGTTGCGGGGAAGTAACGAGGATTCTGCTGTAAATAACAAATCATGATGAACGACGACGACGAAACGAATACAGGGACGTAATCCTTCATCAGCTAATGGTATTGCGTCCTCTGTTAGTCAGACTTAACTATCGCATAGAAGTACGTACCGTCGTAAGAAGCAGCGGCGGCGGCTGGTTCTCGAGCGCGCGCGCCTCGTGCACCAGGTGCGGGAAGCGCGGCGGCGCGCGGTTGGTCGGCGCCAGCGACAGCTTGACGCGCGCGAAGGCGGCGTGCGCGCCGTCCGACACCGACACGTTGAGCGAGCGCGGCGCCGCGCCGGCCGCCCCGACCACCGACAGCACGCCCGAGCGCGCGTGCACGGCGAAGGCGCGCTGCGGCGCCGCGCCCTGCAGCGCGAAGCGCAGGCGGCCCGCGTCGCGCGCGTCGGGGTCCCACGCCGCCACGCGCGCCAGCGCCACGCCGCGCGCCGCCTCGCCCGACACCAGCGCCGCCACCACGCCGCGCTCCAGGCGCGGCGGGCTGTCGTTCACGTCCTCCACTGCGGGCCGACCGGGCGGATCGAATCGGTTACAAAGATAGCTTCGCGACGTGCTCGCCGTTCGCGGCGCGCTTACCGGCGACGAAGATATGGGCGGCGGTGAGCAGGGGCGGTCGGCCGGCGTCCGCGGCCGTCACCAGCAGATGATAGTGCGAGCGAGTCTCCCGGTCGAGCGCAGCGGCGACTCGCACCGCACCCGTCGCGGGGTCTACGACGAAGGCGCCCTCGGCGGCCGACTCCACTTCGGCTAGCGAGTACGACACTTGACCGTTTTCACCTGCGACGAAGACGCATTACGAGGGATAAAGGCGACGAGAAAAAGGTCGCCGGGTGCGGTATGTATGTATATGAAATACCCTCGTACCGGTGTCGTTGTCCACGGCGTGCACGGTAATGACGAGGTCTCCGACGGCGGCGGCCTCGGAGACGGACGCGCGGAACACGTCTTGCGGGAACTCGGGGGCGCAGTCGTTGACGTCGAGCACGCGGAGCGTGACGGCGGCGTCGGCGAAGGCTCCCGTGACGCCGTCCGTGGCGCGCAGCACGAGCTCGTGCTCGCGCGCCAGCTCGTAGTCCAGCGCCGCGCGCGGCACCAGCACGCCTGCGCACACTCCGCACTTAGCGAGCGCGAGCCGCCGGTTGGGCGGTTCGGCCGCTATTTTAGAGCACCCAAAAGCATACGCGACGAAAAGGTTATTTTAATGCGTTGATTTTTCATGCTCAATCACAGACACCAAAAGCATCGCAATAGTTGTTTCGATGGTACTGGTTACAATTTGAATTTGTGATATGTCGCCGACTACCCATGATGAAATGAGGCGAATGTGACAAGAAGACAACCTAGGGCACTTGGTCTCGACGACGAACGATTAGTCTTTACACTTCCGAGTAAAGCCAACTTCTTTAACTTATTTAAAGGGGAAGGCCCAGTCTGGGCCCAATCATGGACACATTAATAGAACTTGTTTGTATTAAGGATCAATTTAGACAAATAGAAATACAATTTTTAACCCTAGTTTAAAGTCTGCCATCGGTTTGTTACAAGTTTTGGATTTAAATGGAAATCAGATTGATAAGCCATGAATTAAAACAAATATTTTTACTGGCAATAAAACTTTAATCGATTCTCGTTATTTTTAACACGCTTTTATTAGCTTGGCTTTTATTATGTATCTATGAATCTATGGATTTATGTAACAGATTTTTTTCTCTTTATATCGACTTTCATCCCCTTCAAAGACAATGAAATAATTTAAATAGTTTGTCCCATTATCCTTGCCGGGATTCTCAGGATTAGCGATGTTTTCATCTCTGATACCCGGAAAAAATTATAATTTCATCGATATACACAAATGACAAATTCATCGACAGACACAAACTTGCACGAAAAATAATACCTCCATAAGATGTCGATTCAATTTTACATAGCAAGAGTGGAGTGGTGGTTCAATACCGTCTCTTTTTTCAGATGATTTTATCCGTAATGAAGGGGGAATTTGTTAACTTAAACGTCGAAAGGAAGATGCTTAGGAAAATTATTACCACCCGGAGTTATTGAGACTATGGACAGGCAACATGGACATTCAGCCATGCGCAAACGTTTTTTTCCACATGGCGGCACTAAAAAAAAATATTATATTTTAAAAAACTATAACACGCGCTTTTGTAGAGAACCGAACTAAAACGATTTTTTTACAATAAAACATATTTTTTTGTTAATCACTCTATTGTCATTTTAAACTTATTGAAAATTATTTACTACTTTTTATTTCGGTAATCTACAAAAGCGTGTTTTATAGTTTTTTTAACTACTATTTTTTATTATGTAAATCCGTTCCAAAAGTCAAACTTCTTGCAGATTATTTAATAATAAATGATGTTAATTATAGTATTATAAAAAAATACTGTAATTATCATATATATTACACTTAAAACATATTATCTATCACTGCGATATCGATTTAGATGTTTCGACTTTAAATTTACTTTTACTTTTCTGAAATAAAGCAACACTATTGACGTTTGTCATCTGTCACTCAATGTCAATAATATTTATTTGCTTTGTTGTTTGTGCGGACCCTAGAATGGAAAAAAACAATTGAACCGTACGACGATGCCGACATCTTTTTTGGATTTTTTTCATTTTTGAGAAATATTTTATGAATATGTAAAGATTTATTAATCTAAATACCGTACGACGTTGCCTTAAACTTGACATTGGCGAAATTGTGGAAGATAACCTACAGAAGCCATAATCTAAGAGAAGAAGAAGAAGGACCCTGAATGTGATTTCTGCGTGTTATTAGATATCCTTGATGAATTTAAAGATCAGTTTTAATCCTAAATTATATAAAAACCACGAAGGTATCAATAGTTAACCACAGACACAAATCAATGCAAATAATTCAAATTATTTTCTCCGCAAATGCATGTTCCTTTAATAATATTTTGGATTTATTGATGGATTCTTTTGATGGATTTTACTCACATGTTACACAATTACGAAACTAAAAACTGAAACACATTTATAATATTTGACTGTCCATTCTGGGCCCATGGTCCTAAGCACAATGGGCCATCCCCTTTCAGGTCTGACGTATTACAAGTAGAGGATAATGACCGATAATGACAATAAGTAAATATAAATACTCGGCCATGTAAGACTACTAGTCCAGTAATGCCCTATCGCAATGACAGAGACTGGCCCCGGTCAGGGTATGAGGAGGATGGTCTAGCGAGCCGAGTGGAATGCTGTAGCACAAGCGCCGCGACATGCACTAGAGCGGCGCGCGCGTGACGTACCACTGAATACTCACATGGACTATTGCCTCTGTCGGGTGCTGCGGATAAAATCAATATGTTAGTAATGCAGTCAGCGCTCCCACCACCTACGGCGACCTTCACATCGTGCGTTATGAATGGCGCTACCTATATGCATTTGGCTACAGCTCCTGGCATTGCCAAATAGCAGATCAGAGCCCCGGTTGGACAAATATACGATAAATTTAAAAACAGTATGTTGCAGTACATTATGATAGAATAATATGATACATATGATTTACATTTTAAGATCAATATGATAAATAACATACGTGTTGAAGCATATATGATAATATGATCATTGATCAACAATTTACAATTTCTAATTAGATTAGATTTTTTGAGTTCTGTAGCTTGAAATGTGCGCCACAGTCGTCGCTTCCCAATATATAAAATTTCCGGGTTTTATTTTATGTATATTATTTTATTGTTAAGGAACTTTGGGTCTTGCTGGCTTAATAACATGCTATAACATTGAATCACAACAATTTATCTATACTATAATAAAATCGTAGAGAGACAAAAACTGTACAATTAATATATTTTGAAAAAAATCACTGCCGCGTTCTCCAAGTACGAGACTGATGCCAAAACTGCATTTTGTTTAATTTCTGTCTATTTGTCTGTTTCTGTGATGGACGAAACTAAAAATACAGTAAAGAATTAGAATTGAAATTTGGCAAAAATGTCTGTTACTGTCCAAGGTTCATCCTTATCTAGGGTATAAATCATAATCCATAACGCTTTTGTATGTTTTTGCTGTTTGTTTTGAGTAGTAAAAACAATATGTCTACATAGTTTTGTTTTACAGCGATTATTATGAAAAAATCACACAAGTGAACACATTCTTTATCAGTACGTAATAAGAATTATTTAAAAAACCACTACTATCACGCTAGACCTAAAGGGAGCTAGACAACTGATTTTAAGAATAAGAACGCTTATTTCGTAGCCTTTCGCAATTGGTTACAAACGTTCTAAGGAAAAAACGGCGGAACCCTTATAGGATCACTCGTGTGTCTATCTGTCCGTCTGTCACAGCCAATTTGCTCCAAATCTATTGGCCCTATTATTGGTACACACATGGATTTATGCAACTCGTACGTGTAACGTAAATAAATGAATTTTGAATATAAGGGTCAATTTGGGGGGCAATATAAGAATTTTAAGAATAAAGTTTTGCTAACTGTACCGTGTAACATATGAAATGGAAGGGCTTCTTGTGAGTTTCTAATATATTTATTTTATAATTTAAAAATATATAATTTATAGTTATTTAAGAAAATAGACAAAGATCGACCATGCCACCCACTTATCTCCGAAACTACTAAGTCTATAATATTGAAAAAAAATATTGATGATGGTACTTTACTTATAGATTGTGGATTATAAGAACACTATGGTCTTAAAATAACATTGTAAATATTCCATTATTGTGCGTACAAACTTACGTTTGCAGTTTGAATGTTCAACTACGATCTTAAGTTTGTCCTTGGGATTGAGTTCCACGGAGATGGATGGAGAGGATTCCACGCGAGTTCAACTTGCACTTGTCCAGTTTTTAGATTACTTTTTGCATTAATTGCATTCTCTTAAAAAACAATTTCTATATTAAATATTCTGTGTTTTATCTATTTATTTGTGGAAAACTTCGGTGCCACAAGTTCTTTTGAACGACTCATTGTGCATTTTCGTAACTGCTGTGTACGTAAGCCAAAAACCGTGATAAAATATTTGTGTTGTTATCCTTAAATAAAGCATAAGTTATTCTACTTATTACGATGTTTCTGGGTTACTTAGTTTTAAATGATTAAATTTATAAAGTTTCAATACTTATATCTTTCTGCCAACTAGATGGCGTTACTGTCGATTTACATCACGGTATGGTTTCGTTGGCTAAAAGTTATGCTAAGGGTCAGCTCAAATTAAACGTAGTTTTGCGGTCGAGAACATGTTCAAGTACCCACTAGCAGTTCTCCGCCTAATCTAAGCCAAAGGGTACCAACCGATGTCGATTGTCGTGGTCTCCACGCAAAGCTGTTACCTATGTTGTCTTTGTTGTTATTAAACGTTTATAAACAACTTACTAACCTTACCTACGATATTTTATTTGTAACTAAATTATTAGACCAAATGGCGATTCTTACGGACCAGTGTTGATTCATTTTCTTTGATTTGGTTGTTATTGATATCGGATTTAAAAGGTTAAATATCAGTGACGTCGTCAGCATACAAGACTATGTATATTCAAAATTGTATCGTTTATCGTGTAACCAAACATAGCACCTATTTAATAAATATAGGTTTCAAACGCTTTAAAAAAACCTATTTACAAAATTATTTCATTTTTTTTTCTTTATTGGCTCACCAGCAATTTTTACACTCAATAATACAAAGTCATTAAATTACAAATAAGCTTCATTCTGCGCTCACCAACCCGCCTGCCAAGCGTGGTGAGTACTGGCTAATTTCCCCTAATATGATGACACAGTTGTGCAATAGGGGAGGCCTTTGTTCAGTAGAGGAATTTGTATGGCCGATATTATGATGATGATTAGTGTAAAACTTTCTTATAGGTAAGCACCGCATACGTATAAACATAATTATTGTGCCACGTGCACAACATATACTGACGTGTAAAGAAAGTGCAAGAACAATAAGAATAAACATAAAACAAGAAAAACAATAATCTTATGCAGAGTTGAAGGTTATTCTGTGGAACTTGCCAAGTGAGTCAGAATGCACATCAACAAGATCACTGTAACTATTCAACAGTTTACAAAGCCGATAGATGATAGAGCATGCGCCAAGTGCAGAGTGGGAGATACAAGGGAGCAATAGAAATACGAGGGTATCTAGATGGGACTCGAAATAGGAACTTTCCAAGTAATGGGGAACAGTCTATTTTGCACCGGAGTATTTTATACAAGAAAATGCAATCAGAGATACTCCTAGTTTCTCCAAAGACACCATCCTAAAGTGAGATTGTTTGACTTCATATGAAAGTATCTTTTTGAAAATTCCAGAGGAATATGCTAGATGCCAAATAAATCTTTTCTGTATTCGCTACAGCCTTAAAATATGCTTAAGATCATCTAACATCTGCATGTAACATTCAGAGAACTTGAGAAATTCGGAATGTCGTTGACAAAGATGTTGAATAGAATTGGCCCGATATGAAAACCTTGTGGAACCCCCGATTCGATTTTATAGGTTCCAGATTAAAAACCATATACCTAATACCAGATAATAATATATCCCTAATAAAAAAAATTGGTGTCGGTGATTCCGTATGCAGATACTTGTATAAAAGTTTATAGTGTGAGACGCGATCAAAAGCTTCCCTGAAATCTGTGTATATAACGCCCACTTGTTTGCCGCTGTTAGTAGCACCCGCTAACATTTCTGTAAAAGTAACTAGGTTTGTGCAAGTAGATCTTGAACCCACGAACCCGTGTTGAGAATCGCTCAAATAAAGTTTAAAGTATGACTATATATCAGGACTAATTAACGACTCAAAAACCTTTGCGAAAGTAGATAACATAAAGATGGGTCTATAGTTAATTATTTTATCATTATCATCATTTTTATAAATTGCTACGGTCTCCTCTTTATAACTTCAAGTGCATTGTACTACAACGTAACCTCTAAAATTCCCATCCATAGGGTTGGAGTTCTGGCGAACAAAGGTTCATACACTGTGTGCATTGTGTAGCCACGCTTCACGGTACTTATGCCCTCTGCGGACAATAGTCCGTCATCTGCGCATATCATCGAGATACACTGTCCCCAGATTTAATGTTCACTGATAAATATTATCTTTATATCACAACGACAAGGCTATTGTATTATAATAATGTTATCAGGTGTTACAGTGAAATTTCTAAGTAGCAAACCTTTTTACATAAGTTTTGATTCGAGGCAACGGGGAGCTCATATCACCGGTTCAATGAAAGGATAATTGATTATGGCTGCGATAAAGCAAAGAAATAAACGTACGTGATAATGTACGAAGTAGTAGTAGTAGTAGTTCTAGTGTTATTTTTTGTCTCGAAAATAAAAGATGTTGTAAGGCAAATTATTTGTCGGATTCCCGGATTCGGTAGGTATAACTCTTCAATTTTATTCTTGTTTTTGTTGCACAATATCGTAGAGCTATACGATTCGGTACATTATATAAAAACGAAGAGTACAATCAGCCACTATTAAAGATATTTTTGGACTACGAAAATGTTTTCTAGGAATTTGTTGACCTTTCTTTGAACTGCAGCCACGTTGTGTTGACTGGCGGTATAACTTCCGGAAGATGTAGAACTTCCCCTTCATCAATCATGCAAATATATGTAATTTAACACCAATAATTAGTTATCAGTTAGTATTCGTGCGCCAAACAACTCGTCGTCTTATCGTTCCCACAGAACGTGCAAGATAATGATGCGGCGACGGTAACCGTTCTTCTAATCGTCAAGCGCTCACCTGTGTCGAAGTGTATCTCGAAGCGGCCGCCGGCGTCGTCCCGCAGCGTGTAGATGAGCTGGCGGTTGAGCGGCGAGGAGGCCTGCAGCGGCGGCGCCAGCGGCTCGCCCGGCGGCGCGTCCTCGCGCACGCTCAGCACTACGTGCGCGCGCGGCCAGGCGGGCGCGGCGCCGCCGCCCCACACGCGCACGGCCACGCTGGCCTCCGCGCCGCACGCGGGCACGCCGCCGTCGAAGGCCGCGATCACCAGCGAGTACAGCTGGTTGTGCGCGTCCACGGTCTGCTTGAGCGTGATCTGCCCGCTGCGCCGGTCCACGCGGAACAGTTCGCCGTGGCCGCGCTTCATCTCGTAGCGCACCTCGCCGTTGTCGTTGGCGTCGAGATCCACGGCGCGCACGCGCAGCACGGCCGCGCCCGGCTCCGCGCCGGCCAGCACGGCGGCGGCGTAGGGCCGCTCCACGAACACGGGGCAGTTGTCGTTGACGTCGGTGACGGACACGTGCAGGCGCGCGCGCGCCACGCGCGGCTCGGCGGCGGCCGCGCTGCGCGCCTCCAGCAGCAGCGAGTAGGCGTCGCGCCGCTCGCGGTCCAGCGCCAGCCCCGTGCTGCGCACCGCGCCGGACGTGAGGCCTACCTGCCGCAGCGAGCGAATATCATTCAACACTGTGCACGGGCATAGTGACTTCTTTGGGCTTGCCATTTCTACGGTATCATTCCAAGTATACAGAGACGAGTGAACAGCGAGCTTCGCTAGGAACGGGATTTTATAAGTTGCGAGTAATTTTTAGTGATATTTATCCTCACCTCAAATCCTTCTACTGGGTTTAGGATCCGGAACTCGATATGCTCATTGAGCGCGGCACCGAGTACGTTAAGGACGGCGATCGTCGTGGGTTTCGTCGAGTTTTCGACGACTGATCCGTAGTAGTCTGCCTTTTGGAACGCGAGACCTGAATTGTCGGCCTCTCGCACGCGGATCTCGACTCGCGCCGTGCTCGAGTACAGGCCGTCGGAGGCGCGCACGCGCAGGCGGTAGCTGTCCGCCAGCCCGTCGGGCCGCGCCACGGCCAGCGAGCCGCGAGCCGACAGCGAGAACGCGCCGCCCGCGTCGCCCTCGATGATGTCGTACTTGATGGCCGCCCCCGCCGGCAGGTCGGGGTCGCTGGCCGCCAGCGTCGCCACCGTCACGCCGCGAGACGTCGGCAGCAACACCGTAGCCTCGTACGCAGATTGAGAAAACGTCGGAGGACAGTCGTTGACGTCGGTCACCTCCACGACAACTTTCGCGACGCTTCCCGACGGAAGTCTCGGCGTCCCCATGTCGATCACCTGTAATCACCCAGTAACATAACGGCCGAAATGCACCGCGCGCGCGACGCACGCCGGAGGCGAAGCGGTTACTGACCCTGACGTTGAATTCGTGGCTGGCGGCGCGTTCGTAGTCGAGCTGCGCGAGCAGGTGCAACGCGCCGGTGACGGGGTCGACGCGGAACAGGCCGGCGGCGGCGGGCTCCAGGATCTCGTAGGCGCGCTGCTGGTTGGCGGGCGAGTCCAGATCGTCCGTGAGCAGCACGAGCGGCGCGCCGGGCGCGGGCGCGGTGGCGTCGCCCACCAGCGCGCCCGGAGGCGCCGCCTCGCTGACGCGGCCGCGGTAGTGGCGCCGGCGCAGCGTGGGCGCGAACTCGTTGCGGTCCAGCACGTGCACCGCCACGTGCGCCGTCGCCGTGCCGCCACCCTGCGAGCCCGATCGATCGTTTGTGATTATCCGTATGCTTAACTCAATTAAGGAGACCCAGTAGAGTGAACTGGTAGAAATCGTCACGTAAGGAAAAAGTGCCCCCCCCCAGAATGCCCCCTCTAGGCGATCATTCCCTCTCTTTTTCTTTCTCTCTGCCTCTTTCTTCTATATACGATTATCGAGGTTCGAGCAATAGGCATTGTGTGCGGTCAGCGGTATAACCTCATTCTACATTCTACACACGTGTAAATATTATTCAAACTTTTTGTTATTGTGTTAATTTAGTATATCTTTATTTTTATTCTTTACCATTTCAAAAAAATACAGTAAAACAGATAATTGATATAGTATTCGTAAACCACAAAGGTTTGTAATTAATACTACAAGTAATTTGCATCGATAGTTTTAATCAATAAAGCATTGCATTTCCAAGCAGTTAGCATTTCATGTACTTCAAGAAGTAAGACTTAAGTTTAAATTTAATATTACTTGGCGTGAAGTCACTACGCAAATTAGAAGGTAAGTTATTAGTTAACCGAGGAACGATATAATGATGTGCGTTCGGCGTGGAAATTGTTTGCGCGAGTCGTGCGAAGCTGGTTTAGAGCGACGACTCTCGTGAATACAGTATGTTGAATCTCTATTGAAATGATTGTTAAATAACTGTTCTTTTAGGAGTGTATATTTAAATTGTAAATAAATAGGTAATATTTTACAGTGATTAAATGGTCGATGTTCGTTGTTTTGGAATAGGTCTTCAATTTTGCTTGACACTATATTCTTAAGAATCTTTAGTTGATGTTTATATATTTGATTGAGATAAGATTAAAATGTACGACCGTAACTAATGAGTTCATATTGAATATATGATTTAGCCAATGAGTTATATAGCATAAGTTTTACTTTAAATGGCATGCGGTTCTTGAGAATTATAATATTAGCTAGAGACTGTCTCAACTTATGACAAACGTATTCGATATGATTGCTTCAGTTGAAATTGTTGTCAATTTCTAAAACGACGTATTTTTTGAGAATTTACTATATTTATACGAGAGCAGCTACATACATTTCCCATTATACGAGTCATGCAAGCAGCTATGGTTGTGTGCAACAATATTTTTAGGAGGAATGAATTTTAAGTATGGTGATTTTATTACGAGTAGTTTAATTTGAGTAGTATTGAGCACCAAACTAGCGTCTTGGCACTATCTCAATAAAGAGTTCAGATTGGACTGCAAATGATCACAAGCTTTTCGGGGGTCTTTATCAGCTATTACTAGGCATGTATCACCTGCAAACCGATAACATGTGCAGTGGTTAATACAGCTGCTCATGTCAATAACATAGGACAGAAAATGTAGGGGCCCTAAAACTGCACCCTGAGCCGTGCTCTCTGTGACTTCAATCGCTTCGCTCAATGAATTATCAATTTTTACAGAAACCTTATGGTTTTGAAGACAGTTTTTACACCGGCTAAGCAGAGGGCCACGTATCCCGCAAAGGTTCGGCTCATAGAATCTTTGCTACGATTTAATGTATCAAAGGCACGTGAAAAGTCAATAAACAATGCAAATACAGGTTTTCTCTGGTTAAGGTGCTAATTAATTACCATGTTGATGGCGGTAACAGTTAAATTGTAAAAGCTTTGCGTCTCGTAGTCGAGCGGCGCGGCGGTGGCGAGCAGGCCGGCGGCCGGGTTGAGGCGGAACAGCCCCGACCCGCCCTCCAGCGAGAACCACGGCGCGCTCGCGCTGCGCACCTCCAGCGCGGCCAGCGCCGCGCCCGGCGGCTCGTTCTCGTACACCTCGCACAGCAGCTCGGCCTGCGCGAAGCGCGGCGGCGCGTCGTCCGGCTCCACCACCAGCACGTGCAGCGGCAGCGTGGCCGAGCGCGCGCCGGGCGGCGGGTTGGCGGCGCGCACGTGCAGCGTGTAGTCGCGCGGGCCGGCCGGCGGCAGCGCGCGCGCCAGGCGCACGTCGCCCAGCGCCGCGTCGGCCGCGAACAGGCCGCCCGCGTCGCCGCCCGCCAGCGAGTACACCACGCGCGCCGCGTCGCCCGCGTCGGCGTCGGCGGCGCGCAGCGCGGCCACCAGCGCGCCCGCGGGCGCCGCGCGCGCCAGGCGCACCTCGGCCAGGCGCCGGCCCCACGCGGGCGCGTGCTCGTCCGCGTCGTGCACGCGCACCGCCACGCGCGCGTAGGCCCGCGACGCGCGCGGCGCCTGGTCGCGCGCCCACACCGTGAGCTCGTGCAGCGCCGCGCTCTCCCTGCGGGCAGACGGACGGTCGGTGCGCGCTCCGCGGCGAGCTCGGCGCGGTCGGAGGGCGCGGCCGGTCGCTCACCTGTCGAGCGGCTGCGCGAGCTCGAGCACTCCGCTGAGCTCGTGGAGGCGGAAGAGGCGCGCGGAGGCGGGAGCTCTCGCCGCGTGTATTCCGTACAGCAGCCGGCCGCCGCCGGCCCCGGCCGCGCTGGCGCGCAGGGCCACCAGCGCTTCGCCGACTCGCGTCGCCTCTGAAGTTTCCACGACGTACTCCTCTCGGGTGAACGACACTCCGCCCTCGTTGGCGTCGTTGATGACGGTTATATTTACCTATGGAGTTGAACGGTCGTGTTAGATTACAGTTCGACGGACGCAAAATGCGGAATACCGCCGCGAACTCTCACCGGAGCATACACGACGTGTAGGCCGTCGGTGACGGAGATATTGAGCGAGTACTGCGACTGTCGTTCCCAGAGCAGGCGACGCGCCAGCACTAAGCTTCCGTCTTCCCTTCCGATATAAAACTCCTGTCGCGGGTCGCCATCTATCAGTCCCGGAGAAAAATATTTCGTTATTCATATAACAAAAATGATCTTGAATAACATGATACTAATGCTATTGGGCACTCGACTAGCCAACCTGTGTTCTTACGAATGAACAAAAATAAAACCTGGTCCTTCCGCTAACTTTGAGCGCTGTATTTGAACTGAATAACTTTCACTTATCAATAATTACGCATTGGTTTTGGAACGGGTGTCCGTACCGGTTATGGCGTAGTAGAGGGCGTCGCCGTCGGGGTCGGTGGCCTGCAGCACGGCCAGCAGGAAGCCGGGCGCGTCCAGCTCGGCCGCCTGCAGCGGCGGCGGCGCGGCCAGCACGGGCGCGGCCCCGCCCCCCCGCGCCACGCCACGCACACTGAGGCGCGCCACGCCGCAGCGCGCGCGCGGGCCCGCGTCGCACGCGCGCACCTGCAGCACGCCCGTCACACTCATCAATACCTCAAATTATCGTTCGCGCATCGTCTCTTGGCCGCTGTGAACACAATTTTTCTAGGCGAATTTTGGATATTTTACATGATTTCAGCGCTCTCACAGGCACGACCCTGAAGCCGGGGCATCCGTAACTATAAACCCGATGGATAAAAATGTTTGCATCGGGCATACGTTTTCTTTTCAACCGTGGGATGAACCCGCTCAAACCTAAACTAGTAACTGAGCCATGAAAGTCTTAGAAAAAAATAATGAATGCACGTTGGATAACATCAAGCCTTTGAGAATGCACAGCATGTATAGGCGGACATTAGTTGGGAACGCCCCGGTGAATTAAACAGGATGGTTTTTGTTTTGACCCTTAAATGTCTTCGTATTCCTCAAGATCATCATCATCATCATATCTGCCAAAGGACGCCCACTGCTGAACAAAGGCTTCCGCCATAGATTTCCACAACGTCCGGTCACATGCCGCCCACATCCAACGACTCTCAGCGGTCTTCACCAGATCGTCTATCTTTCTCGTTGGAGATCGTCCCAAGCTGCGTTTTCCGGTGCGTGGTCTCCACTCGAGAACCTTTTTACCCAACGGCCATTTGTTCTACGAGCAATGTGCCCCGCTCTTTGCCACTTCAGGGGGCCTACCACAACCTTTTACAAAACAGTCCTAATTCATGACAGTGTTGTTTCAAGCATAAAATAACATTACTCATATTCGTACCACAACCTAAATAGTTCGGCTTTGTTTCATTCCTGCTTAGTGCTGGGAAAGAATGAATAACTTCTAAGAATTGTCTATAGCCTGCTGGAAAAAGAAAAGAAACAACGCTATATACCGTATATAGCGCTATCTCTTTCACGCGTTGTTCCGAATCGTACCTGCGACTAATATTCGGTTAATATTGTAAAAAATTATATGATTAATTAACTTTTTTAAAAATTACTTCTATAAATAATAGTTATACGAGTAATTTCTATAAAGTACATGCAAACATTTATAGATTTAAAGCTGAAAAGTAAGCAGAAAACTTTAACAAATAATAGTTGGCCTAGAGTGTGGAAAGTGACCATGGTATGAATCGGAATGAATGTGGCGATCAATTAAAAAAATCACGAGTATGGCAAGCAATGTTTCGCCACCATTTGAATTGCTAAACATTACAGAAAACAAGCAAAACTCGGTCAACCTTGTCAACAGTTTCTTTGCCAAAATCGGAGCAAATCTGGCCTCTAAAATAAAACAAGTTCATTACTGTCCATCTGATACCGAAAAAGGTGCAAGCCTTCATCCACCTGGTGATTCCATGGTGCTGCTTGACACAGACGAAGCTGAAGTTGAGGTCATTATCATGGGTCTTCGCAATGACTGCGCAGTGGGAATCGACAATATCCCTGCAACGGTCTTAAAAGCTGCTAAGAGTGTGCTAGTTCCTCATGTCACATACGTCTGCAACTTGTGTATTAACTGTGGTATCTTCCCTAGCATTCTAAAGAGAGCTCTGATCAGTCCAATTTTCAAGAGTGGGGACAGAGATAGTGTGAATAACTATAGACCCATATCAGTACTCACTGCCGTCTCAAAGATATTGGAACGGGTTTTAAACAAGAGATTAATTAAATATTTAGAAAAGAACAATATCATTGCCAATAATCAATTTGGCTTTACAAAAGGTAAGTCAACGGAAGATGCAATACTTGAACTTACAGAAACTGTGGTGAGGCAACTCGATAGCAAGTCCAAAGTTATTGGCATATTCTTGGACCTCACTAAAGCATTTGACACTGTCTCTGTTCCCATATTACTCTCAAAGATGGAAGCTATAGGAGTGCGAGGTATTGTGTTGGACATGTTCAGAAGCTATTTGACGAATCGCACTCAATGCGTAAAGATTGATACCTACGTAAGTGACATGGTTAGTCCTACTTTTGGGGTGCCTCAGGGAAGTGTTTTGGGCCCTACGTTATTCCTCATATATATCAACAGCTTGTGTACTAAAACACTACCTAATTGCAAAATAGTCACATACGCAGATGATACAGCGCTGTTGGTATATGGAGAAAACTGGGATCGAGCCCGCTACTGTGCCGAGATCGCTCTTAGGGACATAATGATTTGGCTTAACTCGAATCTACTAACCCTAAATGTAGAAAAAACAAGGTATATAACTTTTTCACTCAGGAACAATACCATTCCCTCTTCAGATTCATTTTGTTTAAAGGCACATACTTGTAGCACTCAATCTGAAAAATGTGTCTGTGAACCTCTTACATCAACTGAAGAAGTAAAGTACCTTGGAGTAACCTTGGACTGCACACTAAGCTGGCAATTGCATATATACAACGTAGTCTGCCGAGTGCGAAGGTTGATGAGTGTTTTTAGGAAGTTAAGATACTGTGCCGATCTTAAAACATTAGTATGTGTATGTCATGCTCTTGTGCAGTCGGTCATGTCTTACTGTATTTTGGCTTGGGGAGGTATAGGCCCAACATCAATGATACGCTTGGAACGTGTACAAAGGGCACTTTTAAAAGTAATGACGAGAAAACCTCCATGGTTCAGCACTACACTCCTGTACAAAGAATGCTCGGTCTTAACAGTTAGACAACTGTTTGTCCTGAATGTTGTACTTCGACGTCATTTAGGAACATCAGGTGGACATGATAGCCGACCGAGGGGTCGCAGTGGGAGAAGGGTGTGCAAAACAGTAGCTCATAGGACAGCGCTTGCGGCAAGGCAATACTATGTAATAAGTACTCGTATTTATAATACAGTGCATCATAAGCTTAATATCAAAACAATGACCTGCTTTCTGTTAAAAAAACATATCAAAACCTGGCTTCAATGTCTCACGTATATTGAAACAGAGGAATTAATTAAATAGAAAGAAAATCGTACACAAATCACCACACAACGCATGGACACACTGAGGGGGTATCCCCTTACACTCCAAAATTACCTGACAAACCCAAGAACACACACCGAACAAACCTCTACTCAACCACACACAACATACTCACCCATAACAGTCATACACGCGCACACACACTAACACACACACACACATACGCACACAAGCATAAAAACTCGCATAAACACACTGGCATGTATTACTTTATTCTTTTACTTTAGCATAAGTTTAAAATTTAATTTTAATTTTACAACCAAAATATTGTTATTATTTTATTATTAATCATTGTAAATTAACTGAGCATTTGAAATAATTAAGCAGCAAATGAGTTAAGGATAGAGGGCGCTGACAGCTGTCATACAGTTAATACTAGTTCAGCTGTCAACGTGATCCAAATGAAATTGTTAGCTACTTTTATTTAGACTGTAAGCAGATCTACTGTAAACCTGTTGTTTCGAAACCAATAAATTATTAATAATTATTAATTAATAATAATTATTAATTAATACTTGGCCCCACCCGACTTCATATATTAAGTTTTTTTTTCCTTTTCAGTGGTCTGAATATTTTTATATCGTGTTGGGTTTTTGAAGTCAGTATTTTTTTTGTCAAAAAGAGTTAATTGTTTCTTTTTAGTGTAAATAAATGTAAGAACTTTTTCCATTTATCAGTATCAGTATTTAAAACTAAAAATAAGAATGACTCAAATCGGTTCTCAGATCTGAGAGGATTCGAAACTATTAAGACATCATCTAGATAAGCGTAGTCAATTAACCTGTTTGTTGAAGCTGGTTAAAAAACTACGCAATCAAAGTAATGAAATTTATATGGAACCAACTCGAAAGCAATCTACACCAGTTAAAAAAAAATTGCTCAATTCGGTTTACAAATTTCGGAGTAATCTGTGTTCAAACATAAAAAAAAATTACGCATCGAATTGAGTAAAAGATAAAGATAAAGATATTTATTCGCAAAAAAGTTTTTTTTTTTTTTTGTTTAAACGTGGCCCCACACTAGGATTTCTCCTGTGTCGTGGGTGCGTTTACAGACATAAACTCCACATACAATACACCCAGACCCGGAACAACTACCTGCATGTCATACAAATATTTGTTCCGTGTGGGAATCGAACCCACGACCCGGTGCGCAGTAGCCGACTGTATCGGCCACTGCACCAACCGTGCCGTCTGGGTTATGACAGTTTTATAGATGTCCAGAAAGTTCCACATATTTTAGCATATTATAATTGGTATGCAAATTATGGGTTAGACTTAAATTACCAAAGATAAACATCAATTATGTACACATGGAAAATTAAACATCGCTTAATAAAATATATGCAGATCAATAAATTAAATATAGAACCATAGATATTTTTGTTACTTTATACAATTATTAAAATATTGTAAGCAGATATCCAGCAAATTCCTAAATAAACATATTGCAACCAAATAATACTAAATTACAGTTTACATGCATTTAAGTACTCTTTTACAGAATAATAACATTTATTTACTAGCCAGGAATGTAATTTACGCTTAAATATATTTAATGGAAGATTTCTAAGTGATTCCGGTAGTTTGTTAAATATTCTAATACTCATTGGATAGCAATTACTATGATAAAAGTGACTTTTTATATTTGGCAGTAATAATCTAGTTGGAAATCTTGTATTAAATGCACAATTAGCTCCGTAAGTTTTAAATAAATATTGATGTTGTTTTGCAAATAAACAACATTCGTATATGTATATAGACGGGACAGTTAAAATTTTATGTTCAGGGAATAGTGTTTTGCATGATGTTAATGGTGGAGCGTTGCATAGTGCACGAACACATTGTTTCTGGGATATGAATGCCCTATTAATATGAACTGCGTTTCCCCAAAGTAGAATGGCATACCTTAATTGGGAGGCCACATACCCATGGTAAGCTTGCAAGGCAGTCTTTTTATTACAGATTTTTGTAAGTCGCCACAGTGCAAATGCAAATTTATTTATTTTAGAGCTGACTATGTCGATATGGAGCTTCCATGAACATTGGTTGTCTAGATTCAAACCAAGAAAAGTAACATCATTAGCCTCTGTTAATGTTTTACCTTTGTACACGATTTTTATTTCATTATTGAACTCACGCCGGTTATAAAATTGTATATATTTGGTTTTCTCAATATGTACGGGCGAGGGCCAACGTATATTAACCAACGTCCCGTACGTAATTAAACCTAATACTCCCTATCTAACTTACTACCACACCCTAAATCCCTAGTTATACCCTACAGTCCCTAAGTCCCTAGCCCTACTATCTTGTAGTTTTGAAGGCAGGGAAACCTGTTACCAGGAGACCTAAGGTAACAGGCGGAAGGTGGGCGGGATCTGGGTGTGTGGAAATGGTTTTCTCACTGCCGGTCAAGCAGGCTCACAAGACCGATCGTACTGACGGCTAAAGGTGTCTTGGCCGCAGTGAGAGGTGGTGGACGGGTAATGAGTCAAAGTCGGATTCAACGTAATGACTGATTTATTTAACATTAATAGCATCTTATATATTAATCTTAAACTATGTACACATCTACGCTTATTTACTAGTGTGCCGTTCATGTATTGTGCCGACGCTGCGGTGTTGCAGAATCACAGTTGGTATGCTGACGCAGACCCACGGAAAACTTAATATTTTATAAATATTATATATGCCGCTGCAGCAATTACTCTAGTAGGTATGTTGTAATTGTGATTTTGGGTCGTGGTTGTTTATTTGTGCCATGGCACAGATGTTCATGATTGAACACAATATTTATTTTTAAATTATTATTTTCCATCCATTGTATTGCTTTTTCCACAGTTTGGTTAATTTCGAAATTATAATTAGACATAGGGCCTTGCCGCGTAATTTCTATGGAAATGTCGTCAGCAAACAAAGTGCAAGGATAGTTTATATTATCAGGTAAGTCGTTTACGTAGATTAAAAATAGTAGGGGCCCTAGGATGCTTCCTTGTGGGACCCCTACTCTATTCGTTGCTAGGGAAGACTTGACTGTAATTTGTTCTTTTTCTTTGTTCAAGTCTTTTATTTCGACGTACTGTTGCCTATTTTTAAGGTAACTACGTAGCCATTTTTCAGCTATACCACGGACTCCGTATACGGAACATTTATGCAGCAGGAGATCATGAGCAACAAAGTCAAATGCTTTGCTCATATCGAAGAATACTCCTACTGTTGGTATATGCTTGTCTATGTTTTCTGTTACTTCAGATACTAGCTTGAAGGCAGCAAGGGTGGTGGATTTGCCTCTTTGAAAGCCATGCTGTTCTTTTTTTAGGACGTTAAATTTCTTGAGGAATGCTGTAATTCTCTCATGCATAATCTTTTCGAATACTTTAGCAAGTACAGGTATCAGCGCTATAGGTCTATAGTGATCTAGTTCATCTTTAGTCCCTTTTTTGTGAACGGGTTTTATGATTGATATCTTTAATCTATCAGGAAAAGTTCCTTCAGAAAGAGACATATTGATTAAGTGGCAAAGAATAGGGGTGACAACAGTCACACTATATTTCAATATATTGGTGGGAAATTCGTCGTATCCAACGGAGGCTGTATTTATCAGAGATTTAATAATTCGAGAGATTTCTTCACACGTGGCAGGTAAAAGAAAAATTGTTGAGTCTATACGTCTACACTTTGAATTTACAGATGGTGATATCGCTATATTGTTTGACTGATTAGTGAGATTAATGTAAAATTTATTAAAAATATTTGATATGGCAGTTTTGTCTGAGATCACATCGTTATTATGAATAATATTCGTGATTTCTTTGCTATTTGCATATTTTTCGTCTTCCTTGATTATAAGCCACGATGCACGACATATATTTTTAGACTTTTTTAAAAACCTTTCATTTCTTAGCCGTTGGGCCGTGAATATACATTTCTTTAATACTTTGCTGTACATTTTGTATTTACCTATAATTACATTATCTCTATTCTTTAAATATTTGAATCTAAGTTTCCTTTTATGCAAGCACGATTTTTTTAACCCTGTCGATATCCATGATGAACTTTTGCTTTGTTTATTCTTAATTTTGATTTTTTGTAGCGGGAAACACAGATTGTAGAAAAGTATAATATAGTCATGGAATGTATTAAATGCAGAATTTAAGTCACTTTTTTCATGGACGTCAGACCAGGACAGGCAAGACAAACTTTCAATGAATTTGTTAATATATGCTTTATCATAATTCCGCTTAAATATATAATGCGGTATTTGCGAATTTTGTTTAGTTTTTATGGGTATAGTTAGTGCTTGTCCAGTTTCATGATCGGATAATCCTAGCGGAAGTATTTTACCTTTAGCTTTTGAAATATTGCTGATTATTTGATCAAGGCAAGCATTTTTTCGAGTTGGCTCTTTTATATGAATGTAAAAACCGTAATTTAGTATTAGTCTTAAGTATTGTGCTTGTATCTCTGAATCATTGAGCAGATTTATATTGAAGTCACCACAAATAATCACCTTTTTGTTTATCTTGCTACGAATTTTTGCCAATAATGACTCCATTTTTTCCAAAAATACATATGGATTTGAAGTTGGTGTTCTATATACACAGATAATTACCAATTTGTTGCATGGCATTTCAATTCCACAGCACTCAAATACAAATTCAGTGGCATAATTTTTAAGCCATGGTATAGTTTCGTAACATATATATTCATTACATAGAATTACAACACCACCTCGTCGTTGTTTGCATCTAGAGAAGAAAGCTGCTAGTTTTAGGCCCCTTACATGTAAATTCATTTCTTCCCCAGACTTCAGGAATGTTTCAGTTAGGCATAGGATATCAACGGCTGTGTTATTATTAGCTAGGTCAACTAACATTATTTTAATTAGCCTTCGCGAGTCGCCATCCGCCATCCGGATATTGCTAAAAATCGAAAGTTCGACGCCATCCGATCGGCGGATGAAAGGACTTGTCTCCGTTTAAAGCCCGATACTGGCAGAACTGCTACAGATAGGTCGTATGTCTTAGTCTAAACATTTAAAGAAAAAAAAAAACTCTTGTATAGTCTATATTCACAGCAAGAAAAAGGTTAGGATTGTGAAAAAAAAGGGCGGGAAAGTCGAATTAAAAGGCGCTCTTTTTGAAACTAAATAAATTTAATTTGTTTTGACCTATAAATAACCAGTTTTTAGCCCTTTTTCAATTCCATGAGTGAATTTAGTGGTGGGCTCATGGAGCCCTCGGCTTTCGATGCCACTTTAAAGCGGAAGAGTACAACTTGTATCCGCGAAGATGAACCGGTTTCCAAGATGTTACCCAAGTTCATAAATACTAAAAGGGGTTTATTCAAAGATATCCTTCCAATTTATGAAGAACAGAACCGAAAGGATTATCCCGTTTTACTTTTTCAGGAAAACAAGGAAAAAATTGATCCCTTTAAAATTAATAAAATTCTTAAGGACTTGGTGCCACCTAACACGTATGTTAAGCCCATTGGTCATTACTTTATCAAGGTCTTTTTTCCAACAAAAAAAGAAGCAAACTCTTTCATTATGAATAAGCCCATTCATAGCAAACATAACTGGTCAGTCAAGATACCTTTTGATCAAATTGAAAGCCAGGGAGTAATAAAGGTCCCTACTGAAATTGATGATTCTGAACTTCTATCGTCTTTGAAGTCACCTGGGTGTGAAGTTTTAGGTATCAAGAGGTTTAAGAAGAAGCTTCCTGATGGCTCACTTACTAGTCTCCCAACAGTATTGGTAACTTTTTTGAATATTAACAGACCCAGTCATGTTACTTATGAACATTTATGGCTAGAAGTAAGAGAATATTTTAAACCTTTAGTTCAATGCTTTAACTGTTTCAAATTCAACCACACTAGTGGTTCTTGCAAAAATGCCCAAGTTTGTTCCATCTGTGCAGGTAACCATTTCTATAAAGAATGTTCACAAAAAGATAAAATTAAATGTAATAACTGCCAAGGACCTCACGTAGCAGTCGCCTATGAGTGCCCCCTTAAGGCTTCGAAAGTTGCTGAAATTAAAAACAGAATTTTGGGTGGTACATCATATGCTTCAGCTATTAAAGGCTCCAAATCAGTCTTACATACATCTAATGACAAAACCTCAAAAAATATATCTTTGAATTCTAATGTGAATACTAAAGCCACATCACCGCAGAAACGATTCATTATAAGCGACATATTGAACTGTAATTCAACATTAAATGGTATTATAAAAACAGTTGTAGATTTGATTTCCAAGAAAGATGGAGCACCAATTACATCCAGGATAATAAAAGAATTGTTAATACACAATTTAAGCAATATATAATACTATATGGATAACGTTATTAAAGTATATTAATGTAATAGAACTAAATTTCGCACTGGAATCCTAGATATATTTCCCCTAAACTTGATGTTTTTAAATAACTTTATTGATAATAGTATTGATAGCATCAACTTTATTTTAATTAATAAATGGAACCTGACTTTGCTGTAATAAAAAAATAAGCATATGGGTTATATTTGCAAGAGGCTCCGATCAACCTCTCAGAGCCATTGCTATTAAATTTATATTTTAAATTCACTATTATTGATATAAGATTACAATTTTCAAAATATTCTATGTCAAATTGAATTTGTTTCTTGTATTTTCTCTATTATTTTGTGTGTCCTTCTCCACCTAATGGTAAATTTGATATTAATATTCTGAAAGAAACATTTAGTAAAATAAAAACATAATTTCTTATTCATTGCATACTTTAATTTAATGCTCTTCTTCTGTTTTTTGGGTGCTAAAATGAATAACATAATATGAATGATAAAAACTGCATTCGTTTTAATGATCTTAATATTGTAATTTAGCCCCTATAGACAATAGGAGTCAATGTTAGATTTAGTTTTTGTTTCTCAATCTTTCAGTTCCAGTAGTCATAGGTTAAGATTTGGACATTGTAAAACATCTTGTCATTTGTATAGATTAAAACTCTCCGGACAAAAAAATGTTAAATATATTGTAAATAGGAAAGCTATTGCTAATTGTTCTTTGCAAAGTGTAAAATAACAATTTTTATGATGTTCTTTGATTGTAAGTAGTTTTCGGTGCAGCGCAACATAATACACAGATTACTTTGCTTTTGGGCTAATAGGTAATTGTAAATATTTAAATAATGTACATTGTTGATAACGTAGTGGAAATAAAACCTCTGATTATTGATTTTATAAACCTACTCCGTGTCTCCGTGACTGTGATTGATTTAGCAATGTCAATTCATCAATTGTCAATTTGTCAACCTATGTCAACACATACTGGCGAAATGTGACATACCTAAAAATGTGTTTTGTTTTATTTTTATATGTAAGGAAAAATATTTGTGATTTATTAAAAATTTCAATTTTATATTCATCCTAAGTTCTGTTAGATCTATATGAATTAGTTATAAGACTATACTATGTACTAGGGATGCAAACCAGTAAAATTACCCCGCTGAAATACGATATTATATATAGATATTAGTTTTGTCATATATATTATATAGATAATGTTAAGTATAACTTAGACATAAAAGATTTAAGTTAACATGTAAAAATAATCCGAATTGTTAATTTTTTTTTGGGTTGATGGTAAGACCAATGCCCGTAATAAATGAAAAAAAAAAAAAAAAAAAAAAAAAGGTTAGGTATTTGTGTCAGAATTTTTAAAAGTCAGTCGTTGGTGAAATTTTCGAACAATGTATTGTGCGTGTTCATTGTGTTGTTGTTTTATTGTTATAACAACTAGAATGATAATGAATTATTGAGTTTAAGTGGAATATTGTGTAGCTTGTGGTATAGTGTTGACATTGTAAAACAGTTGAATAGTTTCAAGTGTATAGGTATATTTGGACGACGCGTGCTCCGGATCGTGAGTACTTCCAAGACCTATTTTTTATAATTTTTACGTAATTATAAATTAAATGAAAATTAGATAATCAGATAGGGAGTATCTTTACGATTATTTATCAGTAACCACTTCATATAGGTTCCATAGTAATTTATCTACTTACTTAGGTCAACGGCAGTAGGTAAACAGTATATAATACGATGCCCCGCCGCGAGTCTTATATAAGTTATTTATGTAAAATATTAATTACTTATATACATGTATTTTAATGATTTAATCTTGTAAATAATATAACGAATATTGTATATAATATTTTTTATTGTGTCTTGATGCGTTACATAATGAGATATAACGATTTTTCTTCAAATATAGTGAAAAAGTTCCTAAAGTATGGGCAATCGCAATTTTTAGCAATTTTGTATTTAAGCCGATTGATATAAAAGTTATATAATCGGATAGATAATGTTCTTGCGATCATTTTAAGGTAACCTCTTCATATATGTTCCATATTAAAATGTTGAGAGATCTCAGGTTAAACGCAAGTAGGTAATACGACACCACCACCGCGGGGCTGATTTAAATTATTTATATAAAATTATACTACATACATTAATGTATTTTAATGATTTATTCTTGTAACTAATATAACAAATATTGTATATAACATTTTTTATAGTGTGCATAAGCAATACATAACGAGCTGTAACGATTTTTCTTCAAAATATAGTGAAAAAGTTCCTAAAGTATGGGCAATCGCAATTTTTAGCAATTTTGTTTTTCAGCCGATTGAAATAAAAGTTATATAATCGGATAGATAATGTCCTTGCGGTCATTTTAAGGTAACCTCTTCATATATGTTCCATATTAAAATATTGTGAAATCTTAGTTCAAACGCACGGCGATAAAATGCTCGCGTGTCTGTGTGTTTACCTCGACGCTTGACGGCTATTTCGTTTTTGACGTCCGACGGGTGAGGGGATTGTCTATTTTACTCAAAACTCCCGCAATATTTTGGTGCAGTAATGTCAATTCACTGCTATTATACGATGTACTTACGAAAAGTAAAATCTTTATAATTTTGTGGAAGTTCAGAAGAACAAACGGCCTGCTTTGGATTTCGGCTTAGGTTTTTAAAGTAATTTAAAATAGTTGTTTGAAGCAAAGGTTTCTTGCGGCTATTTCCACAGATTGAAAAAACGTTTTGACTAGAATTGGGCATAGTGCCTTGTGAATATTGGTTTCGCACAATAGTAATGTTCTGATTATTATTAATTATCCTATTACATTTCGTTTTGCTTGTCAAGTACTTATTTTTATAATCTAACCCATCTATAAGGATATTTAATCTGAAACATAGCACATCCAGTTTTATATATCTGTTACCGACACAGTAGTCGAAAAAATGACAATTTATGAAGCTATTACATATTCATTTTATTTTATTATTCAACATATAGGTGTTTAAGTATCTGTTGTTCTTTATTTTTAATACTATTACTGTGTTATTGTACAACCTTTTTAAAATACCCGAGAGTTCAATGACAGTTTTCAGTGGATTAGAGTCGTGTTGTCCAATGCCTAGTATAACTTTGTCGCTGGACGTAATATTCATAACATCGCAGCATTTCAGGATATCTTCTGCCGTACCGAATGGTTTGGTAAATGCCATGACTTGATATTTTTGATAAACTGTGTTACTTCTTGTTTTAATCAAATTCGACGCCAGGCACTCCAGACACTGCTGACCCCCGAATATTAATATTCTTCGTTGTTGAACATGTTCTTGATTTGTTATTTTATAAGCTTGCTTGGGAGATTTTGTTTGCATTATTTCGAAACTCTCGTTTGGATGTAGTTTAGGCAGCTGAATTTCAGTTTCGGTACTTCGCTTCGTCCGTGGGGTTTCCTTTCCCGATTGTATTTGGCACCTATTACTTGTTGTGATATCACTGTTCGTTATCATTCGTAATGGTTTGCCAGTTTTCAGAATAGGAGAATAATTTAAGGTAGAATTAATATCTTTTGGGGTAACAGTAATGTTCCTTCTATCCAGTTTTTTAATATTTTTGATGTTGCTGGGAGTACATATTTGCATTAATTTGGTGATCTTCGTGTCCCTTTCATTCAAAGCAGTCTGTAAGTGAGTATTTTCTAGTAACAATTTTTGTATTTCGTTGTCTGCGCTTTCTAGTTGAGTTTTTAAGTCTGTAATAGTATCCTTCAGTTGAGCTATTTCACTGCTGCTAATAGTTGAAATGTCGGGTAAGCTTCTCGCCATAATAGTTTCATTCGATGACAACGAGCAGTGGTCATTAATATCTTGAAGTGATCCAAACGAAATGTTGTGACATTTTTTGCGAAAAGTAACATTTTCGTTATTCATTGTTATCAGAAGATATAATGCAAAATGATAGACAATGCAATCAGTGTAACCTTTTGTTAGATTGTTTTAACCACTCTTTATTGATAACTAAAGAAATTAGCAACAACCATGTACGGATATGTTTATTGGTATCATAAAAAGTCAATTGCGTACTCGAGGATCGAACTCGGGACCAATCAATTACATGCCGCGTCACACCGCGATAGACCAATGTCCGCATGAAATAATTGACGAAGTTAGTGTTCTTATGTTACAATCCTTTTTTTAACGTGTAAACAATGAAGGTGTTTGTATATTTGTATTTTAAGCAACAACCGTCACACTTTTATTCATGACACAATGAATTTCCTTTTTCTAGGAAATATTGCATTGTTCCACTACACTAGACATGTTTAAAATTTATAAATTAGTAGATTTGGGTTCTACAAGAGATTTTAAGTCACGCAATGTTAACACTTATTTTTAATGTAGAAAGTTAATTAAGCACTGCATTATGAATTTAATTTTATCCACTTATCGTTGAAATAGAGCCTAGATAACACTTGTACTCATTAATTAGGGTGTTTTATGTAAAGTTCACTGTTTATTTGCTATTGAATTACGTTTTATGTAATTTTAGACGATTAAAATACGCGGAGCTGATATTGACGTTTTATGAAATTAACAAGAAAAATTAATCCTCCTTTTTGAAGTCGGTAAATAGGTTGATTGAAGACAGTGCAATAAATCTATAGAATATATAAAAGGAGAAACTGACTGACATATCGACGCACAGCCTAAATCACTGGGGCTAGAAATTTGACATTTTGATGGTAGCTACGTTAATAACGTTTTTATCTACATGAGCAATCAAATAGCTATGAATGTATATTAATTCACAATTAGTAGTGAGTGGCTAACTATATAAATGACGGTCTGTTCTCTTCAACATTATGGAGTAGTTGGTAGTATCCAATGAGAAACTTGACATACCGTGACATCGTAGGAGTCACCAGGCGCCAGCGCCAGACGCGGTGCCATGTAGAGGCGGCCCGAGGCGGCGTGCACGCGCAGCAAGCCGCGAGCTGCGCCGCGGGCGCGTGCCCAGTACCGCACGGTGCCGTTGGCTCCCTCGTCCGGATCGAACGCCACCACCTGTCGGACAGCCGCACCGTGAGACCAGATCATTGTACCGCTTCGGATAGTAAAATCATGCATACACATGCACTTGACCCTCACCGTGGCGACGTAGAGGCCGACGGGCTTGGGCTCGTCATATAGGTCCCAGAGTGCGCGGGCCCCCGAGCCTTCCTCGTCGTCGTCGGCCTCCCACTCAGTGCTGCTCTGATCCGCGGTTGCCACCGCGTCGGCCCCGCTGGCCGCGTCGCCCTGCAAAGTACACCACGCCGTTGCACACTACCACTCCACACTCAACAATATTCAAAACCCGCATCGCGTGTCACTCCTCCAAACTCTTACATCGGTCCAAGAGATCTACCCTGCGGCGTTAATAATTGCACTCCACACAGACACAGATCAACAATAAACCTAGCATGCAAGAACAATTTTGTTTTGAATATGGCTTATCGTTGTAATAGAGCGAGTGAAAGTATGAAGCGTGTTTGTATGCTAATGGTAAGTATATAGATACGCATACCTGCGGCAGAGCGAGCACGTGGCTCGCCGGGGCCGGGGAGGCAGCGAGGGGTGCGGGGACGCGGATGTCGTAGAAGCGCTGCGCGAAGACGGGCGCGTGGTCGTTGACGTCCAGCAGGCGCACGGCCACGCGCGCCGTGCTGGCCAGCGCGCCGTCCGAGGCCTGCACCTCCAGCGCGTGGCTGGCCGCCGCCTCGCGGTCCAGCGTGCGGCCCGTTGTCACTATTTCACCTGCACCACATTTACATACATTTCATTTAATTGATTTAAAAGTTGGAGAAACTTTCTAGCAGACAAAGTTTATTATGATGTCAGCGAGTTTTTAACGAAAATAAATATCTGTTAACCTGACTATGTAGACAACTATTATTATGAGACTTTTATGTAATCTGAATTTAATTGAATGTTAAATAGTTTAAATAGTTATAAAGTTAATTTTATTTTTGAGACAGTTATAAACCATTTGGCATGCAATATGGATGTGCTTGATTATCATTTATGTCATCTTATTGTACCCATATTTGCAAAATAAATATCTTATCTTCAAAATCTCGGAAGCATGCAGGATCCCCAACTGAATATTTCCCATGGAAAATTTAATACTAACCTCGTCAACTCCTGATCAGCTACAGAATGAATGAGATTTATCTCTAATCTGATTTAAAAGACGTTTACGGTATGCTGAGAGTTAAAGCGCGAATGCTGCAAGAATCTTTTATTTTTGAGATAATCTTTCTTTTGACAAGCAGAGGTAGCTACAAAATTTACAAAATATTACCAGTTCCTCGGCAGCTTCGAACCGATTTGATTAGCGTACAACCGGCAGCCGAATACATGGCTGTTAGTTTAAGAAAATACTACTTTACAATGACGTTTTTTGAGCTCCAATTATGTCTCTCAACGAACATACGTATTTGTGTCAAATCAGCAACATTTTTTTTTTAATTAATCAAAAAATGTTCTGCAATAATCTCCTAAAGAATCTTAAGATCGATTACGATAAAAATAAATTAATTGCAGCAGGTAACAATAGCAAGCAACTTTGGAAACACATTAAAAACGTTACATATATTACAAAACAGCGTGAATCAAATTCGAGTTAATACATACTAATACCTCGCCGCTTTTGTCCGCTAACAACGTTAATAACTATTTTGTGAATGTGGGAAAAAACCTTGCCCAGCAGATTCCGAAACAATCTTGCACCCAACCAACTTCAGACTTCTAGAATCATATCAGGACTAAAGGATGATTGTGCAGTTGGATGGGATACTATAAGCAATAAGATACTTAAACTTTTCAAGCATATGTTGGTACCGCCCTTAACGCATATATTTCGACTTTGTCTCTCTAAAGGGACTTTCCCTAAATGTCTTAAATAAGCAGTGGTAATCCCTATCTTTAAATCTGGAAGCAAATAACTAGTTAATAATAACAGACCTATATCACTACTCCCCTCGATATCAAAAATACTTGAAAAAATTATAAATAATAGACTAGTTAACTATCTTGAAAAAAACAATTTCCTTTCTCCCGCGCAATTTGGTTTTAGAGCTAAATTATCCACAGCCGATGCGGTATTTAGCCTAACCGATTATGTCACACAAGAACTTGGTAAAGGGAACCAATCTTTGGGCATTTTCCTTGATATAGCCAAAGCTTTTGATACCGTGTCTATTTCTATACTTTTAAACAAACTAGAGGCCATAGGTATAAGAGGAATGCCGCTGAAACTCCTTGTTGACTACTTAGGCGATCCATACCAATGTGTTAGAATAGATAAAATTACGAGCGATGATCAGAAAAATGCTGGTTTTGGTGTTCCACAAGGAAGCATCCTGGGCCCTACCCTATTCCTAATTTATATTAACGACTTGTATAATCTAAATATTGAACACGGCAAAATTATATCGTACGCTGATGACACGGCGTTAATATTTACCGCTCAAACCAGCATCGAACTCTACAAGAACGCTCAACTAGGTTTTAATACTGTGAATACTTGGCTACAAAGTAATTTACTAACATTAAATGCTGACAAGACAAAAATTATTCATTTCTCCATGCGCAAGCCTCAACTTAACAATACTAACCTTCATCTATTCGCACATCATTGTGAAAATCACGCAGTCAACATGTGTAACTGTCCTAGTATCATCAAAACTTGCAACATAAAATATCTCGGGGTTCAAATAGACAAAACACTCTCCTTTAGACAACATATCGATAGCCTGGTTAAAAGAGTGCGTAAATTAATATGTTTTTAAAAAACTACGGACTATTGCAGATTCAAAATTAATCACACAAGTATATTTGACCTTAGGTCAATCTATAATTAATTATTGTATTACTTCATGGGGCGGAGTACTAAAAACTAATATACTTCCTCTTGAACGAGCTCAGAGAGCAATTCTAAAAGTAGCCAACTTTCATCCATTTTTCTTTCCTACTCATCTATTATATAAATCGTGCAACGTGCTGACTGTTCGTCAACTGTTCATTATGCACTTAATATTAAAACAGCACACCATGCTTGTCTACAAAGCTGATATTACTAACAAGAGGCGGAATGATATAGTCTGCACTTCAAACTCAACTTCAAAACATATGTTTGTAAATAGATTTTTTACATTCCTAGGCCCATTTTTGTACAATAGATTAAATAGAGAACTGAGTACTTATAAGTTAGATTATTTTAGCTGTAAAAAAATAATATGGCAATATTTACAAAGCATTACTTACGAACAGACAGAATGTTTACTCGTGGTATGCAAATAAATCGCTGACTTACTGTAGCGTTGAGCCATCATTACTACATAATATGTTACCTCATTCTAATTTATGTTTATTGTATTGTTAATTTATAAAACCGCAAGTGTGCACTTCATAGCCTGAAGCACAGGTTCAACCTAGTTCAGGTAAATATATAACTGTACTTTATTTTAATTGTAAGATACTTATTGTAAATGTTTTGAACTTTTTTCTTAATAAACAATTTATTATTATTATAATCAAAAACAAATTAAAAGCAGACTGAACGAGCGTAGATAGTAGTATTTATAATCACCACCCAGACGCTCATACTATGATCGATGAACGGGTCAAGGTCAGCATACCGGTGTGCTCGTCTATGGAGAACAGTCCGTCGGGGTTGCCGGCGACGATGGAGTAGGTGATGTTGGCGGGCGTCGGCGACGCGTCGGCGTCCACGGCGAGCACGCGCGCCACCGGCGTGCCGGCCGCGCTGTGCTCCGCCACGCCGGCCGCGTACGCCGCGCGCTCCGGCCACGGCGCCATGTCGTTCACGTCCTCCACCTCGACGTACACCTGCACACACGAGTGGCGCGGCACCAGGCCGTGGTCCTGCGCACACAGGGTCAACCAGTAGTGCGGAGTCGACTCGCGGTCCAGCGGAGTCAGCGTGCGGATCACGCCTGCGTCGTCGACGGAGAAGTGCGCCATGCCGGAGCCGGCCACGATATAGTACGCGAGGCGCGAGTCGCGGCCGGGCGGGTCGGCGTCGGTGGCGGCGGCCGTGAGCGCGACCGCGCCGCGCTCGCAGTCCTCGCGCACGGCGCCCGTTAGCACCGCGTGGTCGCCGAATATCGGCGCGTGCATGTTCTCGTCCACATCGACTACCTACGTACATATTTGTTAAGATATTAGGTGATGTATCATTCAATACACAAATATCTATCGCTAGTGTATTCAATAATTGTTTGTTGAACTGTAACATTATTTCTGAGCGGTCTGGTTCGAGAAAATAGAACAACTCCATCTCAACCCGTGGATGTTGAAAAATGCGATATGGAAACTCAGCAGCAGCGTCCCTTTTGTGGAACAGAAGCCATACTGCGCTCACCAACACGCCTGGTAAACGTAGTGACTACTGACAGATTTCCTCCAAAATAACGCAGTTGTGAAAATCTGTGAGGGATGCTTTTGTTCAGCAGCAGACGTACTTTGGCTGATATAATAAAAATATGATGTACCTCCACGATGACCGTCGCCTCCGACCATAGCGCCGGCTGACCGCCATCCGTCGCCCGCACCGTTACGCCGTACACCTGCGTTTAGAGGTAGAATACATTGTATAATAATATGTGGCCTTGCAATTATTAAATCTAGTCGTGCAGATTTTCAGTACTTAAATTTTAAATTATTGTTTTTGTTTGAGGAGTTGATGCTTTTCACGCGGTTTAATCAGTCTCTGACATGACCATTGTCAATGTCTAACGCCAATATCAAAATTACTTAAGTATACTATATTACTAGTTAGGCAGCAGAGGACAGGTGGTTGTCACTTCGTGAAAAGTATTTAGAATGGCATTAGACCTTTAGACATTAGTACAAAATAAAAAGACGGATGAAAATGTATGCAATCTGAGGTTCCGATTACTTTATTGTGTACATTTCGTATCCCATCAGTTATTTGCCAAGTTTGATTAGAATAAAATAGCTAACCTGTCTCTCCTCGAAGTCTAATAATTTGGCGGTGCGCAAGGTGCCCGAGTCGGCGTCGACAGTGAAGGTGACGTCGTCGGGCGCCTGGTCGGGCAGCGAGTAGGAGACCGCGCCGCCGGCGCCCAGGTCGGCGTCGAAGGCCTCCACGACGGCCGCCAGCGTGCCGGCGGGCACGTCCTCGCGCACGCGCGCGCCGTACGTGGCGAGCGCGAAGCGCGGCGCGTTGTCGTTGACGTCGTCCACCGCCACGCGCACGCGCGCCTCGGCGTGGCGGCCGCCGCCGTCGGTGGCGCGCACCGACAGCTCGTAGAGCGCGCGCCGCTCGCGGTCCAGCGCCGCGCAAACCGTCAGCACGCCGCTGTCGCGGTCCACGCAGAAGTCGCCGTCGCCCGCTCCGCTCACACTGTATGTGATGTGCGCGAACTCGCCGGCGTCCCGGTCCGTTGCGTTCGCACGGAATATCGCCGTTCCATTTAAAGCATTTTCGGTTACGCGAAAGCTCGCCAAAGTCTTTTCGAAGCGCGGTTGGTTGTCGTTCACGTCGAGGACGGTAACGGGAAGCAGGCGAGAAACCGAGTGTTGAGGAGCGCCCAAGTCATACACTGTAATGTTCAGATAATATTCACTCTCTCGTTCGCGATCTAAATAACCGATCACCTGGAGCTCACCCGTGTCAGGATCGATACGAAATGCAGAGTCGGCGTCGCCGCCCGAGATGCCATACACGAGTAAACCGTTATAGCCGAGATCGCGGTCCCGCGCCCGCAATTTCACAAGAGTCGTGCCGAGCGCGACCGACTCGTTTACCTTCACTTCTACGGGGAAATCAAGAAACTCGGGAGCATGAAGGTTCTCACCGTAGCGAGATGGAGCTAGCGAGAATTCATCGGCAAGGTCGAGAGGTGCGTTGCTACGTTCAGCCGCTGCCAGCAGCTCGGTGAGGCGGCGCGCCACGCCCGTGTCGCGGCACTCCAATGCACCCGGCTCGCTGCCGCTCCCACCACTGGTCACCAGGTGCAAAGTCATAGAAGTGGCATCAGCGAAGTGCGTCCCGTCTGTAGCTGTTACGTTGAGAACCCTTGAATCGGCGCGAACGTCACTCAAGTCGCATGAAAGACTCATGACGCCAGTTCCAGCGTCCAGCGCAAAACAGTTATCCTCGTTCCCCCCAATGATACGGTATGAAACGACGTCTCCGGCATCAAAGTCAATCGCAGACAGTGTAACGATCTCGGAACCGATAGCGAGTCGACGTGGCAGGTAGCCAACACACTCCACGCGCTCGAACTGAGGCCGGTTGTCGTTGACGTCCTCCAGCCGTACTACGAGGCGCATTTCGGCCTGCCTACGGTACGGAACTCCCCAGTCACTGGCTCGTATCCTCAGTGTATGCTCGCGCCGCATGCTTTCGTAGTCTAATAGGCGCGTTGTTCGCACGGCACCTGAGAAGTGGTCGACATCAAATGGTACCGGTTGTAGATTGGCTATGCTGTAGGAAATGTATGCATTATCTCCTGAATCGGCATCCCGAGCGACCACGCGCGCTACCACGGCACCGCTCGGCCCGTTCTCTTGGACCGTCACTTCTGTCACTTCGCGTTCGAAAACAGGATCATTGTCGTTAGAATCGAGTACGGTAATTTTTACTTTAGCAGAAGACTGTTTTCGTGTTCCAGCGTTGCCCTGGTCTATAGCCGACACCGTCAGTGTATAAAGTGCTTTGTCTTCAGCGTCTAGCGGTACTGCAGTGTATAATACTCCCGTGTCGGGATTAACATAGAATTCTTCGCCCTCGTTGCCACCTACAACTTCAATGTATACTCGGGCGTTACGGCCTTCATCACGATCGCTCACTTTAAGTCTGATGACGGGTGTGTTCGGTGGTACGGTCTCCGGTATATTAGCCTCGTACACTTCTCTACTGAATACGGGCGCGTTATCGTTGGCGTCGATGAGCGTCACAGGAAGTGTGAGATAGGAGGCGCGAGGTGGATGACCGGCATCCACAGCTCTTAGCGTGAGATTGTATCCACTGGGCGCACTCTCGCGGTCCAGCAGAGCGTGTACCAGTACGTCGTACTCGCCTGCCTGGGCAGAAAGTCGCACGCGAAAGTGACCATCCGGGTCACCGTCCACTATCTCGAGGCTGGCGATGCGCCCGTGTTCCCCGGCATCATCGTCGCTTACCTCCACGATAGCGTAGATTTCTGAAGTGGAGTTTTCTACTAGCTCAGGCATGCGCCGAACACGAAGCTCAGGTGCATGAAGGTTGACTCTTTTCACCCGGACTGCGACGGTAGCACGCGCGGCTGGCGCTTCCTCGCCTTTCGCGAGTAGTGAGGCACGATCGCGAGCCAGAACCGAGAACTTGTGATGCGTGCTCTCGGCCGCCGAGAGCGGGCGGGTTATAGTGATCACGCCGGTGGTCGGGTGGACGGCGAAGCGGTCGGTGGGCTCTGCGAGGCTGTAGTATATCTCGCCGTTGAGTCCAAGATCGGCGTCCTCGGCTGCGACACGTGCGATGCTAGAGTGCAGCGGTGCATCTTCCGGCACGACGGCCTCGTACTCGGTGGGGTAGAACAGCGGGCTAAGGTCGTTCTCGTCGGCGACGGTGACGGCCAGCACGGCGTCAGCTTCGAGCTGGCGGCCGCCGGGCAGCTGCGCGGTGGCGCGCACGTCGAGGCGGTAGGCGTCGCGGCGCTCGCGGTTCAGCACGTCGGCGTGGCCGGCGCGCGTGCGGACGGAGAGGAAACAGAAGTCACCGACGGTGCGCTCTTCTGCCTTGAAGAACTTATCTTTGTCACCGTGGCGGATGCGGAACCGCACGCGGGCACCCGGCGCGGGCAGGCGCACGCCGGGCGGGTCGGTGGCGGGCGGCTGCTGCGCGTACGTGCGCGGCGCGCTGTTCTCGGGGATGCTCAGGTTGTACAGCGCCTGCGTGAAGCGCAGCTCGGGCGGCCCGGGCCCGCCGCACACCTGCCACACCAGCCCCCACAGCGCCGCCAGCGCCAGCCACGCGCGCACGCCCCGCGTCGCGCTACACATTGCGCTGGCCGACTGCGACAAGTTTGTGACACGTCAGTAACATGTTCAATGTTTGAGTTCAAATAATGTATTGATCCATTTAACACGGATAACCCAGATTATGTCACAACAGCATCAAATCGTAATTAGGTTTATTCAAAATTATCTGTCATGCAGCTATTTATCGCTTACGAAGCAGGCGTTCTGCACAGCGTACACAGCTAACAAACTATGCTACGAAGCGCAGAAGCTAATCCCGTGGCTTTTTGTGGTAGGTGCCGCGGGTTCGGTTCTCGCACGAAACAAATATTTGTCTGGCCTATGGGTCTGAGTGTCTGTGGATATGACATGTATATCTGTAAACTATAGGTACCCACGATGCTCGAGAAAAACAATGGTTTATTTTCGTATATTTTCATAAACAACTTTAAAACGGTATATTTTAAAATAAATACATTTGAGACCCTTACAACAAGCCCTTCGTTCATATGTTACAAGGTGCCGTTTGCAAAACTTTATTCTTAAATTTTCTATATTGCCCCCTCCCTAAAATATATTCAAAATTCATTTATTTACGTTACACGTACGTTTGTGTCGCAGAAATAGTAGATTCGGAGCAAATTGGCTGTGACAGACGAACAGACAGACAGACATGCAAGTGATCCTATAAGGGTCCCGCCGTTTTTTCCTTCGGACTTTCGGAACTCTAAAAATAAGTAGTTATCAACGGTGTTGTATTTAGTTCTTTAACAAACAACACGTGTACTTATATAATAGTGGGATTGTGGTCTATGTGGTGAGATGCCATGAAACCAGCTGATCTGCGTTGTGACGTACTCACCTCATAAAGTGTGTGCGTGCGCGCAGCACAGGGCGCGGCGCGGGAGCGGGAGCGGCTCGCGCATGCCGACGCGGCGAGGCGGGGCGGACCTGCCACACAGGTACAACATTACAAATAAGTTATGCTATAAAAAATATACAAGTTTAGTCGGAAAGGGGGTCCTAATCCGAAAGAGTAAATTGCTCATGAAAATAGCTTTTGTTCTGTAGGTACAAAATTGGGGTTCGAGTCACCCACGTCCGTAGGAGAATACCCATCTCTAATCCCTACACGTGGCCCTTTGTGGTACCAATGAGGTGACATATTGGTTGTAAGCCAAGTTGTTGGCTTCGGCCGACGGCTTGCGACCACCCCTGAACAATGACGTGCTGCCGAGCGGCCTAGCCGTGTTTCTGTACGCCACTCGGTCTAGCCACACTTAGAGAGGATGGGCTGAAATAGTTGATCCACTGCAGGTCGACCAACCTGACACACACTGGTATTTAATGCAATGAGCGATTAGTTGTGGAGGGTAGCGGGATCCGAGGCACGGTGCCAACCGCAGAAAAATAGGGGCCCAAATAGTATGCCAGCCACATACTAAAGGCAGCCCGCCAACTGTGAATAATACCGGGATGCGCCATCGTGCCCATCGGAGACTGGAAGAGAGGGCCCTATGGACATCCCCGGGGGGTATGAGCATCCGCGCAGTTTCCAGACTAGTGCAGCTACCCAGTGTGTGTCTGAAGGTTTACAGCTGAATCCTAATTTCACTGCCATCCTCTCTCCTACAAATCACATTAAAATATGAAAAAGAGCAACAAGAGAAAGGTTATAGAATGGCGGCGCTCACTAATGATCCCTTAACTTGCGTGATGCCGCGACGGATGTCTTGCGTCGGGGGATGGAATACTACATTCCATTCTCAGATGATCCAAAGTCAGGCGAAGCTCGCCCATGTTTTGGGGTTGAGCACGGTCACCCTGAAGCGCAGAGCACGCGGCTTACAAAGCATAGATTGGCGCGTGAAACCACAAAGCCAAAAGACTTTAATCAGAAGAAGAGAGCCTTCGATAGGGCTGCCAAGTCTTGCAAAAATGCTTTCCGGAAGGCTCAATTTGCCCAGATCGGCCGATATGGGAACAAACTCGCTTCATACCTATCTAGTAGTAAAGCATTTTGGTCCCTAGCAAAGTCGGTTGAATCGAACTTCTTTAGCCCCTTACTACATCCACTCCTGAGACCCGATGGCTCACTGACTTACATTGTTGAGGAGAAAGCAAGCATGTTTGCCACTCTTTTTGCGGAATTATCGCGTCTGGATACTGGCAGCGCGAAACCACGTTCTCCTTCTCGTGGGTGTATGACAAACATGTCGGACATTCGCATCCACGGATCCACCAGATGGTGGTTCGCAAAATGCTACGTAATCTGGACGTGAACAAAGCTAGTGGCCCCGATGGGATTCCAGTCATAGTGCTTAAAACATGTCACGCCTATTTTGACTGTCATTTGAGACTGGACTGGACTACTTGAGTATCGAAAGCTTGGAAGCTAGCTAACGTGCAACCTGTGCTCAAAATAGGCAGCCGAGCTGCTGCTTCTCAACTTCATACTTTAAAGCCGCATTATGTCAATCCCAATAAAATGTACCGTACCCTATTTAATACACTATGTAATGAATTCAGAAAGCTTGCCGCCCATCAGAAGAAGCTTTAAGATAAGATAAGATAAAAATATTTTTATTCATGTAAAACCATATGCAGGCACTTATGAATAGTCAAGACTTTAGTTGCCGCGTTCCAAGATGTTGATTTCCTATGGAGAAGAACGGGCAAGAAACTCCATGGTTACTCTTTTTAAATCATAATAATTGTTACAGTACTTTTTATTACATTGTTCTCAAAATAAATAATGTGAGGACAATGTAGCAGAAGAAAGTAAACTTCTTAAAAAGTCCACACTAAACAAGCCTGATATTTAGAAAAACTTATGATTAAATTGTCATGGCAGTATTAAGCTGACCAATCCCAACAGACAGCACTCGTTCACGAGCATGACGCATGCATCAGCGTCGCTCAGCTCAACCATATTTTAGGGCAACTAAGCGACCCGATACACGACGCCACCATCAGCAGGACGCTTGAGTGAGCATGACATACCTAAACTGACAACTATCACGTCAATGAAACAAAATAAATTAATAATCCACATGGTCCTCGCATTTACAGTATCAAATATAAATGAAGTGAATATATAAAAAAAACAACCAAGTAATTGAATGGAGGACGATCAAATGTCATTAAATGAATGAATATAATCCATTATAAAAGAATTTTAAAATAAATAAAAATTAATGGCAATGGTATTTGATACATCAAACCCAATAATGTCAATTTCGGCCTTTGAACATTGAAGCAGCTCAATCCCAAGCATTTTTGTCGTCCATATACTCTGTAACTTTATAAAAACCCTTTCTACACAACTTCTGCTTTATAATGGACTTGAATTTATTAAGTCTTAATTTCTGAATATCACTTGGGATTTTATTGTAAAAACGTACACATTGGCATTGAAATGATTTGCTTATCTTCTGAAGCCTGGTAGCAGGAACTTTGGATGCCTTTTACAGTATGTTAAATGACATAGTAAAGCCACACATCCCTGTGACAGCATCTCGATCGCTTGACTTTCCTGTTTGGTTCTCACAGCATTTGATTAAGATCTATAAAAAGAAACGTCGTTTTTGGATAAAATGGAAGAAATTCAAAAACCTCAAAGACTATAATTTGTTTTCCGAATGTAGGTCATCTATTAAAGTGAAGTGCGACATTTGTTATGCCTCTTATATTAAATCCGTGGAGGATAATCTCCCTTCTAATATTAAATACTTTTGGTCGTACATATCAAATCGTAAAAAAACGGCAGGTATACCATCTATGATGCAATACAAAAATATAAAGTCAAGCGATCCAAATGTTGTATGTAATATGTTCTCGGATTTTTTCTTGTCTTCCTTTGAACTCGTCTCTCCGACGCTTGCTGCATGGTACCCACCATCTCAGTATGTTGACAATAGTAGTACAGTTAGTGATGTGCATATCGAGAAACATAAAATAATTAAAGAGTTAAAACAACTGGACTCGACTAAGGCGCCTGGTCCTGATGGTTTCCCACCTTCATTTTTTAAGGTTACAGCTAGCAGTATTTAAGAGCCGTTGTATATTATCTACAATAAATGCTTGAACGAGGGAGTGTTCCCTGAGGTGTGGAAACGTGCTAATATTACGCCCATTCACAAGGGAGGTTCCAAACATGACATTGAGCAGTACCGACCCATATCAATTCTGTCAATCTTGTCAAAACTTTTTGAAAGACTTGTACATAACGAAATATACACTATTTTGCATAACATTATCATCCCGAAACAGCACGGTTTTGTTAAGCGCCCATCCACAACTTCTAATCTGTTAATCTTTTCTAACTATCTTTTTGAAAATATTGACAGACGTTTGCAAGTGACACTGTTTACACTGATTTCAAAAAGGCCTTTGACAAGATTGACTACGAAATTCTCCTCAGTAAAATCGCTTACAACGGTATCCGGGGTAATTTGCTTCGTTGGTTTGCATCTTATATTGAAAATCGAACACAAAAGGTTGTTGTGAATGGCCATCAGAGTTGCTCAGTTAATATTACATCTGGAGTCCCTCAGGGCTCAATCCTGGGGCCACTTTTATTTTATTATCTACATTAATGACATTAAAACGTGTTTTAAAAACGCCCAATTTGTATTGTATGCTGATGACCTAAAAGCTTTTAATTCTGTACAAACTATTGAAGATTGCCAGCTATTTCAAGAAGACCTCAATAGACTCACATAGTACTGTGATATCAATAAATTACATCTAAGTATCTCCAAGTTCAACTACATACATTTTACAAAAAATAAATCTATAAATATTACAATTAAAGCCTTTTTAATACTTCTTTAAGTAATGTCTTAACTGTTAAAGATCTGGGTGTATTATTCGATGCTAAGTTATCACTGAACCAACACGTTGAAAATATTGTCAATGCTGCTTTAAAAAATGTACGGGTTTGTGATGAGATCGACCACTGAATTTGAGCGTCCTTCCACCTATCTCTACCTATATACACTTATACGCTCACAGCTTGAATATGCGGCACACGTTTGGAACCCCTTCTATCAGAAGTATATTGATGAGATCGAGAAAGTCCAGCGTAAATTTCTTCGTGCCATGTGCTATAGATGTCATAATATAAATCGTATTTGTCGTATTCCCAATCGCTACAAACGTATAAACTTACTACTTTAGAAGCTAGACGCAAGTATTTAGAAGCCAACATACTACTTGGTATCATTCATAATAGCTTTGACTGTACTGAGCTTACAAACAGACTATGCTATGTAGTTCCCCGAACATTTCACAAGCGCAGTGTTCGCGTCGGTACTCTGTTCGCGGTTAATGCCTGTAGAACAAATACGGATTACGATGCCCTATTCGTCGTATGGTGGAATCTTATTAAATCTTATTAGTTAAACTGCATTGTACTTAAAATGTATTATATTATTTTTAGTTTAGTGGCACATATTACCAAATATTTTTGTTTAATATGCGGATAATGTAGTGGGTCACAATATTGTAATTTATTAATATTATTAATTAAGATGCATATTTTATATATTGTGGCTGTTTATTGTCCCTTAATAAATAAATATAATACATGTAAAGCCAAAATTAACGTTCAGTGTCTGGGCAACAAAGGATATAAGACGCAGTAGGGATGTCCTATACGAACTATATGATAAAAAGTCTTATATACCTAAAGCTGATTTTCATAACTACATTAAAATATATGCAATGTTTGTATGCAAGTAAAAGTTGCTTATATTAGTAATCAAATAAAAAGTCAAATAATAAGATATAAACCACATGTAAAATAATAAATGCTGAAACTAGTGATAGTAGATTTAGTGACAGTGGAATAAATTTTAATAAAAATGACAAACTAGTTTCAGACAAGACTAGTCTTAAATTTTCTAGAAAACATTTTCACGAATATTCCAATTGAGACTACTAAACATCTTATATCGTCTCCGGTAGCCGCTGAAGCCTTCCTAAAGAAAAATGTAGATTTACGCGTACCTTTCTTGAATTCAGTTCTGTTACACATACTGATATAATAAAACATTAAAAACTATATCAGTTAAACAGACTGATGACTTATGTGGATTGCCAACGAAAGGCGGCGAATCTGTAATAACTAGCATCGCGCCAATTTTGGCATGCCTCGACCCTGGCCGACGCCCATCATACACAAACACGTGATCCACCTCACGTGTTTGTGTCACCACGTCAGCCACCTTGCTTGCTGCCTCCAGTGGGCAGCGCACCCAGACGGTGCCCAAGGACACGGATGAGCGGCCACCCTTACTTCCTCGGGCTGACAGCCGCCCGCCGCCGCGATGGCATCAGCCACCTCCTTTGTCCTGTCCAGGTCACGTAGCCTCATCTCCGCCGTCTTAATTGGCCGTGCAATCCACAGGACAAAGACGGGGGAGAACACCTCCCGCATACGGCGCGCCAGGCTGTCAGCTTTGACGCTGCAGTCCTCATCAACGACGGACAGCACCATTCCGCAGCTGGTTGCCCTCTTCATGGTCACCGTGTCGGGACCGATACCGAGGTCAGCGAGCGAGCTTTATGCTCTTCCTGGCCTCGGCCATAACCTCACCCAACCGACTGTCGGGTGGGCTTACCATAACAGCCGCTTATCCTTTGGCCTGAATTTCAAGGTGATGACTGCGGATATAGCTCTTCGGCCTCAAGGCCTGTGTCCAATAAAATACCATCAATGTTATTCTACTGTCCACAGGCGCTTCTTCAGTCTAGTCCCATTGACACCTCTCCCACTTGGGTGCCATACATCACGAAAACGGGCTTCGTCGTCGGAAAGTATATTCCTCTGCTATCGGTCCTTTTTGCTCCGTGCATCATCATTTGTACGTGAAGTCCTGCTGTCTTTTTAAGTTCATTTTCTTTAATTTAGTATCACCCGTAGGATGTCTACTGCTGAACAAAGACCTCTCCCATATAATTCCACAATTTTGTTATCAATTTAGGGGGAAATTGCCAAGACTCACCATGCTTGGCAGGTGGGTTGGGAGTGTAAAATCAAAAGGGACGCTAGTTGCTGTCCATCCCTGTGGTTTAGATTCCCATAGTCTTATTTAACGACATCCACGGGAAGAGATAGAGTCGTGCTATTTTCTTAATCCGGACACGAAACTACACCAGTTTACTGTGAGAGCGTACTTGGCTGGTCAAAACAGTCAATTTTTGACCTGTAGGCGACTACTAGCACAGCGGGACTCTACGACGAATGAAAACAATAACGTTTGTGTTTATAGATATAGAGAAATATAGGAGGCTATTCGTTCATGTTGTGATGCTGACGAAGCCGGCAAAGAATATACCACTCGTGTCCACATTTATTACTTTAGAGCACTAGAGACAGACACAAAACGCTTCACATCTTAACAAATTGACGGATGAACAGCGGCCAGGACAAGAGACAGCTCAGAAATTGTCTTATGGCTACGGAACCCAAATAAGAAATTGAATTGTACAAACTTCTATATTGTTGATGGTCATCGACGCGTAGTGAGCAACCAGTCGAATATACATATAAACAGACGTCCGGAGCAACACAGCCTTGCGACTCTACATACACACGTGTCACTGATCTTCTCAAATGACTTCCACACAAGGAACTAAACCACAGTAGGTATAATTATTATCCATATATATACTGTGACTGATCTGTGGCCCCATCGGGAGTACCTACTGCGATTTAGTAAGTAACAGAGCACGAATTATGTTCGTAGACCACGCTACTTCTTATGGATGATCTCCGTTACTTGACCAGGTTAGGTCGTGATTTCACTACATGTTTGAGGTTACAACTTTCGTCTTTAGTGCTCAGAATGGAGATCATTAGAGCCTATGCCCCGTGTGCAGAACATGCATCAGCAGTGCGCATGAGTTGTTGTTGCGCTGCTATTGTATGTAATTGGAGCGGCCGTCACGGTCGGGCGGCGACGGCGCTCGCGTCACGGCGGTGCGTCTCTCTGACGTCACCGGTGAGTCACGCTCGGCGCTTTGTGTTGCCGCCGGCGGCGCCTGCGCTCGCGCTGATGAGTCGCGCGGTGAGCTCTCGCCGAGACGCGCCGCCATTGTTAGCGTTACACTTCACACGTGACGCGGGCCAGGTGCTCGGGCCTTCCTTTGTTTACAATACAATGATGCAAGTTTATAACACGCGCTCGGTTACCTGAATACCTAACTGACATGGACTAGTTATATTACTGATGTGATTCACATTTCTGTTGCTGAATAGTGCTAGTACCTACTATTTATGATATTATCATCTAAAGTTTTATTTGTGCTAAGTTATATCAAAAATATGTGAGGAAGAGGCTGAGGTGACGTCAGCGCGGCGCGGGCGGGTCATCGGCCTAACCTCGATCGTTGTCTGCCGTAAATGCCAATAAAGATACCCACTGTTGTTCTGTTGAGAATAAAGTGGGTACGCACATGTTATTTCCTTGTTTGGATAGGGGTCATAGAGTCCTTACAAGGTCATCACATGTATCAAGAGTCATTTTCAAAAGGAATGTATACTTTGTAGCTATGTATTTACACTTTAAGGAACTATTAGCATTCCTTAAAACTCTGTTATGCAAACAGAAACTACAACGACCCTGGCAAGAGAACTCTACCTTTGCCTACATAATAAAGTAAGCAGGTACCCAAGTAATATTACTGCACAAAACATTTCTCCAAAGTGTGCGTGAAGGACGAACTCTGTACGGAGCCAGCTCAGGTATGCGCGATAACATCCCGCAGGCCGTAGGCAGCGGCTCCGGCGAATAGTACGGCCGATGTTCGGGGCGGGCGCGCGGGGAGGGGGGCAGCAGCATGCGGCAGCTGCGCGCGGGGAGGGGGGCAGGAGCATGCGGCAGCTGCGCGCACGCACACCGACGCGGCCCTGCGTGCGTGCGGCCGCGGCCGACTCGTTATGATGCCGTACTGCTCTACGTACATACTGGACTCGTCTTAAAACCTGCATCATGGACTTATCGTGTTTCAGATTTATTCCTAGCTGTTCTTTTCATCAATTGCTTAAATGTGGCACAAGAAAAAGGACTATTCTTATTCGATCCGGCAGGTCCTAGAAAAGCTATAAGGGACTAATAGATACGCAAAGGGAACCTAATCTACATGCCGTCTATTTGTAATAGCTCTACGGCGAACTTTTAAGCTAACAATGCACATGTCATGCCAGCCACGAGTACATCAGTAAAACAGTAGATGGGCCACGTGTCCACGTCCGATGGCTTGCCTTGCAGTAGCCTGGAGGCAGCCGTCGCCAGTGGGCCACACTCACCATTTATTTATAACCTTAAAATTCATAAAGTCTTGGATCCGGTCTGCAGGTCGGCCAATAAGTTAATAGGGTTTTATAAAAAAACGTTACTTCTGTAATCTGCCATAATATCAAATCGTTCGAACTTTAGCCTTCCTATGATTCGTTTTAGTTAGCTAACGATGTAGGTGCCTCAATGCGTGCGTAGAAGTCGTAAAAGCTTTTCATACACAAAACAGTGCGTAAGAGTGATCTGTGGCGCGTGGTTTATGGATAGTTGCAAACCTCTCTTCAAGATATTTCACAGCCTGCCCTTGGTTTGTCTGTACATTAGAGAACTATGTGTGTTTGTCGAACAGAACCCTAATTGCTTCAGCATGCATTCCCAAGTAGTCAGTAGGAGCGTAATACCGAGGAATAAATGTAAGCTGTACATGCCTCTTTGCAAATTAGACATAGGTATATAAAAGAAATGTATATGTTAACGCCATCAGGTTTTACAATAAACTACCACATGTTTAAAGAGCTACATTTGAAGATATTTAAAAGCAAACTGTCAGAATGGCTTCTAGATTAGTTTTTTTATGAGTTAAATAGCTCCATAAAATATTTGCAAAATTAAAAATAAGCTCAAAATTTGTAGCTTTTTTTGTTACTAATTAGTTGATAAAATACCGATTTTTGTTGCTCCAACCGATTCCGAGAAATCGACATTAATGCCAGCTTTACATAAAGATAGCAGGGAATATAACTAAATTTTGAATAATCGGAACATTGTTGCTGTACGAAACGATAAAAATTATTAAAATAAGAACAAAGAATGGCCTTTTAAAATTTATATAAGTCATGCAAATATAGAACTGGAAATCGGATCAGCTTCAAAGTCAAAGTTAAAGTCAAATATTTTTAATTCAAGTAAACCAAATATTATGTATTATATGTGTAACTTATGAAACGTCAGAATCTAAGCTGCACGGTTCCAAATAGTTGATCTATGGAGGTGAGCTGGATAGAAACTCCATAGATACTCTTTTAAAATAATTGAGATTACAATGTTGATTGATACAAATTATGGTAAAACGAGCATTATCGAGGCCAATATATTAAAAAAAATATACTAATCCAATATTATTATTATTCGCCATGGCAGTTAATGGCTGACCAGTCCCAACAGACGGCACCCGTTCACGAGCATGACGCATGCATCAGCATCGCTTAGCTCAACCATATTGTAGGGAACCGAACGACCCGATACACAACGCCACCGCCAGCAAGACATTTGAGTGAGCATGACAGACCGATACTACCAGGCCAAAGGCAAAGTATAGATACTAAATATATAAATATACATTAACGGCTACATGATGCTCGCACATTTACAATTTTATGATTAATTAATTTAATAATGTCAAAATATTGAGAAAACATTAGAATGTAAATTGCAGTCATTATATTAAACATAAGTTAAACATTTATATCATAAATCTGGAATTCAATTTTAAATAAGTTAAATTAAATGTCAAGATGTCAATAAAAAATAAAAAATAAGTCAAGTATATGTCAGGATGTCAACAAAAAATCAACTACAAATTCTTTGTAAACGGTAAAGTATTGATTGGGAGTAACAACACTATTATAATTCTTATGGGAAATAAAGATATCTCTCAAACCTCAACACGTCAATAATGCGAAAATTATATAATATATTATTGCTGACTCTTCAGGCCCAAAGAAATATTGCCACGTGGAGCAACAAAATCAAATTATTGATTTATTGCGGAAAAATCGAAGATTAAGCTGGCATGACCGGTTTATAAGGATACCGCTCAGAAGCTTATCCGATTTCTGGTTCTATATTTTGTTGCTGACTCTTCAGGCGTAAAGAATCGTTGATATTGACAGCTTAGCATGCGCGACCCGTCGCGCAATCGACTATTCCCCCAGGAACATTGAACTTTATTGAACACATAGATGGAATTATTGCTGCGGCAAACAGAGCACTTGGTTTTGTTCTACGATCCTCGAAAGATTTTAAAAAGCCCTCGACAACATTAATCTTGTTCAATAGTTTTGTGAGGAGTAGACTAGAATATTGTAGCACGACTTGGAATCCGACATACAGAGTACACATAGTTAGAATCGAGAGTGTACAGAAAAGACTAGTTCACCACTTAGCCTTTCGACACAAAATCATACACTCAAGAAAGTCGTATGAGGAAAGGCTTAAGCATTTTAAGTTAATGTCACTTGAATTTCGTCGTACTGTGTCTGATTTAACATTTCTTTACTAATTACTCAACAATGGTATTGACTGCCCGAATCTACTAAGCAAGATCTGCTTTAGTGTGCCTCATAGAATCCCTCGTTACCCTTGCTCATTATTGAAAGCTCCTCATCATAGGACTAATCTTGGTAAACACTCTCCCATTGTACGTTTAACTCATCAATATAATAGCGTATCCGGGGCCTCTAAAGAAATAGATATCTTCAATAACTCAGTAAATTTAAATGCCTGATCTTAAAATACTTAAAAGGTGTAGATGTTGACATGCTTATAAATGCTTGATCTAATCTAATTCTCACTTAATTTAATGTAATTTAGTTTGATTTAATTTAGCTTAATTTAATTTATTTTGATCTAATTGATCTTCTATTTGGATTGAAATTCTATTCCAATTAATTTTTATTTTCATTTTGTTTATTTATTTATATAAACGAATACGATTGATATATTTTGCTTTAATTCTTAATGATTATTAATCATGATGTATGGATTTTTGTTTTTTCAATATGTTGTTGATATAATACTAGCTGTGATCTCCTATAATTGAGGAAGCACAAGGCTTAAATGTATATTGTTGTTATTATTTATAATGAAATGTGTATTCTTTGTTGGAGATCCTAATAAAATAAAATAAAATAAATATACGAGGTAGTATAGGTATTTGATTTCTTTTATTGAAAGATCCACAGAATAAACTGAATGAGCAGGTCAATGCGACAAACTGAAGTCGATATTGGGCTACGCGTGTGTGTCGTTTCTACGTATTTACACGTATACGCTGTCTCGGTTGCGCCCACTTGCCAGCATTTGATTATTGTGCAACTTTTAAACACATTGTTAGTTTAATTCTTAAGCGTCATCATATTTTTGTATGTACATTGTATTTTGTCGATTATTTAATACCCATACTTATTACAGTATTGTAGTATTGTTTCTGTTATAGAAATCTACGCACGCCTAATACAAATAAGTCACAATTGAAATCAACCAAAAGTATAGGATTAATATGACTCCAAATGTATCCTGTGCGAAGTACATCGATTAGTCCATCTCTGAACGGTTTAAATTTGAATGACTAATTGAGTAACTGTAACGGTTAGCATATCCTAGTATGGGACGACTTTAAAGTGTTTAAACTTTAACTATAGTAATTATCGCCTAAGACTCTTATAACTTAGAACAAGCTATCAGCTATCACAGTTAACTGATGAGTAGGTACTACGTACATTGTAGAATACGTTTTTTAGTGTAAACTTACGCTGGATGTGCGATACGAAAAATGTGCAGCATGATGGTCGCGACGGCGCGTGGTTACAGCGGTCGGTCACACACAAATGTTGTGTTCAAATATACTTTTCGAAAATAGAAATATGAGATTCTTAGAATCTGACACATTTTCATACATGCAAAAATGCATTGCATTGCTGTTAGGTTTTTGTTCAGCAGTGGACATCCTTTGGCTGATATGATGATGATGATTACGGCAAACAGAATTTTCTATTTATAAACGATCAACTGCGCACTAGTCGGACGTACATTGCGTTGCTAATAGGTAACTCCCTTAAAATGTTATTAGGTAAATAAAAGAGTCTCTATCTTGAAAGCGGTCAAAAATGATAATTTAAAAACGATTTTCATACATATTATTTACGGTTTACTCTATTAGATTTTGTCTATTCGCGCTATATAAATGTCTAAGAAATTATTCTGTTCTACATTTATGCCCTTTGTTTGTAATATATTGAATATTTTGTTTTGCAAATGCTTAATGTAATTGCTGCAGTTAATATAATTCCTAGATACAAGTGGAGTGTCTATCACGAGTACAGCATCTCACTTTAGTATTTTATATTTAATAGACAGTATCCACAAATGCAGTAATCAACTTTCTACTAAACTAGATCACAAAAACTGCTTTAAAACAGAACCAAGTAATGAGTCATATTATTATGTACCTTTGAAGTAAAAAGAACATTCAAGTTTGATATCAGTTAATGTAGAGATACTAAAAACACAACCACTTTATTCTCGAAACCGTCGTTCTGCAAATACTGCATTTGTAACTGCGCAGCATAGAGAAATGTGTTCAAGCCGGCCTTGCCGGTCAACTTTGTTCACTGTTTGTAGAAATACCTACGGGGGCAAGACCAGTGTTGCTATACGCATTGTCTTATTATGCGACACCTAACTTTACGTAAATTTAGGCCCCAAATAATGCAACTTTTAATGTTAGGAACATTGATCAAACTTAAACATTTCTGATGGGAATACATTATACTTTTATAAGGCAATAATCCACTAAAAAGGAATTTTTGAAATTACACCCCTAAAGGGGTAAAATAGGGGTTGAAAGTTTGTATGAAACTCCATCATTATTGAAGTTAGATATATGAAAATTGGTATTTGGCTTTCTGGTTAAAAATAAAGAAACACGTATTTCAGGGATTTTATAAATTATACCCTTATGGGATAAAACAGGGAGTGATAGTTTGTATGGGTAAGCCTTTATTTCTGAGCAGAAACACATCAAGCAGTCCATAGATTATTATATATCTGGTTCTTCAGTTACAGCAGACAGATTAGCAGTCCAGATTAAAGAGGTGAGCTAATGTTTTTTTCACTATAAGTCATGACACACTTCCTAAAACAGTCTCCTTCTGCGCCTCCTGTTTGTCTGTACATGCTATTCTCGAAAAGTACCTATTACACAGATTTATATGTAATTGGTAATTAATGGACTGTTTCTTTGGGAAAGATGTATATGTAGTTATTATTGTTATTTACTACATTCCAGTGTCATAGATGGATATTTGTTTTTCGACATGGGCTATTAAGTTATTTTAACTTGTGTGAAATAACTTATGTGGTAATGTAATGTTAATATTAGATGGAAAACATTGTTCATGATGAATTTCGTTTTTAAGGTGCTTGGACAGTGTCATAAACATCATGTCAATATGGCCGCCACAGCACGTGACATGGGTGGTGTTAACAGATGGGTTTTAAGCATACTAGGAGCATCTGCTAGCAGTCCACATTTTGAAGCTAATTACTATGAAGTTATTTCACTTTTTGATGCTCCACATTTAATGACTATGAATATGAATTGATTCCTGACTGATATATCGTCTGATGGAAGAACTGGAACATCTGTTTGGTACAACATTAGATAAAATTAATGCTTCAGAATGAAATTAATAGAATGATTCAAAAGGAAAAATATAAGATATGTTTTACTCATAATCTATACAAATAAATAAAATTGAAGTGTCTGTTTGTAATGACAAAATATCAGTTTTTTACTAAATGCATATGAAAGTATATACGGGACATATTACAAAAAAACAATTTTTAAATTTTTTGTCAATCTGTCTGTCTGTTTGTTCCGTGTAATCTCCGAAACGGCTGGACCAATTTTGACGGGACTTTCACTGGCAGATAGCTGATGCTATAAGGACTAACTTAGGCTACTTTAATTTAAGAAAAATAATTAGGGTTCCGCACAAAAAAATAAAATCCCTTGAAATCCAATATATGTATTCTATGTCAAGGGTCTATGTTGAAGTACTCTAAATTCCTTTTAAATTAAACGCGGGTGAAACCGCGGGTCCCAGCTAGTAATCAATATAGTTGCAGTGGGGTTACATAGTCCAATTCCGCTAATTAAACAGTGCAAATCCAAATTTTTCCTTTGCATCTTTGCTCAAACAGGATCACCTGAAACCTTAAGTAAGAAATAAAAGTGAAGCTGGTAGTTCAGTTGTTGAGTCATACATTTTCTTCTGGCATGAATTGCAAAAGGTAATTTTTCATATCATTAACTGACACTATCACATGCTAGGTGCTAATCCTCGTGTGTTCTATCATCATTTCGGACGAAAAAAGTCCATTGCTGGACACAGGCTCCGTCAAAGATCACCACAACGACCAATACGGGTGTGTTGTACGCCTATTGGGAGTTTTGCCATAATCGTTAGTTTTAGTTGTGACAGCAGATGTGATATAAAAATGGACAAGAAGTTTGATTCCCTCAATAGTGCCAAGGTGGATCTACGCAGAGGAAAGCAATTATCCCCCAATCTCAAGCAAACTAGTCCTCATCTGGAAGTCAAATGGAAATGAGATGCACCTTTAAAGAAAATTAAGGCTCGCACACCCCACCTTATCAGCAAGGTTGGCTTCGGACGCTAAATTATGTGGAAAGATTATGGAGAACTTTACGCCAAAAACACTAGTGGTAAAAGTTTAGCCACCAGAACGTTACAACAAGGTACTCTTGAAAATTAATTTGGGTGCATCCGTGGGAATTGTGCCGCAAATTGCAATCCAACCACGGGGCAATTTGTTGGAGCAATAACCATATTGTTAAGCAACCTGTGTCACGTAGGTGTTGGCAATTGCGAACTGGACAGTAATAACGTCATTATTAATACATTTTTGAAATTATTTTTAAATGCTAAAAGGCTAGACGGTTATGTAAAGAAAAAAAAAAGTCAGGTAAGTATGGAGCAGTGGATACATTATTGTATTTTGTTCAGCTGTTTGTTTACCATCCTAAACTGAGCCTGTTCCTATTCTATTAAATGGCAGATTCTTGCAGATAATTTCATACAAATTCTGTTCAGTTTTAATTTATTCGCTAAGAAGTAGCTTCAGACAATATGAAACAGTGATTAGTTTTGTAAGCGCGCCTATTTTTGTAAAGGATACTGAAAATTTATCAATTGTTTATCAGAATCGAATCCCATGGGGTGTGCAACAGATGGCACTCTCGTCAGCGATAATTATTTTCTATGAACTTGTTATTCTTCTCGTGGAGCAAATTTATTCTGTGGTTCAAACATACTATATAGTAGTAGGTTGTGCGTATCGTGCTGGACCAGACAGCTGGCGCGCCAAAATTATAACTGCCTATATTTATTGTACCAATGCTCTCTTTTCTTTTATACCACTTGGTTACGACTGTTACGAGACGAAACGTCATTCGCCTGGTGGTAAGCGACAATTGTAATGATTCGCAACACTAGTCCTGCATGGCATCACACTGCGCTCACCTCGGTTCACTATCGTTATTCTTTCTCTTACGCCTATTAATGTCACTAGCTACAGTGCCCTTCTAACCGGAGCACAGTAATGTCTAAAGTTTAAACACTAGTGGAAATTCATCATGAACTTCTTTCGCCCCGGGGAAGGGCGAAGGGGCACGCCTGATCCCTACCGGGTAAAACCACTGGAGCTGTCATCTTCGACACCGAAGGGGGCTAGGTCTAGGCCTTCGTAAGATTACACTAGAGCTGTCCATTTGTGTCACGCCTTTAGGCGCATTTTGGAGGGGATGACTGTAAAGCGGTCACTCCCTCTAGCGGAGGGAAGGCGATTGTAGAAAGGCTGCCCCGCAGGCATTTCTCGGGGAGGATTGTACAGGATCCTCCAAGAATTGTTATGCGGGATGTCACCTAACTAGGCGGCCTCTTGCAATAAGGTATCTACCATCGGTATAACATTGGAATGCTTGGTATTGTGTTAATATCACTTAACAAAGAACAGACAAACCTTCAATCCAAAATAAAAATATTTTGCATTAGATTGATATGCCGTGTGGTGCCGGCTCAGAATGCCACCACCCCATCTCCTCCCATGGGTGTCGTAAAAGTCGACTAAGGGATTAGCCGGAGGATGGGCAGCAGCGTCCTTCGAGTACATTAACAACTCAACTGCGATCGCCAACCCGCCTGCCAAGCGTGGCGATTATGGCAAAACCCCCCAATGAGCCCACAACATATCCATATCGGTGGTTGTGGTGATCTTTGGGGGAGGCCTGTGTCCAGCAGTGGACTTCATTCGGCCGAAATGATGATGAGATTGATATTATCAATTTTTGTTGTTAAATCTTAAGCGCTGGCATTTCATGTTCCAGGGACAGAGTATATTAATCCTTTCATCGACGGACCATTACAATATAACGGTTCCGACTGAAGGTTCATCACGTGTGCGTCGATCCTTATTTATATGATGCTGGCATACCACGCAGCTTCAAAGGTGTCTAAAAGTATGTTCAGTTTTGGTTAAATAGAAATGTGTGCCTAGTATAGAGTTGTTTGGTCGGCAGGAGGCAGGGAGGAGGTGCGAGGGGGTCGGGAGCGGCGGTGTCGACGCTGTCCGCGTTTGTTTATTAAGAGCCGGCCGATGAACTCAGCATAAATCAACGTGTCTCTCACACGTACACTCACGCGCACTGCAGACCGATGCGATAAGCTGCATCTTACGCAACTAGCAGCAACTGGGGTTGGAATAGTTCGTTGCTTTCTTCGATATCTTGTGACCTCCGGAACTGCATCCCGAGGATATTATAACAACCCGGACATTACGAGCTTCTGTTAGTGAAGTTCTCCGGCATATATACTATGTTGTGATTATAGCTGTTATGGTGCTAGTGTCTCCAGTCACAAGCCAGTCGCTCTCTGTAAAGTACCTTGATGTACAGTCGAATCTGGGTACGAAATATGGAACCATAGGGCTAAGCATTTTTATATTCACTGGCTATGATATCTTAGAAACCAATAATCCTTATATTGCTGGCTGTGACGACTGGCGACTGTCGCTAAGTAAGTGTGAATGTGATACAACTATCTGCAGATCGTACAAATATTTGTTCCGTGTGGAGATCGAACCCGCGGCACGTAGAGCAGAAAGACAATTGCTTAGCCACTGCGCCAACCGTGTCTACTAATATTTATGACTAATCAACGCCCGTTGTTTGATCCATCAGGTAATCTGAATCCATAAAGTCAGGCCAGTTTCTTTTATGTAAGACCTTGTAACGAGACGAGCTAGTCATTCGCCTGGTGGCAAGCGTCACGCCTCCATAGCAATTATGTTTAAAATGATTAAACGACGAATTAAACCTTGATTTGAAGGCTATAAACCATTGGTCTAATAAATTTGAGGTGTCTGTAAAGTCTGTAGGAAGCTCACGAATGATGAGTAAAGTAACGGTCACTTATCTGTCACCTATTATATTTAACGGTTCCGTCGTTCCATGTAGCCCCATTGTAAAAGATTTCGGGTTACATATTGACTCTACATTGAACTGGCAAACTCTGAGTTTTAGTGTAAGTCAGAGACTCAATGGGACTTTACGCGCCTCTAAGAAACTTTTTGCCTAAAACGACAAAAGTAACGCTCGTGCAGTCTTTCATGTTCCCTATAGTAGACTATGGTGACGTGAGCTACTTTGACCTGAACGCGAACATACCGAATAAGCTTGACAGAGTCCTTAACAATTGCATCTGCTTTATTTTCCACCTGCGTAAATATGGCCATGTGTCCAGATCTGCAGTGCAGTGCAAATGGATGCGTTGACTACGCATTTCTCGTTACTCAACTACTATCTTATGCCTCACTTTCAATATCTTTGTTCTACTCACTCTAGGAATCTACGTTCTTTTATCAATATTTTCCTACACTGCATATCAGCACAGCACGTCCACTGCTGAACAAAGGCCTCCCCCTTAGATTTCCACAACGAGAGATTTCCTACACTTGCCTGCCTTCTCACAATTCTGATTTTATACACTCTTCCTTTGATATTCAATGCATATTTCTCTGGAATGCGCTCCCTCCGGAAATCAGGATAGCCACGGGTCTATGTATTTTAGCGGAAAGTTCGAGAATACCCTTTTAACAAAATGTTAGCAGAATGGATTTGACATCTTCTCAAAGACTTATAGTATAATTATGTATGTATTTATTTATTTATTTCTAATAGATATGTATGTAGATTATTATTCATAAATTCACTTGTGTATATTGTAACATTTCCTACATTTTATGTTTGTTTTACACATATTGCACATGCCATGTTATCTCTTCATCACCCTATGATTCCCTGGTAGAGAATGCCTACGACATAAAGTCCGCCTATTTGCAGTTGCTGCATAAAGTTTCAATAAATAAAATAAACAAACAATTATAATGCTACCCAGGACTAGTGCTGCGTGCCACCGCACTGCGATTGTCACCTCGAGACATCAGTTAAATAAGTAATGCCCAGTAATTTTACTAGCTGTAGTACCTATCTAACTGGAATAAAGTAATGTCTAGAGTTTAAACACTACTGTTTGGCGGCGAATATTTTGCAGTGCGACGGTATACATAGTGCTATGGTGCCTTAGGGAGGTAAATCGTAGGCAGGTCGTAGACTCGTAAAAGTATAAGTAATAAGTGTAAGTTACGTGGCTCTGATGAACAGCTTCAAATGATAAGCTTAAGTTAGCTAAGCTATATATGAATGGCATGGTCACACCTTTAGAGATATTAATCATCAGATGATGTGAATGTTTCAAGCGTGGCTTGTATTTGATGGCCAGCCCATTGCCATTAGTTTTGCTGTTAGGAACATTTTCAGTTGTAGCCATAGATAAGATAGATATGTTAGCCTCTATGAATTTATATATAATAGAAGTTTGCGAGCTGCGAGTTTGCTTCGTGCCGCTACTGCTCTGCCCAGCCCCTCCGGGCTCCGGGTCACTGGTGCGACGGACATGACATGTATTGAATAATTGTAATGTAAATCTTGTAATTTGCGCAACCGGCCTTGTATCGTAAATAGGCACTTATAGTTGTGTGAAAGAGTGCGTTCAGTAATGACAGGCGACATTCCGTGGAATTAGGTGAGGGGTCAAGTGGGTCGTCAGCCGGTAGTCGGCGGCGAGGCGACACAGTATGGCAGCTCCCGCCAGTCGGGTCCCTCCCCGGGACACATCAATTAAACATATGGTAACCGTCCACTATGTAGGTAAAACGAATTGTTCTCTATACTTTTCTATTAGGTACATAGCTAAGTCTGTATGTGAGCTTGTGCTATCAGTACGCTGGTTACAGCGATTGTATTTAAAGTTTTAAATGACGTCTGGGTAACAAACATAACAGTAGCCTTTTTTATTTCATTATACTCAGATAGAACTAGGACCAATTACGATAATTAAACACAATACCCCAGACATGCTGACAAAACCTTTGATCATTCATCCACAAACAGATCGCAAGTGGGGTGAGAATCCAAGAGTCCATTTAATGGAGCTAGGGGTATTGGCAAAGTCGCGGCACGTAGCATAGAAAGCTAATCTCTTAACCACCGCTTCAACCGTGCCGTCAAACTCTGACTCGACTAAACAATAAACAGATTTTAATTATTTATGAGAAAACTTAAAGCCATGGTGTTTAGAGACGTAACCTGAATGCTTTTCACATTTCATTCATACTCTCTCACACTATATAAAAAAATCGATGAGGAGTTTATTACTATTATGTTCCAAGGTAGAAGGCCCTTGTCTCATATTGTGTACGTACGGAGCTTTTTCACATGCTTATAGTTTATGGCATGGTGTTCATTTATTGTGTTTGACTTCACTGGAGACGGAGAAAAGAAAGTAACATCATGTTCATAGAACAGTACTAATAGCGTGGTAAGAGCCTGTGTTGAGCAGTGAGTCTCGTGTTACATGATTTAGGTTTCTACTTAGAAAAAGGTACAGGTACACGTTTAGTGGTGCATGGTGCTGGAGACGTACGTGGTCAGCGATCCATCGCGATCGGCTGTATTATAATATTATAAGTAAAACGTAATCCAAGTTAATTACCGTGTTGTGCCCACTACGAATAGCACCAATCCATCTCATCCCGTGGGTTCGTAAAAGGCGACTATGGGATTAACCGGAGGATGGACAGCAGCGTCTTTCGAGTACATTAACAACTCAATTGCGATCGCTAACCCGTCAAGCGTGGCGATTATGGCTGAACCCCTCAATGAGCACACAACACACCCAGACTGGTCGTTGTGGCGATTTTTTGGGCGACGCTTGTATCCAACAGTGGACTTAATTCGGCTGAAACGCCATGCAGTTTTATTATGGAATGCCAGCAGTGATAGCCTCGGACACAAGACGTTCAACAGTTGTGACAAAAAAGAGTCGCCGGTAATTTAAATATGAACCTGACTACTAGATGTGATTTGGGTAGCAAGACAACAACAGGTCCCGACAACGTGTACCGTTTATGTCCCCACGACGTGCTTACATTTGTCACTGTAGAAACAAGCCCAGCACTTAGTTCGTGTCTCAGCCGGGAGATGGCGCGCACAGGCTGTTTGGCGAATTACGTCTATGTAACTGGCACATTGGCAGAAATGTAGGTCACTATTAAGGGTGTTATTAGCGCCCGTTATTTGTAGCTAATGGGTATAGAGTCGCACAGCATTATAAATAAAATCATGACGTATCACTAAATTCGAGAAACACCTGGTTTAATCTAGCGATAAGGACAATAGTGTCATTTCTTTAGAGATAACATTCGTATGTACATAATATGTTTACCAATGTTTTCCTCGACTGGCAGTACTGCATGATATGCGTGTTCTAATTCTAACGTTATGGTTTACTCAGTGGTATACACCAATCATCATTTCAGCCAAAGGAAGTCCGCTGTTGAACAAAAGCCTCCTCCATAGATTAACACAATTGTGTCATCATTTTGGCGGGAATTTGCCAATACTCACCACTGTTGGCAGGCGGGTTTGTGAGTACAGTATGGCTACTGTGCCACAGGAAGGACGCTGCTGCCCATTTTCAGGTTAAGAGTCCCTTAGTTGCTTTTTACGACATCCACGGGAGGAGTGGTGCTATATTTTTTATCCGGACAGCACATGGATATATGTATGGTAAATTTCAAATGGAAATGTTAAGTACAACAACTGACTGAAATAAAATTAAAAACTTTTTTCGCTGGCACTAGTTACATTTTTTGTCACGTAATATTTTGTTGAAGCTTGTGTGACAAAATACTTCCGTACCTGGTTTATCACTTCGAATTTGACGATGTGTATCAGAATAATCGTGGAGGGCAAATAACTTCTCCCGTGTTGACGACATTTTTATAACTTGACCCGCTCTATGATTTGTCCTGTATCGTGGCCACAGTTTACAGACACTAGTCTCACGTATGCTCATCGATAAAGTACCGGTGCAATGATTCCGGAATATAGGTACTTCCGTTACTTCATAAAATAGAGACGTTATTACCACGTGTTTTATGAATTTCAGCCCAAATCATCGGAATGTAGAGTGCCCTGAGTTAACACAGAGTACACATCGACGTTAATACTACCTTTTATTTGTAATATTAGCGTAATAATATTTTGCGACATGTTTATGTTATCAATGGTAGTTACAATTAACCAATATGTGAATTTGAGAGTATCTTCTTTGCTCTCTCTTTTTTATCTATGTATATTATGATCTCTCTTGTATCGTGGGTATAGTTTCCATACGACATAAATATCTCACATGCCAGCCAAATCAGCTAGACTCGGAACAAGTATCTGTAGACCATTACAAATCCTTGTTTTGTTCGGGGATAGATCCATCAAATTGACGACATAATCATTCATCAACCAGACGATGAAGGAATCTATTGAATTCTCATGTTAAAAAATAACTATACAAATAATTAACAATTATTAAATAATTGTTAGATTCATAGTTTTTTATTATTCATTCCATCTAGTCATTAAACATTATGTGTATGCATAATGCATATTATATTCGAACCAAAGTAATGATTCAGCTACGATAACTTTGGGAGCCGGTCCGGTCCCGGCCTTAAGTTTGTCCGTTCCTTTCGTTTGACAAGAGAGTAGTCAAAATGAAATGCTGGCGTGGATCGTGGCGTACTAACACAAGATACAAAAAAACTGTGAGTGTGATTAGATATTAGTAAGAGTTTAGAATAGCACTTTAGTGACAGTTGACAGATATAGCTGCGTCTCAAACACGGGGCTATCCCAGATTTTTACTACTCAGTTCTTGTAGTTTCCATTCAAAAGAATATAAGTAAGTTGTCTGTCAGTGTATTGTCCATTCCGGAGAGGGTATTTGGTTCTTGATGGGCTTAAATTTGTGAGCTACGTTGCAATTGCATAGCTAATCATTTTTTTAACAGCCTTAGATAGTCAACTTGTAGATTACCTGAGGGCCAATTCTCGTAATTAATTTACACTATGACTGAAACTTGACCAAACTGAGATTAAACTATGAATTGACTGAAAAAATGGTATTCTGATACTCTTAAAGTTCAGTCGGATTCCAGTATAATCTCGATCTAGTCTCATTTCGATCTCAATTTTGACGTTTATTCAATGAACATTTAGTGTATGTGACAGTTCTAAATGTTAGCAGAATACCGTTTTGACTTCGATCAACATACAATCCTTGTTCGATCCCATAACAGTGTAAATTCACGTTTGACGTTGTTGGTTAGTTTAGGAGAATACCATTTGTGACATTGAGACTAGATCAGAACTACATTTTGAACATTTTTGAATTACGAGAATTTGCCTTCAGGTAGGGCAATAAATTGATTTAAATATATAGTGTTATTTAATATAGCAAGTGAAGGTGATAGAATGCAGCCTTGTGGTATGCCGGCCATAGGTATAATTACACTATGAATAAAAAGGACCATCAATGCAAATACGTTGACCGTTTGGTTTTCTGTAGGTATCTACTGAACTTATTGCTGTGGGAGATATATTAAGAGAGTGGGGTATGCCAAACATGATATCCAAACTGATTAAATGCATTACTTAAGTCAAGTAAGAAATGATCTGTCATATTTCTATTTTCTATTTCTGACCATGACCGTATGTAATAAAAACAAAGTTTCGAAAGATTGCTCTTGCAAGGTAAAGCACTAAGCTAGCTATTGTATAAGGTATTCGAAAACCTGGCAGATAAACACGAATATAGAAAATAAAATTATATGTAATATAGAATTTGACTGTTTAGGTAAACATGTGATTCGAATAATTTAGGATATGAAAAACTTAATCGAAATCATTATAATAGGCATCTTTATGGTCTCTTCACTATTTATGAACTATGGCTGCAGACAGATGGCAAACATACAAACGTAAGAAATAGTTGCCCGATAAAATGTGAGGTACATAATTAAAACTTAATAATACACGTGCATTTGTATTGCATCTATAAACTATCTAATTTACGTATCTGTTATAAACTATAACTCTTTTATTCATAGTATATAAGTCGATATTAAGATAGGTTCGTAAAGTACGAAGACAGTTCCCAATAATATGCTGGACTCAATAAAATAATAAACATTAGAAACCAACGAGCAAGCAGCTGTGGACACACTGTACTATTGTGAAACTAACAAAGCGATAGATTTGTGCTGAAGTCGCTTTTACTGTTTAGACAATCATGTGTTGTAATAACATTAAACAGCGGAAAATTTGGTTTCGTGACCCTATGAATGTTTTGTGTCATTTAAAAGTCCTACATATTATCTGACAATATAAATGTAAAAGACGAGAAACTGAACCTAATTCCACTTCCATACAGCCTAGCCTGCAAGGTTGGGTCTTAAAGTTGGCTGACAAAATCCAATAGTGTGTAATGATTTTAGAGGGGAGCTTTTGTGTGCTCGTGTTGATATTTTTCGATTAATCGAGTGGTCCCACCATGTGGTGTTTTGTAAGAGATGACTAAGGGTACGAAAAGGTGGGGGAGAAAACAGGCACTTTCTCAGTATTGACATAATGTATGGCCAATCGGGGACAAGACCAGAGAAAAATTACAGACCGCTATCAGTGATGGCTGATTATGCCGCGATGCTGTTCAGGACTTAATTGAATTATTGGAAATGAGAGAACTACCTCTCCCGATGTAACAACATTTATTTTTTGATAAACTCTTGCGTTCCCGTGAACTTGTGAACTTTAGAACAATAGGTAAATGACAACACATTATTTATTTTAAAAAGAGGCTATGTGAATTGTGAGTTACTTGAAAAACCGTTTTGGATTAAATTTCACTACGTGTATAGCTGATTTGATCATGCAAAAAGTAAAACAATTTTATCTCGTTACTATAAAATATTAAAGTTATCCTAAACATTCATACGTTAAGTATTTTCTTTGATTGTTTTTTTTTTATAACTTGGTGTTGGTTAATCTGAACTTTAATTTTGATAATCTTCGTTACGACATTATGCAGGTTTTACTTACTTTTGAATACAAATCAAATACTAATAACTCAAAGGTATTTTGCCATCTTCTCATAAGTTATTTCCGTCTCATAGTCAAGAACGGTCTTGTCTGCTGCTTTGAATTAGGTACTGGTGGTATATCTAGGTAACCACTTACGGTTAAAGCTAGAGCAACATGCACACTTGACATTGAACTTCAGTTCGTTTTAGACTCACATCTACCTATGTAATCTAATTCATAATGACCATAAGTTTTGATTTTATTTTTTATAAGTCCATTGGTTGGAAGATAATATAATCTGTTCTTAATAGAAAAAATAACATCTATGTCGCTCAAGTTATCTACTAAATCTACTTCGTTAAATAGGAGCGTTGGAAATAGGGAAAGGACCTAATTGAAAGATAACGTTGATGATGATGTCTGGTAACATATTATGTGTTCCAATCAATCTAGTTAAGTACAACAATGTGAATTTCCTGACTTAAGTAATTATCGGTATCACTATCGTAAATAGGATACTTAACACAGAAAGTAAAAGCCATAAGTATTTTATTACATGTCAAGTACTACATCAGTCTGCTTGTTAAGCGTGGTGTTATGAGAACATCCGCTCTAAACTATTCGTTATGGTTGCTTTATGGTGTAGGCAAGGTTGAACCTTTTTTGGATATAAATATGATAGTATACTCCATCAATGCACTGTTTACATAGTTATGAAAAGTTCCTATGGTATTTAGATGGATAGGCATTACGCAATTTGGGGTTCTATTCATTTTACTTAAATAGCATAACTTAAGTCTAGAATAAACCCTAGCGTCTGGGAGGAAATCAGTAGTTGTGCAAGGCGTAAGCATCAGATGAGAAAAAGCTTATCTATGATTACGGGTGTCGTAAATTTACGTTATTAAATTTGAAGTTCAGGCAAGGTACAGTTAAAACCACTAAATGTCCTCGGTATCCATGTGACTGCTCACCTTTTAAAAGATTTTGTTATAAATCCCAGTGTATGTAGAATAGTAAGGACACAACTGTAGTGTGTCGGTAGCTGTTTAGAAAGCACTAAGCTGCACAGACACTGTCGCCGGCACACCGGCCCCGCACACGAGGTGAACCGGCTCTACAACAAATACACTCAGCACAAATTTCACTCAGATCACAAAAACGCTCCTCAAATACTCTGCCACTGATTTGTTTCAAGTTTCACAAGTAAACGCTCCGGGTAAGTGTCGGCGAGTGACGCGCGACTGTGACTAGAGGTGTGCGGGGAGAAATACGGTGCGGCGATACGTACACAGCGACGCGCCGTCGTAGGCTGACTGGCCGGACTGCATCGGTGAGCTGTTCGAAAGACCGGTTGGCGGCCGGGAGCGGAGGGCGCGGGGGGTGGCACGCGGCCGCGGGCCGGGGCGGGGGACCGACAGGCGCTCTCTCTGCACGCAGCTTGCCCTATAAACTTGCTTTCTGCCTGCTCTAATATCGTAAGTACCGTGAGTAGGCTGGCTGACTGGCTCCTCGTGCAGTTTTGTGAAAGGCAAATTATTTGCATCGCCGAGGTTGCACTTTGATACAGCCTGTTTGTTGTAAACATGGTCGATTATATCCCGTAAAATGGCTTACAGAACCGGCTCTGTTCAAAAAAGTTCGGTCATTAGGTGGGTACGTACTACGTAAGACCATGTCAGTTTAGGTTTGATGTTTCGCGAAACCTAGTTTGTTGCTAAAGTTAGAAAGTATTCTTCTGTATTCTCATGAGTGTGTTGCGTGAAGCAGTGGGCAGAGTGAGGTTACCACCGCGGGCCCGGGGCCCACATGGTCGTCACTCTACTAAAGCACAACGCACCACACACAGAACACTAAGCTAAATCAAGTGGATGTTATTTTTGAACTATTTGTAAGTGAAGACCACCACAACGACCGATATCGGTGTATTATGTGCTCATTGGGGGTTTTGCCATAATCGCCACGCTTGGCAGGCGGGTTGGCGATCGCAGTCGAGTTGTTAATGTATTCGAAGGACGCTGCTGCCCATCCTACGTGTAATCCCTTAGTCGGCTTTTACAACACCCACGGGATGAGATGGGTTAGTGCAATTCGTAGCCGGACATATATAGCCGCTGTATACAGACTTTTAATTGATAATCGTACATTGTGAGTCAAGTGAATAAGTTAAGCTTAAAATTTTTGCTAGAAATAAGTACAATCACATTCATTATCCAACTTCAAAAAAGGAGGTTCTCAATTCGATGTATATTTTTGACGTGACAACGTCTTATAAATTGGTTTGCCGGGTGACACTTCAAGAAACTGCGTTACGCTCCGCTCACGTTATGCGCTCACAATGAGAGCGAGTGAGAGGCACGCGTCCCTTCCACTCGGGCATGGTTAGCCCGCCTAAGAGCGAGAGAGACAGACATAAAAAGTGAAAGGCACGCGTCCCTTCCACTCGAGCACAGTTAGCCCGCCTAATTTCATCCTTCTTCCTACTATACGAATGAATATTCACATTAAAATTATTTTACCACTCAAAGTCGTTGTCACGTAAAACTTTCGCCCGTATACCGACTTTACAGGCAACCAATTTTTTTTAATGTATGTACCTACACCGATTACTCCGAGATTTTTGACCAATTTGAGCAGTTATTTTTTTAACAGGTGCAGAATGCTTTCGAGTTTGTGCTATTCATATCATTATTTGATTGAGTAGTTTTTTAACCAGCTTCAATAAACAGGTTAATTTGACTATGCTTATTTAGATGATGTCTTAGTAGTTTCGATTCCTGTTAGATCAGAACCGATTTCATTCATTCTTATGTTTTGTGTTAAATATGATACGAAATTGGAAAACGTTCTTACATTTATTTACACTAAAAAGAAACAAATGAATCTTTTTAACAAAAAGAATACCGTCAATATATTTTATACCTGGCCCCGACCGACTTCATAAATAAAGTTACTAGGGTAGGGTAACACATACGCTATTGTTTACAAAGCTATTTATAATAATTATTATTTATTATGCCTAGGTCACTTGATTACAACGTGATGAATCTTTATGGAATACTGCATTTTTGTAGTTTATAGACCTTGCTAACGTGTGTAATATGAATAGCCAATTATCAAGCAATATGCAAAAAAGAAATGGTACATTTTGTCATCTCTCCTGTCCTTTATTATACCCTTCGCTATCTAGAGTCCCTGAAAAACATAGACATGTAAGTGAAGGTCTTATCAGTCAAATTGTTTATTTGTGATTCACAGATAACATATAAAATACAAATGAGCTAACCACACATTTAGCATTACTCCAAAACGTTATCGCCTTCTCAACCGGGGTGCAACGTAACCATGGTAAGCAATCGTCGAATGCATATAGATTATTCGCACAGCTACATATCAAGCTATACATTTCCAGTATCAGCTAATCTCGCATAGACTCTTCTTATGATGAGAGATCAGCTTAAACTAGATATTTATAGACTAACCTAATTAGTTTCTAGCTTTAGTATTAGGACAAAATTTACTTTAACTTGCAATTTGAGTTTTCTGACTAAGATACGATTTCAACAAATTTAGATGAATATACAATGTATAATTACATGTGTATTCAAAGGCGTTATTGCCTATAATCTACTTTTATATTTTTATAGAATCCTCTCACCACTAGATGGCGTTAACAGCTACGTTTTTATTAAACCTGTATATATTTATTAAAATCGTAACATAATATCGTAACACTAATTAAAAATAAGCAAATAAGTAATTATGTTTATTTAGTCAGTGGAACAACGAAATCGAAAGGGGGAAGGGAGGCCTTTGCCCTGCAGTGGAACATCGCGGGCTCATAATAATAATAAAAGTCAACAATGATTCTACGCGCGAGTCTGGACAGCGGTATGTATAATATATTTGAGAGAATACAAATCGAAATTCATATCATTGTACAATATTTGGGTCTGAAATGTTTTATTTTCTAGAGACCCCCAATTACAAACTTAGGTCACGTTATATTCATGTAAATAGTCATACTGTGTTGTTTGATTTTTAATTGGAAAAGAATTATAATTTTTCTTTGACAAATATTCATGATTACAGAATAACAGATAATTTGAATCTGGCTTTTCTTATAAACTGCTACATCACCAGACATATTATGCGTAGTTATGACTGTCAAATTATTGTGTCATCAGTATCTAGTGGGCAATCTCTGAGGCAAGAAGAGATTATAATGTGTAAAGAATTGTCACCTATCCAGATATAAACTACGATCGCAATAAGCGCAGCTGAACCTCACAGATCTGTCCTTCTGCGAGACAGTTAATAAGTTATGAATGAGCATCTCAAGGCTTAGTTAAATTACTTTTAAGTGTTACCAAATTGTAGAGTATGTAGATTTGGCGTTAAACAAATAATAACGTGCACAAAGTCGCGGGTCCAGCTAGTCACAAATAAACATTTAAACCGAACAAGAACTTCGAGTCGCATATTTTGCAAGGGGTGGCGGAACAAAGTGACGCGACACGGAGGCGGCTGCACACCGCCCATAGCGATAGTGAGTCATAGACGAGCCCTTACATTTCGTAACCGTTTGATTGAGAGCAGTTGAATTATCTTCAACTAAATAATATCCGTTTTCGTGAGCTACGTATAGATCTATACGCTGCCGAAATTAATAATCAATCTATTGTAATTTTTTTTGACTTAACATTTCTGTGTTAGGGTCACATTTAACACAAACATAGACAAATCCTTAGTCCCAAATTCAAAGATTTTGTGTTAGATTGATTGTTAATTTCGGCTATTAGTCATCGAATTTCCAGGTCAGGACTATCCAACGTGAGTCCGCGAGAGTCCTGTATCGCACCGGTGTTGTAAAGTCCCGGCATTACATTTTGGTGCATGATTTCATAAATATTTTCTATTTAATTTTATTTCTGCGTTATATTACACTATCACATTGACTTAATTTACGTTTAAAATCCGTTCTACAAAGATTAGGATGTCAGATGTTGTTTGAAGGCATGATTAGCGCAGTGGCTAAGCAGTTGGCTTTCTGCGGTACGTGTCGCGACTTCGGTCCCCGCACGAAACAAATATTTGAATACATCAATCATCATCAACATATCTACAGATAGTTATTTTGGGTACGGGTGTTTGTGCATGAGAGATTTAAGTTTAAAAAATTAAAGAAAAGAAATAAAGCTATACAGCTTTCACATATGTACTTGTACATACATATATATGAACATTTTCTTTCAAGACTCTACATTTTCTGTCTTTATATCTCTATAAATAATTATTAATATATGACATTCAAGACTCTACCCAGGATATTGTCAACATGCCCAGTGGCCGGAAACGTGTGGCTCGCACGCTTTTACATCGTTTGATGTGTAGTTTAGTGTACACGATGGTCTGCGTCTTTGATATAAATCCATTCTTCTCTTAAACGATCGTTCGAACATATACAATATTGGGGGCTAGTACATTTATTGTTTCCATACATTATATGTAACCTTTGTCCAAAACGTGAAAGCATGTGTTAGCGCTGCGTGACGGGACGCTGGTGGTTCTGAGTATGCGGAGATTGGTCGCGGGCGGAAGTCGTGCCCCATGCTCGTGGAATTGGAGCAGCGACGAATAATTATTCGTGACAATAGCGAGGTAATTACGTTCCAACTCGCGCTCCGCCCTTAATTAAGATTAGCGTTTCTAAAAAACAAATTTAATACGGTGTAAAAGTTCACGAAACCTTTATTATAACCCAGTGCAGGGGACGAATGGCTTTTCGGTACGGAGGAAACATGCGGAAATGTGTTGGTGATGTGATCGATAGCGTGGCGCGGAGCAACACGCAGCCCGCACCGGCGTGGCCGCGAGCCGGGCGCCTGCATGTGTTCTGCGCGCTTGCCATTACACTGCGACACTTTTATTTATTACGTTTATGATCCCCTCGAGATAGGCAGTATCGGATATTCCACTCCCCTTTAGAAATATTCGTGTTTTGTTTAGTCGGGCCGGTGCTTGCACCCTTCGTCGTTTCGAAGGATTTCTTAATTCGCCACTATATCGTTTGTGCGCTGCGCAGGATGATAATCGTGTTCTCGTTCATGAGTCGGCGACTGCGAGTCCGCCTCGTCTAGTAATAAAGCTGACGGGAATCAAATTGAAATTCTTCAAGAGCTTATAATGCAGCATAAAGTGGAGCGGCGAGCCTATCGTCCGCTGCCTCCAGACGACAGTAAATAAATCAAAGGGAACGTCCACTCCATACAAAACTCGATGATAACAAGTTCACGGATGAGACTCCAAAGGAAACAAAAATACGAATGAAGCTCGAGCGTCATGTGTCGGCCGAGGTTCGAGACTGTGTTAGAGAGTTACCTGTGTAGGCACTGGGGCAGCTGTTAAGATAAAGTTCGTTATAGTGCGTGGGAGCCTGCTTGTACCGTGTTCGCGCTCCGCAACATAATTATTGGACAATGTCCGTCACGATGCCTCCGTGTCGAGTTACCGACAAACCAATAAAGTGAATACAACGACCGGTGATGATGACGCCATCGCACGAGAATGCGCTCACGGACCGATTGTATCAAATGAATTCGACTTATACTCATGAGGTGCTCACGCAGAGCATAAGCTGAGCTAAAAGAAGTTAAAGGAAAAAAAGAATAGTAGTGACCCTCATATCGGCACTTCTGCATCGCGAAAGTTTACACAGAGACACTGCCGGCCACCCTTTTTATCGTGGGGAAATCCTCATGGGCTTCCTCCTCCTTGAAAAGGGCGGAGGGGCATGCCGGACTCAAATCGGCTAAAATCCCACGGTGTCCTTCCTCTTACCTCCAGCCGGGGTGAGGTGTACGCTTTGTTGTAATATGATCAATGGCCAGCCTATTGACATTTACCGTGCAGGCAGGTACTATGCTATCCCCGAATTAAAGCTCGTCGAATGAATGGTAAGAATATTCAAATAAAAAATCACATGTGGTTTGGGATCAAACATATAACTCACGGACCAGTGGGTGCGCTGCGGAGGCGACGCGGGACGCGTGAGCCGATTGTTCACCATCACTTTAATTACGACGTAGCTTTCACGGTACAAATATATAGCTTACTTGCCGATTTGTTAATGTAGAGAGGACTGTACCCGTAGTAGGTGCTGTACACATTTGTCAGTGTTTCTTTGTATTGGACGTCGTTGGGTCAGTTCTGAAGCTGTGTGGGCGCGAACGTGGTTGTTGTGTGGTGTCAATGAGTCGAGGCTGTGTTGCGCAAGTCCGCGAGCGCAGCGCTGCGGGGGCGCGACTTGCTGCGACACGTCGCTGCTTAATGACCAACTTTAATTCTCTTACTAATATTTTACCGTAACTACTGACTTCAATACTGCAGCAATCGTTACCTGAACCCGTAACAAATAGACCGCCGCTGGCTTCCCGTTTTTAATTTTTCTTAACTAAAATAAGATTTAAATGTTTGCCAAATACTTACTTATTTACACCGTACGTTTCACAGTCCTTCAAGTTAAAAATAAGACCTCTATACATTTAGCGGTGTACGTACCTGTGATAACAATAAAATATTTATACGGCTACGTCCTGCGGGTGTCGTAAAAGGCTCAAAGGGATTATCGCAACCACTAATCCATTTGCCAAGCACGGTGTGGCTAGGGAGCCAATGTTCCTAATGTTTCATGGAAGCGGTCAGGTAAAAACCTGCTTGACAAAGAATCTTAAATTTATACACATAAATAAGTTTTATTCATTAGCAACTAGTTTCTAATTCTTGTCTCGGCGGCCATCATCCCACGGAGTTTTGTATCAGTACCCGTACGCTATTTCTCTTCATGTTGAAACTCTAATCGATTTATATCTTCATGTCAATTAAATCACAGTAATGTCACGACTAGGAAACAACATCAGATCAGCCCAGGGACGTCCACTGCTGAACGAAGCCTCTCCCACAGATTTCCACAACGAGCGGTTAAATTTGACGGCACGGTTGATGCAGTGGCTGATACAGTCGGCTTCTGCGCTCCGGGTCGTGGGTTCGATTCCAGCACGGAACAAATATTTGTAGGATCTGCAGGTAGTTGTTCCGGGTCTGAGTGTATTGTATGTGGAATTCATGTCTGTAAACGCACCCACTACACAGGAGAAATCCTAGAGTGGGGCCACGTTTAAAAAAAAAAACAATACAGACAACAAATGCCGCCAATAAAAGATAAAATAACAAAATTAAATACAAAACTGTGTGTTACCAGTGATGACATCTGGAACAGAGATGTGGTCACTCACAATGGGCCTCATAAGAAGCTCGAGTTCACTCAGCGAGCTATGGTGAAAGCTATGCTTTGTATTTCTCTACGAGATCGAATCAGAAATAAGGAGATCCGTAGAAGAACTAAAGTTGTCGACATAGCTGAAAGGATTAGTAAACTGAAGTGGCAATGGGCGGAGCACACAGCTCGTAGAACTGATGGCATTAAGTTTCTTGAGCGGAGAGCGCGCACCGGAAAGAACTCATTTCTTAGAAAATTTGAACTTATACTAATAAATAAGGTTAAATTCCAGGTAGGTCAATATTCTGGATATCAACGTGCATACTCTTTGCTCCACCATCATAGCGAACTGTGTATAGTGTGTAAGTACTTAGATATGGTGTGTAATATCGAGGTACTCTTTATAACTGCCCGGCACGGTCAGTGGGGACCAGTTACTGCTTAATTGCTTCTACTGTAGCTCTGCCCCCTGCAGGCCACTAAACTAAACTGTTTAGTTGAGTCAACTTTCCGTTGTTAGTCAACCTAATGGATCCTATGGATGATATTGATTTATGACAAACTTTGTCACTTGTAAAAACATCTAAAGCAGTATCGCGCAGATACTAGATCATAGATCAAGTCCCAGTTGTACACACGATAATGACAAAATGACTAGGAAAATAAGGCGAACCGAACATGAAACGCGTACGGCGTTGTATAAGAATAGTCTGACGGGAGAGGATAACATTCCCTTCTATAGTGACGTGCGAGCTCGCCCGCGCGCCGGCCGCTCCTCACGAGGACAACTATTTACTTAATTATTACAAAAAGCCCGTTTCTCTAGTTGTGGAGCGGCGCAGTCGAATGATGTTCCAAACAACAGTACCACAGTAAAGTATGGTATCAGTGAACATTCAGTAAGTCGGTTTCCTTGAATTTCCAAACTTGAAAAAAGGAGCACTTTGCAGCAAGTCAATGGAACTCGCAGGAGCGCCGCGCCTCCGATAGCAAACACGTCGGAGCATCTACGATTAGATACCGATTGCCTGCCGAGTACACACCACGAAGTGCTGCGCAAACATCACGAGTCTTAGATAGAGCGCAATACGAGGATGTCGCCACAATTATCGAGCGACGCCGAGATAGCGCGCTGCTAATGCCCTCTAATAAATAAATATCGGAAAATACTTTAGGTCATATTTGTGTTACACGAATGATGATTACGTGTGCTCATTTAATAGCGGACTATGTAATTGGTCAGATAATATATGAATACGAAATAAACAATCCAGACAATAGCACGGCCGGCAACATTTTGGAAAAATAGTTGTTGCAATAAATTTAATATGTGAACCATGTGAATATACTTACGTGATGTTTGAGTCCAGAAAACCTAGTCAAGCACACGGAAACGTGTTTGTGAGTGAAGCCGTACAAACTATCTAGTAGCACGTAAACATCTACAACGAAACTCTTCTAACTGTACATTTTATTTTTAATATCCATCACACAGAAACTGTTAACGAATTCACCTGATTGGGCTTAACCTAAAATCTTAAAACTAAAATCCTTTGACGGCACGGTAGGTGCAGTGGCTTATACAGTCGGCTGCTGCGCGCCGGGTCGTGGGTTCGATTCCCGCACGGAACAAATATTTGTACGATCTGCGGGTAGTTGTTCCGGGTCTGGGTGTATTGTGTGTTGAATTTATGTTTGTAAACGCACCCACGACATAGGAGAAATCCTAGTGTGAGGCAACGTTTTTATAAAAAAATAACAACAATCTCTAAATTCTCGTATGGCCTTCGGAAGCCAAAAAGACTACAAATCTGCAAACAGCACTGGTTACTTACTATGCGTACGCGTGTGCATGGCTCAGCAATCATCGTCATCATCACCATACGGCCATTTATACGTCCACTGCTGAACAAAGACTTCCCCATAGTTTCCACAACTGTTTCATCATTCTGGGGGGTATTTGCCAATACTCACCACGCTTGGCAGGTGGTTCTGTGAGCGCATTGTGGCTACCGCTTCACAGAAGGGACGCTGCTGCCCATCCCTTTGGTTTAGATTCCCTTAGTCGTCTTTTACGACACCCACGGGAGGAGAGTGTCGTGTGCCGTGTGGTGCCGGCTTAGAATGCCACCACCCCATCTCTTCCCATGTGTTTCGTAAAAGTCGACTAAGGGATTAGCCGGAGGATGGGCAGCAGCGCCCTTCGAGTACATTAACAACTCAACTGCGATCGCCAACCCGCCTGCCAAGCGTGGCGATTATGGCAAAACCCCCCAATGAGCCCACAACACATCCATATCGGTGGATGTGGTGATCTTTGGGGGAGGCCTGTGTCCAGCAGTGGACTTCATTCGGCCGAAACGACGAAACGACGGGAGGAGATGGAGTGGTGCTATATTCTTAATCCGGACACCACACGGCACAGCTCAGCTACAGTATTACTGTATGAGCAAATACTACCGAAACACCTGCGCTCTTTACGGTACAAAAGAAAATAGAATTCTAGAAAAACAACAACACAGATAGCTGCAAGCCCCTTCTTATGAAGCATAACATATTAACCCTACCTCGTATATACATACTAGAAACATGTAAATTCGCACACAAAAAATACTATTACACAAAATGAGAAAACCTACAATCAAGACACAAGTGACGATTAAATCTGCCAATTTCTCGTTTAAATATGTACTCTACTAGCCTCTCTGTTATGTCGATTAAAATACATAATAGGTTACCCGAAATCATCAAAAACGAAAATAAAAGTAATACATTCGCACGTAAACTAAAATGTTATTCGACGAATGCAGAAATAACATTGCCGCTATTATATATTATATGAACTCCACGGGCTAGTTTGTAGAACTGCTAGTGAGCGACAACTGCACGTACGGGAACATTCTAGAAACTTTGCAATAACTTCGGTTCCAGTTCACTTATGCTGTCGTAAGAGGAGCTGCCGGGTACTAGGGGTACTCAAGTAGGACATAGGCGGTTGAGAGACACTAGATCTGCATACGTCGCAGTGACTATGGCCTAGTCTGAGAAAGCCATAAAAGAAAAGGCAAACTTATTTTAATATTTTGATAAGCGCTCGCGTTAGTTGAAGTGACAGATGTGAACTGTCATTTGGTTAGTAAAGAGCTATAAAACTATAAAAGTTAGTTCGGTAAGCGGGACTTTTATTGAATAATGGCGGTCGGTCGCATCAAAGTGCCGCCGCGCGCCGCTGCTACTTAGTCACAACACTCTTGACGTTGGTTCCCTTGCGTATGCCAACGTACAAGAGATACATCGGCGTGCTGTTATGACAACGATTATTGTGTGTTGATGTGTATGCATCAATGTACTTGCACGCCCTCTCCGCACTCGTGTCTCTGGTGTAGTACCAGCCAAGCCCGCCATACGATGCACTGAAACCTTACAAGCACATGTACGGAGCGTTGATTCATGGCCACCCAGCTTTGTTGAGGATTCATATCAGTTGCTTTGATTTTGCGTCAGTCTGTACAAGATCAACTATACCTATAAACTGTGGTGGATGAAGCCACGCTTATAAACAATAAATCTATCTTCGGACTTAATTCACGTAGCGAATTATCTACTGCTCTTTGTGTATTCTATAAATAAATACTTTAATAAGAACAAAAACATTGAGTGACTTTTTTGATTATTTACCGAGTGACCAATTTATAAAAAAAAAACATCATTATGAAGTTATACTCCTACAATAATAACAAGTAGATGGATGTCTCCTGCAGCCCGCTATCACAAACGCGTAAACTTTACACTATGCATGTGTGCGTAAGCAGCGTATAAGTTTGACATCCGCTGTCACACACACTAGCGCATATATTCTTTGTTATTTTATCTTTTTTAAACTTTGCTCCACACTAATATTTCTTCTGTTTCGTGGGTGCGTTTACAGACATAGATTCCACGCACAATACACCCAGACCCGGAACAACTATCTGCAAATCGTACACATATTTGTTTCGTGCGGGAATCGAACCCACGACCCGGACCGCAGCAGCCAACTGTATCAGCCACTGCACCAACCGTGCCGTCAATATTGTAACGTTGTTATAGTTAGCTATTATCGAATGTCACAGATCTTCATAATTAAATATTTTTGGGACTACAGTCACAGCACTAACGGCTCGCCCAGCGAATGGTGTCATATCTGTCAAGAGGTGACGCGTTGCGCTAGCCGACCATATTTCTAGTTGTTCTTGTTTATTGTATTACTATTAGCCGTGTAGTGCCGGCTAAGAATACCACCACCCATCTCATCCTGTGGATGTCGTAAAAGGCGACTATGGGATTGCCCGAGGATGGGCAGCAGCATCCTTTCAGTATATTTAACTGCGATCGCCATCTCGTCTCACAAGCGTGGTAATTATAGAAAAACCCACCCATGAGCACACAATACAAACCCATTCCGGTCGTTGTGGTAATCTTTGGGGGAGGCCACTGTCCAGCAGTGGACGATTTTCAGGTGAAATGATTATAGATGGATTTTTCCACTCTGTTCATCACGGTAGCAAAGCAAAGTCGGGTCACTGCAGCATATCAGCTAAACGATGTCCACAGCTGAACAAAAGACTCTCCATATATTGGGGAATCACCAAGCTTGGTAGGCGGGTTGACGAGCGACACTGCTATGAGGGACACTGCTGCCCATCCCTGGTATAAAGTCGCCTTTTACGACATCCACGGGAGGAGATGGAGTGCTGCTATATTCTTAATCCAGACACCACATGCACGGTATACACCATACGGTCGGATCACTGGCAATAAATAAAAACGAGCTATTGGACTACGATAAGTATTACAAGAAATTAAAAGTGGGGTGCGTTCGCGCCGTCCGACACATCCTATCGCAGCGACAGTGTGGCCGGCCTGTGCTGTGGCACCAATTTGGGACAGTTTGCACTAGTCGTTATCAACCACACCCTTACCAAGTTGACTTATGAACGTATCGCTCACCCACCGACAGACAACATAACAGTGTAGAACTTACCGACCAACCGATTTGCGTAAGTGCTAGCTGCTGACATTCTGCTCACTTCATTTTTAAGGTTTATTTTAATAATGTAAAATGATGTTTTCCTTCACGGTTAACGCAAGTGATAATTCTGCACAAATTCTGATCCACACATGAATCAGAAAAGTCAGAGGTGCGGGCCGGGATCAAAACCAGACCAGAATGTATGGAATGCAAATTTTCAACCACTGAATCACTGCCTCATGATAATGATACCTTTTTCTTATCTTATATGACTAATTGTAGTGATCGTTGGGCAGCCCATGTTCGATAGTGGACATTTACGGAGTGGTGTTTGTGCGTTACATTATACCCAGGGTAATTTCTTAAAGAAACACTGTCACCTATTCCCAGAATCAAAGGTAGATATGCGCTAAGAATTTTATGAAAACCATTGATCAAAATAAATATTGTTCACTTAATAAAACCAGGACGGTGACAATTGGAATTGTTTAATACTGAAGATTAAAACAAGTTCAATTTAGTAGAATGTGTCCGAGTGGCGAACGACAGTCGAGCTTTACTTTAATTGGAAGTGTTTAATCGAATGCGACGAGTGACGGTCAAATCTCGGGCCGGGGCGGGAGCGCTCCAAACAGACGTGTTCGGTGACTGTTGGGATGTGTCACCGCTTTCTCGTAAAGCACTAATTAATAATACGCCAAGTGATCCAGAAGTGTCCACGCGACCGCGACGCGCTGCTTTACGGAACACAGCTCAGGATGAGCCGGCGACGACGCGGTTGTCTAACCGCATTAGCGATCGTAACATATCGCGCAGGCGCTGCCGCGCGTCGTGTGCGCAGCGCTGCGCTGTGTCACGTCTGCTTACTCAATTTAGTGCTAAGACATTGACTCACCCGTGTGGCGTCATATAGGCCATGACATCTATCTTCACATTTGAGTTGGATTAAAGAACAAGCCCAGGCGTTTCGTTTCAGTCATAAGACGATCCACGCTCGGTAGACATGTTGCGATAACTATTATTACTACCCTTGTATCCTGATACCTGACTCAAGTCGGGTCTAACGACGCTCCGGGGAGCGCGCGGTACTGTCCAAGCTGCAACGACGGGCAGGTACTTATGTGTATACCTGTCGATTAATATCGTGATAATGACGTTTTACATTATTCAAGGCGAACGTAGTCTCGTGTGTGTTCAGCAGGGAAGCTAAATCGTCTATCAATCATCTCATTAACGCGACGCGCGATGTGTCTCGTATCCTTACTCGTAAAAGCTCAGCGTGGCATTCGGCGACGCGTGTTCTGCCACTCGAACTTCGCACACTTATTCAGCTAAAAGAAAATAAAGCGCTACGTACTGCAGCCGCGCCCACTTGTAGCCACATTAAATGTACTGATACGTGTTCCATCAGTATTTGGCTTGCGGCGAGCTAATCACTTTACTTGAGCATCAGTGCAACGGTTGTCCGATAGGTATTCTGGCACGCGTGGCACTCGCCAATGTATTCCGAAGTAGGCCTCTGTTAGATTTAAGAGTACTTTTTGATTACATTTCAAGTTATCATTCCTGCAGGTATAGTAACTGACTTCTTGAGACACAGACGATGGCGATATAGGCATTGATTTTCGGGTTTTAGGATTTGCAGGAAACGAAAACGTTAGTGATTAAAAGAAGTCAGCTGGATGTCATTAGGTCTGAGCCAAAAGAATTTTCAACAAATAGTGAACGGACAAATCCTTGCCCTTAACTTCTACTCGATCACTCGAACAAATGTAAGTAATGTATGCGAGAATGTAACTTGTCAGTTTCTCTGTCGTGACTTGCGACACGCGAGCGTCAGGAAGGCCTTGTCCACACTTGTATCATTTTGTTGTATTGTATAAGATCTCCGTGGCATCGACGTGTATCATTATCACTAGTTTGGACGCAGAATGGTACATAGGATTTGGCACGGCTAGTGACAAGGTGTGGTAGAAATAGGCGTACATATATTCAAAAACATTCAGTCAAAAAAGTATTGTGAATGGATGATTTGTTTCATCACACACGGCCATCATTGTGAACTATTTTTTGACCAAACACTCAACAAATACCATCGAGCAACCACCATATTCACCAGATATGACTCCAGCCGACTTCTTTCTTTTTCCTAAACTCAAATTACCACTTCGTGGCACCCGTTTTGAATCGGTAGAAGACACAAAGGAGAATTCGCGGCGAGAACTGAACTCAATTCCGGAAACAAAAAATGTTTTGATGATTGGATTATTCGTTGGCGTAAGTGTATCGTTTCTGAAGGAGCATACTTTGAAGGTGATAAAATAAATTTGGATGAATAACAAACATTTTGTGTATTATTGATCTTTTCCCGTTACTTTCTTGACAGAGTAGTATGATACGATACGCCTGATTTGTATACAAGATGATACAAGTATGGATAAGGCCTAATGCGTAAAACTGTGATAGTCTAGTCATCTGTGGCGTTGTGGGCATGCTCCGGCAACATCTGGCGCGTCGTGCTCAGATCGTGACATAAAAGTGTTCTTGTTGGTAAACGTGTGAAGTGCGTGAGGCGTGAGACGGGAGCGGGACGACTACTTAACTGGACGATGTTAACGAAATAATTATAGATTGCACTCACAACAAATAGATGAACGCAGAAGGTCTAATGTTACAATTTTTTTTTAATTCGTGCCCCATCCTCCACTTTCATGCACTTATTTCGTGGGAACAAGCTTGAAACGCAAATGCAAATCACAGTGCATAAAATCGCACCGAGTGAGATCTGCGACTGCAGTCATATTACTTCAAGAGTATTTTCTATACCGTAAGACACGAGTAGGCCTTCTAAGAATTTTCACTGAGCTGTGTGTTGTTGTCGCGTTTATACGAGAACCAGGCGGTTACACGCCGGCAGCTCGAGGGGAGCAGGAGGGGAAGGGGGAAGGATCAGAATATATTTAGGAAATGCAATCTGTTGATCGAAAATAAAGTGTCGCGCGAGACGCCGCCGCCGCACCGACTAGGAGGTGGTGAGACACGCGCGACTACCTCTAGCACTGCTTAGAGAATAACAAGTCAAGTTTAGTGATAACGGCCGGCTGATTGATTTATGACGCTATTAGTAAGCAGTTATTAGGTCGTTGGACCACCGTCTAACCCGCCGTAATGTGAGGGTAGTCGCCGACCTGCCGAGAAAATTCCATTGAGCTCACCTAGATCGAAAAAATGATTTCGTGTTTTTATCACATTTTTCGTTGTGTCGCTAAGGTTGACCACGTCAATACAACAGTAGAAGTTGTCATACCATTCATTACAATTATTATTTGTTGTTGTTATAAGTGTTAGAAATTTGGCGACATGGTTGGCGCAGTGGCTAAGCAATTGGCTTTCTGCGCTACGGCTTGCGGATTCAATTTGCGTGCTGAAACAAATATTTCTATGGCTTACAGATAGTTGTTCCGGCTCTGGTCATTTGTTTAGGTAAGAGTTATGTATACAAACTGTAGCCACGATATCGAAGAAAATGTGAAGTCATAGTCAATCATAAAAAATACCCTCTGTATACATATTAAAAAGTACACAATGTAATACAAATAATCGTATTTTGAATTAAGCTGCATGGGGCTACACCATCGAGTTACATATGAACAATAGCTGTCGACCATAGTGTGCGGCGATTAAAGCCAATGCTCTACTAACGAGGCCAACGGCCAATCAGTTGGTTGTTTAACGTTTGCACCTAATATTTAGAGAAGTCAACGAAAACTAACACGAAGCCTGCCAATTATTAAAGGAAATGGAATTCCAGACGAACTAACTAGTGGCGGAAGCCGGAATATTAGTCATTATTAGAATTGGAAATGATTTAAGAAGCCGTCACAAGCACGCAACCGATCGCACTGAACACGTGATCCACAAATTATTCCGGGGACGAGCACAAAGACGAACTAATTACCGACTTCAAAAAGGAGGAGGTTCTCAATTCGATGCGGATTTTTTTTTTTATGTATGTACCGATTACTCCGATATTTGTAGCCTGTATTTGTAGGATTTGAGCGATTCTTATTTTAATAGGTGCAGAATGCTTTCGAATTGGTCCCATAATATAACATAATAACAATCTCTTTATTCAAGTGACCAGGACTCAAAAAGGTTAGTAAAACTTAAAAACTATGTTAGTAATAAAACATTACATATTTATAAAATCATATGCGACTCACCTCTGCTTCATCCCATGAGAGATGGCGTAACATTGATTGATGCATACACAATCAAGCCTACTTGCAATCATATTCAGAATGCTATTAGAGATGGCCCACACCCTGTGCACCAGGGATACATTTGCATTTTATTCATCATTTCGGCCGAATGAAGTCCACTGCTGGACACAGGCCTCCCCCAAAGATCACCACAACCACCGATATGGATGTGTTGTGAGCACATTGGGGGGTTTTGCCATAATCGCCACGCTTGGCAGGCGGGTTGGCGATCGCAGTTGAGTTGTTAATGTACTCGAAGGACGCTGCTGCCCATCCTCCTGCATTTTATTATTAGTAGTTTATTAACCAGCTTCAATAAACAAGTTTAATTTGACTGCGCTTACCTAGATGATGTCTTAATAGTTTCGATTCTTAGAATTATTTTTAGTGTCAGATACGGATACCAAATTGGAAAAAAGTTCTTACTTTTATTTACACTAAAAACCTGGGGCCAGGTATGCCCTAACCATGGTTCATGAGGACCACCGAGCTATATTTATGGGCCCCACCCGGCTTCATAAACAAAGTATTTATTTTTATTTTTAGTGGTTTTAATATCGTATTGAATTTTGGAGTCAGTATTTATTTTTGTTCAAAAGATTTATTTCAGTAACAAAGAGTGTCTGCCGCAACAGGCGCAGCGCCGAGGCAACGGATTTATTGGACGATGATTTCTAATTGTTTGATCCGTGGAGAGCTAGAAACAATCCAAATCACCCAAGCCTGTACCACTGTGGTAGAATTTGTGTCTTTAGACCGCGCCCGGCCACAGAACTACAAGTGGCTAAAACAAACTATTATGTTTGTTTAACAGATTCAAAGCCCGGAGACATACACTATTATAGTTGAAGTTTAAAGTAAACAGTGCCATTACAGACGAAAGTATACGTACTGAGTTGGATTAGCAGACGTTTCTAAGCGGGTCAGATTTAGAAGAATTATAACATACTAGCAAGTACGTTGCCCGCGGTTTCACCCGCGCGTTTATTTTTAATAATATAGATGCAAACATATCAACATAATTAGTATCATACAGATATATCATACATGTATATTGGATTGGATTTCATGGGTTTTCATTTGTTTGCGTGGAACCCTAATTCTTTTTCTAAAATAAATCTTTTTCTAAATTATTCCTTATAGCATCAGCTATCTGCCAGTGAAAGTCCCGCCAAAATTTGTCCAGCTGTTTCGGAGATTTGCCGGAACAAACAGACAGACAGACGGACAGACAGACAAAAAGTTTGAAAATTGTATTTTTGTTGTTAGTTCCATATATATGTTCATATGCATTTAGTAAAAAGCTGTTATTTTGACATTGCAAACAGACACTTCAATTTTATTTATTTGTGTAGATAAGGGTAATACTGCAAGTTTTTTAGAAAATCGAAAACTGAATTATTTAGGAACCTGTAAATATCGTTATTGTTTCTCGAAGTAGACTCCGTTCCTTTCTAGGTACCGTCGCATGCGATGGAACCATTGACTGAAGCCATGAGCCCACTCTTCTTTAGGGATCTCTTGGAGGATGACTCACTAATTCCACAGCTTCCATAGACAAATGTTCGACGGTCCGTCTGGCGGAGTGAGCTGGAGCCTTGTTATGACGGAGGAGGATCCTGCTTCTTGGGCGCTGCTGTCGAACATTTTCTAACACAACCGGTAAACAATGACTAAAATACCAATTTGCACTAACAACCATTTTATCCTCTGAGGCAATCATATTTTTTACTTGACGTCTGCCCGTTTTTACTTTTGTTGCCAAACTTTCTAACGGATACATCCATTGGGGAAATTGTCTTTTGGTTTCGGGCTCGTTACAATATGTATATCCATCTTGCATCACCTGACGATGTCAAACACAGCGTTCGAGTCACCTCCGATATAATTTTGAAGCATTTCGCGTAATCAATCCACACGCGTTTTTAATATTCCGTCAAATTATGAGGTATCCATCTGGTGCAAAGCTATTTGATGGCAAAATTTGGTGTAAGACTTTTTACACTTGACTCATACCAATGCCTAAACTAGTCCGGATTTGTTGATATGATACTCTTTTATCAGCTTCTATCATTAGCTGCACATAATTCAAGTTATCTTCAGTGATCGCCGTAGAAAGGACGTCTTTTGCGCAAATCATCAGTGAGATTGCTTCGACCACGCTTAAGCACATTTAACCAGTTATAAAGCATGGCACGAGACGGGCTTCATCATGAATTCGTCATTTGTTTTTACAAATTTAAAAAGAGGGTATTTCTTTTTAAATTTGTAAAAACAAATGACTTATGAATTCAATGTAAATCTGCAGTAGCTTCCTAAAGAGTTCTTTATTTGAAATTTAAATCTGTTTTTACTGACTTCAAAAATGAGGAGGTTTCTATTTTTTTTATGTATGTACACCGATTACTCTGAGATTTGTAGACCGATTTGAGCGATTCTTACTTTAGTAGGTGCAGAATGCTTTCGAATTGGTCCCATAATATAACATAATAATAATCTCTTTATTCAAGTGACCAGGACTCAGAAAGGTTAGTAAAACTTAAAAACTATGTTAGTAATAGCACACGCGATGTTATGTATCATTACATATTTATAAAATCATATGCGACTCACCTCTGCTTCATCCCATGAGAGATGGCGTAACATTGATTGATGCATACACAATCAAGCCTACTTGCAATCATATTCAGAATGCTGTTAGAGCTGGCCCACACCCTGTGCACCAGGGATGCACATCTCTTACGCATCGTTGAGTAAAAGCAATCTACATGAGCATCTGTGAACATCCCTGAGGCGCTACAGAAGCGAGGCAACCCCACAAGCACCCTGAACGCATTGTTATATTGAACACGAAGGGCGTTGTACGATTTTTGAGTATATCTAACCCACAGGCTGCATGTGTAAAAACTTGTACAATAAGCTTGAAAGAGCGTGAGCTTTACACTAAGTGAGCAGCGTGCAAACCTGCGAGCTAGCTTGTTCGCTCTTATCGACAACGCCCTCCGCTCTCGTTCAATGTCGGCATCATCATGGAGATCAGGTGTCATTATATAACCAAGATATTTAATAGTATAAACTCTCCGTAGCGGCTCACGATTGAGTACAACAGGCGGGACATTATCAGTCCTCTCGCCACCAGCTTCAAAGACCATAACTTCCGACTTCTTAACAGTGTAGACCAACCCGTGTACTTTTGCGTACTCTTCACATTGAGCTACTAACTTTCGAAGGCCACAGGCTGACGCGCTCAGCAGCACCATGTCGTCCGCGTAACTGATATTACTAACGCAGATACCGTCTATGTAACAACCAACTCTGGTACCGCTAAGCTCGCCCGATCAAATCATTAACATACAGGTTGAAGAGCGTTGACGAGCTCAACCTCCCCTGCCTCATCTCGCACTCCAACCCGTATGGACGAGATAATACCCCAGCCCATCTTACAGTGTTGATCTGGTTTCCATGCCAAAACTTTAGGATGTTAATGAGTTCAGTACGTAAATAAACCTATTCTAACTTCCTCCATAGCACATCATAGGAAACCAGGTCAAAAGCTTTAGATAGGTCCAGAAAGCAAGCATATATAGGCGTTCTGCGTTGCGTATAGTATGTGACAGCATGCTTAAGACACAAAACTGCACTCTCTGTTGATAGCCCAGCTCTGAACCCGAATTGATTATCATGAACTGTTGTGCATCTATTTAATTGGGTATTAAGCATGCTGTCAAAAACTTTCGAGATGACAGTAGCTAATGAATTTTTTAAATTTTTTTATTAGTTGTCTGTAGTTACTGCTGTCCGCAAGGTCACTAGTTTTATTCTTTACAATTAGCACTACCACTGTTCGCATCATCTTACCTGGCAAGTAACTATGACCTATTCAGAAGCTGTATATATGTAGCATAGTAAGTACTTTTGGTAAGTGAGGGCCCGCATATCGGAGGTGCTCGATGCTAAGCCCGGCCTAATAGTCTGAGTAATCTCCAAGGACTTAAATTTCACGCCTATTTCAATACCGGACTGAACATTAGGCACTGATTTAGAAGGTCCTAAGGGAGAGTTAACAAAAAATTCTTCTTTAAAAAGATTAGCGGTATTTTCAGGCCCACTCACGCCACCAACGCTCACGGGGATGCCCGGCCTCACTTGCAATTTATTCGTGTGTTTCCAGAAACTACGAAAATCTTTTTTAGAATGATGCGAGGCTAGAATATCCATTTTTACTTCGTCTTCATGATCCTGGCACCATTTTAACCTAGACTTAAATACTCTTCTAGCCGCACACCTTTCGTAATATGCAAACCCGTAAGTAGGTTTGCCATACCACGCCCACACCATAAATTTCTGCCTGGCCTCCGTGTTTGCCTCAGCAACATGCTTGTTCCAGCCTACTACAACCCTTTTGGAGCACCTATTGCCGCTTCCCCGACCTATTACGGCAGCCTCACTTAAGGCGTGTACAATGTCTGCATACAGCTTATCAATAACAATTTGATGATTAGAATTGTTACACACACTATCACAACATTTATCAAGTTCTTGTGGAAAGGCTATTAGTCTTAATCGGTTATGACATTAACTTTGATAAGTTTCTATCTAATCGTGACTTTTCTCCCCCCACACTACTTTGCTTGAATTTATTACATTAACACATTTCTTTGGCAAACTGCTTCCAAGTTACATTCTACTACCAAAGGCAAATGGTCAGACCATAGCATATCATATACTACGTGCACATTCTTAATAGAGGTCAAAGCTGCTTCAGGTACTACGCAGTGATCGAGCCACCTTTTTGAACTATGAGCCTCACTCAAAAATGTATACGTGTTCGACCGTATCCCTAACATTTCCGTATCAATACATGTCCATTTTTGGTCACTACAATACCCGACTAACTCGTCATAAAACTGCTCGGACGGGTGCGTATTAAAGTCTCCCAACATATACACGTAATCTATATTACAGTTATCAATAGTAGCAGTAGCAGAGCTCAAGATGTCTGTAAAACCCGCTAAATTTGAGACAGTATCCGTGGGCATGTACACACTTAGCACTAAAAAGGATTTTCACAGCACAAATACGGGGGTTACCACATTGCACATTGACCACATCATCAAAAAGACGTCGTCTCCACAGAAGGGCAACTCCACCAAGCGGTCTGCCTCGAAGAATGCCCGTTGAAGTGTACACTGCTGATACACCAGTACAGCTAAACTCAACGCTTAAAGTGTCAAGAAACGTCATATAAATTTCATTACAGTTGATTAAGTAGTTTATTAACCAGCTTCAATAAACAGGTTTAATTTGACTGCGCTTACCTAGATGATGTCTTAATAGTTTCGATTCTTAAAATTAATTTTAGTGTTAGATACGGATTCCAAATTGGGAAAAGCTCTTACATTTATTTATACTAAAAAGAAACTTCATAAATAAATATTTCTTTTTAGTGGTTTAAAATCATATTTAATTTTGAACTCGCAATTTTTTTTTTTAATTTTTCGCGGGCAACTTATCTCACTGGCCTATTCAAAAAACATTCAGTGTGATCCCCGTATTAGTCGTATTGTGTGGTATAGTAGTTATTCGAGTTGTTCATTGTTTTGTATACAGGCATCTATAAGCTGTGTCGACAACGCATATTTACCGAACATGTATTTATTTGACTATAAACACGCAAGATCTATAAAAATCAAAATAAAGGTGATGATATAGAAGGGCCAAAGTTTTTCACTATGAATATAAGTTCGAGCCGAGAGGTTTATAGCGCTATAACTGTTACTACGCGTACTTGTAGAATGTTTCCTGCAATCAAACCGATCTGAGTGTAGAGAAACACGTCGGCGAATATGAGGGCAGCTTCCGGATAAACTTGAGTGAGAGGCCCAATGAATCTATTTATTTGAGTTTCAGCATCCTGTAATCGTAGCCGTATCTCCTTTATGTAACGACGACGAACGCATGAGCTTTTCATCAGCAAAGTACACCGGAGAAGCGCTTAAATGAAGTAAAATTAATTGTAACTGTATTTATGCTACAGCAAATGAAGTAATGAAAGTTAAAAACAATATATGATCATATAAATGAATATTAAAGAGTCACAAGTATATCTGTAAGTGTACAACATGCCATGTTCCACAAGGAGTCGCCAGTCCGTGGTGCTCGACTCAGCGCGCCGCAGTTCTGTGAAGTGTCAAATAACGGTGACTTTACGCACCTCATTTATTTTATTAATCATAATGTATTAAAACATAAACAACACATCAATTATAGGTCGAGGTGATCAAGTTGTCACATTATGCGACCGTCGCATAGGGCGGCGCCGGCGCCGCGCGGTGCTGCACCAACTAAAAATATCTTGTGTTTAGGAAACGACGCGCACGCGCACGCGCCGCATTCGTTGCTCAAGAGCATCAACGGTAAGGCGGTCACGATAACTGATGATCATGATGATTGGCGGCAAACAAGTCCTCCACGCCAAGCAGTAGACAATACTTATGAGTTCTACTCATCATTTTACAAGTGTAAAACATAATATATCGATCACGGTAATCCAAGATTTAAGGAATTATAAACACAACCGGACAAGAGCGAGTTGAACTCGCGTGGAGAGGGTTCCGAAATTGCTGAATACATTGTCTATTGTTGAAGTCTGTCTTGCACATCGGTGTTATTGAACAACAAGTTATTGAACTAACCCCAAGAACGAACTTAACATCGTAGTTGAAAAACATGTTTCCCCATACATTCCAATCGCAAACGTAAATTTGTACGCACAATATTGAAATATTTACCATGTTATTTTAAGAGTATAGAGTTCTTACAGGTTTTCCTTTTAATCTATTATATAAATAATAGGTAAAGAGCTATTATCTGTTTTTTTTTTCATAATTTTAGGCTCAGTAGTTTCGGAGATAAGGCGGGAATGGTAAATTTTCGTCAATTTTCTTAAATAACTTAAAAGCTGTATATTTTTAAATCGTTTCATATGTTACACGGTTCAGTTTGCAAAACTTTGTTCTTTAATTTTCTATATAGTCCCCCAAAAGTGACCCCTATATTCAAAATTCAGTTATTAACGTTACACGCACGTGTTGGGGTCGCTATAATCCATATGTTTACCGAATTTCAACTTAATCGGTCGGATCGGAGCAATTTGGCGGTGACAGACAGACACACGAGTGATTCTATAAGGGTTCCGCCGTTTTTATTACCTTACCGTGTTTTTAACATTTTATCATGAGATCAAATACCACTCATCGGTCACACAAAACACTCATAACGTTGCCTTTATGATCTATAAACTATAACGATTGAATGTATCTTTGTAACGGTTTGTTTATTTTTAGGCGATTTGCCAAATGTGCGCGTTATATCTGACAGTGCAACTGTGCGCTAACGAGTGTCAGTTAGATGTTAATGTTGCCGTTAGTAGCCGGCCCCCGCCCCACGCCCCGCGCCCCGCACCCCGCGCCCCGCGTGTAGTATCAACAACACGGTATCACCGTACGTCCGAATTTAGATGCCAGCACAATGTCGGTAGGTGTAGAAAGCCCACTCCACACAATGCTGCACGCCACATCATGCAATAGTATCGTTCAAGCGCGTACAACTGTTGTTTGGACTGGTTTGTGATTTTTCCATTTGCCCTTTATCGTAGCGATTATTATTTATTTGTAAGTAACCGTCGACGTGTTGTCCAGATTAAGAATATGGTGTCACTCCATCTCATACCGTATACATGTCGTAAAAGGCGATAACGTGCTCTAAACTAGATGGCTTTTGTATAGACTAGGGTTGTTGGATGCCTAATATTAAATATAGAAAGACTTTGAGTACTGTACGTTGAGCTCTTTCAGCGGCGATGGGAACAGTTTTACCAGCTCCATCCCATGCACACATGCAGTACGTACATAGGCTGCACTAAAAGTATCGGGAATGGAATATTTCCACTGTTCCTGTCATATTAAAATCTTTTTAATTGAAAACTCCTCGGTTTTACAAATCGAATACCATTTATTTATTTTAAAAAAGATTCACGGTCTTGTCACAAGGTTTTGTCAAACTTGTTTAGTCGTTGAGAAATTGGAATTGACTCGAGAAAATTCAAGAGCGATGATTTATTATGACTTTCAAAGTGGTTTAACACAAAAACAGTGTGTTGACCGGATGATTTCTGCATTTGGTGATGAAGCCCCATCCAAAACCACAATTTATCGCTGGTTTGCTGAATTTCAACGTGGACGTGTCAAGCTCAGTGATGATCCTCGTCAAGGTCGTCCAAAAACTGCAGTCACCCAAGAAAACGTTGATGCTGTGCGTAAAGATCGACATGTGACATACCGCGAAATTCAGGCAACTTTAGACATTGGCATGAGTCAAATACAAATAATCTTGCATGAACAATTAGGTGTAAAAAAGTTGTTTTCCCGATGGATACCGCATTTGCTATGTAACAAGTCTTGCTAATTCGTAAAATCATTTATTTAAATATGACAGACAGTATTCCTGACATCTTATAATATATGGCCTCTAGCGAGTTAACATACAGACGGCTGTCTAAAGAGTTTTCAATATACTACATCTCTCCCCTCCTAGCTGCTGTGGATCAAGGGTGCACCCAAAAGCTGGTCGAGGTGTCGGCGCCAGACATCACCATTATCGGTGCGAACCTCGTAGTGCAGTCTGCCCAAACGTTTTATGATGCTGCCAAACTGCCACCGCTGCGTGGCACTCGTGTAGTCACGAGCCTGTACCCGATCGCCTGGGTTGAACTCTCTGACATTGACCTCCTGAAGCGTTGGTGCGGTCTCCTTTTCTTTTCTTAAAAACATAGAATGTAGTGCCGTGCGTATTTCTCTGCCAAACATAAGCTGGTACGGAGTTTGACCATTTGCATTTGGTGTCCGTCGGAGACGAGTTTTCACTGTCACCAACTTCTCTACTAAGTTACCTCCTTCCCCCTCTATGCTTCGTAAGATTCTCTTAATTGTCTGCACAAAACGCTCGGCTTGCCCATTGGTTGCAGGGTGGTATGGAGCGGAGGTCTTATGAATGATCATACAATCTTTTAAGTATTTTTCGAACTCTTCTGAAACGAACTGTCGACCATTGTCTGAAACCAAGATGTGGGGTGTCCCAAAGGTGCAAAATATTTCTTTCAGTTTTTGTATGCACCAAGAGCTTGTAGTTGACTTGGTTGGTATAATCTCAGTCCATTTCGAGAATGCATCTACAATAACTAAAAGTTGGTGTCCGTGCACAGGTCCAGCGAAATCAATATGAAGTCTTTGCCATGGGCCATTTGGCTGTTCCCAATGGTGCAGTGGCGCTTTCTCTGGTTCATTTTGTTGCAATCTACAGGTTCTGCATGATTTGACTTTGGTCTCAATCTCGTTGTCAATTCCTTTCCAGTATACGAAACTGCGAGCCAATAGCTTCATCTTTACAATGCCTGGGTGACCGAGGTGTAGTTCGTCTAGCACTTGTTCGCGTAGTGCTTTTGGAATTAAGACTCGTGATCCTCTCAATAAACAACCATCATGCAAAGTAAATTCATTGTCCTTGTAACCGAGTGTTTTTAGTGATTGGCCAGTTTCCAATGCTTGTAGCAAAGATGTACAGTCGACGTCTTTTCTTGTTTCTGTCGCTATGACATCTGGATTAATATCAATGGTATGGATTTGCTGAAATTGAAAACTGTAATTCTGGTCAATTCTGTTGGTCTTGGTGTTTTCTACTGGGAACCTGGATAAATAATCAGCATTTGAGTTGTTCGCCGAAGTTCTGTATTCGATGTTATAGTCAAATCCAGATAAGAAGTGAGCGTAGTGAAACAGCCTCATCGTACTCATTGCCGGTAGCGTTTGATGTGGGTGGAAAATTACTGTCAGTGGTTTATGGTCTGTGACGAGGATGAATTTCCGACCATAACAATAGTAGAAAAACTTTTTCAATCCCCAGTGTATCGCTGTGGCTTCCTTGTCGATTTGACTGTAATTCTTCTCGCTACTAGACAGCGTTCTCGAAGCGAATGCTATAGGTCTTTCTGATCCATCTGGAAGTCTATGTGATAGTACTGCTCCGATTCCCAGTGGTGATGCGTCTGTTGAAAGTACTAACGGCTTCTTCGAGTCAAAGTGTATCAGTACTCTTTCACTTACAATTTCTTTCTTTATTTGTTTAAAAGCTTGTTCACACTCTGCAGACCAGAGGAAGCTTGATTCTTTCTTTAGTAAGTTGTTTAGTGGGTTCGTGATCGATGCTAGGTTTGGTATGAATTTGTTGTAAAAATTTGCTATCCCAAGAAATGTTCTTAATTCTGCTGTATTGGTTGGGTGTTCTGTTTTAACTATTGCATTTATCTTGTCCCTGTTTTTGTGTAGACCTTCTTTGTCAATAGTGTGTCCAAGGTAATTTATACTTGTTTGGAAAAAATGGCACTTGTCTCTGTTTACTCGAAGGTTACTTTCTTTTAGTTTATTGAGTACGAGTTTGAGCCTATGTAGTAGTTGTTCTTTGTTAGCTCCTTGTATTATTATATCGTCAAAGAAACATTTAACTCCTTCTAGGCCTTGTAACAGTTTGTCCATGAATTTCTGCCATAGGCTCGGAGCTACCTTAACTCCAAACATGAGCCTGTTTACTCTGTAAGTTCCTCTGTGTGTACTGAGTGTTTGTAGCATTGCGCTCTCTTCATCCATTACCATGTTTAGGTACGCCTGAGTTATGTCGAGTGTACAAAATAGTTTACCTCCATTCATCTCTGAGAAAATATCTTCAATCATAGGTATTGGATATTGTTCATCTTGTATAATTTTGTTTAGGGTAACCTTATAATCAGCGCATAATCGGATATCCCGATTTGGTTTAACAACTGGTACTACTGGAGTACCCCACTCAGAGTGGTCAACTTTCGTGATTACACCTTGTGTGCATAGTCGCTCTATTTCTTCATCCACTTTGGTTTTTAAAGCATAAGGTATTCTACGTGGTCTAATAAAAATTGGCTTAGTGTTCTCTTTCAGGTTTAGGTGTCCTCTGAAATTAGGTATTTCGCCAAGGTCGTTTCTGAAGACTGATGTCTTGTAGAGCTCCAGAAGTTGGTCTAATTCTATGTTTTCAGTAAGTGGTACAGCTTTTATGTCTGCTAAGTTAAGTGTATCGAGTTCTTTCATCCAGCTGCGGCCAAAAATTGGATCAACGTTGCTGTTGATAATGTAAAGTTTTCCGTGGAATTCTTTTCCTTGGCATCTGCATTGAACGTATGCTACGCCTGTTGGTTTAATTATTTCTCCAGTATAAGTTCTGAGTTTTAGGTTTGTCTTAAAAATTCTTCTTCCAATGTTTAGTTTTTTATAGTCTCGTAATGACATTGAACTTAGTGTAGCTCCAGTGTCAAATTCCATCTTTATCTTAACGTGTTCAATATGTACCGTTATCATATATTTTTCAGATGATTCTCCAGATATGATATTAATATTATTCCAGTCATCGTGGTCACTTGTCATTAAGTCTTCTAATAGGTTCGTATTCGGTTTATTCTTTTTAATACTCGCATTAGAGTGGCGCTGAAGGCAAACACGGGCTAGGTGACCTATTTTATTGCATTTATAGCATGTAACGTTTATAGCGCCACATTTGTTGGATTCGTGATTCGCAGCACCACAGCGGAAACATTTCCCTATTAGATCTTTAGGTGTAATTTGTCTTGGACTTTGTCCTCGTCCTGCCGGTCGCTTATAGGGGGTAATTTTGTTGATGTGGTCACCATTGGCACTTGGTTGTTCATTAGTAATCATTGATGCGTTTTCTGCCTTACCCGTTTCAATAGATATCGCAATCTGTGTCAGTGATTTGAATGTATGTACTGTTCGGTCTTGTAAGATTTTTAAACGTGCATCGCTATCTTTCAATCCCCTTATAAATTGTAGGGATAAAAAGCTTTCTGATGTTCCTTTCTGACAGTGTTGGCAATTGAAATCACAGTTAGTGGTAAGTTTCTTCAACTCTGCGGCGTACTGCGCTACAGTTTCATCAGCTTTTTGCATTCTTGTTATGAATTTATGTTGTAGCGCCCATTTGCTAGGTTTTGGGTCTAAGTAGTCGTTAAGTATTTCAGTGATATCAGCAAATGACATATTCATTGGTTCTTCCGGTGAGGATAAATCGCAAAGTTTTTCATGGAGCTCTGGTGATAATGTTGACAGTAAGATATTTGATTTCATGTGTGCATCTGATATATCGTTCAATCGAAAGTATACTTCCAGTCTTTTTTTGAAATTGTTGAAAGTTTCTGATTGTTGTAGGGGTTGAAATTGTATCTTCGGTGTATTTTTATGCCTGGATTCACTTTGTCTTATGTGTTGTTGTTGTTTCTGGTTCTGTTGTTGACCTCCATTCTGTGTCTGTTTAGTTAAAAGTTTAATTTTTATCGTTGTATGAAGTTCTTCGAACTCGTACCTGTATTCTTGTTCTTGATCATAAGCGTCATCGTCCTTGTTGTCGACGGTCTTGTTTTCGATTTTCTCTTGTACTTCCCGTATAGCTAGGATCGTCTCCTTCAGGCCCAGGAAGCGAGCATTAATGTCTTCGTCAGACATCGTTGCCCTCTGATCGATATAGGTGTCGAGTCGCGTGAGCATCCCGCGCAGGGTGCCACGATATTTTCTTAGTTTGTCCATTTCATATTTCTATTTACACAACGTTTATTTAGCTTTTTCTCGTCGCCAATAACAAGTCTTGCTAATTCGTAAAATCATTAATTTAAATATGACAGACAGTATTCCTGACATCTTATAATATATGGCCTCTAGCGAGTTAACATACAGACGGCTGTCTAAAGAGTTTTCAATATACTACACTATGTGAAGAGCAAAAAGCGGCTCGCGTTACTTGGTGCGTCAGAACTCTCGAAAGATTCCACGCAGGCTCCTCAAATGCTGTATACAACATCGTATCAGGTGACGAATCCTGGATATATGCGTACGAACCCGAAACAAAAAACCAGTCACGAGTTTGGGTGTTCGAAAATGAGTTAAAGCCAACAAAAATTGTTCGTTCACGGAGTGTTGCAAAAAAAATGGTGGCCACGTTTGTCTCCAAAACCGGCCATGTTACGACTATTCCTCTTGAGGGACACAGAACGGTTAATGCAGAATGGTATGCTAGCATTTGTTTGCCACAGGTCGTTTCTGAACTCCGTAGAGAGAACTGCAACCGCCGCATCATCCTCCATCACGACAATGCGAGTTCTCACACCGCGCACAGAACAAAAGAGTTTTTAGAGCAAGAAAACATAGAATTATTAGACCATCCGCCGTACAGCCCCGACCTAAGCCCTAATGATTTCTATACTTTCCCTAAAATAAAGAATAAATTGCGTGGACAGAGATTTTCATCACCTAAAGAAGCTGTGGACGCCTACAAAACGGCCATTTTGGAGACCCCAACTTCCGAATGGAATGGTTGCTTCAATGATTGCTTCCATCGTATGGAAAAATGTGTCAAATTTCGCGGAGAATACTTCGATAAGCAATAAATCCATTTTAAATAGTAATGTTGTGTCACTTCCTTGATTCCCGAAATTTTCAGTGCCGCCCTCGTAATCAAACATTCACGTAGCACGTTGTACGTTTGGATTAGCAGGTCATGGTTGGCTACTGAGTGAACATTTTTAACTTCCTAATCCTCCCCACCAATGCTGCTATGTGAGTGTTCCCAGTAAGTTTCTCATCCAGTATTACTCCCAGGTATTTAATGTGGGCAACCCAAGACAGCACCGCAAAATTAGAATTGGAATGGTTTACTTTACGGTTACATGGGTATGTATGTATCTTTAGTGTAAAATCTGTTTCAGGAAACAGAGAGTTGTAGTGGGAAGCCACTGCAGTGCCATCGCCACAGTACATTTTGGCGTCCCACAGGGAAGTGTTCTCGGGCCTACGCTCTTTATTATATACATCAACGCCCTTTGCTCACTAACACTACCTGCAACAAAAATGTTTACCTACGCTGATGACACTGCTATTGTTTCCCATGGCGATTCCTGGCCTGAAGTTCATGATAGAACGGAAAGTGGTCTACAGGTGGTTTCCAGTTGGTTAAATAGTAACCTCCTTCCCCTTGATGTCGAAAAAACTAAAGCCATCTGCTTTAGCGTATCTGTACGAACAAGTCCCAAAGTACCAGTTCTTACTAAACTACACACTTATCTGGACCGCGCTGGTAGTAGCTGTCCTCTGATTAAAAATACAACTAGTATTAAATATTTGGGTGTTTACCTAGACAGTCATTTGACGTGGTCCAAGCAAGGAAACTCCTATTCATATTCAAGCGTTTGGCTAAAATTGCTACAAACAAAATGATCAAAACTATATATTTCGCGCTATGTCAATCGATCTTGGGGTACTGTATTGTATCCTGGGGAGCGGCTGCAAAAATCTACTTACTCAAACTAGAGAGAGCACAGCGCGCGCTGCTGAAATGTGTCTATGGACGCCCGTATAAATACTCAACTGACCTTTTATACCAGGAGACCCAAGTTCTTAGGGTAAGGCAGTCGTACATTATGTCTATTACCTTGCGCTTCCATAAGAGCAGCCTTATGAACACTGCTACATCACGCTCCAAACGTATACTGAAGTAGAACACGGGCAAATGTCAGAAGACGATTGGTCAAAAATCTTTTCTTTTTATGGGTCCATTCATTTATAGAAAGCTGGACGCTAAGCTGAAAATCGCCATGCTACGAAAAAAGTCTTGCAAGGCCAAAGTGCTGAAGTGGCTACTGAGTTTGGACTATACGCACACTGAGGCCATTCTAAACATACCTAAATAGTGCTTGGCACATACTAATACACACAAACACACTCACATACACATACACCCACACACACGCACACACATTTTTAACTTTTTTTTTGTGCTTATATTTATTTTTTATTTTTATTTTATAACGCTCGCATTTTCTGATGTATACAAAAAATAAAAAATAAACCTGTATTGTGTTAACTATGTCAGCTAGACTGTAAGAGACTAGGCCTCACGACACAGGGAATCCTAGTGTGAGGTCTAGGGTTTCAACCAATTGTTTATATTATAATTTTTTTGGCACAATAAATATATTTTTAATTTTTAATTTAATTTGTAAAAAGTATTAGGACTGTCTATTGCGACAAGGTATGCCTTAGGCGCTAGTCAAGCTGCTTGTTTCTGTTTGTCGAGGTCTAGTTCATCCTTGACTTTTCCAACGCCTTCCTTTGTTCATATATAAACGTTTCCATGCGAAGACCAGCAGTAGGCGTACTTATTTGCTTTTGAGAATTCACGTGCTTGGTATTTTTTTTTGTTTTGTTGGTATGGCTCTGGTCTGGTCACTCAGCGAGCTATGGAGAGAGCTATGCTTGGTATTTCTCTACAAGATCGAATCAGAAATGAGGAGATACGTAGAAGAACTAAAGTTGTTGACATAGCTGAAAGGATTAGTAAACTGAAGTGGCAATGCATATTACCGTGTGGTGCCGGCTCAGAATACCACCACCCCATCTCCTCCCGTGGGTGTCGTAAAAGTCGACTAAGGGATTAGCCGGAGGATGGGCAGCAGCGTCCTTCGAGTACATTAACAGCTCAACTGCGATCGCCAACCCGTCTGCCAAGCGTGGCGATTATGGCAAAACCCCCCATTGAGCCCACAGCACAGCCATAACGGTCGTTGTGGAGATCTTTGGGGGAGGCCTGTGTCCAGCAGTGGACTTCATTCGGCCGTGATGATGAATGCATATTGCAGGGCATATTGCTCGTAGAACTGATGGCCGTTAGGGCACAAAGGTTCTCGAATGGAAACTGCGCACCGGAAAACGCAGCATGGGATGACCTCCAACGAGGTGGACAGACGACCTGGTGAAGGTCACTGGGAGTCGTTGGATAAGAGCGGCATGTGACCGCTCGTTGTGAAAATCTAAGGGGGAGGCCTTTGTTCAGTAGTGGTCGTCCTGTGGCTGATATGATGATGATGAGCGTGGTGAGTACTAGCGAATTACCCCAGAATGATGATACCCGGCATGTAACCGGTCGTTGTGGAAATCTATGGTGAGGACTTTTTTCAGCAGTGGACTTTCTTTGGCTGATGTAATGACATCATCGCGTAGTAAGCAATGCGCCTTCTGCGCATAACTGAGTTTTGGCTTTCGGAATCGGAAGCGTTCGCTGGCGCGGGTGGTCATTCACTCCGCGTATTCTGAGAGCGCGTGCAGCTGAACTGTATCGCGCAGGCTGTCGGTGTCGTGCCGTGTCGCGCAGGCTGTCGGTGTCGTGCCGTGTCGCGCAGGCTGTCGGTGTCGTGCCGTGTCGCGCAGGCTGTCGGTGTCGTGCCGTGTCGCGCAGGCTGTCGGTGTCGTGCCGTGTCGCGCAGGCTGTCGGTGTCGTGCCGTGTCGCGCAGGCTGTCGGTGTCGTGCCGTGTCGCGCAGGCTGTCGGTGTCGTGCCGTGTCGCGCAGGCTGTCGGTGTCGTGCCGTGTCGCGCAGGCTGTCGGTGTCGTGCCGTGTCGCGCAGGCTGTCGGTGTCGTGCCGTGTCGCGCAGGCTGTCGGTGTCGTGCCGTGTCGCGCAGGCTGTCGGTGTCGTGCCGTGTCGCGCAGGCTGTCGGTGTCGTGCCGTGTCGCGCAGGCTGTCGGTGTCGTGCCGTGTCGCGCAGGCTGTCGGTGTCGCGACTACCTACCTACCTACCGAACTATTGTAGGATACCTATGTATGGATACAAACCACTCTTATTTTGATTAATGACTTGCATTGTAGACAAACATCATTTTATGACGCATTATATACTTTTTCTGCTTGACGTTGTGTGAGGTTTAATTTCAGTTCGTATCCCGACGCTAATAAGGAATATGAAACAGAGACTTTGGACTCCAACGAGCTATGTTATTTGATTCTTCGATATGGATCGACTTACCCCAATGATGTTTTTTCCAACTAAAGCTTCGGTAAAACATTCCTGTTAAACTCTATAAATATATTCCGCGTCTCCCACAAGAAGGTGTCCTCAAATGACAGCGAAGCAGTAGTAGATAACTGTCAAGCGACCGGTCTCTACCGACACCTTACGGCTAAATATATTAATTGATTATCATAGCACTGTTATATATAGCGGGCGACGTAAAGTTTGAAGTTTCATTAGTCAAGCATCCGAGGCGGAAGTCGTAGTCCGGAGCAGCGCAGCATTCAAACAAACAAATGATGGCGACCATGGACATGTCTCAGTTGGGGCCGTGGCTAAGCAATTAGCTTTCCGCGGTCGCGAGTTTGATTTCCGAACGGAACAAACATTAGTATAGCCTACAGATAATTGTATGGGCACGGCGTTCGAGCATGTGGGATTTAGATTCGTAAACTATATCTAAGATCCAAGAGGAATCATAAAAAGTAGGTATATTATGCGTCACTTGATAGACTAATTAATATTACCAAACTTAGCTACGTTCGAACTAATGACTACTTATGACTGGACCTTTTGACCGGAAATACAGCCAGTAGCAGTATATATAAAAAAAAATACGCCAACTTATGTCAGTTTATTTACATGAAACTTGTCGTATTAACACACAAATGAATGAACACACATACATCAATACTGCATAGCACACACGCGTCGATAGCGCGGCATGTCACAACGGCGCCTTTAATATTCCACGCCGACAACACGCACCGCGCGCGGGGCGCGATACCGATCTGCTCCACGTGGCGCTGATTACAATCAGCTTCGAGCGCAACTGAGCTAACCGTGGCTTGAGAACGCCATCGCGTTCCGCGCATGAGTTTCAAGCTTTCGCTCAAATCGTGCCGACAACATGTCAAAACCGATCACAATGGACGCTTTCCAGCCCAATTTACTCGCACAAGAACGATTTGGGGAAACTGTCATTATGGACGGAAGCGGCGTAACAACAACCCTCAGACGAGACGAGGGTTGAACGCGGCGCGGAACAAAGAACACGACGGTAAACACTGCAAATAATTTATAAAAGGCAAAATACTTTCCAAACGCGCGGCCGGCCTTGTGTTGCGAGATGTAAGCGATTTCTCTAGCACTAATTAGAAGCACTGTTGTGGCAGCCGGGAGTTAGCGGGGACTTCAATATTCAACATTTTAGTATCATGTGTATACTGGTGAACTCTCAAGATTACATACAGTTTTAGAGTGGCACTTTGGACTGCAACAGGGAACGGTTTGTTAACATATCAACGAAGACATCATCTCTGTATGTATAGCCGAGACAGGTACATGCAATGCAATGTGCGTCTGTATTTTTTTACTTACTAAATGAAGATGCTAGCTTCATCAGGTGCTCCGTCAGGTAATCAGTTACTCGTTGTTTCGGCAGTTAATGTCAGAGGTGAGCGAGTCGCCCACGCGGCGCGCTGGCGGGCGCGGCTCCGTGCAAATAATTCAGCGAGACCAATAACTATAAATGTACCGTGTGGCGCCGGCTACGAATAGCACCAGCCCATCTCATTCCGTGGATGTCGTAAAAGGCGACTATGGTATTAGCTGGGGGATGGGCAGCGTCCTTCGTGTAGGTACATTAACAACTCAACTGCAGTTGTGAACGCGCCTGCCTTAGGGAGGCCTGGGTCCAACAGTGGACTTTATGCGGCTGAAATGATTAATGACTATAAAACCACAGCGAGATTTAAGGACTATAAGGCAGTCTCGACGAAGAATATCAATGACCGTTAGTCGTATGGCCGTGATGATGAAGATGACGCTTAATACCTAAGTAATATATCAAGACTCCATTAAACAGTAAGTATTTTACAATGCATGTGACATTATTTTCGTTGGCGCAGTGGCTAAGCGATTGTCTTTCTGCGCTACGTGTCGTGAGTTCGATCCCCGCATGGAACAAATATTTGTATGATCTACAGATAATTGTTTCAGGTCTGGGTGTGTGTGCCTTTGAAATGTGTGTCTGTAAACTGTACCCATGACACAGGAGAAATGCCAGTCCTAGTGTGGGGTAACATATTAAAAAAAGCCTTTAAACTTGACCCATTAAACAGGAGAAATCCCTAGTACGGTATGTACCCATACTACGTAGCATGTATAGTCCGTACATAAGCATACATTTTAAAATATAAAATGAGTTTGTACTGCAGTCAGTCAATTCATATGAACTTAGGTACTGTAAAAGGGCATTGGGTGAAGTCCCTCATCGTTCCAACAAAAATAAAAACCACTGTTGGACTCAAGCTTGCGTTAAAGTCAAAGTTTTTATTTCAAATAGGCCCTAATAGGCACTTTAGAAAAGTCAAAAGTTAAGGTGCACAGTTCGGAAAAGTTGATCTTATGGAGAAGAGCCGGCAAGAAACTCCATAGAAACTCTTTAAAAAAAGTGATAGTAGACAGATATTTGGGGTCCAGGGATCTTTTGAATCAAAAGAAAACTTGTAATTCTATAGTTACTTTATTTTTCAGAGAGCACTCGTCAAAAATACAAAATGACAAAAAGATGGCGGTACAGTTTCACAGATTAAACATATTACTAAAATTAAAACCAGGTGGCATTATTTTCCAGATACAATTCAACACGTCAGGAATGTGGAAAGAAAATGGACTATCTACTACTAGCTTCTCCCGAAGACAACTACCGGATAGGAATTTTGTTGCGTGCATATTAGTTTGGTGGTTTTGTCACAGGTTTTGGTTGGCGATCACAGTTTAGTTGCAAATTGTACTCGAAGGACACTACTGCCCATCCACCGCCGTCCCTTAGTCACCTTTTAAGACACCCGCAGCACGAGATGGGTTGGTGCTATTCTTAGCCGGCACCACAAGAGCTAGATGTGAACAATAATGTCATGTGAGGGACCTGAAAATTAAAGTGATAGCCTAGTGGCTGAACGCTTGCCTTCCACACAGGAGGTTCTGGGTACGATCCCGGCAACACCTCTGACTTTTCGGATTCATATGCGGACGAGAATTTGATTATCTCTTGCGTTGACTATAAAGCAAAACGTCGTGAGGAAACCTGCACAACCTAGAGCTCCAAAAATGTTTCTCAATGCGTGTCTGTCTACCCGCACTAGACCAGCGCGGTGGGATACGGCCTAACCTTTCTATCGCGAAAAAAAGCCCATGCCCAGCAGTGGGACGGTAATGGGCTGATTATGTATGCATGAGTGAGCTGTGCACTCACTTCAACTGATACAGTCTCTGTCTTCATCAAATAAGTTTATCTCAGTCCATTACTGACTGACTGAGACTTCAAAAGAGGATTAATGTAGAATACATTTTCGGTGAGACGAATCAATAAAATATCCATTTTAGTAAAATCAACATTTAAATCGCATTAATAAATCTATAATACATATTTATGACTTTAATTAAAGCAATTTTCAGTTTTATTTATAATCAACGTTTAATAACTGATTATAAATCGTCAGTTTAAGAAAATCGTATACTAAACATAAATACATAAACCTTCTAAAATATAATGTAATAAAATTCTTACTCTTCTTATTTTAATTCTTCTTTATTATAATTTTTTTTTTATTTCATCGCATTATATTAATTTAATTTAAAGCATAATCAGCTTTAAGCTAACAGGTGGCGTTGATGTCAGTGTCAGAGCGCAGGAGAGGCGCTAATAAAATGGATCACCTTAATACCTTTCGTAGCGAAAATTCGTTATTCATTTCATATATGTCTCGACTCAAAAATCCTGAGTTACGAGACATGTGAATTTGGCTGAAGTCTACCCCTAGTTCCGACCACCGCGGCCCATGAACCCCACCAGCGCACTCACGACACGCCTCGCAGTAGATATCACCATCACACTGCTGTTGACACAGTGATAGCGCGGCCGAGTTCACCAGGTGGTGGTCAAGTGGTTGGAGTCACGATTATCTTCAGTGGTTAGTAGCTGCTCACTACAAATTACAAACATACGTCGATTGAAGATGTTTACTTGTAAGTGTTATCGGTTCACTATTAACCTCGTTACACTCTCTAATCTGGTTTATCAATACTATTTCTTTTTGGTAAGTATATACATATGTGTAGTATGCGTATCAGGGCAGACAGTGAAATATTGCTAAGTGATCACCGGTATATTTGAACTTCCGGAATTGCAATTGCAAATCTTATAATCAAGTAAAATAGTTTAATAAAGGGTTCTTGGTGTACCACGAGGACGGACAGCGGCGTCCTTCTATGCACATATCAACATATTGCGATCGTGCGTCGGTACCTCCTTGACGCGCGTGGTCATCATGACCGGTGTATGTAGCGATCACTGGAGGCTGTAGTGCAGCGGAAGTTTACGTTTCGACGTGATGAAAGCATAGCGGCTACACAATGACACAGGGCGCAGTGTGCGCACGTGGATAAGCGTTGAATGATAATGTGCAAAAGATGAAAATACATAATATGGCTTCATCATCATCATATTTATCAGCTGAAACGTCCACTGTTGGACACAGGCCTCCCCCAAAGATCACTACAACAACCGGTATGGGTTTGCTGTGTGCTCAGTGGGGGTTTTGCCATATAATCACCACTTGACAGGCGGATCAGCGATCGCTGTTAAGTTATAAATTTACTTGAAAGACGCTACTCCCCATTCTGACAGGCTTAATATACATGTCGAAATGTGGATGTATGTACAACAATACACCTCTTGGGGATTGCAGGCGTGATGATATACTCATTGTATCTGAGTGTTATACATGTAACTACTACCTTCTCACGTTGTGTAGTAGTATTATTTAGCTCATTATTGCGCCGAACCTGGCGTCCGATAAGTGTATCGCGAGTCAGGCGGTGCGATCATTACTATCATTGCGACAATTTCACTACTTCCTATCGAGCAGCCAGCACCGGCCATTGTGCACTGTCAGCCATACGACTGCCACAGCGACTGTTGCACAACTGTCGTCCAAATCACTCAGCCCTCATCTACAATGCAACACGTTAGGTTCTATACAATGCTCGCCACGTAGCTGCGGAAACTGTAACATAAAGACACGACAGCTAAGACTTCAATACCAAGTTTACGCCTAACTATAGTTATAAATGTGTATTGCGGTATTAACACCCATTTCGGTTATCATATTCTCTCGTGTTGATTTAAGTCTAGAACTTTCGGGTGCCTACTAATCCGACGCGGTGCTGTTCGGGAAGGTGTCCCGTTTATAATATCCTTGTTCCGGGAGGGGCGCGCCGCGTCCTACCGACGCGATATAAATAGTGCTGGCCGAGGCCGCGCGAGCGTTGACTTGGGCCTCACTCCTATTGATGTCACTACAGAGTTTGTGATCTCTACTTACGTATCGTACTAGGAGTTCTTATTCATCCTTATGAAACCCTTGATCTTGATAAAAACTTAAGACTTTTAAGGTTTTAAGTTTTTACAAACAAACGGCTACTTATTTTATTATACAACATGGACCAACATCTCATTCGCCTAGCATTCGACTAGTCCTGCGTGGCGTCACACAGTGCACATCAGCCCGAGACTCGAAGTTATTCAGTCTCTTATGGTAAGGAATGTCACAAGCTAATCGGCAATGCCCTTCCAACCGGAACACATGTCTAAAGTTTAAACACTACTGCTTCGCGGCGAATGTCCGGCACTGCGGTGGTACCCACCTAGTCGGCTACACGCAATGAGAGACCTACCATCAGTTTATTGCTGTCTACCAATGATGGGTATATCCTCCTTATTACCGACTTCAAAAAGGAGGGGGCTCAGAATTCGATGCGTTTAAAAAAAAATGTACATATACACTGTTTGCTCCGAGATTTGTAGACCGATTTGAGTAATTCTTATTTTAACTGGTGCAGAATGCTTTCGAGCTGATCTCATATAAATTTCATTACATTTGATTGAGTATTTATTTTATATATTCTTTATTGTACACCAGTTATTAAAAAGTAAAATAAAAAGTAACACTGAATGTAGAGTACAATGGGCGGCCTTATCGCACACGGCGATTTCTTCCAGGCAACCTTAGGGTGGAAAAAAAAAATATACTAGCCAAGATATGGGATAGTCTATGGTGTACATAAATAAATATCCATAAACTTAAATAATACTATACTAAATATGTAAATAATGAAGTTTATAAATACACTACATACATATATGGTAATATATACAAATATAAAATATATAAATACACAAGTATAAACAAAATTAGGACAAGTGACATCAAAGATGTAATAAAAGACAGAGTAAAAGCAAGAAAAATAATACTAATAACTACAGTGACAAGTAATGTTCTCTCACTAGTCTTTTGAATACCGGTAGTGACTGAGCCCGTCTGATTGAGATCGGTAATGCATTCCACAAACGAGCGGCCTGAACCGTGAAGGATTTATCAATAAAATTTGTAGCATGCATTGGCATTTTAAGCCTTAGGTTCTCTGATGATCTTAGGATTCGCGAATGAGTATCACCAAGGAATTCGAAACGTTTTTTAAGGTAGGAGGGAGTAGAAGGAAAGAACAGTACACTGTAAAGTAGTGAAAGAATATGAGTATTCCGGCGAAGACGAATAGGTAACCACTTGAGCTTAGTGGGGAATTCTGAAACGTGATTTTTAATTTAATTAATTCTTCAATAAACAGCTTAAGTTGACTGCGCTTATCTAGACGATGTCTTAATAGTTTCAATTCCTCTCAGATCAGAGAACCAATTTGAGTCATTCTTATTTTTAGTGTTATCAGTTCGATCAGAGTATGTAAATGTAAACCAGAAATGTAACAATGGTTTGTAAGTGGCGTCACAGTTCCCGTGGGCCCTCACGGCACTCTGTAAACAGGTGTCGCGACACACCGGAGGCGCGCGTCTCGTCGCGCCCTCACAGTCGCACGCCCATCAGTGGGCCGCTGCTCTGAACTTCCCTCGCTCCGGTCGCATCATACGTTTGGCAGTTTGTATCGAAAACCCTCAGTAGTGGTCTGTTTTCATGAGTACAATACAGACATTGCCCCGAGCTGCGCCACCAGCTACCTTTCTTATTTCGAAGCATATTATTTAGTTAGCGGCATCATGTATTCTAATTATTATTAGAACTATAATGTCGTGTGTTACATCCACTTGTATGTAATCTTGGTAGAGGCGTACACATGCATGGGTCGCTGCCGCAAAGAAGTCCTTCAAGTGTTTGTCACGTCGGTATTGCGTGTCATACGTCGGCTTACGGTCACTCTGATTTAACACGTGCTTTGCGACGTGTGAGCACGCGCTTACGCCCGTCGCATCCTATTACAAAGGCATTATGCATTTTATATTATGATAGCCTGGTTAGATAACGAAAATCACCGAGGCACGTACAGCAGATATAGTGACCTACTATAGGTACGAATGTTACTGTTCGACTTCCCGATAAATATAATTGAGCTTTAGAACATGAATCTTCCTCAAAACGTGCTCTATCTTGTGTTCGTGTGACTACCTTCTCTATGTTCGGTTGACCTTGAACGGTGAGTCGGCTACTAAACAATCCGGATTGAGCACTATATCAACGTGTAAGAGCCACTAAAACACTTGAAATATAAGGTGTATGTGATTAGCGAAGGTGCATGACAACGAAAACAACCAATCCCCCGGGAGTGTAAGTGGGTCACAGCGACACAGCGCGGCGCGGTATGGTCCTCCGGAGCAGAGCGATGTAGATTGCGAGGGGCGCGAGGCGCGGGGCGCGGCCGTACGAGATGGATGGCAGCAAATGGCTTTTTAATCTGCGAGAGATCGGCGCGGCGCGGAGAGCGACACGCGACGAGAGCAGGCGGCCAGCTCTCGTGCGATGAAGCCGGTCGCGCTCTGTTCCATAGGATTATCTCGCATTAGTTGATGCCCGTTCGTAGTTTGTGTGTCATTTCTTTCACATGTGCTGTGCATACGTTCAACTTTGTATATTTATCTGAACACGCCATTCATAGAACACGTTACTTCTTGTCCGTACAACCTGCAAGCCGTGACATCGACCTGTGACTATTTACAGTGTCAAAAGTGCCAAATCAGCATTCAAATACCCATATTTCCATATATGTTCAGCCATATGATGCAGAACCTAAAAATGCTATTTTGCAAGCAATCATTATAATTAATTCGAACAAATCACGTTAACTAAAACGTCATTGAGCAGAAGATCACGCCCATCTCATCGTGTGATCGTCACTCATCGCCAATACGCGTTGTGGTCGTTCCACAGCGTCTGTCAAAAACACGATGAATCAGGACAGTGGAGTGTGACGACGTGGATGTCGGCCACGTGGTCACACTCCACTGTCCTGATCCATCGTGTTTTTGCTCCTCATTCGTTGCATTCTCCATCTGTTTGGAATTATAAACGAGAATGTAATTCGTGCCATTCTTACGGCGAAGCACAGAGGGACCGTTGTTATTTTATATCTAAATACGGCCAACTCTAACGTTGCAGATGGAATAGTTTCATTTCGAAGAATGTCAGAAAACCATTTTAGGTAATTATTGATATTTAAAGGATACGTTAGAAAAACAAGTTGGTTTTAGAATTTCAAATTCTCCGAACGAACTATAAACGACAAGGTAACTGGCAAGACGTAGACCAACTAATCTGTACACGATACTCAGTTGACAGTTGACTGATCGCTTGTTGAACTTATTATTCGATACAAGAACACGTGACTTCGTTGCGTGCGGTCTCACACACACTCACGTGAGGTGTGCACGTATTAACATCGCCGTGTAGACGGACACCGGCCATACGGAGCGTCGTGCACTCCGACATTAGCCCGCGATAGAGTTGCTAACGTGGATTCGATTCTTGTATTGGTTTCGTTTGCGTGCATGATGTGGCGACATCACATGCGACCATACACATAATCATTAGCCGTTTTTACAGTGGTGGACATTCTCGTGGACTTCGTCTGCCTTGGGGAAGGGCAGAGGGGCGTGCCAGTCTCTTACTAGCTGTACACCTGGACGGTCGTGCTGCGCACACGGCGGCACGTGAACACATGCGCCGTCTACTCGATATGGCCGCGCAGAGTTCCCAATCACAGCGCATAAGCACTAACTTTCTCTCAATCTTATGACTCTTGACGCGGTATTTTCTGTGTTGTTATTCCTTGTGTTAGGATCTTTATCCGCTTTCTTAAAGTTAACGTAACGATCCAAAACTCTAGCAATTACCACCGGGTCCTGACGTAATACATAACTTATGAACTAACTTTGGCCATTTTAAAAGGCTTTTGAACTTCATAAAGTAGGTCTCTCCGCAAAAACGATTTGATTAAATTCAGCGACCGCCTTATTTCGGCTTTATCGTTCGTGGTTCACTACGTGCTGATTATCTTGGAATCTTTCATTTGTGAAGAGAAAATAGAATCTTAACACTATTCTGCTTCATCACACATTTGAATGTGTCAAAGATTCGAATTTCCTTTGGAGAAGAATGGGCATGAATCTCCACGGTTACTCATATTCCCTATCCTAATCATATTACTTAGTATGTTACAATATTTATGTGGGGCGCCGACTAAGATAGCGCCAACCCATCTCTTCCTGAGAGTGGCGTAGAAGGCGATTATGGAATTACCGGAATGGTGGATGGCGGCATCCTTCGAGTTCATAACAACTCAACTGCGATCGCCAACCCGTCTGCCAAGCGTGGCGATTATGGCAACAACAATGGATGTTCACCAGCGCACTGGTCGTTGTGGTGGTCTTTGGGGGCGACCTATGTACAGCAATGGACATAATTTGGCCGAAATGTTGATGATTTATGAAACCATTGTTTTTAAAGCGATGTCTCCCTCTCGTACTACTCCAGTATCGTGAACTTGTCATAGCAGCGTTAAACACCCGTTCTCGAGCATGGTGCTTGCATCAGTATAGCTCAGCTTAACCATTTTGCTGGGACGATTATTTTCTGTTTTATTTGGGAGGAGTTCACATCGGCGATACGATGGTGTGTTATGTGTAGAAGAATTGTTTGTTTTACTCGTCGTACATAACTCATTAAGATGTGAACATTGTTCGCCGCGGTGAAGCCTAGCCGTATTCACTTGAGCACAAGTTGAAAATGGGCTGATTTGACCGCGGAGTAACACGCCCCGTGCAGAATACCAGCCTATTAACAAAATTGTGTTGTTGCCTTTCGTGCTGACAGAGACGAGTATCGGTAGTCCAAGCTCCACTTCTCCTCCTTACTCCTCCCTTTCCTACTACGCATCAATCGACTTTATGAGCAGCGGTGTTTGCTTACCATCAGGTAATCACATGGGGGATGCGTGAAGCCGATGTGCGTCCAAAGTCAAAGTCAAAGTATTTATTAGTGTGATTTTCGGTGATACAGTAGGTCTTACACTTATTTTATGGTAACTCATAAATCTACCCGTTAGGGTGTACACTATCCAGATTCCGTATCAAGGCACTGTAATTCTAGTTTTAGAAATCAATCATTGTTCAGGTCCTAAATGATGCCTTTATATTAATGGAATCGGTTTTATAAGTCGAGAAATTGCTTAAACAGAAAGTATATACGTTCCAAAATCGAGCTCTCCTAATTCACCTTTAATCAGAAGTCAATTAGACAAACGGAAACGAATGGAAAATCGAATACGAGTTCTGCTGGCAGGTTGTAGTATATAAAGCCAGCTACTAAAGGCGCCTATAATATAGGCTGGACATTTAAGTCTATGGGTAGAGGGAGAGTAAAACTTTATGTTTTATAGTTATGGAACGTTTGGTGCAGTGGCTGATACAGTCGGCTGCTGGGCTCCGGGCCGCGGGTTCGATTCCCGCACGGAACAAATATTTGTATGCTCTGTAGGTATTTGTTCCGGGTCTGGGTGTAGAATTTATATCTGTAAACGCAACCACGACACAGGAGAAATCCAAGTGAAGGGCAATATTTAAAAAAAAAATTGCTGCGTAAGGGCAGGCCCCTCATCATTTCGGCCGAATGAAGTCCACTGCTGGACACAGGCCTCCCCTAAAGATCACCACAACGAACGATATGAGTGTGTTGTGGGCTCATTGGGGGGGTTTTGCCATAATCGCCACGCTTGGCAGACGGGTTGGCGATCGCAGTTGAGTTGTTAATGTACTCGAAGGACGCTGCTGCCCATCCTCCGGCCAATCCCTTAGTAGACTTTTACGACACCCACGGGAGGAGATGGGGTGGTGGCATTCTGAGCCGGTACCACACGGCAGGGCCGGCCCCGCGAGGAACAAATTATTTCCCGTTGGATCTGCATGTGACAAACTATTCAGTGTTGAAATTGTAAGGTGAATGTTTTTATGGTCTACAGATAATAGAGTTGGTACATATGAGATAACAAGGTGGAAATCGTCGCGTATAAAAAAAAGGAATTGTCAGAAGATGGAAGATCAGTTGCGGTGGTTGCAGACCTAGCCCTATCGTGGTGACCTTTATGTCCGTCATGGGTATATTTTTATACAACGTGGTAACGAGACGAAGAAGTCATTCGCCTGGTGATAAGCGTCTTTCCTGCCCCCAATAATTGTAATGCTACCCAGGACTAGTCCTACGCGGGCCCACACCGCGCTCGTCACCTCCACACATGAAGTTATTTTGTGTTCCTTCGAACCAGAGCAGAGTGATGTCTAAAGTTCAAACACTAGCAGCTTAGCGGCGAAGATCTGGCATTGGGCCACCCATACCTACTTAGCTGGCCTCTTGCAAAAAGAGACCTGTTCTGTAGCATTCAGGTTTAAGTGTTGGTGTATGTGAGATTTATTTCTGTGAACTGTACACGATGCAGGAGAAATCCTAGTGTGGGGTATCGTTTAATAATAATACAAAATGTTTTGGAAAGGCTACTAATTTAATAAGCCTGAAGCATCGGTCGTCGGACATCGGCCTGCAGGTCGCGGCGCAGCCCTCGGCGCGGCAGGAGCGCATCTGTTTGACACGGAAGCGGTAGATTATCGTCGCGGTGACTTCCTCGGGGGCCGCGCACCGCACCACACCACACTGGGCCGCTGGTTACTATCACATATTCACTATAAGTTCATTTGCATGTCATTACTACTTCTAGCAGACCACACAGCCAGCTGTTCAGTGCCGCCTCTAGCGTCGCTACTTCTGTCATGTAGTGGACGCATAACTACTTCGTGACATTGTATAGTGCGGTCTCGTTTGTATGCATTTATTGTAACTTCAGTTGCTGTCGTTATAGCGACGCTTTCGTAAAGATAATCATCCAGAAACACGCAAACAAAATAAAATAAAAAAACACAATTCTCAGCAGTTGTGGCACAGATTAACACTTATCATTAAGTAGTAAGGTAGAGCAAAAATAAGTAACGAGCGTTTGACATCGCTTTTCTTGCTGGAATTATGACAATGGCCTCAAGCTTAGTAAAAAAATAAATAGAACGGAATGTTAAGTTGTACCGTACTTTCTGTATCATTGACCTTCACAAATCTGACAATAGCCTGCGTCAATATGTGGAGTTGCGCCCATGTGCCGACGTGCAGCGATGCGTGCTCAAAGGTAGTTACAAGTAATCGTGTGTGAGACGAGCAGGCTGACTCACGGGCGAAGTACACGCAGGAGCGAAAGTAACGTCTACCACATTACCTAAATGTTGGGTTTAGTAGTAAAGTTCGTGAAGCATCGCAGCTAATAAATTGAACGTTGAAAAGCTAATAAAGCGGTGGTTGAGAGCGTAGAGCGTGGTAGAGTGCGGTGATAGTGTGCCTACGAGCCCGCCGCGCCTACCTCTCCGCTAGCACTACATACATACATTGGCGCAGAAGATTCACTCTGCACAACGTCCAGGAAAAAAAATATGCTCTCGTAGCAGCTGAACGAAACACGTAATATCACTGAAACAGGTGCAACCTGCGTCTGCATCGTTCGCGATATATCCGTTTTTATGTCTCTCTTTTCATGGGTTTATATCCCCTGTAAGGGGGAACCCGGTCTTTTGACAGGCTTACGTGGGGACATAGGTCCAACACGCAGATTAGGGGGGCACTAGTCCATCATCGATGCCCCCCTTACCTGCAGGGCATCATAGGGGCCTACCTGCGCGATAGGCACATTCGGTACGTGGGCAGGGACGGTAGCGTAAAGCGGAGGGAGATTACGTGCGGGGTTCCGCAGGGGTCGGTCCTCGGCCCCTTTTTATGGAACCTCGCCTACGACGCGGTCCTGCGTGTCGTTCTCCCCGCTGGCATCAGCTTGGTCTGTTACGCTGACGACACTCTTGTGTTGGCCAGCGGGGAGTCCTTCGAGGGAACCATCCGGCTTGCCGAGCAAGCGGTGGCAATTGCCGTGGCCAAAATCCACGCTCTGGGTCTGCAGATAGCGCCCCACAAAACCGAGGCGCTATGGTTCCACAAACTGCCGCGGAGCAGAGAACCACCCAGTTCGTGGATACGCGTTGGTGACGCGCAAATCAGGGTGGGCCAGTACATGAAGTACCTGGGGCTCACTCTGGACAGTCGTTGGGGCTTCGAAGAGCACTTCATGCGCCTCGTCCCCCGAGTCGAGAGGGTAGTGGGTGCATTGCACCGGGTGCTGCCCAATCTCGGGGGACCGAGCGAGGAAGTTCGCCGTCTCTACGGGGGCGTCGTGCGGTCTGTGGCCCTCTACGGGGCGCCTGTATGGTCATCCCGGCTGTCTGGCGTCCAGCGCTGCAGAACCAAACTTCATAGTCTGCAGCGCAGAGTGGCTATACGGATCGCACGGGGATACAGGACAGTGTCCTACGAGGCGGCAACTCTCCTGGCACGCTTTCCGCCTTTCGACATCCAGGCGGAGATGGATGCGTGGGTCTATGACCGGACACGTTCCCTCCGCCAAAGTGGGGAAAGCGTGCCATCAGGGGCGTTTGACAGAATGAGGCGGCTGGCTAGACGGCGCGCACTCGAGATATGGCGACAACGCCTACGGTTGCAGTTCGCGACCAAGCGCGTCGTCGAGGCCATCCTGCCACTCTTCGGAGCCTGGCTCAGAAGGAGCGAGCGCGTCACCTACCGTCTGACGCAGGTATTCACCGGTCACGGTTGTTTCGGTGCGTACCTGCACAGAATAGGACGCGAGGTTACGGCACAGTGCCACCATTGTGGAAGCGACCAGGATACCGCACAGCACACGCTCGAGGAGTGCCCTGCGTTTGCGGCCGAGCGGCGGATCCTGGTCGATCGGATCGGGCAAGATCTCTCTCTGCCGGCAGTAGTGTCGGCTATGTTGGCAGAGCATGAAAATTGGAGTGCAGTGGTCTCCTTCTGCGAGAGCGTCATGCTCCAGAAGGAGACTGCAGAGCGGGATCGGGAGAGGGCTGATCCCGCACGGAGAAGGACTAGACGGCGCCGGGGCAACAACCATCCCGGCTCCCAAGTCCAACACGCCTGAGCCCCCTGCCCTCACTTCATGGTGGGGGGCCTCGGGGGTCGCGGGCGCGCAGATTGGGGAATCTACGTGCTCACACCGAGCGACCCCCGGGAAGACGGTGGCGCGCACGTGGTCACGTGCCGCCGTGTGCGCAGCACAGCGCAAAGCGAGGCTTGGGGGGATCCTTTACAATCCTCCCCGAGAAGTGCCTGGGGGGGCGACCTTTTTACAGTCGCCTTCCCTCCGCTAGAGGGGGTGACCGCTTTACAGTCATCCCTTCCAAGATGTGCCTAAAGGCGTGGCACCAATGGGCGGCTCTAGTGTGATCTTACGAGGACCTGGAGCCCCCCTTCGGTGCCGAAGATGACCGCTCCAGTGGTTTTAGCCGGTAGGAGTCCGGCATACCCCTTCGCCCTTCCCCGGGGTGAAGGAAGTTCCATGTAGAATTTCCACTGGGCATCAATAAAAAAAAAAAAAAAAAAAAACAAAAAAAAAGGTCCAACACGCAGAGGCCCTTTAGAGAATTTTAATCTAAAATGTAATGGGACACCAACCGGGGATTCTCCATAGCTGCACTATAAAATGAAGTCATGGATTGTCCCCGGTGGTGTAAGGTATGAGATGGAAACTATAACGATAAGGTCTATTGCAATGGGTGCTAAATGGATTATATACTTCTAAAACCTGATTATTATTATTAATGTTTGTGTAAGTCCATCTTGGCGCCAGTGAACCTTCTGTGCGGCTCATGTTGGATCAGTAGCGGGCATCGATCGCTCCGCTACATTACACTTCAAATGCTTGCCTAAACACATTTCACCATTTTCTTACTGAAATAGTCTCAGTGCAACAAGACTTTCAGGTTTTCAGGATTTTTAGGATAGTATTTTTTTAGTCCGTTATTTGATTTGAAGAGCTGATAAGATGTATTAAAGATCCTGTCTCAGTCATTTTGGCGAATGTTAACTATCAATTGTGGTTGAGTACATTACTTAAGTAGTTCTTAAATGTACGTACCTAAACTATAAAAGGTAAATGGCTGTTTGCTGGCACTTTGAGTGAGTAGCGATGATTTGTCGCATATCGTACGGGGTTCACTATGCTGGTCGCCGCCGTGGCGCGCCGCGCGTGTGAAAACGTTCTAAAGCAGTAAACAGCTCACATTAGGCGCCTGCCGCTCGCGCCCTGGGCGTTCGACGCTGCACCGACGTGATTGTAGTGCTGTGGGGAACTGTAAATGGATGCATAATTGATAGATTGGAACATTACAGGAGCTCATTCGGTCGTGCTCGTCGGCCCCGGGTGCAGCCGATCTATGAAGTGAACTACACTAAAGAGCGTCGTCGTGCTGACAATGCGACCATTACTCAGCTTCGACGTACTAGTGAGTTTAATAAAACTAATAAAAACAACTTTATTGTTGCGTTTGACAACTTTAACTTTTTATGACTTAGTATAATATGAAAAGTGGTTCACAAAGTTTCACATTATACCGAGAATAAATGAAATTCCAGAGGGCTGAAACTCACCCCCGATGTATCCCCTGTTATTTTTAGTTTAAGTTAAACATTTGACGATAGTTTTGTGGAGCGAGCCGGGCACTTGTTGCGGCCACGATATTTTTATAGGTGGCGGCTAATTATATCATAACAGTTGACCTCCGGCGCGAGCCCCGGTGGCGCGTCGTGCTCTGCCGACACCTAACGAGGAGGCTCAGAACACCCGTTTTTGACAAACACTAGCTCATACATTATGATATAATACGTTTTAGCCGTGTGGTGTCCGGATTAGGAATATACCACCACTCCACCTCTTCCCGTGGATGTCGTAAAAGGCAAATAAGGGACATTAAGCCAAAGGGAGGGCCCGCGTCCCTTCTGTGCAATAGCAGCCATTCTGCGTTCACTTACCTGCCTGCCAAGCGTGGTGAGTACCGGCAAATTACCCAAAAATGATGACACAATCATGGGGAGGCTATTTTCCAGCAGCGATTGACTGATATGATGATATGACATTTTTGCCGCGAAGTAGGTAAAGGTGAAATGGAATCGAATCACTGCAACTGCATTGGCTTAGCTATATTTTGGTTTTGTTTGCCCTCTACTTATACGTTCGAATTCACGTTGTATGGGCGAACCTTCTGCACTCCTGTGTCGAGTGGCGGCGTTAATATCGCGAACATCGTGCGACGGCGAGCGCACATTATCACCTTGTTTCATGCAATATGAAGCCACTTGAAACGCCACCGACACGCCCTGTACTGACACGTTACACAACTTTCAAGTCTACAGGGAAACTTAAAATTAACTCTGATGGTTACGAATGAACTTGTTGTGTTCTTGAACTCACTAACAAATTAAGGTAGAGGTAGGTTTCTTTTTATCCTAGAGTTTCACATACACTTTAAGCTAAAGTTAAAGTTGTGTTGTGTTCTTGAACTCACTAACAAATTAATTAAGGTAGAGGTAGGTTGCTTTTTATCCTAGAGTTTCACATACACTTTAAGCTAAAGTTAAAGTTGTGTTGTGTTCTTGAACTCACTAACAAATTAATTAAGGTAGAGGTAGGTTGCTTTTTATCCTAGAGTTTCACATACACTTTAAGCTAAAGTTAAAGTTGTGTTGTGTTCTTGAACTCACTAACAAATTAATTAAGGTAGAGGTAGGTTGCTTTTTATCCTAGAGTTTCACATACACTTTAAGCTAAAGTTAAAGTTGTGTTGTGTTCTTGAACTCACTAACAAATTAATTAAGGTAGAGGTAGGTTGCTTTTTATCCTAGAGTTTCTCATACACTTTAAGCTAAAGTTAAACCGTACGCATTATCCTGTAGTTACCACTGTCTTTAAGCCCGAGGCCTCCACGTAACCACATTACGCTTCTGACAGTAACACGACTCTAAAACGATGAATATTTCAAGGCCTCGCCTAATTTGCTAGAGTGTCGAGCTCGGTCCACAGTCCACCTGCACGATCTATTAACTTTTGAGAGAGACCGAAATAAAATTCAATTAAGTGCGGCGTCGCTTGGTTTACTGCGTCGTGTCGTGTTTTTATTTCAATTCACGTTTAGACTATGGCACGCAATCCTGTATTATATATCACACGAATGAACTGCGGATTTGTTTTATACATAAGGTAGATGGAATATGACTCGCCTGCAATAACTTAGGTTGCCAAAACATGGACGCTAAGAAAACTGCACAAAATGAAGGTGGCATTATCTCGAATGATCGAGTTCGAAATACGGCTATCCGGGAGATGACCAACGTTGAGGATATCGGTATCCGTATTACAATATCCAAGTAGCACGGGCAGCACACTTGGCTAGAGGTGGTAATGCCAAGCGTAGTAGATTCCTGATAGAATGATAGCCGAGAGTAAGGAAGCAAAGTGCCGGATGACCGATAGCAAGATGGGTTGATGATATTGTCAAATTTGTCGAAAATGTCTTGACAAGATTGACGCAAAACAAGAAAGAATGGCGTAAAAGAGAGGCTAATGGCCTGCAGTGCGTGATCAAAAGCTGTATAAGACGATGATGATGAGGCAGTTAAGAATTAAAAAATAACTTTGAATATAGCAAGGCGTTGTTGGAACTACTAAGTATTAAGTTTAGTAAGCCGCAAGGACCCATAAGTAGCTCTATTACTTCCCAGCGTAGTTGGAACAGGACTGCTGCTAAATACGAGATATTCACGCATATACTCAAAGTTTATATAGGTATTGGGAACTTCGGAACAGTCGTTAGACCAGTAAATGTTATCTGGGAGAATCCCAAATGTGCCTCCGTTGTGTAACAATTAAACAACGACCATTATATCTGGAGGTCGTGTAGTATGCGTCACGCCGCCGACTCGTCCGATCAGATGTGGGCTTGTGACCAATCAACCGAATACAAGCAATTAGGGTCGCGCCCGACAGCGGCCGACTTCACCCGACCCGCCAGCTCGCACGCTATGTGGAGTATTCAATAATTATAATGCAGTTATAACATTTTTATTTAAAAGGATTTTAATAAATAAAGTCTATGTTGACCGTCATCTTAGAGCTGGGGCGTCGGAAGGTCTGACAGCCTATTCAGCTGTGCTAATTATTTGCGTTTCAGTCCATGTTTCCCGGCTATGTAACACCCTTGTTTTGGCTATGTTAGTTTAGCTTCCATTTTATACAATAATCATACATGTCAAGAAACAACTTTTGCGTGTTCGAGCGACCGACGTGTCAATGTAACTTGTTTGTAATTGTTACTTGACCCTAGAATAGCGATCTTCCTCGCTGAATATTTTAGTACCCGCAAGCGACATTCGTATTACTCAAACATTGAGAACATACGAGAATTATGATAATGCAATGGCTTTTATAACTAAACGTAACACTTATTACTTAGAGGTAAACTAAATCTTGACTACATTTTTATCCACTTTCAAGCTTTGCATTGATTTGCAGCTCTGCAAGGTAGAATTCTGCGAAGGTATTAATATCATACTGCCATTAAAATATATAATTGTGGCACCACTGCTGGAGGACGTCACTACGTCACGAAGGTTATCACTGAAAACCAGCGCTGTTGTCGATGGATCTTTTCATCGTCACAGCATTATGCTGAGTGACAACCTTTTATGCACGTCATGACTTTACGAGGACCTGGAGCCCCCAAAACTTGGCGTTCGCGTGACGCCTGGCATATGTGCAGTATACATAAAAAAAGATATTTTGTAAATAAAATGTTTATTTTATATTTATGAAAGTACATATAAAGTAAATATATTTGAAAGACCTATTAACATAAATATGTCTACAAAATTGACGCCCATACCCACACAATAGCAAGCATGGAACGCGCGCGGCGAGTCAGAGAGAGCCGACATGTCTTGAAGCTAGTGGAAAAACTAAGTCATTCTTACCCGTGTGGTGATGCCCAAATAGTTGTCTCATATACAAAAATACCTTTGTGGAACTTCAGTGGTCAAAATCAGCAATTACTAGAAATAATAAAAATTAAATTTAAATCCAAGAACCTGAAACATGCTTTAACAATCTTCAAGAAGCAAAGTAGCTAATCCTACTATATATCCTATAACAGTTGCTGTAATAACCAGCTGGTACCTTCTTGATAAACAATGTGCTTCGACCATGAGCCCCATTTTCGCGTGCTACGTCAGCAGTACAGCGTACCTTTGCTACACTATCGCTGGCTATCACTAGCGGTGTTGTTGCCTCGGTTGATTGCTCTTAACGCGCGTTCATCCTTATTGCTAGGGCACAAGGTTTAAGTTCAAGTGATCAGCGTGTCGGTGCTGCCGCAAACACGTCCGTCACACGCCACTCTGACACCACAGATTACGATTCAATTTTGCAATTAAAGCTGGAGCGCCGAGGAAACTTCACACTACCGTCGTGCCGCCCACCGCGTGCCACTTAACAGAACGACAGACAGTGGGTTCGCTTTTTACAATGCGCGTAAACTTTTAATGAAATGAAGTGTCGCTAAGGTCGTGAGCAAGGTGGGCGCTTGATGGAAACGCCCTTAGCGAACGTGGGATAGAGACATTCTACATCTGTTGTATTATGTAAGAGATAATGGAACCATCCGAACTTCTAAAGGATGGAGCTTCCGCCTGCGCGGGCTTTAAAGCATATAGAGTATCATATAGTAGCCCTTCTGCACTCTCTCACTCTCAGTGCATCCTCGCGGCAGGTTGGCACCACTGTGCACACCGCCTATAGCTTATTTGTAACCTCGTGTTATTTAGTCGGCATATTTTGAAGTTTGTAACCCTCGGCAGACTATTTACCCCATGAAGCAATCAGCTGTACTGCCCAGTAACATGATACAATTGTCGCCTCTCCTTACACTCGTTTTCACCTCTTTAAGATGCTGCCAGCTAGTGATAAAGTTTACGTTGCGGCGCTAACATAAACTTTTTACGATATAATCGCTACAACAGATTTCATCTTCTTGGTAAACGAGCTAAGAACGTCCCGACTTTTAGACGGCTTATAGCTAAATGAAATACCTATTTTAGATAAAATACAGTACATATCCAAATACATATTTATTATTGGGTGAAAATGCAGCGTCTCTACAATTAATAGACATTCCAGTTCATTCTACAGGGACTCATCCAATTTTCTCGCTAGCTAATTCAGATGAAGCGCTTATGATATAATGTTATGAACAACAGTTAGCTTTCATACAAGCTGTGAGTCCGGGGAGGGGGGGCTGCCAGGGTGTGTTGTAGTTAATGTCTGCTTATTTGGCACGCGCTGCGCGGTGCTGCGACCGCGGCGCGGCGCTATCACAAATATGTAAGCAAAGAAGCTCAACTCTAATTAACGCTCGAGTAAGCTCGCGCAAATATTGACAGCGAATAAAAGATTGCTGGCGTGCGAGAAATCTGTGACGCAACAGTATTTCTTATTACTTTTTGTAGTAGCTAATATCATGTGTGATTTTTGTATTTTCAGTTGTCAGAAGTGGATCTTCTCCATCTGTATATTCAGTGTGTTGAGGTACCGATGTGCCGCGCGCTGCCAAACGACGACATCTTAACAAAACATTCTGATAATACTATACGCGTTACAGATGTGCCGCGCGGCCTCCCATACTGTACAGCGTTCACAATGTAGTTCCACCGTTGAGACTACTGACAGTGTTTATTATTTACAATATCAAGTCACTAGATCTAAATTTAACTTCACAGAAAATGGAAATTCTTAGGTGACATATTATATTCCGTGTGGTGTCCGGATTAAGAATATAGCTCCACTCCATCTGCTCCCGTGGATGTCGTAGAAGGCGACTAAGGGAATCTAAACCAGAGGGATGGGCAGCAGCGTCCCTTCTGTGAAACGGTAGCCATGCTGCGCTCACCAACCCGCCTGCCAAGCGTGGTGAGTATTGGCAAATACCCTCCAATTTGTGAAAATCTATGGGGGAGGCCTTTATTCAGTAGTGGGCTTATAAATGGCCGATATGATGATGATGATATTGTTGGGCACGTTGGAAAATAACATTTTATTAATTGCAGTAGTACTCGTATTCTACTATATTATTTACATTCGAGCTAGCTGAGAGGGGCAATAGGGTCACCATCATAATAGAACCACCTAATTTCTCATCTTAATTATCTAAGACTGCTGAGGCTGTGTGCTTCTAGCCGGCGCGGCACTCGCGGCTTACCTAAAATTACGAATTCTGAATACCTAAAACACGAAGGAAAACAATGATTTCTAGTTGCAACAAGTTTAGTAATCACATCACTAAAGCCCGTTTGCACTAAACGACAAGTTGATGCCTAACTGTCTAGGAAACTCTCAGCGATTCAGAATTTATATAATAATGTTAGAGAAAGAATTAAGAATGACTTAAAGGCTGCCTAAGTTTATTGGCAAACGAGAATAAGTAATATGATGTAGCGCCGACTGCGTCGTCTGCGTGCTGCCTTCATTTAAATATGCGTCTACGTAACGGACGTGGAGCTGCGACGCGGTGTCTCCCGCCTGTGACAACTGACGAGCCTGCTATCTGTCGTACTGAACGTTGTCGTCGTGATTAATTATAATATCCTAATACATTATAAACACGTTCCATTTTGATGTTCTGTAGCTCTAGTATCACGCGTGAAAACAAATTTTTGTGTGTATTTATTCATTACTGGTGATGCAATAAACACTTTATCATATTTCGCCAGTTCTGTTTTCATAGACAACGTTTGCAATAATTTTCACAGTAATTCTTCGTTGGTCACAGTGACCAAGGGGCTTTTAAGGACTCTACGTCTCTCTTCAACTATGAGAATCGGGCTGAGATTCTCACAATACGTTTTCCTAATAACCTACTCATAACAAAAAATAGTCGTCCCTCAAAGAATGAAATGTATTCTATACGTGAATTCTATATGTGATGTAAATGTGTTAACAAACCACGGAATGCGACGCGACGGAGTGCGGAATGTTCAATGATTATTTAGTTGTTCATTAAGTATGAAAGTAAAAGTAAGTAAGTAAGTAAGTTAAGTATGTAAGTTCAGAAAGTATTAAATAAAAAGTACTAGATATATCACACCATGTTTTGATACTGCTGTTTCAGTATGTTTTATACAACTTTTAAAAATGATAATGTACAGGAAAGGGGAAAAGAACGGAGTGGACAATGGAAATACAGTGTATGTGACCACTATCTGAACATATCTTGTGTGTCATCGCCGCGGTCAGAATTGGCCCGAGGTGTGCAGCTGGTGGCGCGGCGTGCCTCGACCGCCTGCTGGACCTAATGAACAACTAATCTCTCTCTCGCCGACACCGAGTGATACCTGCTGTGTTGCAGGCGTGCATAGGTTACGGTAACCGCCTGCCGCATGCCTGTTTGCTGCCTTATAGTGGTAAAAAAAACAGCTTCAAATAAAATGTCACGTGACCACAACGTTTCTCACGAGTCTGTTCGTTTGTATGTGGTGGATTATTTGTACATTGTAGAGATGTGTCGGCGCTCGACTTGCCCAAAGGAGCTAAATTTCCAACAAATACAGTACGGTAAGCAGGTATCTGTTAACATACTAAATTGCTTCAATTTGAATCACACATTCATTGAATGCATCATAATTGGCGATGAGTCATGGGTCTATTTCAGACTTTGACATGTAAACGAGTCATCGGGCCTAATAATGGAGGACACATAATGAGCCAGAACCGTAAAAACCACCTTAAAGGGTCTCTAAAGTCATTGCGATGCTTACTGTATTCTTCCATATACGTGATTTTATCCATCATGAATTAGTTTCGGAAGGTCAATAAAGAATACATCGTGCCATATTGGAATTTTTTGTATGGTGCCGGCTACGAAAAGCACCAACCCATCTCATGCTATTGACGTCGTAAAAGATGACTATGCGATTAGCTGGAGGATGAGCAGCCGGAACCTTCGAGTTGGTACATTAACAACTCAACTGCGATCGCCAACCCACCAACTGCTACGCGTGGCGATTATGGAAATACCCCCAATGAGCACACACACACACAGATCGATTGTTGTGGTAATCTTTGGAAGAGGCATGTTTGCAGCAGTGGACTTTACGCAGCAGGCATAATGATGATGGTGATATTGAAAATCGTAAGGGAACTCTATCGAAAATGGGCAGAATATAAGGCCAAAAAACTTGACGCATGTCATCGATCAACCACCGTATTCACCAGATTCACCAGATTCGGGCCTGTCTCACTTCTTTATGATCCCAAAATTTAGACTGCCATTTCCATTTTGAGTCTAACGAGACCATAAAACCAATTTCGTTGAAAGACCTGAAGGCTGTACCGGAAAACGCCTATAAAATGTATTTCAAAGACTCAAAATAACATTGGCGTAAGGTGCTGTGTGTGTCAAATCGGGCCGTAAAAGGAAACGAAAAATTTTTGATGATTCAACGAAACGTGTGAGTTTTATTAAAAAAAATCCGGTACTTATTGACACAGTAGTATACACACTGTTTATAATAAAAAGAAATTACATAAAACAAAAATATTAAATGAAAAAAAGTGTCCTCTGCACTCAGGCGTCAAAGTACTCTTCCTCATCGCAGTCAGCAGCAAAAGACTCGCAGCATTGCCGCGTTGAATGGCGATGCTTATTCTTGCACTTGCTTACTTCGCTGGCGCAAAATGGATCGAGTGGTTACGGTGGTCTGGTCGTTGATTAGTTTAATTATATGATGAGTACTGTAGTGTACAGTGTGCTGGCGAGTATCAGTTACTGCACCAATTCATTCCAGACAATTGTCTTAGTAATAAACGAGAGCACGCGAACGCTCGCCCTCGAGTCACTTACATTGTAGACACGATTTGTAATAATTATTATCACTGAATGTACCTTTATATTCAGCAATTCTTACTATCAAATGGAAATGGGTATGGTTATATATTTTCTTATACTGGCTATTAAAAACCATTAGAGCAAGTATGGTTAGTGGCTTCCGACGCGATCGACCTAACTAGAATATATTAAATGGCGCCACTGGTCTATACATTTAGTAACGATACGGTCGAGTCATTAAATACAATACATGTGTACACACACCAACTACAGAACATTATGAAAATTCATGAGCTTATAACATCGTTATGGCATTCAATTTGATTATATTTACCTATCAATAATGGAATTGAATACTATATCGTATAATGTCCGTACACGGCGTGAATCACAATTAAGTGGCAGCCCGCCGGCGATAATACTGCATAAGGTATTGGTTAGTACAGTTTTGAGGGATACGTGATATGTGACGTGACGAAAGGCACACACGTGACGTGCTCACTAATTGTGACCGTCACAGTAGGATTACTCCAAGTGACAGTATTGTCAACAGTCAATGTTCAAATTATATTTCAAATAAACCAATTACTGGTACTTATGAAACGTCAGAATTTCAGTTGCACGGTTCCTATTGGTTTGTCCTTTGGAGCAGAGCTGGCAAGAAACTCCATAGACACTTTTAAAATAATTGAGATTACAATGTTGAATCGAACAAATTATTATGGTGAAAGATACTGAGAAAGATGTAGGTTAATTCGTAAAGATGGAACAGGCTACAATAATAATAAAATAACACATTTTCCATGACAGTTGACCAGTCCCGACAGTCGGTACCCGTTCACGAGCATGACGCATGCATCAGCATCGCTTAGCTCAATCATATTGTAGGGAACCGAACGACCCGATATACAACGCCACCGTTAGCAAGACATTTAAGTAACATAACATTACTACACTACCGAAGCCAGTCACCATATTGCACTGACCTAAATTACATTTAATTTCTGTGAAGGATTCCTTTTGATCAGGAGTGTAATTTGGAGTAACATAAAATATTCAGCCGCATTAAGTACGATGAAAGCCGCCTCTTACATACGTGACAAAGGGCTTTAACGACAATGTATGTGACTTCGGTCAATTAAAATACTTGTAAGTACGTATTACGTGTTCGCTTATCGCTACGGCGGCAGGTCTGCGCAGAATCAAACTACAGCAATGGCGTGAGTGCGCGCCGCACCTGTGCTGTGCGCTGGTAATGCGTGCGACGCCGTGAGAGCACGCCGTTACGTCACAGAGAATGTTGGCTCGACCGCTTACCTTGTTCAGGAGCCATCTGGAGTATGTGGCTTTTGCGTATTAGAAAGTTACGAAGTACAGTAACAACCATAAAAAATAACATATATACAATTATCGCACTACAGAACGGCGCGCCGGCCGCCATTGATGCCATGCGACCACCGTAGAGCGCGAGCTATGCATCTACACTTATAAAAAGATCTTACTATAGACATATGTCTGCAATGTCAACATTTCGTCAGTGACAATATTCATCATATCAGCCAAAGGACGGCCATTGCGGAACAAAGGCCTTCCCCATAGATTTCCACAATTATGTCGTCAATTTGGAGGGAAATTGCCAGCACTCACCTCGTTTGGCAGGTGGGTTGGTGAGCGTAGTATTGCAGCTGTTCCATAAAAGGGACGCTGCTGCCCATCCTTCTGGGTTTAATCCTTTAGCCTCTCACCGCGCGTCGGGCACATTTCCAAACCCGTAACTACTTCTCAGCACCTTCTAACAGGAAATATAAAAATAACACTGGTCGGTATTAGAGTCGGACTCAAGTAGTCCTGCTAGCGGCCACTCCAACAGTATGATATTCTAATTACTTCCATATTTAGCCTATCTGCTTAGTGTACCGTGGGACGCGTGCCACTTGTACAGAGTGACGTAGATCGTGACGTCATCTGACGACTGGCCCTCCCGTCATCCGCCTTCATCAGTCGTTGTGGACTAGTTGGTGAGCAGCTGGACGGCACCGTGGGCAGACAAACGATGAAGTTGACTAGGAAACTATGAACTAGGACAGGCTGAATATGTCCATTTTGAACTTATTGTTATTAGAAATTAAAATTTTGAGTGTTTTGAGGCTCAGTCGATGTTCTAATGACATTTTGTGGAGAGGGAAATTATGTCGTCGAATTCCGGATCATCATAATTAGCTAAAAACATCCACTGCTGAACAAAAGCCTCCCCCATAAGGCGAGGGGTTACATATCGTGTGAATTGAATTTGCCAGTACTTACCATGCGTGGCAGACAGGTTGGTGACGACGACGTTTACGACATCTACGGGCGGACATGAAATGATGTTATATTTTTAATTCGGACACCAGAAAATATAGGAGAGGATATAGGCCAATTTTATTTTTATTATAAAAGGAAATTACACACACCCAAGATTTTAGTCCCGAAGCCACCCGCTTACGCACCCGGTAACGGTTTGAACATATTTATACAATAATGGATAAACTCAGCCGCGTATAAGCACTAGAATACTCTAGTCACATTAAAGTATATGATTGATATTCGTTCTACTACTACGTGTACATGTGTCGTTTATATGAAGCGAGAGTGGCGCCCCGCAGCAGCGGAACAATATCGCGCGAGCCGCACGTCGCCGACACGCGCGTCTTGTCACATCAGTCACAAGTTACTACCGCATTTCACTACGAAACTCGCGTTACCACACGCTTTAATATGCTTCCTTGCCTACTTCTTGATGTAGGTCAATTTATTACCACTTCCTCCTCATCATTTTGGCCAAATGAAGTCCACTGCTGGACACAGGCCTCCCCAAACATCACCACAACGACCGATATGGGTGTGTTGTGGGCTTATTGGAAGGTTTTGCCATAATCGCCACGCTTGGCAGACGGGTTGGCGATCGCAGTTGAGTTGTTGATGTACTCGCAGCTGCCCACCCTCCGGCTAATCCCTTAGTCGACTTTTACAACACCCAAGGGAGGAGATAGGGTGGTGATATTCTGAGCCGGCACCACAGATAACATGATACAGATGGAATATGAGTTCACAAATTCAATTTTAAGTTCCTAAGAAAACGTTAATTCATTCTAATTGCATACAGTTTGTCAATAAATATTGGAAATTGAAGGAAAGAGAAAGAGTCTACCAATATAGGATATGTGCGTGTGAAACCAGAACCCCTCACCCATCACTTTCTCGTTCCAATTCCGAAAATGACGCGATGTTATCTTTTAATCATCGTGCTAAAACTTATCTCAATGTGAGGATGTAGCGAAAATGATCATTAAAACAGATAAGTATTGTAATAAACCCCTAGAGGGTTGAATTTAGCAGTACAGCGTAACGAGGGAGTTACGCTAAATATTTAATATACAGAAGGTTCACTCTCTACAATGCACGTTTTATATTATACTTGCAAATATTTATTACATATTTCTATTTCCGGTTTCAGCCGCACGTGTTACGGCGCTCTATATGTACTGAACATTTTGACTTTCTGTTCCGTACTTTTCTATATCTCGGAACCAACTCTAGGGAAGTATAGGTTAAGGGAGTAGAGTGGAGAAGCACCGAGTGAAGCGGCTTCCATTCAATTATTGCGTTAGTGGGGCACAAAATCGTGGGTGATCAGCATCGACTCGATAAGAGAGCACCCCGCGATAAAACTACCCTAGTGTCACCTTTGAGTGGACGGCGAAGCAATCTAATACTTATTTGTTTAGAGCCACCTGCCTCGCTCGCCTGTGTCTAGTGAACTGCCGCGTACACAAATAAGTAAGGAAATGGGGAGATCATGTACTCGCAAAATATGAGAGAGACGGCTGCAAAAACATTGTTGATATCGCTGCCGCAGTCGGCAACTGGAAATGCCATCAGGTGACATTTCTTCTTCACAAGCATTTTACAATACATCTATATTAGCAAACCATTTATTGACCTACTCTGTGTCTCTATACACAACGAATGACCGGTCATACGCGAGCGCTACCTTTGAATGAGCTTACAGAGCTATGTGGGTCGCACCCTAACGTGGCCCAGTTTTTTTGTCCATATTGAACAGGCTTGCATGTGACCACTGTCTCACCTAATGTTAAGCGATGATACAGTCGACGCCTAATAGAAACTCACTCGTGACTAGTACATATATAGCTTATAAATGTCGGCAAACACAGAGGAGCAGCAGCTTGCAGCTTGCAGGAGGCAAGGTGCTCTAACGAGCGGGCTCCACAGTCCACTGTTCTGTATCAGCTTTTAATAACTGCGTTTTAATAACTAACTATAATTATCCCAGACTATTACCGATATTGAGATTGACTTATTAGTTCGGCAATATTTTAAGGTATCTGACCTTCACAACCAAATTAGTGGGGAGAACCTTTGGCTATCCTAAGGCTAAACCTATCCCCAGACTGTTTCAGGTTTCTGATTGCTTCGGACGACATATGACCCCCGGGATTGATAGGCCTGTAAAGGTCGTGACAAGTACAGAACGCTCCTAAATCCTTCCGACACTTGACCGCTGGAGTAGCCATTCAGATACGCCACCGCATCGATCAATTACTGAAGTTTGCACAGCGGCCATTTGATAGACTGATTCGTTTACGCTATTTTGCGTTTGTTAACCGACGTCAAAAAGGAGGAGGTTCTCAATTAGATTGTATTTTTATGTATCTACACCGATTAATCCGAAATTTGAGGCCCCGTCCGACTTCATAAATAAGGTTATGTTTTTCTTTTTAATGGTTTTAATATTTTTATATAATGTAGGGTTTTTGAAGTCGGTATTTTTATTTTTGTTAAAAAGTTTTACTTTATATAAACAACAGATTCCAAGCTTTCAGTATTCGGTTTGGGCTCCTTTGACAGGTGACGGGCGGCGGTCTTCGAAGACAAGTACTATCACTGTAGTTTGGCCGAGAGACATGTTTGTAATTTGTTCTATTTTACCTGAAAATTAGCATACAGACTTAATATATTGACGGCACGGTTCGTTGAAAGCTCTCGAAGTTTTGGATGCAGTAGAGGGCCGAAGCGTAGACTTAATCAGACGAGACTTAACTTTCAGATTAATATTCAATGTGCCTCTTACCACTGCTTTCACCCTATGGATCGCGCAGACATAATTGAATATTTGTCTTTTATTGATCATGATGAAGTCATTCTCATTATTGGTGGAACCATTGGGACTCACCTAGGTACATAAAAAGTAAGTTATATAAGTTTCATGTCTGGAATTTTCATTTTGACATCAACAGAACTTCTTCGGTTACGCGAGGAACCACACTAGGCAATTTGGCCTTGGTTTTTCCTTGAACTTTTGATGCAAGTAGTTTTTATAGTACCTCTTATCATCCTATGATTTATATGAAAGTTAAACTTGTTGATAACGTCTACATTTTGAAAGTAGTGTGGTATATTTGATAATATAAAATCTAATACATTCTTAAATATGGCATCGGGAGAGATCCAAGCTCATTTCTTAATTATTTTCTTTTTAACGTGCTATTCATTATTTTGAGCTTGTATTCAAGTGCGAAGTTTACCGATCTCTGTCCATTCTTGTTTCTCTTTCCAGAGTTATCTAGTCCAATTAACTATTTATCTCCTTTTTTGATATTCCTATTTGACTGTTGGACCTAAAAGAGTCCTATAAGTCGTAAGATATTTGCTTCAGCAAGCAGCTTGAGAATATTACGCAACTTTCTTCCTACTACCACTAAAATTGCGCTTGCACAATCCCTTCTCCTTCCCATCCTCCATTATGCTGATGCCAGCTATCTTGACCTTACAGAGGTACAACTTAAAATACTTGAGCGACTTCAAAATGTTTAAGAAAATCTGATCATGTCTCAGAATTCCGCACTAAGCTCAAGTGGTCACCGATTCGCCTTCGTCGGAATACTCATATTCTTTCGTTACTTTACAGTGTATTATTCATTCTTTCTACTCCCTCTGACCTGAAACGCTTCGAGTTCATCGGTGACACTCATACAAAATTTCTAAGATCATCAGAAGACCTAAAACTTAAAATGCCAATGCATTCCACAAAATTTATTGATAACTCCTTTACGGTTCAGGCCGCTCGTTTGTGGAATGCATTACCAGTTATAACAAGACGAGCTCAGTCAATATCAGCGCTCAAAGACTAGTGAGGGAGCATTACTTGTCACTGTAATTATTTTTGCTTAGAGTTTACTAAGTATTACATCTGAATTAACTATTTTTGATATTTTGTCGAATTAAATAAAGAGTATTTGTATTACCCTTGGACAAATTACCACCATCCTTGTTAGTTAACCACCGAAGCCAAATCTTTGTTATAGAGAGCCCACGGCTTCTGTGTCGCCGACCATCTGGCAGGTGAGCTAAACCATGTGAAGCAAGTTCTTTAAAATAACAATTTAAAAGCTCCACATCCCCGTCGCAGAAGCCGCCCGAAATCCCCCACGGTTGATCGATGAACTGATGTTTTACCATTCATTAAGGCAGTCAAGGAATGGATTGGTCATATCTTGAAGCGTGCTTCTATTAAAACCTACTTCAAGCCGCATAAGACGATCAGCCAACGTTTCAAACCGGTGAAGTGTCACATTCCTTTACAAGATGCAGGGGTCTACAAGGTTAATATTGTGGGTTGTCATATACAGGGCAAACAAAGCGTAGAATTGAAGAACACATAGCTGACGTCAAGCATAGACGCCCTACAAAATTTTATATCTAATTGGTTTTCTAACAATAACCTTTTAAATGCAAGTTATTCACTGTCATGCTCGCTAAAATTTATTGTACAATTGTGAATATGTGTGTATTTATCCCACACATTAACATGTACTATCCTCACATATCTTTTCAAGATTTTATTGTATTAATGGGACTGATACTTTAAATATTTTAAAAGACATTCTTGCCGCCTCTTTTACGTCGGACGATCGACTTGGAGCCGTGCAACTATTTAAATTCTGATTATTTGTAAGTAACTGCAAATGGTATAGTAAAAAAAGACATTAATTGGATCTCTTACTATTTTTCTGTGACTTTTTATATTTCAATAATAAAGACAATTTAAATCAGAACGGGTTTTGAAAGAAATAACAAGATCACCAGCCAAATGATGTCTGGCTATGACTGGCAAAACCCTACTATCTATCAATATGTTACATAGAGCGACAACCCGCCGGTTGTTACGTTAACAAGGTTAGACTAGTATGCAGACATTTATTGTCTGAGGCGCTGAGGGGGCATCATTTACTTATTTATTTATTGGCCCTCCAACAAAGGATATACACAAGAAATCACATATCATAACTACATAGTCTTAGACAAGTGTACTCCCTCAATTAAAGAAGGCCACAGCGTGCACAACAGTTATAAATTAAACAATACGCTGTTCTATAAAATATTACGTCTGATGACAAACTGACAGGTTAAAACATAGAATGTAAAATTCCAGATAGATACGTATAGTGTTTTGCTTGTAATTGAATATAAAGTCGAATGAGATGAAATGTAAATTCATTGTATAATCTGTTTTAATTTACTCTTGAACTATAAAGTATCGCAGATGTCTATATCATGCGCTTTCCATAATGTATTATATAGCCTACAAAGCCTGGGCACAGCGGCGTAATGACCAAGGTTAGTTTTTGAAAACGGAATATCTAAAAAGTAATATATGTTTTCTCGGAATTCGAGATGGAACTTTTATCTTTATGCAATTCAAGAGTTCGCTGCTGTCTATCGTACCGTTAATTAATTTGTGTAGGAAGACGGAATCTATTATCTTTCTACGACTACCTAATGTTTGTATGTGATAACGTTTTAGTCTGTCTGTATAACTAGTGACTTGATTAGCCAACTGATCTCCATAGCACAGATGATAGAGGAATCGCCTTTGAACATTCTCTAAACGTTTAGTGTGAACATCGTAGTGTGGGCTCCATATAACTGAGCTATATTCCAGGATCGGACGAACACCCTAGGTTAAATAGCTTTACCTTTGTCGTTGACTTTTTGTATTCCTCACTATTCCGTAAAATAAATCCAAGCATTTTAAAACCCCGTGCAATAGTTTTTAAATTGTGTACATCAAACATGGGCGCGCTATCGAGTTGCACTCCTAAATCACGAATAACACTAATTTAGTTCAATTCGACTCCTTCTTTTTTTGGTAATTTGTTCAGTTAATAGGTCCTAACAGACACGTTTACACGTCATATTGAAACAGCGGAGGGCATGAGGGCATTCTATGTAGTATTTATTAATTGGCGGGTCTTTATTGCGAGTGAATTAGATGTGGTGACATTTACTTATATTTACTTACATTACACATCTTATTTTCTTTGCACCAGTTGATAAGTCTATTTATGTCATCTTGTAATACTGAGCATCTTGGTTAAAAAAAAAACTTTAGCATTTCTCAGAACGAATTCCTACTTTCATAAAACGAATGTTTCGTCGCGCGTGTCGCTAAACGCTCAAATTAAGATAGTTCATGTTTCACAAAATATTAATTGCACAGTTAACGTTATAACCCGTCATCCTAACACAACGCTTGAAGATAACTGGACATCAAAGTGTTTGTGCCCTTTGTGGCGGGTCACTGATCGCTGATATTATTACGCGCGACCTTTAAGTTGTAAGGGAAAGGTGACGAGGTCATGAGTGTTGTGGAACACCGCTGACCTTCTCTTTAACTTAATGTATCCTGAAATAACATGAGCAACATTTAATTTAAGCTGACCTCATAGGAGGGACTAAGTTCACATAAGAATCGAACATTTTGGAAGGAATAAACTATAGTTACGACCGGTTCAAATACGTCGATAAAATAGCTAACAGCTCAACTCTGGTGCTACCATTTGATAAAATACAATGTATATTTAGTAGAACATGTCTGTAAATTGTTTAAATTATGCTTACGGGTCAGAACATGTCCGTTATCAATAAAACAATGGGACAATATTTAATGTAGAAATTAAATTGAAATGATTGTACATATTTTTATAAAAATGCCTAGTTGCAAATAGATAGACAGTCCGTTTTTTGTACTTGGTGGTGAGACGAGCAAGTCATTCGCCTGGGTTACGCACCATACTTGCCTATAACAGTTGTAAAGAACTCCTGCGGCACCACACTGCACTCTTTTTTTTTTTTTATACGTTGCCCTACACAAGATTTCATCCTGTGTCGTGGGTGCGTTTACAGACATGAATTCCACACACAATACACCCAGACCCGGAACAACTAGCTGCAGATCATACAAATATTTGTTCCGTGCGGGAATCGAACCCACGACCCGGAGCGCAGAAGCTGACTGTATCGGCCACTACACCAACCGTGCCGTCAATAATTTATTCGTGAGAATATGGGTACAATATGATGTTCAAATAAATAGTTACACTATATTCTACCTTTACAGGCATGCGAAATACATTGAGTCACATAAATTAACTTCACATCCATTACTACTATTATTATATGTACATTACCATTACATTAGTCACGATTACTGATTTTTCATTACATACCATTACACATTACCATACATGACTCACGTCAAAATTAAGTGACATTAGATACGTATCTCTTATGCGTAGTAATTTCACTAGCTACAGTAAGGCCATTTTTGTTTGAAGTAATTTGAAACATAAACAAAGTTCGTCAAAGCTAAAATAAATATAAGAGATCCTAAGGCTAAGGCCTGAACGCTAAGCCTTTAGGCCTGAGAGACTAAGAGATAAGTCCCAAAGAAACGGCCAGCGAGACTATATTTACCTTATGCTTGCATCCAACGATTCGGTCAAATCTATTCTATGAACAGCTTACGCGAATTTAACTTTAGCATACTAAATAATACGTGTTGCTGACTCGTACATTATTTCTGGATCATTCTTCCGTAGTCATTGACAATTGTTGACGTTATGAGCTTCACAGACGTTGCCCACCATTTTGATTGTCGGCCTTTAATGAAAGTGACAGTTGCAGTATAATTAATTTTGACATTTAAAGTTTAAACGTAGTCAGAATGCTACGAAAATTTATTCGTGTGCCGAGCGTACATAAATAATTCTTCACTATCATTTAAGAGTTTATAGGTAATTCTTTTTTTATCTTTTTTTAAAATCTTTATTTTTGTAAGGGCTTTGGGTCGCTTAGCGACTATGTCAGCCCTATCGAACAATCACGTTTAGTACAAACATCTTACTTAAAACATATTTAAAATCAAAGCATATACTTTGACATCATCATTTCGGCCATTTATACGTCCACTGCTGAACAAAGGCCTCCACAACTGTATCATCATTTTTGTGGGGTATTTGCCAATACTCACCACGCTTGGCAGGCGGGTTGGTGAGCGCAGTGTGGCTAATGCTTCATAGAAAGAACGCTGCTGCCCATCCCTCTGGTTTAGATTCCCTTAGTCGCCTTTTACGACATCCACGGGAGGAGATGAAGTGGTGCTATATTCTTAATCCGGACACCACACGGACTTGACTCATTTGACATGTATTTCTGTAATTGTTTTTAATGTTTTCCATAATACTTCGGGTGAAGTTCCGGAATTTGTTTGATCAAAGCCAACCGGTAACTGAAGAAGCTTCGGTTTTAGCCCTTACTCGTACTTCTTACTCGTAGCGCCCTCAAGTAAATCGGTTCCCGCAGAAGCAATCAGCCGGTCGGCCTACCCTACTGCTAGCCTACTTCTTATGCACAGGACCGTCGCCGTCATAAATATGTAAGGAGTTTTTAACCTAGCGCGTAACAGCGTTTGTGTTGAAATGCCTTCATTTATTCATAGCACAGATGGTGGACTTAGAGCTGCGTAAGCCAACTAGCTAACCGTACCAGTTGATTGAGATGGAAACTAATCGCAATATAGTCTGCTATATTCAGTGGAAGCAGGCTTTGAGTGGCGTTGAGTTTGTATGTCACGTCACTGGTTACGAGTACGCGTTGCAAATATGTACAGCTACTCTAAAAAGTACTAGTTTCATACATTCTGCAATGAGCTCCATACTTAGTGACTCAGCTTAAGTTAATTACATCGAACAGGGAGCCAATCAACGAACAAGCTAGCGTACCGTCGTTTGTGCACGGTGTAGTACTTAACATCATGTTATCGCCACGTGTATTGGAAGTTTGTTTGTCGTTACAAACACACTTGTAGAAGCTGACATCTACGCCCCACTAGGCCTGCTCTATCGCCAGACTTAAATCCCACGGAGAATGCATGGGATATGCTTCAAAGAACAGCGCTGCCAAGTATGGATACCGCGTGGTGCCGGCTAAGAATACTACCACCCCATCTCATACCATGGGTAGCAGCGTCCTTCGAATACATTTATAACTTAACTGCGATCGCCAACCCGTCTGCCAAGCGTGGCGATTATGGCAAAAATCCCCAATGAGCAAACAACACAAACCCATACCAGTCGTTGTGTTAGTCTTTGGGGGAGGCCTCTGTCCAGCAGTGGACGATTTTCGGCTGACACACACACGCACACACACACACACACACACAAAGTATGGATACCACACATATTCCAGAAAATCTTGTTCACTTGCTACAACGGACGTGGGCGGCCATTCCGTAAAGTAATTCTCCCCTTCAACATGCCCAATCGGTGCGATTGTGTGATACGAATGAACGATAGAAATACAGACTACTGATTGTTCATTTTATGCAATAAAACTCCATAGTAAATTTTATTTTAATCAGTTTATCACTTTTTATGTCAGCATTAACTAAGTGTGGTGCCAGAATACCACCACCCCATCTCCTCCCATGGGTGTCGTAAAAGTCGACTAAGGGATTAGTCGGAGGATGGGCAGCAGCGTTCTTCGAGTACATTAACAACTCAACTGCGATCGCCAACCCGCCTGCCAAGCGTGGCGATTATGGCAAAACCCCCCAATGAACACACAACACACCAATATCGGTCATTGTGGTGATCTTTGGGGGAGGCCTGTGTCCAGCAGTGGACTTCATTCCGCCGAAATGATGATGAATACGTTCCAACTGTAAATTAAGTTTGTACGGTCAAATTTGAAAGATTTGCTATGTTATTTTAAGACCATAGACTTCTTATAGGTTTTCCTGTAATCTATAAGTAAATAAATATTATATATATTTATTTCAAAATTATAGGCCTTTTAGTTTCGGAGATAGGGGGGGAGGGGGGGTAGGTAAGGTAGGTTGGGGGGTTCCCAATGAGCTCAAACCACATCCATATCGGTGGTTGTGATGATCTTTGGGGGAGGCCTGTGTTCAACAGTGGACTTCATTAGGCCGAAATGATGATTAACTAAGATAAAATTTCCCATAACTTGAAAAAATGACAAAACTCTTTATTAACACAAGAGCAACTGTACTTCGTTAGTTTAGACATAGGAAAACATTTTTCCTAAACAATTATCACAGATAGGTACAATTAATTTTAATTGAAATAAGAATAGAAAGTACCTTGATCCCTCGTTACGTTTAATGTGTGTCCTTGTATATTAAATCAGAAAATAACAAGTTGTCCGGAGACAAACAGAAAACTAACAACGTAGGCATTCTGTTCGTAGAAGCTCATCTAAAGTTTTCTGATCTACATGTACCTATCTATGTTATGTGTAGCTACGAAACAACTTCGTGTGTGTTTGAAACCATACAGGTGACAGTGAGTTTTCAGTGTTCGTTTTACTAAAACGTTCAAATAATTATACCTTTCGTCCCAAATATGACACGAAAAGGGTGGATGTTATATTAAATAGCCGTAACGCGAATATAACATATATCTGCATTGTAGATAGATACACTCGAATCACAATACAAGCGCTATCGATAACGGCGTCGACCCGATTCCAATCATTACCGAGACGAAAAATGAAGTTGCGTAATCAGCCCATTGGTAATTACATAAGTACCCAGTACCCAGTAGATACATAAGCTTGACAGTAAATCACTGCGTAAGTAAATTTCTTTAATATGGCAGACCCCTGAACGTTAGAATATTGGGTTCTAGCGTATGTTACCGATTCCACAGGTTTTTCGTGCAGAGTCAATGTATCCATGATCTAGTTATCCTGCATTGTGTGGAGTGGAACTGCTGTTAGTATCTATTCTGTGGGTGAGCCCCAGCGCGGCGAGCGTGGCTAAGCAAGAGCTCGCGCCCAGGCAGCGCTCCGCGCTACGAAACGCCAATATTCCGCTGTTTATATCGCAGTACAACCACTTTAAGATGTAATGCCGTACTTACTGTACATGTTACAACTTTACATTTATGAACACCACTCAGGCCGTAACGAAATAGCCACTTAATGTGAGTAGCTGCCACCAGTTATGTTTTATAGCATTTCGAGTGCACACACCAGCCTGAGTGTGTATGTAGTGAGTACGCAATAATATAAAAAACTGTTTACACACACACATACATTCGACGTCTCGAGTTCACGCGAGCAACGAAACAGCTGTTACGAATATTTTGAAACTCCTCACATTAGTCTTCGAAATAATTCAACTAACGGAGGTCACGCGTACGCAAAGTATCTTCGGACCAAGCTACCGACTTCTTGTGAGTTCATTTATTTTCGATGAGTTTCGATATTACAGGCAACAATAAATACATGGTACATTATATCTACACCTCGCTGGCTCCAAAGGCCAGCGGAATGTTTAGGAGCGGCTATTCTGTAAGCTATGCCTGTGAATCCACTTTTTTGTCAAATGTCCCCTAAAAATACTCCGAGCATAGCTCGTTGAACGACTTTATGTATGTGGATTAGACCAACTGTCAGTGTCCATGTGTCAGTACCGTTTGCCATTACAGGCAGGACGCACTTGATATAAACTTTTGTCTTCAAGCATCGCGGCATAGACGATGACAAGACTCGGCGAAGCTTACCCATTGCTGCCCTGCCCAACGGGATAATTCTGCCGCCTTCTTTCTGAAAGTTGTGTCTACCAAGCTGAATGATCTGTCCCAGTTAAACATATTTCTTCACAACCTCGAGCGCCGACTCTTCGATGTAGACCGGTCTCAGTACGACATGTGCATTGAGTATAACTTTATTTTTTTCAAATTCATACTATTACTGATACGCCAAGAGGGTGTTTTTAGGCTATGTAGAATTTCGCCCGGCCGCTCCAGCGTCTCTCGGCAAAGTGTAGGCAAGAGCCGTACTCGCCTCTGACATTTCTGCTCCGTTCGGTCCAGTCTGGCGTCTTAAATACGTTTTTGTTTTAGGCGATACCACGTCTGTTTGTCTCATCCCTTTACGCAAGATGGGATTGGTCCTTTGGTTCCGGATCTGCAAGAATCTTAACAAAATGAATTATTATCCTTTCTTCCTAACAGTACTTTTATGTATTGTGTAGAGTATTTCATCCTTTGTAAATTGCTGAATAAATTACACCCTTACCGGACTGTTAAACAGCCTCGAAATTAATACAAATACACCGCCATTGTGACCGAAAAACTTGGCTTAAGGAAACAAGTTGGCTATCGATTCGAAGTTCATTGTTGGTTAAAGGCCTCTCCTAACTGTATCTAGTATTAAGCAGCAGAGTCTGAAACATTGCTTCCTGTATAAAGTAAGTTCAAGTCAAAGTCAAACATAACGTATGAACCATGTGCACACTACGCATGTGTTAGCTGATCTAAGTAGTTCGTAAGTCCACACAGTTTGCAGGTAATATGCAAACTGGCGAGCTTGTACAACCTGTGTAGAGTCGCACAGGGCCCCTTCGGTTACCACTTGCCACGCGCACAGCTACCCTGCTTTTGTCCTTTGTTTTGAAAGATTGCCTGAGCCATTGTTACAAGGTTATGGTTTTCTCTCGTTATATTACTTTGTTAATATCTTCATGAATTTAAATGAATTACCGGACGTTCCCGATCGGCGCGACACTTCGCAGCTCTATACATATTTAATTGTTTCGTTGCCGAGCAACAGACTTGTAAGTTGCTATATCGGTTCGTAAACATTCCGCGTCTGGGTGTGATGCAAGTGTCTGTAGCGATGTTGTAAGGGAATATTTTGGTACGGGAGGGTTCCACTAAGAAACTGCGTCACAGAAGAGGCGCGATAGTAACTGGACCGTATCACCACGATTTAAAATGTAACAGAAGGCTACTTAGCATAAAGGACGCACATTTTAATAATAATAGCCATGAAAAAAGTTGAATGACGATTAAATTTTTTATTCGCTTAACGGCTGTCGCTGAAATAGTTTGTGTGGCAATGAATATTCAGTCTGTACTGGCTTCTGTCGTGATGGAACTTTCAATGGCGTTGTCTCAACGCGGTGCTCGCAATTCCACCTTCATAAATTGGAACCGGATGTTGCTCCAAAAAGTACAACACACTGCTATAGAAAGTTAAAAGAATATGCTTGACAGTAATTTCTAAAGACGGCAACAACCAGCTTGTTCAAATATGCATAACATTTGGAAGTTTTTAGTTGGGTCGTTGTAGCAGTCCGAGGCTCGTTTGTTGTCCTGCGACCACGAACCCTGCAAAGTGTTCGAAACGTCAGGAAAAACAAAAATCTAAAATATACGCGATAGAATCCGTTTAAAAGTGTTTTATTATAATACGTAGTACTACTTACCACTATTTTTATCTACTTTTTTATATTCATCGCGTCGTCACCTCACTTCAGCCCGTAAACGTTCACTGCTGAACACGGGGTCACTACAATGAGCCGTCACATGGATCATATTGCCACATGGCTCTCCTCCATAGGATCAACCAATTGGGACCGTGCAACTTAAATTCTGACATTTCATAAGTGCCAGTAATTGGTATATTTGGCATAAAAAACGTTTACTTTGACACAGATAATCATTACGCTTGGCAGGCGGATTGATGACCGCAGTATGTTTAGTACACGGCGGGATGCTACTGCCCATCCTCTTGAAATTAACCCTTAGTCGCCTTATGCGACACTCATTGGTGGACAAGGTTGGTCTGTTCTTTGCCACACGGAACTTTAGCGGAACCAGACGGAACTTTATCGTGGCCAGATGGTGCTTTATCGGAATCAGACGAAACGTTATCGGAACCTAACGAAACTTTATTAGAAACAGACGGAACGTTATCGGAACCAGACTGAACTTTATCGGAACCAGACGGAGCTTTATCAGAACCAAACGAAACTTTATTGGAACCAAACGGAACTTTATCGAAACCAGATTGAACTTTATCGGAACCAGACGGAGCTTTATCGGAATCAGACAAAACGTTACCGGAACCAAACGAAACTTTATTAGAACCGGACGGAACGTTATCGGAACCAGATGGAACGTTATCGAAACTTTATTGGAACCAAACAGAACTTTATCGGAACTAGACGTAACTTAAAAACTAAATTAATGTTTTAGGTTCCTAATTAGATTCCTGAATAAAGATAAACGGGTTATCAGTTGTACTTCGATCTTCATGTACTAAAATATGAACATGTAGCGTGCTACACCGGGGAAAAGATTGTTATCTCGGAGGTACCCCAATCCATGAATTGGTATTAAATGTGTTCTGAAAAGGGATATACGAGGGTGAGGCCCTCATAAGATTAAGACTCAATATGGCACAATTATTATAATATGACACATGGTGAATATGTGCGGTAGTATAGTTTTTGTCTTACCTTTTTGGAGATCACATGTTATAAATTCTTCTAAATCTGCTCTGCTTCGGAACGTCCGCTGATCCATCTCAGTATTGTCTCTTAGGGCACTGTTTAACTTAGACTACAACTTTATACAGTCAGTCCTATAAAGACTAGATAACATAACATAACATTCGTATAGCCGCATTCTCATAAAGTATAAGCGAGGTCTCGAAATGGATCCCGCCAAAAATAGGGGAGCGTGACCTTGACACAGCATTCAGAGGGTGCCGAGCCGTGCCGGGAAGGTCTTAAGCCGTTTGAACACAACAAGTGTACTGATGTAGGGGCCGCCGGTCCGGTTCCACCTCGTCGGAATTAATTGAAACAGAGGCGAAGATAGTATTACAACATTATGTAGTTTCAAAAGTCCCACTCCAAGCCAGTGCTGAGTACGACCGCAGTCGCAGAATACATTTTAGTTTCGCGTGTGTCAGCTTGTTGTCACCCTCGCGTGAGTGGATACTCCAGTGCGTGCGTGTGTCGCGCTCACTAACAAGGCGCGCTCCGCGGACACTTCGAGGCCGACGGTCACCACTAGCCAGTCCGATCGCTCTGTAATTTACATGATTGATTCAATAGAAGAAATTGATTGAAATTGAACACAATTATTAGCTATTTCGTGCTCGTTTTGAAAGCGAGATGTGTAATGTAGTAATGATTTAAAGATAGACTTTATAAAAATATACTTTTATATCGGAAACTGTACTACACACTATATTGCTACGTTATAAAAGTTAATCTGGGGAAGTAAAATTGGATCGCAGATGTCCACAGCTTTGCCTCCCCTAAGATAGTATAAATAGTTAGGGGAATAATGACATAAGCCTTTGTTACGAACCCCCCGGAGTCAAGAGTAGTGGATTACTGTAATACCTCTGCAGTCAAAGACGTTAGGCTAGTAATCAGTCTGAACACTGTTGGGATAAAGATCCATTGCAGCAATATTTTTGACAGTATAGATATAAATCTCATATGCAGAAATACCCAGACCCGAAACAACCGCATTATGGAGATCATACAAATATTTGTTCCATGCGGCGATCGAACCCGCGACAGGTAGCGCAGGAAGCCGATGTTGCGCATTGGCTTCCTGCGCTACTACCTTGCCGTCTTTTGCTTTGCTTGAAGATGTGTTTCTTGATATCTAGCTGTTAGCGCTGTTTGGATAAAGCTTTTATTGAAGAAGGCAAAATATTCAGAATTATATATAATTCTTGCACTGATTACTTTATTACCATAAACTTCATTTTTTTAGAAGAAATCTATTAAATGCTATTCTCAAACCGAACATAAGTCACTCAGTCACCACACAAAGCAAGAGCGTGTGGTGGGAAGTGACTTCAGTTAATGAAGTGTGTCACTGCGAACGGTTCAAAGTTCTATCATAGTCATTCACCGTTTGTTGTACTCTGTTAAGTGCTTAGAGTTGAACCTGTACAAACATCGCATTATCTGCTTAATCACTTTCAGTTTCAGAAAGAACATATCTGAACATTTTTTTACCGAGCAGCCAAACAAGTTTAGTATAGAAGTAAGCTTGGGGCTCTCGAAGATGTAACAGCAGGTCGCTGTATTAGATGGTGCATTCATTAGGAACAAAGGGGGAGCGAGCTAACAGTGTTCGTCGGTAACGGCCGGCTTGCGGCGAGAGGCACCCTAATTATGTCCGACACAGCCTCAGCCCCCCGCCCCGCATCCACCTCCGCATTGACGTCTTAAACCAAGCTTTTCCGCAAGTGTTGAGCTCACCAATACACAGAGTACCAGAGTTTTCATCTCGTCTAATTTTGGTTGATCTTGGAACATATATTGTTACTTTTTCGTTTCTAAGGTGATGACGGTTTTAACAAGCTTTATTACGACTATCGGTGCCCGAAACATTACACATGAGGAAAGAAGCGATTTACTGCACTAAAGAGCCATAGTAAATATGAACAAACTAGAACAAACAAAGCCAGCGTGTAAGTGTAGTAAGTAAGTAAGTCACTGCCATGTCAATCGGAATATTTTACAGAGCAGGTGAACGCATTTGGTGTGTATATCGATTTTATGACGGCTGTCGTGACCGGCTTGCGTAACGAAGCCGCCTCAGAACGGGCCCAGCAGCTCACGCAACCTTTACATTGGTACACCGCCCACTACGTGCAGATGCCATCAACGAGGGGTTCCCATCGTTACATTTATTGTCAGTTGCCCTTAAGAAGATTTCGCGCCCCAAGTGTGCTACTTGGGGTAAGGGCGAAGATTTATTTCTGACAGCCGCTTATATACGCACAAATGTGTCTGGGCTTACCGCGAAATGAAAATATAGTTTTGTTGTTTGATACCGCTAACCAAAATAGCCCAGAAATGAATGGTTTGAATATTTCATGTAATACCTTCTGGAACTGAACTGGAATAACCATCAGTTGAATGTTATAGTATCTACTATGTGTAATGGCGAGCTGAATGTGAGTGGCGACACTGAGTACTCGAATGCCCCAGAGAGTCAGTTAGGGCCGCGTCTATAGCTCGCCTTTATTGGTCGGCTCGAGTGGGTCCACATGAGTGTCCGCAGGATTTCCAACTCTGGCTTGCTTTAATTGGTCGATCAGAGAGGGGCTGCCAGTGCTTTATTTTCGGGGGTGGAAGTGTCTAATGATGTAATGACGAGGAAACCTACTCCGAGTCTTTGATACGTACGACGGTGAATCCGGTGCCGCACCTCTCGACTCCCCGAGCCACTCACATCGGTGTTGCTCCTTGTCGCAGCCACAGAATTTAATTTTAAAGGACGGAAGTGTTTTCCCGTTTATCTTAAACTTTTCATTCCATGTAACACCCATTGCAATATACGTTGTCGTTATAATTTCCATCTCATATAATAGCCTTACACCATGAGGGACAATCCGCGACTTAATTTTACAGTACAACCATAGAGGGTCCCTGATTAGTGTCCCATTACATTTTAGATTAATGTTCTCTAAATGGTCTCTGCATTATTATTGGAACTAAAAACGGGATATTTACCATGTTTTTTATTACTTTTGAGTTGCATGTTGGACTTACGTCCCCGCGTAAGTCTATCGAAAGACCGGGTTCCTTTTTGCAGAGGCTAATAACTCGTGAATAGAGACTATAGATATGTACACAATAACCAGTTATAAATTAACATTATTAATCAAGAATAATATTATTTGATAAGTAATCGTGAATTCTACAATGCAAAATCAAAATAGACTTCAGCTGCAACAAATTTACAGCGCAAAATTTCTGATAGGCTCAAAAGAGCGGCGAACGCCCTCATAAATAATAGATTAAACAATGTAAAAGTGATAATAAAACATAAATAAATATTAATAAAGTGACGGTATGGTATCTTCAGTAAGCAATATAACAATAAAGCTTCGTGTACAATACTTACATGTAAACGTCGGTGGGCCACGCATCTTTTGTTGAATGCTCGTCCGCAACACTTCTGCAAAACAAATGTAGCAACAAGTGGTTAAGACGAACCCATCAATGACTTATTAATGGTGCCGGGGAACGGATCCCGCGACACCTTGCGGCACTTCGCCGACACCGCCACGATGCGTGACATTCAGATGCAATAACACTCATTCAAATATTAACGACTTATTTGCAAGACGTTAACAAACCAGATTATGCAGTCTTTTGTTTTCAAGACGCTCAACTTTATAACACCAATAAATACCTCCATCAATAGAATTAATGAAATAAAAACCAGCTGATATTGTGCGACGCTAGCAATACGACCCGAGTGAACGAAATGGCAACTACATACTTTCCACAACTAAAATACGCCGGCGGAATAACCTAGGAGCTTACTTTTATCTTTAAATCTGACACGTTCTGCTGTCCGTAGCCCCGGGAGGTGCGCTGCCGCGTAAGGGATACGACTGTGAACGATACGGAGGACGACATTGAAAGGAAGTACTTATTATCTTGCAGACACGCAGAGATACGAGTTTGAGACAAAGCGAAGTGAAAATGTGATACGGGTCAGTATGCAGTCCTCGGAATAACCTGCAACTCGAGTTTACGGGAATATGCAGTAATGGTGCGGGCTTAGCACTGCACTTTTCCAAAAGCAGCTATAGCTTAAAACGCTGCACAGATGCAGACACCGTAAAACGTCCGGTATTTTGTCGCACAGTTAGCCTTATCGATACATAATATGAGCTAGAATAAAGAACAATGTATAGTCAAGTGTTTAAATAAAAGATAATTATGATTTTTTCTAACCCGAAGTACTATACTGTTAAACTTCCCAAATACCTAAAAATCTTCCTCTCATCACGCCTTAATTCGTCGTCAGACATGTCACTACTACCTCACGTACTCACCTCAAAGTTTCGGTCCGGTTTATTCCAGTCCTCTAACTCACCGGAGAAAGTTGCTGACAAAGTAAAAAGCGAATTCTGCAGCTTTCGTCTGCTGCATTACAATGATAGCTTGAACAACTTTGTGTAAAGTTGTCGTCCAGCGTTAGGAGCTCAGGCAGCACCGAGCTGCTCGTTATTTGCAACTGTTTGTCAAGTCGTGAGTAGCCGGCGAGTTCCTCTCACACTCCAACACAGCTTGTTCTGTAATAAGTTTCTCTTTGGGAGCATTTAGTTTGTTTGTACTGGATATTCTCTGAGATCCACCGAGAAAGGTTTACTTCTTCGTGTTTGGTCTTAGACTACACAAGTTGAGCGTCGCTGCGTGCTGGGGTGCAATTCCTTAACCTCAAACATCCATACATCCTTGAATATAGAATCGAAGTAACGGTGTAAAATCAATTCGGTATTCGCTAAGACATGATTGAAGCTATTCAAGGACACGTTGCAGAAGGTATGCCACGAGGACCAGTCTTAGCGGATACCAAATTGGGTTATCACCGTTATTTCAATTCTGAATTTAAGGATGTGTGGATGTTTGAGCTTAGAGAATTGCACCCCTGTATGCAGTACGTCGGGTCGTGGTTGCGTTGTACCGCGCGGACGGGTTGCTTATCACTGAAACAACTATTTGTTAACAATTCGTGCGCAAGCTTTAGCTTCTCGTTCGACTGTCGACGTACTAAACGCCTCTGCGATTTTTCGCTTTACGTCTACATAAACGGAACACGTGTGCAAAAGCCGGAGAATATTTCTAAATAATGCATCGTTCGTGAAACACAAGCGCCGAATGAATGGAATATCGGAGTGGGGATTGGAATTGTGTGCGTTTGCGCGGTCATTTCATGAAAAGCCCACGTGTAGGGTAGGTAGGTAGGCGGTGAGCGTGACTTAGTACCTCGGTGGAGGGAAATAAGGTACAGTACTGTGTACACTGTTGTAAATAACTCAGTGTATCGACTTTTAAGCGAGCACGTAACTGAGTAACGTGTTAACAGTACTCGACGTGAAGGAAGCACGCATGCATTACGTGTATTAGATTGACGCGCGTGAATAAATAAAGCAAACTCCCGCCGCGACGTGTTGCGCGGGAATTAATGAAACAAAAGTATTAACTAGGCTGGAGCAAGCTGCGCGTATCGCCCAAATAAAATGAATATTTTATTGCTGGGTTTTTGTTAGAAACTGTTTTGTGATTTGTATCAGGAGTTTTATAAAAAAGTTATAAAAGTAAAAGTTCGTATTCTTAGATTTTATTACAGTATCTGGCGCCGAACAGTTGTGTGCGCAACCTTACGTCGGTGAATAGGTACTGAACAACAATATGACGTAATAATAATTGTACAAATAACAACACAGTACCACATCTCCTCATAATATAATCTTATTCCCCATGATGTAATCTGAAACATCTCTCATTCTTTGCACGTCGAATGGCGTACGTATAAAAAAGAAATTCATTTTGTGCGAGCAGGGAATTAATAATTCTAAGCCGAACAACAATACTGGAAAGAAATGAGAGCGCGCGGACGCGCGGTGACGCAGGTGAGGGGGGCGCGGGAAGCGGAGGGTGGGGGGCAGAGGGTATCTATCCCTATCGCGCATCAGTAAAAAATGTATAGTGTTTAATTGTAAATATTTCACAAGAACTTGTTAAACTCTGATTAGTGCAAAATTGAATTTAAATGACCCCGCGGGTGCTGGCTCTCTACAGCAAAAGAGTTTAAAGATAGCTGATTGTGGGGAGTGGGCGCTTCATTTATACATTATTACTTAGTCTTCATATGTAAGAGATTAAAGCTAAATTGGTTATTTCAAAAGGTTCAAAACAAGGTTAGATACAACTGCACTGTAATTTTCATACTCTGCTAATGTAGCCGACACTAATGTCGATACAGAGAGATCTTGCCCGATCCGATTGCCCAGTATACGCCGCTCGGCAGCCCACGCAGTGACTTCTCGAGCGTGTGTTGTGCGGTATCCCGGTCGCTTCCACAGTGGTGGCACTGTGCCGTGACGTCGCATCCTATGCTGTGCTTGTACGCACCGAAACAAACGTGCCCGGCAAATGCCTGCGCCATGTGGTAGGTGGCGCACTCACTCCTTTTGAGTGAGGCAAAAATCACTTTCAACGACAATCACCACCATTTTCAACACCGAAAGGGGGCTCTGGGATTTCAAGATCAAAAGCTTCAAATGCTCCGGAGCCATCTATTTGAGCCATGCCTATAGGCACATCTCGGAGGGTTTATTCAGGAAAGAATTCCTCTGAAATTTCGTTATGCTGTACACACCGCGGTACATGTCGCTTGCGTACCGCCGTTTACCCGGGGATCGCATTGTTCCTATTTAGTGTATCTATACAGTGAATGTAGCAGAAATTCTACCAAATCGGACACAGCAAAACCTCCAATAGTATTCCGACGAGTACAATAGTACGGTCACAGTCGTGCAACATCGAGCCGAGTGTTAGCTAATAGTATACATACTGACGCAGTATGGATTACGTGCTGCTTCGGCTTCTCGTGTAGTCGTACAGGAGTTAGATGTGTCGATAGGGAAATCATAGAGTGCACCGGCGCATGTCAGGTGCAATTTAATACAACTACGAATTGAATGTGTTTGCCCTGGAATTACTATGATGTCTACAAAACTATGTTTGCAGTGTAACGAATATTTGAAATGAAAAGAGGTTAGGTATCACTATGTCTGTTAAAAATTGATTTTTATTTTGTATTGTTGTCACAACAAGATAGATCAAAAAGCTATAATTTTAACCTTAATCCAATAATAATATAACTTGTAATTTTTTTGATCAATCAGACTAAAAGTCTTTTAGTTTTTCCTTCAATATTACCGTTACAGTTTTTTTCATAAAATCCCATACATTTGATAGTCATGGCAACCATGGTAGAAGTTATGACTCAGCCAAGACCTTTTATATAGAGGTGTTTCAAATTTGTAGATGTTATTTATTTATTTATTATTTATTTATTTATAAACTCTTTATTGTACACCACATAATACATAGAGATAAATATTTAAAAAGATACATGTACAATGGGCGGTCTTATCGCACAGGGCGATCTCTTCTGACAACCTTTGGATGGACAGGAAGAAAGGAGAGAGATATTGGGCTGTCAAATGTACAATATATCATACACAATATTACTTAGACATAAAAATATAAAATACATAACAATATATACAATAAATATTATATATAAAACGATGATAAAATATACTAATAAACATCAAATATAACTGGGATAGGAGAAGAAAAATTAGAGAGAAAGGTAATGCTCCTTCACCATTTTCTTAAAAATAGGTAGTGTTTTTCTAACTACTACTCCACCAAAACAATACCGACTTTATCTTTATAGGTATGTGTAGCTGTTCTTGTATCGGAACGACCTGCCGCCACCGCTTCGTGCCCTAAACATAGATTCTGCTTTTAGTATTAAGTATAAAAAGTATCCGTTATGTAAACAAAAGCGAAATTAATACTCACCTTGGGTCTACACACTGAGGGAAATGGTTTCTTCTAGCCAGAAGAGCTGAACGAGCGGGAAATTATTACTTTCAATGCAAACAGGGGTAATTCTGACATTCCATATTTACACAATGCACTTATACACATATAATTTTTATGTACTGAATAATAAAATGCAACCAATGTACCACAAATTAATTCAATTCATATAAATCTAATAAATATTTATAAGGCACACAATTCACATGTTATGTAATTAATTTTTTACAATAATAATGTTATCTAAAGTTTTTCACGAACTATTTTTGTTTTGTTATTGTCATAGACAAATTAAGTAGAGGCCACCTATCTAGTGAAGTACTAAATCGATAAGGTAATCGATTCATTCATATCGGCCATTTATACGTCCACTGCTGAACAAAGGCCTCCCCATAGATTTTTCACAACTGTGTCATCATTTTGGGGGGTATTTGCCAATACTCACCACGCTTGGCAGGCGGGTTGGTGAGCGCAGTATGGCTACCGTTTCACAGAAGGGACGCTGCTGCCCATCCCTCTGGTTTAGATTCCCTTAGTCGACTTTTACGACATCCACGGGAGGAGATGGAATGGTGCTATATTCTTAATCCGGACACCACACGTTATCAGGATACTAATCGATTGGTAGTTGATTATATTGATAATCGATACATAATCAGATTTGATATTCCTTCTTCCGTTACGTTTGTATAATTGTAACTTTCATTTCTATATAATTACTTTAAATATAATATGCTGTATAAATGCATTGTTAATATAAATAATATATGGGTAAGTGTGCGTGATTTGACTTCTTTTATCTAAGGTCCTATCGGAAGACCAGCGCAATGCTGAGATAGGAGCCTATTCTGATGTCTCACACAAAAATCTGATGGCATGCTTTTTATTTTAATTTGATATTTTGCAATATTTTATGTTGTTGTTTACAATTATTTTCTTGTTGTGTGTGATCAGAGTAACGTTATTTCTTTCTTTCTTTCTTGTCGCGTCTTTTTAAAGTCTCATAGAAGTACTTATTATGTTCAAAGCGTTGTTGTCTATAAATATGAATACCGATGCGACGCTTACAGCGTGTAGTGACTAGTGTTGTTGCGCTGGGTGCGGTGAGCTCAAAGCGAGAGTCGTACAAGGTCACGGCTAATGGTGTTCAGTCTCGGTTCCCCGAAGCGACGAGGCGCGGTTGTCCACAGTACAGATATATGGTCACAGAAGACTAACTACATACAAAACGCGATAACATGCTCACACCCACAAACACGGCAGACCAAATATTTTTTTCTGCTAAACGCAAGATGTCCTCGGCTGTGTGCTGTTAATTTTAGACTACCGAATGTTTACTACCTTTTATACGTATATGTGTGCCCCTTATCGCACGGTCACCTTCTGAGAGTACTTTTTATTTAGTGTCCATTCTGTACAACTCTCCACCGAAGGACGAGAGCCGAGTTCTTTCGGCCGTCACTAAGAATACCGCACACCACTTGTATGGACACGAGTGTGGCGCCATTATACTTGGTATATACTTGTTTTCATTGTTTAGATTATGTTTTCTTGGTACGTTTGAAACTGTTTATATTTGTATTACATTTAGATGTTCTTAAAGACTGCTAATACTAAAGATTGTAGAATATAAAATGCTCACTAGAATATGCGAATCGGTAAATATTGATTTGAATACGACCATCGAACCAAGCTTATTGCTATTTTATACAATAAAGTTTTTATTTGCCACTTCGTTTACCAGTGAATTGATATTAATACGTAGAGAATATAATTTTAGCACATATTTTCCTGATAAATACAATAGCCCACATAAATGGGAGTTACCTACAATATATGTGTGTACGAATACATGTTCATTGAGTATTGACAGACAACATAGATGCTGAAGTGTATCAAATCGAGATAGCTGGTTATTACAACCCGTATAATGACAGTTAAGGGGCAACTATCCGCAGTGTAATATAAAAGTGAAGTGTACGATTAAAATAAAAGAACAGAGAAGTAACAAAATGTTTAATTTCCTTTGCTTGCATAATGAGAGAAAAAACGGTGAGTGAAAAGTTATATGAATTTAAACGAGCGTTATCTGCGCTTAGCGCAAAAGTTTTCAAACAACGTTTAAGTTTCAGCTGCGGACTTAGTTCTGCACTTCTAACTTCTTTACTTAATACTTACATACATACTATTTGTCAAGATAATTGGCATACGGTTCCCAAGGAAAAGATTGGCCTAACATCGAGATTTGTCTGAAGCGAGCATGCTCGACCCTAAGATTGCAATATATGACGGCTTTGCTTTTGCTGGATTTGATCCGCTATTTCCTGAACCATTTGCTATAGGCGTTGGCTGTGGTTTGGAGGACCTAAGCTATATTATCGAGGCTGTAGCCGGAATAGTATATGACCGTGTCATCGGCGAAGAGTACCAATTTGGTAGTGGGGCAAGCACGGATCCTCGTGGGACTCCAGTTCTTAGGGGTTGAGGGAACGAGAGTGAGCCCTTGATGCGATAGTGAAAACAGCGATTTGACCAGTAGTTTCGAAGGATGAGTCCAAGATGGTCAGGCACTGCGAGTTTATACTGTAATTGTGTAGTTTCCAACAATAGCTAGTGAACAAGAAAAATATATCAATTTAATCAAATACGTGACACAAGGGCGACTGATAGTGGGCAGCGCATTGCGCCTACTGAGCGGCTCTATAATTATCTCAAGGACACTGCCACGACGCCCTACTGTTCCTCTTGCATGTAGTGTGGCGACGTGTACCGGTCGCCGCCTGGCGCCCCAACAGTGGTGCTCTAACGCAGGACGTGTGAGCCAAGTTCGCCACTAATTACGATACGATAATTACATTGCTGTAATCGTATAGATTACGGTAGTGTAATGTAAATGTCCGGATTAACAATAAAGCACCACTACTCCGTGTGGTGCCGGCTCAGAATACCACCACCCCATCTCCTCCCGTGGGTGTCGTAAAAATCGACTAAGGGATTAGCCGGAGGATGGGCAGCAGCGTCCTTCGAATACATTAACAACTCAACTACGATCGCCAACCCGTCTGCCAAGCGTGGCGATTATGGCAAAACCCCCCCATTGAGCCCACAGCACAGTCATATCGGTCGTTGTGATGATCTTTGGGGGAGGCCTGTGTTCAGCAGTGGAGTTCATTCGGCCGAAATGATGACCACTACTCCATCTCCTCCCGTGGATGTCGTAAAAGGCGACTAAGGGAATCCAAACCAGAGGGATGGGCAGCAGCTTCCCTTCTGTGAAACGGTAGCCATACTGCGCTCACCAACCCGTCTGCGAGTACCCCCCAAAATGATGACTCAGTAGTGGAAATGTATTAAGGAGGCCTCCTCCTCAAAGGCCTTTGTTCAGCAGTGATGATGTAGCTAGATGTAAGTACATACATGTAAATCTCGCGCAACTTAAACTCAACCGAATCTTTTCAACATACGCAGGACTATAAATGTCGTATTCACTCGACGCAGTTCACAACATGGCATCGACATCGGTGTGGTCGCCAGCCGTCAATCAAGCACTCATTGTAACGAGTAGCGCCGGGTCCGATGCGCATGTGGTAGCTGTGTGTCTGCGTCGCAGCAAGTAAACAAGAACAATGCGCCCATTACGGCGGATAATGAATTGTGTGATAATTAATGATTTATCTTTATAATTGTTAGGCAAGCCCCGCCTTGTATCAGGAACATTGTTATGTGGACACGTATGGTTATAAATAGATTGTACATAAATATCGTATCATTCATAACATAAAAGACAAATACGGGTTGTTATTTTGTATGAAGTAATTGTTAGTAAACTTTAAAATACACCGCGCATTTGTTCCCAAAGGTGTAATTGAGGCAAAACTAAAGGTACGTCAGGTAGTACCAGCATCCGCTCCCACTTTATTCTAATGACATTGTAAGTATCGAAATTACGTAATAATATTATGTTATCTACGCCACTTGTTGTAGCACGTGTAGCAGTCTACGTAGGAGGTCCATCAATGTTCAGTGCTCGCCTACGAATTGCTACGTATATTATAGCTACAAGCTTTTTTACAGACGTAGCTATTAAGAATGGTACACAAACATTATGTAAAACTATTTAGTGGCACACGCGTTGACAAGGGACTCTGTTCCTTCGACGGCCAATTACGTGTTGTGTAAGTGATTGTTATTGTCGCAGAGCGCAACATACATTGCACTGCATATACCATTGTCGCTGTTATCACACATTGAATTGTATCATTTATTGTTATTTATTTACGCACTGTCATCGCTTTGGGAGCATATCAACGCTCCTGTTGCACTTTGACATCGTTATTTCTGCTATTAATGAGAGATCTTTATTGTACATACATAAGTTGTCCACACTTGCTGGTAAGGAAAGATAAATGTCACCGGTAATTGGGTAATAAGCGCTTAGCTATAAATCAGTCAATCATTTTCCATGCAATTTGTAGAAGTTTCCACTCCTTGGAGATCGGTGATTACCATCTTGTCTTAACAGACTGGCTTTCTTAAGATTGGCGTCAGACGAATATTGTTCTGTAAAACAAGTGATAAGTGAAAAGTAAGTACGGTACGGTTGGTGTGGTTACGACACAAGATATCCTTTTTTTTTTTTTTTTTTTTTTTTTTTTTTTTTTTTTTTTTTTTTTTTTTTTTTTTTATTGGAGCCCAGTGGAAATTCATCATGAACTTCCTTCGCCCCGGGGAAGGACGAAGGGGTATGCCGGACTCCTACCGGCTAAAACCACTGGAGCGGTCATCTTCGGCACCTAAGGGAGGCTCCAGGTCCTCGTATGATCACACTAGAGCCACCCACTGGTGCCACGCCTATTGGCACATCTCGGAGAGGGTGACTGTAAAGCGGTCACCCCCCCAGGGGGATTGTAAAGGATCCCCCAGTGCGTCCCACGGCAGCGCGTGACCACATGCGTGCTACCGCCTTCTCTTGGGTCGCTTGGTGTGGGCACGCAGATTCCCCAATCTACGCACCCGCGAACCCAGAGGTCCCCCACCTTATAGCAACGGCAGGGGTTTTCAGGCGTATCGGAATTAGGCGCCAGGGCGGTTGTTACCCCCGCGCCGTCTCCTTCTTCTTCGAGCGGGATCGGCACTCTCCCGATCCCGCTCTGCGGTCTCCTTCTGGAGCATGACGCTCTCACAGAAGGAGACCACTGCATTCCAATTTTCGTGCTCTGCCAACATAGCCGACACTACTGCTGGCAGAGAGAGATCTTGCCCGATCCGATCGACCAGGATCCGCCGCTCGGCGGCCCACGCAGGGCACGCCTCGAGCGTGTGCTGTGCGGTGTCCTGGTCGCTATCACAATGGTGGCATTGTGCCGTGGCCTCGCGTCCTATCCTGTGCAGGTACGCGCCGAAACAACCGTGCCCGGTGAGCACCTGCGTCAGGCGGTAGGTGACGCGCTCGCTCCTTTTGAGCCAGGCTCCAAAGAGCGGCAGGACGGTCTCGACGACGCGCTTGGTTGCAAACTGCATCCGCAGGCGATGACGCCACTTTACAAGTGCGCGCCGCCGAGCTAGCCGCCGCAGCTTGTCCAACGGCCCTGGAGGCGCGCCTTCGCCGCTCTGGCGGAGGGAGCGTGTCTGATCGTAGACCCACGCATCCATCTCCGCCAGGATGTCAAAAGGCGGAAAACGCGCCAGGAGAGTCGCCGCCTCGTAGGACACCGTTCGGTATCCTAGTGGGTGCCCCACACTCAATAAAAGTTAAATAAAAAAACACGCACACGATGCCCCTCTGCACACGGCGACCCTCTGGCGCTGTATAACTAATTTTGTATAAACTAAAAAATAACAAAAATGATTGAAATGTTGTATCGTGCAATCATAAGTTTAATATTTACAAATTGATATTAATTGTATATTATTAATGAATGTAATAATAACTTGCCGTTGGACTTGAAATTGCATACAATTTTATGATATTAGTATTTACTAACATTCAATAATACGACATCGATTTACTATTATTAATATTGTTATTGAGATATTAAATTATATGTAGTCATTAATGTTATTTATTTAGTACTTACATTGTTTGTTTTTGCCTTGCACTATGCATGGATGACAGCTCACTAAAATGTCTTGCTGGCGGTGGCGTTGTGTATCGGGTCGTTGAGTTCTCCAGAATATGGTTGAGCTAAGCAATGCCGGCTCAGAATGCCACCACCCCATTTCATCCCGTGGGTGGCGTAAAAGTCGACTAAGGGATTAACCGGACGATGGGCAGCAGCGTCCTTCGAGTACATTAACAAAACTGCAATCGCCAACCCGTCTTCCACGTGGCGATTATGGAAAAACCCCCCAATGAGAACATTCATATGATGACCAGATATTGTTTCGGGTCAAAAAAAAGATACCATCCAAGATATTAACGTGGAAGGTAGGAAGACATAACAGGGAAGAACGGAAGAAAAACAGATTGCGTTGACCCCACGTCACTTAGGACAAGCGCACGAAGATGATGGTGAAGCAAAGTTAGAAGATAGATAGGAGGTCACATTTATAATTTTCGGCGTGGTAACCCATATCCAATCCTAGTAGACCTTACCGAAACACAAAACCCCGCCCAGTGGCACAGTTCCACCAAACTGAAGGATAAAGATGGAGCGTTATTCAGTTCAAACAAATTTCACATTTAAATAACTCTATATTTTAGTATCGTCGGGAAAACGTTGAAGTCGCGCGAACTCGAGACTTCACAAACTAGCAACAATTTTCACTGTGCTTACTCTGAATATGCAAATAGCTGATATTATGTTTGGCTCTAAACGTGGCGAGCAACTGAACGGGATTATAAAGTTCAAATCATGAATAGAACAACAAGGTTACGTACATCTAGGTAAACATGTAAATGTAGAAAGGTAGATACATGGGGGAATATTAAACCGTAGAAGTTACAACTATACATTTCTTGAATATATTTGCCTATTTTTACGGACACAATTAGATTACTATTACATAACAAAGAGCCTTTTACTGTAAAAAAATACAATCGTCTATTTTATCTACTACTAACAAAATACCTAATTCAGTATTGTCTTCTCGAATAAAATCATTTTATTTTATCTTGATTTGTGTAATCGGATCATAAATATTAAGATTTCTGTCACTATCTACTTGAATATACGTCTATTACAAACTGATCTACAGCTTTGTTAATCTCATGGTATCACAAAAAGAAAAGCTCGAGGCGTTTAGTGTTAATTTATTCTATATACCGTACATATATCGGGTCGTAGTGACATCAAACAATTTTTCGCTGGCCTGCCTGCGCTCAATTTAGCAGAGAGCTAGTGAGAGCACTTGTTATAATAGGACACGATGCGATCAGTTGCTCAAACAAAACTCCTGCGTGTCCAATAACAATAAGAATTTAATTTAAAAAATATATATACACAGGTTTTTCGTTGGGCATAATTTTGGAAGCCTCCACTAAAGTTTGGACATTGATTCATCAAGCTTTAGTGTCTGTACTCCCTTACAGTACCTATTAAACTCTTAACCAGTTCCATGCGGCGTCCGAATTAAGAATATAGCACCACTTCATCTTCTCGCGTGGATGTCGTAAAAGGCGACTAAGAGACTCTAAATGCCTCTGGGATGGACAGCAGCGTCCCTTCTAACATAACCCAGCTATACTGCGCTCACCAACCCGCGTGTCAAGCTTAGTGAGCATTGGCAAATTCCCCGCAAAATGAAGACAAAATTGTGGAAATCTATTGGGAGGCCTTTGATCAGCAGTGGCCATCCTTAGCAGATACGATAAGTTGAACCTGACAATGAAATAACCTTAAGCTGATTGCTTTTCGCTGTTGGATGAATCGATCGATATGACAAAATGCCGCCCCACAGGAGCCAAGAGGAGACTTCAATCAATCAATCAATCATTTATTTTTTGTAAACATAGGTACAAAGGTGAGATGTTTTTGTATAAGTAAAGAAGAATCACTATGTTTGGCCAATAGATGGCGTACAAAGTTTTAGGACACAATTTAAATTAACCAATTAACATGACACGCATAAGATCAGTCATAAAAGAATAAATGTCACAACACATGTAAACATTCACAAGATAAAACGATCCCATAATATCAATTAGAGGAAACGTCGAAATGATCATATTCTATTATTAATAAAATTACATTCCCTGAGTGATAAGTCAGACATATCAAAGTTATGCATAAGTTACTTAAGTTGCCATGTGGTGCCGGCTCAGAATACCACCACCCCATCTCCTCCCGTGGGTGTCGTAAAAGTCGACTAAGGGATTACCCGGAGGATGGGCAGCAGCGTCCTTCGATTATATTAACAACTCAACTGCGATCGCCAACCCGTCTGCCAAGCGTGGCGATTATGGCAAAACCCCCCAATGAGCCCACAACACACCCATATCGGTCGTTGTGATAATCTTTGGGGGAGGCCTGTGTCCAGCAGTGGACTTCATTCGGCCGAAATGATGACTTAAGTTTATCAGTTATGTATTCTGTAACAGAGTAATAACACTTATTAACTAAAAAATTGTAAATCAATCAATCAATAATTTATTTCAGATAAAGATCCATACAATTCAATTCAAATTACAAACAAATATATAAACATAGAAATGATTAAATTACATAAAAACATTTTCTGAACGATTCCGTACTTTCCTCAATTCTAATTCCTTTTGGTATACTGTTGTAAATCTTTGGGGCCATACCTAGAATACTATTACTAATTAATGCCGTGTTGTGACGTTTAATACGAATAGTATTTGGATGCCGTCTAGAGCCAAGGGTTTCAAATAAACTAAAGTTACCTTTAACGAAGACCGCTACCTCATAAATGTACATACACGGTAAGGTGAGTCAAGCAATGATTCGGGTGTTAAGGATATCGATGCTCAGGACGCGCATACTGTCGTAGCGAACGAATTGCGGAAGCCTCTTGTTATATATGACTACGGGCACCTCACCAGATGTCCTAGAAACATCACGACTTTACTAATAATAATAAATGTTTTTATTTTGGACATCAAACGGATCCATATTTTAGTTAGTTAACAAAGGAACTCATTAACTAGTGTTAGTAATGAACACATGAAGTGCTGCATAATAATAAATGTGGAATTAATGCAACAGGTGACTGAGACATCGTTGTTACTTGATCAGCCTCTGCATAAACGTGCTTTAAATATGAGACCTGCAACTCACAGCCATACTGTGGTGACTATCTCTCTCTCTCCTCAAGATTAATGATGTTTTTACGCATAATGACATGCAGTCGTCAGTACGGGCTTGAGCAAACATCTCCGTGGCACTACAACACCGGGGTAGTCTCAAAAACATCCTGAATACATTGTTATATTGTACACGTTATATTGTACACGTAGGACATCTAGCGATCTTTCTTTATGATTAACCCATAGATTGGCCGTGCACAAGTACTGACAGTATGCTTTAAAAATCGTTATTTACTTGGTCAGTACAGCGAGAAAATCAACCTGAAAACATGTTACCTCTGACGGCCTGTGCCCCACGTTCACTCTCTGTGTCTACATCGTCCCTAAGGTTCTTACCGCGAGGTAAGAAAATACTTGAGATATTTCTGTCACTCTGTGTATGGGTAGTCCATTTAATATTAGTTCAGGTGAATTCTCTATACTGTTACCGTCGGCCTTAAAGACCATGTATTCACATTTATTTACGTTATATAATAGTATTTCCTGACCACAAATATATATAATGTATGTAGTCCTTTCCAATATCCATTTCCTAAAATAAGGAGACCAGATAACTTTGTATTTTTAAATTTTATTGGCTATGGTCTGATGTTTCTTTATGCTTTATGAATAAAATTAATCTCTAAACACATTTGATCAGTAACCTGGTGTACTTCAAATGTATCAATGTATGTGTTACATAGCTGGGAGATGGTATTACTAAACTGTTGAAATCGCGCCATAAAACCAGATAGCGTTAAATGATATTTGAGTTAAACTTAACGTTTAAGCTTAATGCTCAATCCCGCTGGAGGTCGTTATCAAAGTTTTTCGTTAAGTTTAGATTCCAGTTTCGGGGTCTAAATGTGCGTCGGCTTGCGGCGCGGGGTTGGGGTCGGGCTCGGGCCGGGACACCGCCCGTACCCGATTTATGGGAGCGACTATATATAAATCGACTCCGAGTCGACACCCTTCCTCAAGTTATGACGATCCAAACTTCGATAATTGCAACACACTAGGATTTTCCCGCGGCTTTACTTCTGACAATATGAGTTTAGTAACAACACAGTAATTTGATAAGTTTCTAAGGACTATGAATGGGAGACAGTAATTTTAAGGCATAAGGAATCATATAATAAGCTAACATCAACATCCTTACACGCGTAGTACAGCTTCAAACTATAAAACTGCTGTCATATAAAAACAAACTATACAATTTCACTCGCTCTGTTACGAATTTTGTAATCTCCTTGAGAGTTAATCCACCATTTATAAGCACAACAGTATCGATCCAAAATATCGGTATGCTTGGCCATGTATGTATCCGTAAGCTGTCAATCATTATTCAAATTCAATATTTGTATACTATGACATCTGAGACGTCATGCGAGCTTCCTGGTGCCGTCGTAACGGTTACACGCCAGTGTGCACAGACCCGGAGCAACTGATGCGGTCGACCGTTCCGACCGGGCGGTGATACGAGTTCCGGTTCAACTAGGACAACCTTATTTTCATAAATTCTACGTTCTGTACCGCCAATATGTCTTTGGGTCCGGAAACCTAGCTTATTCGAACTATGAACTTTACCTCTAACTGTACAATGTCTGATCCATTAGACACGACAAATTATAACTTTACTGCGGTTACAGTTAGATTACATTAAGAATTTGTATCGATACCAAAAAGTCTTCCTTATAATACAAGATGATCTTGATCATAGTTTGGCACGGCAACAGTGAAGACCGGCTCGCGGATCTGCTCGGCAAGGTCAAGTAGGACACGAGTACTATTTATATTAAAGCGGAGGTCCGCCGCGCCCCGCGCCCCCCGCCCCCCGCCCCCCGCCCGTACTCGACCCCGACCGGACTGAATATTTTAATGATGCCGTGATGCCCCTCCGTACCGACCCTATACGAATAATAACATTTCGCGTCATCACCCTTATTCCACTGGATTCAAATTGAAGGGATCTTAAGGACATAAGTGTATATATATCTAGGTTTCTTGCCTTCGTTTTCTTTAAATTTACGTAGAGCGCAGGGAGCCGTTCGTACATTACCTGCAGAAACGCTATGAATTAAAAGAACACAGCAATGCACTTAAAAACTCTAATTAAGAAGATAAGTTTAACTTTTAAGTTATATTCCGTAATTTAATACCTAAACTTAACTTACCTTTAGACCACGTAGTGCCGTGTGGTGCCGGGTGCTGTGTGGTGCCGGCTCAGAATGCCACTACCCCATTTCATCCCGTGGGTGTCGTAAAAGTCGACTAAGGGATTAACCGGAGGATGGGCAGCAGCGTCCTTCGAGCACACAACAACTCAACTGCGATCGCCAACCCGCCTGCCAAGCGTGGCGATTATGGCAAGACCCCCCACTGAGCACACTACACACCCATATCGGTTGTTGTGGTGATCTTTCGGGGAGGCCTGTCCAGCAGTGGACTTATTCGGCCGAAATGATGATGATGAGATCACGTAGCTTGGTAGTTTGTTTTTATGATTTACTAAGAAATTACAGTAGCTATACAAATACTGTAGGTAAGTAATAATCAGGCTGCGGTCGACCGTTCCAAAAGTAAGTAGGATGTATCCAGAGGTTCACTGACCGAATGTTGTAGACGTCTGGAAGAAGATCAGGAGTGAACGTTCATGGGCTGTCGTGATCTATCATTTGACTGATGACTTTTAAATGAGTATTATCCAATTATAAATCTAGATTTATTTGGACAAAACCAGCGCGTGGGACGTCGTTAAAGTCCTAATTACTTTTTCATCTGGTGTCATTACATTGCATCGGTCAAATGTTTGTATTTCAAAGGATTACACATTAATTATGGCTACTTGTAACTAATTACCATCGGCCTGACAAATTGCCGTTTTTGTTCGCAAGCGGTATTGTCACAAGAACCGCCTCATAACTGTAGCGTAGGTCGGCACTGCAGCTCGTGTTCATTAGCGTCTAGTACTATGTAGGATAGCTACGTCGGGAGAGCATAAACTTGCGTTTTATTAGTACTCTTTAGGTACCTGACGCGCAGTTGTGTTCACGCGTTGTACTTGTCTATTTGGAATGACATCTATATTAATATGAAAAAGCTGAAGAGTTTGTTTGTTTGTTCGAACACTCTTATACATGGAACTCCCAGTCGGATTTAAAAATTCCATTTGCGTTTGATAGCCTAATTCTCAAAGAAGGTAATAAGCTATTTAAAATCATGAGCCCTTAGGAGCCGAGCAAAAACAAAAATGTCAGAAAGAACGCTCAGAGAAAACTGAAGTAATAGTGCGGGCGAGCTATGCGCCGCGGTGGGGCGGGGGCGGCCGCCCGACGAGAACTGAGCATTACTGAGAAGAGCTGAACTGTGCGAGCATATATCGAGAAAACCTGTTTATACTCCACACGAAAATACGATTAACAAATAGTGTCTATGCCGAAGTACTCCAAATTATTTATCAACAATCAGATTTCTTTTAAATTAAACGGCGGGTGAATCCGCGGGTCGCAGCTTGATTGCTGCTTAACAGCAGTTTGAATAATATTAATATCAAATTATTTGATACAATATTTTTTGCTAGGTTTTGGACCATATTGCTTGTTTCAAATGGCTTATCAAGCCTTTGCTACATTAATTTGTGGTGTTAATCAATAAATAGATAAAGACGGACACAGCAGGACGTAACTTGTTCGCAGCACTTAGCCTAACAGGTTAACTGAGAGCAAGTCGATTAAGTTGGAGCAGAGTTCCGCTCAGTTCGCATACGCCTGTGAACTGGTTGTAGTTAATATTTCTCCTATGTATGCATGTAGTAGATTTAATGCTTGCATTTCTGTGCAATCGTGCAATACGTTCCCTCATGTGAGACTTGAATTTAATACCGGTAACGGACAACATCGTCATCAGTATGAGCAAATGTTTTAGTCTCAATTTGTTTCGTGTTATTATAATATAAACCCGTTAAACTTCACAACTAAACAGTTCCCCCGAATGAGTGATCGTTCCCCTCTCACACCAATCAATGACCGGGGGATCTGTGGGTAAGGTCACATTTAATGTGCGTATAATTTGTGTTGACACCTCATGCTACAACGACTCCATCCTGTCAGGGCCCGTGCACAACCGATTATCGAATAATTTTGGCAGTGTAAATCGACGGTTAATTTTGAGTATATCATGTTGTCCTACTTCTACGTCGAAGTATTCTCAATTATTATTTTCTATTTTTATCTTTAGCCAAATGCCACAAGACACTCTTTGCGGTGCACCTTCTGTAATCAATTATATCTTTTATACAGCGCCGCTCCATTAACGTCAAGGTCCCGGCTTCAATGTGATCTCAGTCCCTTTGACTCCTCAAAACACAAGCGACATAAACAGTCAGCGGCCGCGTATTCCACCCACAGTTACAACTCAAAGCTTTTAGTAAAAACGTGTATTTGAACGACGCCCATTACACAAAATGGATACTCGTCTAGTCTGGTTCGTTCATGTTTGTACTGTCTTCTTTGTTAGTTTAACATTAAAATTATGACAGCTATGCTGCTCCGAACACACTATATTGGAGTTTGATTCTCGTGTCTTGTCGATATTTTAAGATTATGTAAGGCCCGGTGTACTATTATAGCAGCTATTGAGTGAAGTAGCTTCTAGCATTAACATCACCATGATAGTTAAGCGACAACGGCGTAACAACAAGCAACCTCGCTTCTTAACATTATGTGCGACCCATTAACGTGCAAACGTTTAAGATAAGCCGTGGCGTATATTTAGACGCTAAGAAAGTGCACACACAGGCGAATTTAAATCTGCCAATAGTGAAATCTTTGGCAGCCCGTCTATGACGTGAATATATATGTGTATGGTATGAATTTAATTGATAGAACATAAGTGAATAAATAAATGATGTAAAATTTCAATGCCAAGAAAGTGGGCACACTTTCCACGCTTTTTGAAGCGATCAACTGGGCAACTATTTATATTTCTGTAATAAGCATTTTCTATGTGATGTCCGGATTATTCGTTCTAGTGTTGAATTGTGGTGTTTAATGAAATTAAGAACTGGGATTTTGTACATAATTAAGCATCGTATCAGCAAAAGGTAGTCCATTGCTGAACAAAGGCCCCATGAATTTCCACAGTTGTGTCGTCATTTAGCGGGGAAGTTGCCAGTACCCAGTAAGCTTAACAGGCGGGTTGGTAAGCGTAAAGTGGCGGCTGTTCCACAGGAAGAACGCTGCTGCCCATGCAGAGAGCTTAGAGACCCTCGAGTCCTATGAGCAATGCTACTAAACTATTAGGCAATTAGTAATGTACTGTGTGCAAATCCTCTTGAACAGCGACCGCGCCGCGACACTTGCTACTAGTTATAATAGTGGTTACAAGCAGGTGTTAGTAGCGCCGTCTGTCTCCGGCTTTATGCCCGCCACTTAACTTCACCACTATATTCACGTGCTAGACGCTTCAATTACTCAGGGATAATTATTTACTACTAGAAGCCGCCCTACTTGTGAGTACTTAATTTAAAATTACTTGACTAGCTTATGATGTTGCTTCTTAGTCTTGGGGTACCGTTTCCTGTCGCAGGTCGGCGATCATCGAGCTGACCGTAACTTGCTTGACTGCCGTGCGGAACAGGGATCTGGTGCTCAGTTTTGAAACTTTCTCTTGATTTCAGCTGAGTGTGTGCGTTCTTTTGGTTTAAGTGTTGAAACGTATTTCTTGGTTATTTGATCGTCTTCATTTTTCAAATCACTTTGGCATCTTAAAACATGTTGTTTCATGTGTCATTTATGTTTGATGTCTCATGCTAATAATAGCTGATACGATGCTTGGATCCGTAAAGCCCAGTTGAAGAGATATTTTAGTCATCATCATCATTTCAGCCAAATAAATCCACTATTGGACCACAGCTTCTACCAAATATCGCCATAACGACCGATCCAGGTTTGTGTTGTGTGCTCATTTAGTTACACAATCGCTGCACGTTTGGCAGATGAGTTGGCGATCGCAGTTGAGATGTAATGACGGCACGGTTGGTGCAGTGGCTGATACAGTCGGCTGCTGCGCTCCGGGTCGTGGGTTCGATTCCCGCATCCAACAAATATTTGTATGATCTGCAGGTAGTTGTTCCGTGTCTGGGTGTATTGTGTGTGGAATTCATGCCTGTAAACGCACCCACGACACTGGAGAAATGCTAGTGAGGGGCAACCTTAAAAAAAAGAGTACTCGAAGGACGCTGCTGCTCATCTCAAGGCTACCCATAATTGCCTTGATGAAATGGCGTGGTGCTATTTTTAGCCGGCACTGTTGAGAGTATATTGTACTGTTGAGAGTATATTGTATTTTAGGCTAATGATAACTTATGGTAATGAATTACTAAGCTCTTGCTTGTACTTACTGTACTTTAAAAGAAAAATTGCTGACACATGTTCACACATTGTGTTTTACAAAAATACTACGTGAACGTAGAGATGTTCCAGCGCGACATATCTTTATAGCAGTAGCAGTACTCGGCAGACGCGGAGCAGCTGCTCGCTGTCGCCGCACTAAGTGGACTGTGAAAGTGTAATGTCGCCGTAAGAATAGTGTGCGTGTGTGTGCGATACTTGCTGACAAGAGCGATCTCCCACTTACATTGTGCTGTACTACATTGAAGCTTTAATATCGTGGAATGTTATCGTGGTGATTTAAGAAGTAACCTAAAGAGGATGTAATGTTTGGCAAAATCTTCTCAGTAACAACTCATCTATTATATAGATATATATATATATATTATGGTACTATATATGGATTTATATATTATTACTAGATATATAAGTATGTTATATGCCGTGTGGTGCCAGCTACGAATAGCACCAACCCATCTCATCCCGAGAGTGCCGTAAAAGCCGACTAAGGGATTAGACGGAGGATGGGCAGCAGTGTCCTTCGAATACATTAACTACTCAACTGCGATCGCCAACCCGTCTACCAATCCCCCAATGAGCATACGACACACTGATATCGGTTGTTCTGGTGATCTTTGAGGGAGGCCTGTGTCCAGCAGTGGACTTTATTCGGCCGAAACGATGAAGTGTTTATTGTGTTTATGAAATATATATATATTGTTCTCAGTTGCTTTTCTTTTATTTACACACTAGCTAGCACTAGCACTCGCGGTTTCACCCGCGTTTAATTTAAAAGAAATTTAGAGTACTTCGACATAGACACTTGACATAGAATGTAAAAAAATATATATTTCAAGGGTTTTATTTTTTTTGCGCGGATACCTAATTATTTTTCTAAAACAAATGTAGCCTAAGTTATTCCTTATAACATCAGTGAAGGTCCCGTCAAAATCGGTTCAGCCGTTTCGGAGATTACCCGGAACAGACAGACAGACGGACGGACAGATAGACAAAAAAATTAAAATCGTTTTTTTGTTATATGTAACGTACATACTTTCATATGCATTTAGTAAAAAGCTGTTATTTTGACATTACAAACAGACACTTAAATTTTATTTATTTGTATTGATTAGTGCACCTGCTATGTTATTCCTGCATCACCCTAAGGTTGACTGGTAGATAACGCCTAAGTCCGCCTATGTACACCTGTTGCATCAAGTTTATATATTTGATGATGTTTAAATAAATAAAATTGTATTATGCATTCAAACAAACTCTGATTCAGATTTCGATCTTTTCCGTTATAGAATATCTCCTAGTGACGACTGTATATCTTTTTTATATAGGATAAGGCCACCATACGTTCCCAACCACTACAACTCCTGTCAGCCAGGATCTACAAAGGCGACCATCGGAAAGAACAACTTCAATGAAGCTCACATATTTGTATGAAAGCTAGGACTAGCACCGTTTCTGCTGCCCGGAGAAGCCTCGATGTTGAAACACCCGATTTTCATTCAAAGCGGCAACACTGAACACTGCTACCCTTTCCACCAGTCACAAGACATTATTAGTATTAGGTGGCGTATCTGTTTATTTAATAACAACGCTTAAAATATAAAACCCAACAGACTAGCTGTGCGAACAGGTCAAGGTTGACATGCTTTTCAGGGATGGCACCCGTAGGCTGATTAGCTAAAAACAGCAACAGTAGACGCGATAGCAGCTATCGCGCAGCCAAGGATCCACCGGTGGCAAACCGTCAAATAAATTGGTATTACGTAAGGCATCGCCCGCCTGCCGCTATTGTGGAAGATGCATAGTTACTAGCGCCAGTAGCAACCGGTGGAACTAAAAAGAATGAACGTTTTTAGTTCATTGATTGTCCGACAGAGGCGCGTCAGAGATCTTCGCTTGTTTAGTCGCTATCGGCAAATAGGTAATACCAAATTGACGCTTGACAGCGGCGTTGGAGCAATTTACGCCTGTTGCAAAGTGCTGCGACTTAGGTAATCAGCCCGGACCTGCCGTCATGGTTTTTTTTTTAACTGAGATTATAATTATTTGAAAAGTGGGAGCAAGATATGATTTTTTTGGTTCGAAACAGAATGATGAAATCTTATCTATGAACCAAAACCAGCGTTTTAGTTATGTCACGAAGCATTAAATGACGATAGTAAATTATAATCTAGTCTGACTATATTATTAACACTTACTTTATTAATATTAATGTCAGTAAGGCCACCAGTAACGACGTGTTCATCTGTGTCATAAGTTAATGTAAATTCAGTGTCGAGCAGCGGAAGCCATCGATTTGAAGGAAAAAATAATTCTCAGAAAACGGCGAAGTTGTGGCAAAGGAAGTAAAGGCAAACAAGTCCATATTAACGAGCTTGTGGTGCAGCCCGCTAATTAGATCAACTATTACACTAGAATGCAAAACCACATACCTACATATTATACGTAATTTCTGTATCAGTAATTAGAGTCGAATTACTAAACAAGAATATACAGCATTTAAAATCGTTTCTAATGGATTTTACACCCTATATTCATCGTAAAAGATTGAGATTTCTGGGCTGTCCTATTTATAAGAACGCTTTGCATACAGTAAGTAAGTCCGTCTATTTCCCCCCATCGTAACAGACATTTGTCTGAACTTTCGCGTTTTCTCCGCTCAACGTGTCTGTGTGAAGATTAAGTACAGAGGTAGTTTGCTAAAGGTACAGGTAAATAAGTATCGCATAGGATAGTACATTTAGCAGTGGCATTAATGACAAGCAGCCGTGTGACGGTTTGTCTCGTTTTGACACATAGCATCATATAGCGTGTCTCCTTTCAAATGAAGCTGGTAGGTTTCATAGTTAAAGAATTGACTTGCAATAAAAACGCTACTGCTTCAATCATCTTATGAGCCTAACGCCTTTAAAGTTCTGGTACAGCCACAGTCCGTCATCATCACTAAAACAAACTTTGACTGCTCAAAAAGGTGTCCCCATAGATTTCTACCACAGTGTCGTCATTTTGGAGGGAATTTGCCGATACTTGTCCGGTACGGTTGGTGAGCGCAATATGGCTTATGTTCCCAGAAGGGATGCTGCTGACCATTTCTCTGGTTTAGAGTCTCTTCGTCGCTCTTTTGCAACATCTACGGGAGGAAATGGCGTGGTGCTATATGCCACCAGACAGAAATTGGCACCAGTGCATCAACGAGTCCTGATCGGGCCATGTACAGCAACGCCCTCGCCTCTCGACGTATCTTTCCTCAGCCTGTTGCAGTTCAGGGCCCAGCGCCTATATCCACCACATATATATTGTAATTTCTTGCTTGTTACTGCGAATATTATCTTGAATAATGTATGTATGTAGGTGTACCGTATCTTACGATCCACAGCTATCACTAACATTATAATTTCTTAAATAAAGCTGTCATTATCATCATTTCAGCAGAATAAAGTCCACTATTGGACAAAGGCCTCCCCAAACGATCCCCACCACAACCGGTCTGGGTATGGTGTGTGCTCTTAGGGGGTGTTTTTGCCATAATTAATACGCTTGGTAAGCGGGATGGCGATCACAGTACAGTTATGAATGTACTCGTAGGACGCTGCTGCCCATCCTCCGGCTAATACCATAGTCGCTTTTTACGACACCCACGAGACGAGATGGGTTGGTGCCATTCATAGCCAGCACCGCACGGCATTTGAGCTGTAGGCTGTGCTGAATTTATTTTGTACTCTCTGTTGAATGTCATGCTCAGCGGTTATCTGTAACGAAATCTGTCAGAGTGATTTACAACCTGCAGATTAACATTATCTTCGCGAATCATCTGCGAAGTTCTTTTGAAATATCATTTGATGTAAAATTGCTTGAAAATTTCTGTTCAAAACTGGCTATCTTTTTTATTATAGGTGCATCAAAGTTAGACAATACTCGTTTATTTTTGAAGTTGAAAAGTTATATATCAAAGGATTTTTATAATCTTAGGTACTTCAATACTCTTACCACTCAGTATCGCCTTTCCGACGAACCTCGTACATGAACTGAACGTAGACTATGTATATTGCAGACTCTCGGCAGGTGCCACATGTCTCATAACTATATACGTAAGTGCTTTATCATTAAATATCATTAAAAGCACTTTGGCTGCGGCAGTGCGGTGCTTTTCCACGTAGCATACTTCCAGCTTCTCTCTTATGAAACTTAATGAAAAGGTGGGGCCTATTCTTAGTAGGGCGACATAATACGCACCTTAAGCTTTCAACGAATAATTGGCGTTTGACATTGCTAATGAATACAATAAAAAAGACATACTTACGATCACTCAGTAGTAGATGGTTATCGGCTGACGAAGACGTACGCCACACGCGCGTTCGGTACTCGTACTAGGGGTACAGTAGATCGGCTGGCGATGAAATCTATAGAGTATTAATGTTCACATTGCTCATATACACTAATATTATAAAGAGGAAAGAGTTGTATTTTTGTAACGAATAAACTCAAGAACTACAGATCCGATTTAAAATATCGTTCATCATTAGAATGCTACAATATCTTTGAGTAATACAGGTTATATTTATTACTAGAAAAAAACAGTGATCTGTACAAAAACTTCAATAATGTAACCCAAGGTGTAATTTTTTTTCCATAAAAGTCTTTCATCGCATGCACTGCGGAAACTATTGATGATAGAACAAAAAAATTATGTGGTGTCGTGGGACACCAGGTAGGAACGAAGTTCCTTCGGCTAATGTAGAATCGACACTTATACACTACTCGCTTGTGTATGCGACTGTCGCGCCTGCGCACGTCTCACTTAACGGTTTTATTCCACGCACTTTTTTCCACGGATTTTTTCTTACGGTTTTACTATCACATTTTTTTCAGTTCGGTCGAGCAAAATCCCTATCCCCTCCAAGCCTGCCGTAAGGAACTTCGTTCCAAAATGTTCTAAAATATTAAAGAACATGTCAATATATCTACAAAGAACTTAGGTTTAGGTATTATTTACATTTTAAAAGTTGATAGAAATGCCGACCGAAATCAGACATCATGTTTACATTTATTCTACGTTTATCCCAAAACGTTTAAAAGAATGTCGTGTCCCGTGCGAAGCTGGGATGGGCAGCTAGTCTTAGACCATTTAACCAAAGGACGCGGCACGCACGACGATTCTCCTCTGCCAAGGTATGAGATCAAACAATCTAACGCGTTTATAAAAACTATTTTGGTAATCGATTTTTAACATAGTTAGAATCGTTTTCACTGTGTAAGGTGCTCCATAAAAAACACAGACCTGTGCAGTTACCCTGTGCAAAAAAATGTCAAATACCTCTAATATACAAACAGAATTAGATTTCATATGAAAGTGTTTTTGACATAATTAATACCTTCTTTCTATTATTGGTTATATGGTCTAAGGCAGCTAGTACAATATATGCGTAATGTTCGGTATACTATTTGAAATAGCCGCAAGCCTAATCGAAAATTACTAATTATTATGCTTGAAATAGATTTATATACTGTAGATATGTAGTATATAACAACTTATGTATTTTAGTGTACGTAGTGTTTGTAGATTGTATGTATATTTATTGAAATATTATCTTGTGTCTTTTTCGATGCGTGAACCCGTGAACGAAGCTTGGGACGGCCTTCAACGAGATGGAGAGACGACCTGGTGAAGGTTGCTGGGAGTCTTTGGATGTGGGTGACATGATTTTCTTTGTTTTTTTAAAAACGTTGCCCCACACTGGGGTTTCTCCTGTGTCGTGGGTGCGTTTACAGACACAAATTCCACACACAGTACACTACCTGCAGATCGTACAAATATTTGTTCCGTGCGGGAATAGAACCCACGACCCGGTGCGCAGCAGCCGACTGTATCAGCCACTGCACCAACCGTGCCGTCTATGTGACCTGTCGTTTTGGATTTCTATGGGGGAGGCCTGTGTTCAGCTGTGGACGTCCTTTGGCTGATTTGTTAATGATGTCGATGACTGGTATGGCGTTAAGTCCTTCTTGTGTAAATAAATATGCAAGTTCAAAACCATAATGTACTCTTTCCGTGTTCAGTGTATCTATACCTGCTGGTAATGTACCGGTTGTTGTTACTAACTTTTCTATCACAAACTGTACGTCGCACATGCGCGGACACCACCGATATGGGTTCTGAGTGGACATGAGTGGCCATGGCCATGGACTATTAAAAAAAATTGACATTGCAAAATCTTAACTGTGCTGGAGTAAATAATCGTTCGTTTTGCCTTTCAATTGCTCCACTGACACAGCGACGCATATCGTTCTTCCGTCAACGCTTCACGTTATAAAGACACACACCGGACCACCTCCCACACGCTAGTACTATAGAACTTCCTCGGAAGTTTAATTAAATAAGCCGCGCAGTGAACGCGGTGCGTCGGAGAATATCAAACGAATCGGATTTGTGTGGGCTGGTGTGCGGTTACCTTGAGTCATGTTCAGGCGAGGAACTAAAACAGTTTGAATGGGCGCATGGCGGTTGGAATGTTCTCGATGTTTTGGTGGATTTTGCACAAGTTAAAATCAATAAGGTGGTATTTTTGTCATACCCTACAACATGTTTAATTTTGAATTATGGTTCCAAAATATTCTATATCTAGTAGTATATATCTACACCTCTAGCGTGTGGTGTCCGTTTAAAAAGTATATAAGCAATATTCCATCTCCTCCGATTGATGTCGTAAAATGTATCCAAGGGACTCTAAACCACAGGGATCAGCAGCAGCGTCTCTTATGTGGAACGGCACCGTTCTGCGCTCACCAACCCGCCTGCTGTGGTGAGTACCTGCAAATTACCCCAAAAATTACAAAACAGTTTTGGAAATCTATGAGGAACACGTTTGTTCAGCAGTGGACAACCTTTGGCTGATATGATGAGCCGTGAAGCTACAAATGTTAGCAAGCATAAACAATGCTTTTACGTGTTTGAAGATGGAAGCTAATGATAGTGAGAGTGACTGCTTAGGAGGCATTTGCTGCATATCCTTTTTTAAATGGTTCCCAGTGTAAAAAATCATCATGAACTTCCTCCCCCCCGGGGAAGGGTGCAGGGGCATGCCGGACTCATACTGTCTAAATTCCCTAGAGCGGTCATCTTCGACGCTGAAGGGGGCTCCAGGTCCTCGTCAGATCACACTAGAGTGCTGCATATACCTTCAGTAGATATGCGGACGGACTAGTACATTACATATACACATTGTAATGTATACCGTTACGTGCGTAACGCCCTTTAGGCACTCTATCTACTAAAATAAACTCGCCCAGTTACCATGGGCGTCACATTCTTCATTCCCACATGCGCGGTGATTTATAGTAACCCGTGACCACTCTCTCTGGAATCGTTGTCCCGAGCCCAGAGCCACGACTTGAGTGTTCGCGAACCGAAAGGCCTATCGGTAGGCGTGCAGAGCAAAAGATAAAGGGTTGACTATACGCCAGGCAGGCACCAAGATGGCTACCTCCTGGCACCTTGCTCTCTGAACAGGATCGGATCGCTCCCAATTCTTCTCGGCGGTCTCCTCTTAAACCACGATGATCTCACAGCACACACAATGAGGATATGACTATAACGCTATAGCAAGTTATAGATCTAGAGATGACACAGAAGTTGTCTTAGATTCGGTAGCCGCACTTTGAAAACGTGACTAATGATACAAAGTTGAATATTATGCAGCTTGCATCCTTCATAGTTATGACCAGCACGAGACGCGGCGACATCTTGGCACCGCGAGCGATCTCGGTTATTACGAGTATTATTGAGTGCAGTATAGCGCGCGGGCGGTCACGCGCGCAGAATGCATCATGCAATAATGTGAGTATTAGCGGGCGGTGCGGACCGGTGCGGACCGGTGCGGACCGGTGCGGACCGGTGCGGACCGGTACGGACCGGTGCGACGCGGTGCAGTGCCGTGAGGGCCGGAGCGATGCGATTTACATGTCAAAGCTTGCCTCACCTCGCCACTAACGGAATTATGCTAAGAAACAACGCGATGTATGTGGTAGCTATTAAATTGGAACTTGACTGTATGAACCGATATACTTCATTAACACGTCGTAGTGTTGAATAATGTCGAATTTGTGTCGTCTACACTGCGGTTAAACGATCGAAGTTCTTACTTATACGTTAAACTGGAGAGTTTTAGTAGAGTGTCAGTTAATTAACAGCTGATACAGATTAAATATCAAACGAGATAATATCAGCCTGTTGTCCCACTGCTGGGCAGAGGCCTATAGAAGAGGAACGAAAGTAGCTCACCACACTTGGTCAGTGCGTGTTGGCAAATACAGACATCAGATCAGGATTCCTAACGATGTTTTCCTTTAACGTCAAAGTCAGCAGTGGCTTAGATTAACTAAGAAATTACATATGACATTGAAAAAACCATATTTGTACTTGCCCGGTTTAGAACGCACATTCTAATGCTTAAGAAACAAGCCCACAAAGGTCTAGGCTACCACCACACTTTTAAAATAACCCCTTTAAAATAGGAGAGAAAAGAGAAAGAAAGAAAATAAGTTTATTTGACACAGATAATGTGGTACACATAAACTGAACAAAAAAAACTACAATTAAAACACAAGGAAAACATTTTTGTGTACCGCACAGCTGCGCCAAACAGGCCCAGAAGGCTTACCATGAGCTCTTAGTCAATTGAAGACCTCAACTGATTTTATATAGGGACTACAATTCGAGATCAGTCTATACTGGATATTTATAGCTTGTAAAGGTCTTCAATTGACTCGTATTAAGAGCTCATGATAAGTCTCCAGTTCAGCGAAAATGCCAGACCACTAGTGCCTGGCGCTGGTTTTCAACTGGGGTGCAATTCCTTAAGGTCAAACATCCATACATCCTTCAATACAGAATTAGAATGATGGTGAAAACCCAATATGCAATACACGTTTGAAGCTATTCAAGGACACGTTGCAGACGGTGAGCCATGAGGACGAGTCTTAAGGAATACCAAATTGGGTTTTCACCGTTATTTTAATTTTGTATTCATAGATGCATGGATGTTTGAGATTAAGGAATTGCACCCCTGGACCTTAAGTAGTGACGTGTTACGGATGTCAATCAGTTTTGTAGAACATGGATAAATAAAACTACCTACGTGTAGCAAATAACAATAGTGAAAGTAGTATGTAGATAAGTAATAAAATAGAGCAAATGTGAGTTGTTATGTTTAGAAGAACTAAGTGGTGTACAAATACAGCCATCATAAACTAAAAATATAATAAATTAACAAAAATACGGAACTGTTTCGAGCGATGGCTGTGCATTAATCCACAAAATTCCCAACACGCTGCAGGCGGCCGAGTGCGACCGGCAGTGTAGCGGCAGTTCATAATTTCAATTTTAACGATAATATGTGTAACGAAATAACTTAAAATAACCTATTCAGTGATTGGACGTACCCTTCCTCCAGCTATATATACGAAGCGGCTACCATCTGACCTGCACAATCCCTAGGGAAATTATATCATTAAAGATAATTTGATTAGTTCAATATGTTTTATGTAAACGACATCATCTGAGTCCGCTCTTATGTATTTATATAATCGGAAAAAATAAGCAGTCTTGATTGATGGCACGGCAGTGGCTAAGTGCATGGCTTTCTGTGGTACGTGTCTCGAGTTCGATCTCCGCATGGGACAAGTATTTGTCTGCATATGTTTGTATCGGATTTGAGTGATTATGTATGTGAGATTTAGGTATGTGTGCTGTATATAAGTAGAATGGGTGGCTGATGAGGACGAAATGTTCTCGAGTGGTGACTGCGTCTAAGACACAGCGTGAGCAGATCCCCCAAGAGGTGGACCGACGTCCTGGTGAAGGTTGCGGGAATCCGCAGGATGTGAGCAGCAACAGGATCGTGGTGTTTGGGGGAGGCCTATGTTCAGCAGTGGACGTTTTCCGCCTGAGTTGATGACTACAACGATACGATCGACAAGGGAAGTCCAAGAGTAAAACAACATTGTACAAAATGTATGTTTAAGTCTCGCAACTTCAAAATAATGAGAGAGACTTCTTTAAATCCCTAGTTTCTAAAAACGTTGAAGCACTAAATCCTTCACCAACGACTTGAGTTATATTTCTCATTTGATACAGAGCAAGCCTAGTCTCAAGTTAGTACTATTTTGACGGCAATATATTTTCTTTCAGGCGATTTGAATACCGCTCAGTAGTCAAAGTGGGCGCGGCGCCGAGTGGGGTCAAGTGCTCGCCGAAGGAGAGGCGCACTACACATTGATTATCGACGGCGCTATCGGTAGCTACATCGTGTCGAGCCACCAACAAATTCGTAATGATCGCATTAAAAGTATATATACATGGACCTCAGTGATGTAGCTATAACCAACGACCTTTGAGGGCCAAGCACGTGTTCATACTGCAACAAATTATGTCTGTCATGGTCCACTGTGGCGGAGCCTCCTCTAAGGTGCGCTACAACAGCCGGTTCTCCGGCTTCCCCCCGCAGTCTGCCCCAGGGATTCGTATAAGTCATTCGTATTGCGATGTATTTAATTATTTATCTTTGTTATTTGTGCATATGGTGTTTACGTTTAAGTAGTTGTTACAATGTTTGCTGACACCTAAACTTCATTGTTTTCTACGAAAAATTAGTATGGATATGTCCTCTTGAATAAATTTAAAGAATTCCGGAATTCCGGGATCATAAAAAGCGTTAAAAGATTCTTAATTTTAATAATCTATTCGTAGTCAATATTGTTCTAGTTGTTTTTGTTTTTTGGTAGACTATTTCACGACGAAATGTCCATATAATGTTAGCTCTCTACTCTCTACTAGTATAATCGCACCCTAATTTCCGATAGCTACTAATAACGGTGTAATAACTACTTAAATACTTATTTTACTACATGTATTCAGAGACCAATAAATTTTTGTCGGTAAACTAAATCCGAGTACATAAATAAAATAAATGTCCTCAATCGACTTGTGTAGGCATACTTGATTATTATATCTGGATCTTAAAAATTGGAAAATAATGGCCTCAAAACGGCTTGGTAGACCGAAGAAATAGCTTAAGCTCTTAAAATGATTATATCTCGGATATTGTAAGGTCTCTACAGGATGGTACTGTACGGTGCACTTAATTACCGATATCTCTTCATTCAGCTCGGGGGTCTTTTCAACGTGGGTTTGATGCTGGGGTTCTGTCCACGTAATCAAGGATTAAAGCGTGAGCACTGACGCTCATAATGTTCAAGATGAATGAATTGATGAAGCCTAAAGAAAAACATCTGTGAGGGCTATTGTTGACGACGTCGTTATAATGGAGCTTTTGAGTTCGATCTTCGACGTCTTGAGTACAATGAAAGTAGATCTAGGACAAATCTTAGAAATAAGTGTCCCCTTAGTAATAACTAAGGATTATTATTTTCAATTGGGTCATATCAGGCGTTAGGAGGACTCAGAAGCCCGAAGTTTAAACTGATATTGAGCTGCATCAGGTTAGAGCAGAATCAAACCTACTCTGGGGACTGGTTGATCATGATGATAATAATTAGATCCGTGGTTATAAACTATTTACATGTATGTATTTATTTATATACACTTCATTGTACACCAGGTCACAATAACAAGCAAGACAATGGGCGGTCTTATCACACACAGTGATCTCTTACAGACAACCTTTGGATGGATATGCGAGATAGGAAAGAGGTAACGGGCAATCTAGGTGTACATTATGTATAATATGTATACTTATTATTACATAAATATATATGTAAATGTACACTAGTATAATAATTAATAAATCATAGGGGCTACATAAAAATACAAATAAAGATATTGAAAGGAAATTATTAATTAATGAATAAATGGAATACCAAATGAATGTGACACATAACATTCATTTATTGTCTTTGTAAAATTGGATCTGTAATAAAATGTATAGTATGTATTAGATCACAAATTTTGTTGAACGTTAATATGATGGTACATAATCATACATAACAGCCCATTATAATAATCATAAAAATCATAATTATTACTATTCCACTGCTGGGACCCTGCGTCCCTGTTCTCAAATTAGAATGGTAATTAGTTAGTCTACCATGCTGGCCTAGTGCGGGTGCGGACTACACACACTATTGAGAACATTTTGGATCCATGAGGTGCGCAGGTTTCCCCACAACGTTTTGCTTCACCCTTAATGCAAGTGATAATCAAACTTTGATTCGCAGATGAATCCGAAAATTTGGAGGTGTGGGCCGGAATCAAACTCGGTCTGAGTTCCCTGAGTCTCCTGTATGAAACGTAATCGTTCAACCACTAAGCTATCACAGCTACACTAAATTGATATAAAAACTAAATTTATGTACATTTCCATATTTACCATACCTAGGTACTTGTTAATGGTCCCTGTCCACCCCCGGCTGCGTCGGACTGGGTCGAAGAATTGGGGATTTCGGAAGGGGCCGAGCCATTGGCTGCCTGAAGAGTCGCAACACCGCACCGGGTCCGGACGGCATTCCGGGCCGCGCGTGGATTCATGCACTGCAGTCTCTAAGAAACCGCTTGAGGCGACTGTTTACCAGTTCGTACTGACCGGCTGGAAGGAAGCCTGCTGAGGAAGGAAGAAAGGCCCACAAAGGCTCCTTCTGCATATACACGAAGACTCGTTGAGCACCTGTCGCGAGTAAGTCCCGACCTGGCTAAAAGTCAGTATGGCTTCCGGCAGCGGCGGTCCACCATCGACGCGATTCTTTGCTCTCTACTCGCTGTGGAACAAGCAGTGTACCGGTGCGGTAGGGTGGCCTTGGATGTAAGTCTAGACATCGTCAACGTCTTCAACTCCATCCCGTGAGGCGCGATTTGTGGGCACTAGTACATCATAGATGCCCTCTCCTCCTACCTGCAGGGCATCATAGGGGACTATCTGTACGATAGGCATATTAGCTATATGGGCACGGACGGTAGCGTGAAGCGGAGGGAGATTTGTCTACGGGAGCGTCGTGTGGTCCGTGGCCCTCTACGGGGCGCCTATATGGTCATCCCGGCTGTTAGGCGTCCAGCGCTGCAGAAATCAACTTCACGGTCTGCAGCACAGAGTGGCTATACGGATCGCACGGAGATACAGGAAGGTGTCCTACGAGGCGCCATCTCTCCTGGCGCGCTTTCTGCCTTTCGACATCCAAGCGGAGACGGATGCGTCGGTCCAACATGCTCCCTGCACCAAAGCGGTGAAAGCGTGCGTGCGACAGACTGCGGCGACGGGCTCGACGACGCGCCCTCGAGATGTGGGGACATCGCCTACGGTTGCAGTTCGCGACCAAGCGCGTCGTCGAGGCCGATTACTGTAAATTGTATGCCACTGTAGGCTTCTTTGTCCTCTCTCAGTTCTTCAAGCAGAGCCTCCATCAGTCCTCTGACGGAAAACTTAGTAGCGCAGTATGGAACCTGGTTACGAAAGCTGACTACATCAGACATGGACGATAACAGTAGCAGTATATCTATAGTATGTAGATTTTGCCGTGTGGTGCCGGCTCAGAATGCCACCACCCCATCTCCTCCCATGGGTGTCGTAAAAGTCGACTAAGGGATTAGTCGGAGGATGGGCAGCAGCGTCCTTCGAGTACATTAACAACTCAACTGCGATCGCCAACCCGCCTGCCAAGCGTGGCGATTATGGCAAAACCCCCCAATGAGCTCAAAACACATCCATATCGGTGGTTGTGATGATCTTTAGGGGAGGCCTGTGTCCAACAGTGGACTTCATTAGGCCGAAATGATGATGTAGATTTTTATGTATGTATTTCTTATTATTAAATTTTTGTAATTTACCTTTTTTGTATCTCTTTTCGATGCAGTTTTTTATACCACTTACCACTTAGGTGGCAAACAAGCATACGGCCCACCTGATGGTAAGCGGTTACCGTAACCTATGAACGCTTGCAACACCAGCGGCATCACTCGCACGTTGCCGACCCCGAAAAAATCATTTCACGCCCTTTTTGATGAGCCCCATGCTGTAGTCTCGGGGAAAACCCCAGTAGGGAGCGGATTCCACAACCTGAGCATGCGCGGGAGGAAGTTCCTCTGAAACCGTACGGTACGAGACCATTTTGGCTCTAGGGTATGTGGATGAACTCCCCGCCGATGGCGGGAGGTGCGATGGTAGAAAGTAGCCGTTGGCATCATATTGAACAATTACTTAGAACACTGTCCATTGTACAAGCGGTAGAACACACACAGACAGGCAAAATCTTTCCTCAGACTTACGGCTACAACCCTAACTGCACGCTTTTGTACCGAAGGGTCCACGATGGTATCCAGGTGCTCCTGCCCATAAGTGGCTGCAATACTCAACATGAGGCCGAACTTGCGACTAATAAAGCAGCAGTCTTTACCCCGCTGTGAAGTACCGCCTTGCTTTGTTGAGCACACAAGTGGACGCACGCAAGTTTTTGGAAGCCAGCTTGGCCTTTTTTAACCCAAAGGTTGACTGGTAGAGAATGCCATATAGCATTAAGTCCGCCTTGTGTGTCATCATTGTGCATAAAAGTATAAATAAATAAATAATAATAGTCAGCACCATTTGTAGCACAAAACATTTCCCACAGTTCCGTATTTAGTTAAGTTTGAAGTGCTCACCGCCCGGCGCCCGCCATTAAGTTTGTCTCAACTCCGAAGTGTTTGCAGCGCATCGTTACGTATAACATTACGCACTATTGTCGTACCATGAAGACATCTGAACAGCATCAAACACGTTAAACCAACACCAATAACATGCCATACGTTCAGTCATTTAGAATTACGGACAAAGCAGTAATGTGCTTAATAGCTTTCAAACAACATCATATCCAACACAATAATATGCAATAATGAGTCTTATATGTAACGTGTTAAAGTTCTATGTGTGTAGATTGTTGGCAATGGTGATCCTTCAACCGGGGGTGCTCGTAAACTTGTGAAGTGAACCCGTTATGCACAACGACACCACTTTGTGATGCGTGTTCCATAACGAGGTTATCTACATATTTGGACCTTATTGTCGATTGAAGACTTTGGTTACAAATCCTCAGACAATAGAGTAATTTAGTCCAACAGTGACCGATTGTCTTGCTAACTCTAACATCCTGATTATAGCAGATCTAAGTTAGATCGATCAGTTTCCTGCAGATGGCTAAGGTGAGCAATGCTGATACAGGCATGTACAGCGCGGGCGGGAATGGGCACCATCAGCCTGCTCTGACGAATATATAAATTTGCTCTTACCAGACTTTAGTTAAACTGCTCGTGTATATAGATTATGATAAAAACAATGTGTTCTCGGGATTATACGAGTACTTTCAACACCTTCGCAGAGGTAGTCCTGTAATGAAATGGCCTTCTTCTTTTCAATCAGAAAATGTAAAAGTGTTTTTTTAGGACTTGGACCTTATTACCATTTAAATCACTATCATCATTATAATTATCAACCAAAGGACGTTTAGTGCTGAACAAAGGCCTCCTCTATAGATTTCCACAATAGCACCGCTTTTTTTTGGAGAATCGGTCTGTACTCACCACTCTGAGCAGGCGGGTTGGAGAGCGCAGTGTGGCCACTGTTGCACAGAAAGGACTGTTGCCTATCCCTCTGGTTTGGAGTCCCTTAGGCGCTTTTCCGTTGGTGTGGTGCTATATTCTTAATTCGGACACATAAATGATGTATTCTATTGTATTGGATTCCTTCGATGATTGGTATCAGACAGTAACCGTCCGCTGCTGACCTTCTTAAACACCGTTACAATGAGCGGTCGTAAATAGCCATAACTTTGATTAACTGATTCTATTTTTTTGTTTACGGTTCAAAATGGTATCGTCCGTAGTTGCGTGCGGTTCACGGCAAAGAGAATAGACCACCCCTCTCTACCTATGGGTATCGTAAATGGCAACTGCGGGTTGATGTCAACAGGATGGGCAGCCGTATTCTCCCATGTGCTAATAACAATATTTGCGGGCTGATGAGTGTATTGTGTATCGTCCTACATGAATTTTTATTTTTTATTTTTTTGTGTGTGACACATAAGTTCATATTTGAGAATATCACCTTGAAGTGCATTTCTATTGTTAAAGTCTCTCTGATCAAAACAAGGTGAAAGTCACAGTAAAGGCTGGAGGATTCGTTTTTCAAACCCTTCAAAGTAAAATAAAATAGAATGAACGTATTTTTTTTTGTTGTTTAAAGGCATTATAATAACAAAAAATTGTTTGGTTTTTCCATTCAAATTCAAAAGAAATAAAATAAACCACGCTGTATTATTTTAGAATTCAAGCTTTATTTTGAATCAGCGTAAGATCGTTATCGTGTCCAAATGGGATCTTAGACGGTAATGGTTCTCGAAAATCCAGCAAATATACATTTTCACGAATATGGTTTTCGTAAGTAGGTCGTATCTTCATAAACACGACCATTGGATATTTCATACGGAGTGGCCACCGCGGTCGGCAGACGTGCCATTATTGTTCGTATGGTGCGACCAGAAGCCCAGTTCTCGTAATTAATTTACGGCATGAGTAAAAGTTGACCGTACTTAAATTATGAACTGACAAAAATTGGTATTCTGCTCCTTTTAAAGTTCAGTTGGATTTCAATATAATCTTAATCTAGTCTCATTTCAAAGTCAGTTTTGACGTTCTTTAATAACAATTTTAGAACCTGTGTCAGTCAAAATGTTAGTAGAATACCGTTTTGGCTTCGTTCAACTTTGGCTCTATTTTCGATCTCATCGCAGTGTAAGTCCACGTTAGTCGTTGTTTTTTAGTTAAGGAGAATACCATTTGTGTCATTTACGAAATTGAGAATAGGTTGGAACTATATTTTCAACATTTTAAACGAGAATTGGCACTCAGTTTAGTGTTCGACTAAAAGTATCAGCATTGTTCCATTCCCGGAACACAAAAAACATTTTGCATTGCTAGATTACCATTGTCCGTACTCATATATATATAGACCGCATATGAAATAAAACCGTAAACGTCACGTGGTCTGCGCTCCACAGTACGCTGTGGCTAAGCAATTGGCTTTCTGCGCTAGAAGTCGTGGGTTCCACACCCGCTCTAATTCAATATGGCCATTCGATATTTATTAATAATAACATTATATTCAATTCCAGCCTAAAATCATCCACTACTGGACAGAAGCCTCCCCCAAAGATTGTCACAACGACCAGGTTTGTGTTGTGTGCTGTTGGCAGACGGGTTGGTAATCGCAGTTGAGTTACAAATGAAGTTGAAAGATGCTGTTGCCCATCCTCCGGCCAATCCCATAGTCGCCTTTTACGACACCCACGGGATGCAATGTGGTGGTGGTATTCTAAGCTGGCACCACACGGCTAAAATTATATTGGTTAATCTTTATTTTTATATAGAATAATTGTTAAAACAGCGTCCTTCGAGTACATTAACAGCTCAACTGCGATCGCCAACCCGCCTGCCAAGCGTGGCGATTATGGCAAAACCCCCCAATGTGCTCACAACACATCCATATCGGTGGTTGTGGTGATCTTTGGGGGAGGCCTGTGTCCAGCAGTGGACTTCATTCGGCCGAAATGATGAATTGTTAAAACCTGCGCGTGGTTCAACCAACATGCGGGAGCAGAGAGGACGAGTTATAGAAATAGGTTCATTTATGGTTCATACAAAAAATATAGGTTACAGTAATGTGAGTCAGCTAACATTATCAACTAGACATTAATAAAGTTTGATGTACATAAATCACAACAATAATTATGTTAATAACGTTTTATTTTTGTGTCATATTCAAAGTTCCAAGACTTACATAATATGGCGATGGATTTGCCTTGTACTGATAATATATATGGGAGCTAATAAAGGTAGTGTTACATGCAAATTGTGGGCTGTGGATGTACGGTAGGATACCGGCTACCGGCAGCAGACACGTAATTAGTCATCGTAGCTTGGGTACAGGCGAAGGTCATAATTTAATTGCTATATCAAATCTATCATAATAAAAAGCTATAAATACGTAGCTACCTGGTATCTTCACCCTCTCCGCTCTGCAACTCCCTCTCGCCGCCATAAATGTGAAGATGAACGGCTTCTAATCACTGATCTTAGCTTATGTAGGTGCACATATACCCTTGTATTATATGTTCTCTCTTCTCCGAGAACGTTAACGTTACTCATTATATTCCTTCTCGTTGTAATACTTCCCACTGCGACCACTTACCACTTAAAGAGGTGTATCGCCTTTCACATCATCATGGTCATTACACCGTCATGGTGGTCACTAATAATAAAATATAAAAATCAATCAAACAAAAATCTCAAAAAATATAAAAAACAAAGACACCAGTAGAAAAAAGAAAAACAATTGAACCGTACGACTTTGCTTTATGTTCGTAGATTATTATCATTTTTGAGAAATATTTTATAAATATGCAAAGATTGATTGACGTGAACACCAAACAACGTTGCCTTATACTTGACATTGGTGAAATTGTGGAAGAGTGTAGAGTTACAGAAGCCATAATCTAAGAAAAGAAGAAGCAGACGCCAGTATGGCGGCTGGAAACACATGCCATCCCAACTGCAAGCCTTCTGTGATTTTAGGTCAGAGTTAGATAGTTAGTCTAAGTAGATCGATATTTTGGATAATGTGAAGATAAATGATCAAATTCCTGACTAAGTTCAACTTCTAACCTTTTTTTACAAGGCTGGCCTTACAAATTAAATGCTATACATATAGTACGAGCTACATACCAGGGGCTCCTTAAATACAGAGATAAGATAACAGTTTAGTCAACAAAAAGTTGTGAGATAAGGCAGTGGACTCAAGTTCATAAGCTGTTGGAGATAAGTGATGCGAATGGCTGAGCGGTGACGCACATATTTCCAACGTAATTATTATGTTCCTATAAACTATAATAAATATATATATCTTGTTTTTTATTCTTTCTATTTTACCGATAGTAACGTTATCCTCAGAAAAGTTCAGCCATCAAAAGTCACTTGTATACATATTATCGTGTTGTGAGCCCGCGGTGCTCCCAGACAGCTCTCTGATAGACGGCTGACTGAGTTGCACGCGAGCTGCCCTGTCACGGGCAAGCGGAAAGTGTAGGCGTTGTAGACGTGCAATGCGCTACCGCTGTCGGTACTGACGGTGACTGCCAATGCAGGCTCAGCACAAAAGCTGTGATTTATGGCAGTTGAAAATACTGCAAACTTAATACCGAAGACTTTGGAAAGACGTTACTTTAAGGCTTGTAATATAAATGGGATAGCCATTTATCTCGTTTAAGAGGTTACAGATTTGATATTTTTGAGCACGCAATGTATGGTAAACAATGCGATCAAAATGTTATGTGATTAAATGATCTGATATTATTATGTTAGTGAGAGGGATGACCTCATCCGTGTACTTTAGTGAAACAACAGCCGTTTAGTTTTTATTACCATTGCAGTTTTATGTAAAAACAAATAGTTTATTGTGTTTTAATTGAAAAGAATTTATTGTTTTTTTTTAAATTTAATTTTAACATAGACGAAATAAATATAGGTATGTTATAGTGAAATTAGTGAAATATATAAAAATGTTAAATATATAAATATATATAAACAATTAATTTATAAAATACTATTTTCTAATGCTGAGCGTTTCAGAATCATGTGCTGAGCCCATGGTATCAGATTTTGTTACAATCTCACTTACGATATTTTCCGTCTTCTCAGTAACGCACAAAGAAAACATTTCTGAAGTTTAATTACCATCTACAACAACGTTAGTTATTTACCTAAATATCAATATAATCTAAATGCGTACCTAAAGTACTCGTTAACTAGAAAATAGCTCATGTGAAGCACCGAGCGTGTGCGACCGGACGCTACCGAAACAGTTTGTAAACAACACGCCGCTAGCCGGCACCCCGGCGAGCGCGCTGTGGAACTACGACCACAACCCCAGGAACAAACATACTTTCCACACCAGCTATCTGAAAGTTCACAGATAAATGCCGCGGAATTATTTACTTTACACTTTTAATATCGCACATTTAACAAATTAATAATTTTATAAAATATTATTCAATATTATTCAATAGTCTATATTAAAACGTAAACGCTCACTAGGATTGCTCTTGTGCTCCATTGTGATCTTACGAGGACCTGGAGCCACCCTTCGGTGCCGAAGATGACCGCTTCAGTGGTTTTAGCCGGTAGGAGTCCGGCATACCCCTTCGCCCTTCCCCTGGGCTAAGGAAGATCACGTAGAATTTTCACTGGACACCAATAAAAAAAGGATTCCTCTTGTGTCGTGAGTTAGAAGTACACCCAGACCAGCTAGGTATGTTATCGACTAGTCTCTCTGACCAAAGAAGTATTTAAATTTAGGCAGGAATGTTTAAAAAGACAGTGGATAAAAAAAAGCCAATATTGGATATGCGGGCAAATAGACAAGAAGATTATTAACGGTTTTTGGAATCATCATTATCATAATTTCAACCGAAACACCGAAAATTGCCTCAACGCCCGGTATGAGCTCATTGAGGGGTTATGCCATAGTCACCAAGCTTGGCAGACGGGTTGGCGATTTCAGTTGTGTTATAAATACACTCGAAGGGCGCTGCTGCCCATCCTCCAGATAATCCTACAATCACAATTTACGACACCCACGGGATGAGATGGGCTGGTGGTATTCTTAGCCGGCACCACACGGCAAATTTTGCATGTTTATGAAATATATTTGTTTAATGTCGTATTTTGAATTCCCTACGGTACCCGTTCTAAAGAATTCCATTTATCGCATACCAACAGTGGTCACAATGAATCACCTACAGTCTACTATTTTCACATGTTACGAACTGTAAAGTGCGCTGTGGTGATGAATTTACAACGTGTTCGAGCAGAGGCGAGTGTACTGACTGAGTCACGGGTGCCGCTGCCGACAGACATGACATATGAGGAACTGTACCACTTTAATACTATGTCCATTATTCATATTGATGTACGCGATTGAAACAAGACAGGCTCATCGATCTGGTTCCAATCTCGTTTTGCTAAGGATACGATTTTAGATCCGTAAATATTTTACTGATTTATTTTATTTCTTAAGAGATATTTCGTTTTATGTACCAGGTTCTATGCTATTATTACCATCGTCCGAGTTATTTACAGATTCCGTGTAATTCCCAGATTAAGAATATAGCACCACTATGTCTGGATGCCGAAAATGCTGACAACGAAATGGTCCAGCAGCAGCAGACTCTTCTGTGGAGTAGCAGCTATTCTGCGCTCACAACGCTACCTGCTGCTACTACACGATTGTGGAAATTTATGGGGGAAGCTTTTGTTCAGCAGTAGGTAAACGTTCTTTAAATAATATGATGATATATAAGCTCTAAGTGCTCTAGTTACATTCTAATTACATTATCACATGTTTTCGCATGTTTTTATTATTACTATTGGTACCAGTGCTTTACTGCATTGGAGTGTTTTTTATTTTATTTATTCTTTATTGTATACAAGTATTTTAATTTAAACAATAAATACAAACAAACTTTTATGTACAAAGGCGAGCTTAACTCAGAATTTAGTTTTCTACCAGCAAAACCTTTGAGTGTTAGAGAGATTGTGTCATATAAGAGGGCCAAGATACTTGTACGTAGTATAAAATCAAAGTTACAGTTAAAAATAATAATAAAAAAGCCTTATATCATACAAATATGATACCATATAATATGCTTAGAAGTATATAAATAAATTAATATTTATAATTATGTTATATGTATAAATATATTATAAATATGTCCAACTATGATATATATATATAAATATATCATTTCCTTTCTATATATATATATATATATATAGAAAGGAAATGATATATATATATATATATATATATATAGAAAGGAAATGCTTCTTAACTTTTGTCTTGAAGGTGTTCAGAGTACGGGTGTCACGCAAAGAATGAGGTAGCGAATTCCATAGACGTACTGCACGTATGGTGAAAGAATTGTCATAACGACTGGAAGTGTGGCGAGGAGTTCTAAGGAGTAGAGAAGAAGCTGAGCGACAGGCACAAGATACTCAAAGCGCTCACGAAGATAGACAGGAGAATTTGGGTTATGGAGAAAAGAGTAGAGAAGAGAGAGTATATGACAATCACGGCGCCTCCGAATAGGTAGCCAATAGGTGTTCAAGGTGACTAAATCTTACTTTGTTTACAGTACGCGCGTGCGCATCGCTTGTTGTGGCACACGTCTCGATATTTTCATCGCCATCATTATGACGACACAAGACTGATCTTTTTTCTCATATTGATGATCGGCACATTGTACCGCAGCCAGAAAGATTTTTAGAACCAGTCTGTTTATATCACTATTTACATACGGAATCGCGTCTCGTGCCATGACATGGTTTGAGATTAGTATCACGCGATAGTGAATCTTCTGCAGGTACCTATGTATTTTGTAGCAGTATACTAAGATAACACAAGCCTAAGTTAGCTCTGTGCTGTGTACAAACCGACGTTGTGTGTATCACTATGAAAATAATGCCCATATTAGCTACGTTCCGTTTAAAATCATTTTGGGATATTCATACACCGAACTTTGGTTATTTGAAACAATAGATTAGCGGTTGAACAAATATGTACTTATCTTATCAAACGCAGTATTTGAACTTCGCTGAGATGACAATCCGTGTGGTGCCGGCTAAGGTTAGTACCAACCTATCTCATCCCGTAGGTGCCGTAAAAGACACGAGGACATGGAGCCCCCCTTCGGTGCCGAAGATGACCGCTCCAGTGGTTTTAGCCGGTAGGAGTCCGGCGTACCCCTTCGCCCTTCCCCGGGGTGAAAGAAGTTCCATGCTGAATTTCCAATGGACATCAATAAAAAAAAAAAGGTGTCGCAAAAGACAACTAAGGGATTAGCTGGAGGATGGGCAGCATCGTCCTTCGTGTACATTAACAACAAAGATTATTAACACTCATTGAAATGCATACATCAACTTACTTCTGGAGCAGAATTTAGTGGCAGATCGCTAACGGGCCAGTATGGTGACGTACTGCGATCGCCAACCCGCCTGCCAAGCATGGCGATTATGGCAAAACCGCCCAATGAACTTCATGGACAAACCCAAACCGGTAGTTGTGGTGATCTTTGCGAGAGGTCTATGTCCGGAAGTGGACGTTTTTTTTGGCTGTAATTAGGATAGAAGATGATGATGATGAAGAAGATGGGGATAAAGATTACAAAAATAACTTTTGACACTGGATAAGAAACTACTTGTGTTTCATAGTCGATATAATATCTTCAAACACGGGCCTACACATTAAACCACCAATATTAAATGCATACATCACCACACTTGATAAGAGGAATGGTGAACTCCGTATAAGCAAACTCATTCCAACTAAAGCCTTGTATCAGTAATCAATAGGTAAATGATCACCGCGGGTGCGGTCGGTACTACCATCAGGAAGGACGTCGCTCGTATGCCGTTCTCACAATTTGCAAAACTGTTTTTTATAGTTAGTGAAAGCCATTAACACTGCAACCACTGCTGTCACCAACATGCTTCCATAGAGTTGAGACTACACGTATTTAGAACGTGGTATGGGGAATAAGCTGTTGTGTTCCTCCATAGAAAAGGGAGGATCCCCTAAACTGGCGGGTATTATGGTTGGCTGGCCCAAGGATTAGTGTTGGGTGCCTATATATATGCAGCGTTGTGCGAATGCTTTACATGTGCGATTCGATTGACGTATTCGGAGAATTGCTCTTAATGTTCAAGTAGATGTAGCTGTAAGCCGTTGTTATATAATGGCGATGTAAGTGTCACCACAGTGGTATCTGGCATTAGTCTTCGTTGAGTAGATTATATCATACCCGCTATTGATTGTGAGATGCGCCAGCAATTAGTACCAGTGAAAAGTGCCTCACACGAGCCAAGTGCGCTGTCGGCCGGCGAACAGTACCGCTAAGGCGTCACTGCACGCGCTGTCCCTACATCGCACTGCCAACGCTACTATCCGGTACCACACAGACTAGCGATTCTTTAAAGCCGTCGTCCAACACACATACCTTTTTTTTGTTGGGCTTCTCGCATTCACTTTTGGGAAGTGTGGTTGCTTAACCGGTTGCTTCTGGCGAAGCCAAAAGAGGCCTCCAGCCAGGCTTTAAGCTATTAAGTATTTCCACAAATATGTCGTCATTTTGTTGGGAATCTCTAGTACTCACCACGCTTGGCAGTCTAGTTGGTAAGTGCAGCATGGCTACTGTTTCAGAGAAGGAATGCTGCTGTCCATCTCTCTGATTTTGAGGCTCTTAGTTGTTTTATACGTCATCCATGAAAGAGGTAATGTGATTCTTCGTCCGGAGACTCCACAGGACCGGAAGCAGCAGCCGTTTACACGGAATACAGTAAGAAAATGAGTACTCATTCGCGACTTAAACTACGCTAACACATCAACAGAAATTAATATAATACATAATCAGCCCATTACTGTCCCACTGCTGGGCACGGGCCTTTTCTCACGACGAGAAAGGTTAGGCTTAAGTCCACCACGCGGGCCTACTGCGGGTTGGCGGACTACAAACAACCATTGTGCACATTTTGGAGCCTTTCCAGGTGTACAGGTTTCTTCACGATGTTTTCCTTTACCGTTAACGCAAGTGATAATGAAATTCTGATCCACACATAAATCCTTAACAATCTCTCGGAAGACATGCCTGTGGCGACCGGCAGATATTTACACGATCCGATTCTTTAGGTATGCATCGCGTTGTTCAGCTAGGGCACAGCCTAACGTGCTACCGAGCACACCTATTATATTCAGTAAATTAATTAATAACATTTTTGCTCAATTTCTTTTTGTTACTGATGTAAAAGCACGTAATTTCAATTCTGTATTTGTTTGTGTCTAAATTGCTCTTTATTGAGAAGAACTAAAGTTGTCGACATAGCTGAAAGGATTAGTAAACTGAAGTGGTAATGGGCAGGGCACATTGCTCGTAGAACCGATGGCCGTTGGGGCACAAAGGTTCTCGAATGGAGACCGCGCACCGGAAAACGCAGCGTGGGACGACCTCCAACGAGGTGGACAGATGACCTGGTGAAGGTCGCTGGGAGTCGTTGGATGAGAGCGGCATGTGAGCGCTCGTTGTGGAAATCTAAGCCACCGATTTTATTTTTATGACACCGTCGAACGCAGATGTCTGTATGTACACATCCTAATGCATGTACCTACCATCAGCCCATAGCCCGCGTGTAGTGCCCGGTGCGCCGGCCCCCGCGCGGCTCCGGGGGCGCCGACCCTCCCGGCCCGACTCAGCGCTGTGGACTGCAACTGTTATGACTGACACCGCTCGTAAACAACACGCTTTATGACGTCATCGTCAGCTTTGATCTTGATGGATCACTGCGGACGCATGCGGTGCCCTACAACGCGGCCTCGTGTTGTATGGGAGCGCTTCAATCATTCAGTGACATTCACAAGCGTTATTTCAAATGAGAGCAGCTGGTACATAATACTGTTTTAAAGTCAGCTATTAGTTATCAAGAAATCTAAGTAACCCACAAGTACCTTAATGCTAGTTATCGAGACTTATTTCCTGTAACTCGGTTTCTAGCTCCGCCTTCCTAGAATCATTAAATCGGTCACGATAATAATAGGAAACAATAAATATTGCGTGCGCCGCCACCTCATTCATAATTCGTGTTTAACTTGAAAATTAACTACATACGTCAACGGAACGAAAGCAAACGTGATGTACGTGAGTAAATCGAATCCGTACTACTGTTTAACTTCTACATACAACAGCGTAAGCTCTAAATAAGTGGGAGACAATCGTCTCTCAAGAGAGAGCATGAACAAAATAAAGAAGAAATTAATTAATATGGTAATATTTTCTTTAATTAAATAATTGTCTAGAGTTATGACAGTCACAAAGTCTTAACGACATAACGACAGGCAATCACTACGTTTCGGAACTAGCCGACGAGTGCTGAGCACAGCGAGCACAAAGAGGCATAGAAGGCCTCATCGTGTTAGTCTGTTAGATAATACACGGACAAGAAACTCACAAATAAACAGTCAATATATCATATTATATAACATCTGTGAAACGGTAATGTTTCGGTGCACTACATTTGCAGATTCCAAATATTTGGCTTAGAATAAAATTGACGAACAAATGGAGTAGAGGCGAAGTGTGCGAAAGATGTTTGCACAATCAAGCCAATCAAAAGATAACATAGGTGGAGTGCGACACCGGCGAAACTGGAATTCAATGTCAGAATATTCGTATAAGCATTTAATTTTGCCCCCGCGCCGCCCGTGGCCCACCAGACAATATAACGCACTGTATGGACGGAGCTTTTGTATTCAACTATTTTGTGACTACCGATGGATACTGTTGTAATGTTTGCAAGCAATGTGAAGCAATAACGTGCTCCTGACTTTTCAGAGCAACTGTGTAACTCAAAGGATATTAAAAGACTATTGGTTGTAAAGAGCAGGTGGTGGCATGGTGTATAACCAATTTGGTATTCGCTAAGACATGATTGAAGCTATTCAAGGATACGTTGCAGAAGGTACGCCATGAGGACCAGACTTAGCGTATACCAAATTGGGTTATCACCGTTATTTCAATTCTGTATTCAAGGATGTATGGATGTTTGAGTTTAGAGAATTGCACCCCTGATCGCGTGCGCGTGACGCGTCGGTTGCGAGCTGAACACCGCATGTAATCAGCTGTCGTTGCAGTTGTTAAATTACTTGCCGACCTCACTTCGACGCACATTGTATCTGCACCAGCCAATAACATTATGTATAAACACGCACATGACGTAAGTAACATATTTACGTATAATTGGTACAAGTCACATGAAAGACGTTCAAACATTGCCGCCGTAGCTAGCTCGCGTCGCGTGTGTTTTATCCGAGTCGCGTGCGATGTAATGGCGCCTTAAATGGAGCGTTCGCAAAACTTTATTAATATTACCTAAATATGGAGCGCGGTGTGTACGTTAAATTTATAGAGACAGACGGGCCAAGTTTCTAGACTAATTCCAACAAAACAAATCAGTTTAAATTTTATCACAACAGTCTATAACTTTAAATCTGTTTTGTGGAGCGGTTAAAACTTTAGTGTCGGTAATCCGGCTGCTTGTGTGACGTTTGTGACACGGAACGGTAAGGCTTGTGCGGCGCGTACACGTTGCGACTCTCCAAGCGAGCTGTGATCTGGTTAGGAACGCTCCAGATTGTTGTCTGGCGTGATGCATCGCTTTTTGATACTATGTTTACAAACTACTTACGGTTGAGCGTTAGCTTATGAAGTCGGGGCTCGCTCGATCACTTACTGATAGTCTTGCACTAGTGTAGCCCGTGTAGCTCGTGACGTACACATCTGACTAATTATGTTCGGACAAAGTAAAGCAAAGTGTTAAGTGATGGCATTGTCACGTACGACTTGGATTACATATCGGCCATTTATACGTCCACTGCTGAACAAAGGCCTCCCCCATAAATTTTCACAACTGTGTCACCAATACTCACCACGCTTGGCAGGCGAGTTGGTGAGCGCAGTATAGCTACCGTTTCACTGGAGGAACGCTGCTGCCCATCCCTCTGGTTTAGATTCCTTTAGTCGCCTTTTACGATATCCACGGGAGGAGATGGATTACTACTATACAACTATATTCTCTTATATACATATACAGAGAGGAATTGTACTGTCGATGATATCTCTGTATTAAAGGAGACATAAAGTAATTTATGCGTCAGTGAATATAGAAGTCTTCTGGCAAATTGCACCCTAGTCTAGCCTTATTATAACTCGAAGCTGAATGTCCGAGCGAGAATAAGCAAGCTTACTCACTGTCACGTTTGACACACACGTTGTACCGCGATAATGTTCACTCAAATAAAACCTTTTTGGAATCGACACAGCTCTGCGCAGTGGGCAGGTCAGCTGAGTCAGCCGGTCAAGGGAAATAAAACTGAAACAAAAGTATAATTGCTCGGAACAAAACGTAATGCTAGTTTTATTTGGTTCGCTTTGTGAGAGTTGCATTCTGCCAAAACCATTAACCAACATTAATTTAAATAAGCACAAAGGCATATAACAATCCTTTTGATTATACTTCAGTTTAAATTTGAATGCGTTAACTGGGTAAAACACGAGTAACAATCGCTTAGTGAAGTTTAATAGAACGAAAATACCAAACATTTCCTAATTCCGAACTTAGACCACTAAACAATCCCCACATCCTGGTGTAATATCCGTTCGTATTCAGAGCTAGATTAATTGCTTACATTCGAAGAATCGTGCCACTATACATAAATGAAGTAGCGTGGACGCTGTGTCACCTATGTATGTCCCTATTCATAAATGCGAATTTAAAGAAGGACATGTTGCAATTAATTTAGTGTCATTTTTTTTTTTTTTTTTTTTGTTGGGCTTCTCGCATACATTTCTGGGAAATGTGGTTGCTTAACCGGTCATTAGCTGGCGAAGCCAAAAGAGGCCTCCAGCCAGGCTTAAATTAAATATTAAAAACTAAGCAACTTTCGCTAAGGGCGCCCCCTGCGGGACACGGACCTCGGCTTAGGGCGTTGCTGGGGATATCAAGCTATTGTTTTGGGGACAGCTGGATCGGTATTATTTAAATTGTATTAGGGGACATTTAAAGCTACAGGCTCGGCACGGGCCGGCGCGAGCAAGAGACGGGAGGGAGAAGTGCTAACTTGAACGGTAAGGTGACGCGGCGATAGGCCTCCGCGACGTCGGTGAGGCGGGCATCCTCGGCGGCGAGGGCGGTACAACGGTCGGGTGTTTAGTGAACGAGACAACGCGAGTCTCTTCATGTGATCTAACGTGATTTTATCGTCTGGATAATGGATGGATGGACCAGAACGTGCCTCGGGCGGCGTACTCTACTGATACGGGAGGGTTCGTAGTCGGCGGCTGATACCACAAGGGGATTTGGGTGGGACAGGGCAGAATCGAGATAGCGTTTAGACGCTTGTTTCATAAATTGCCTGATGGTCGGCAAGTTAAGGTCGAAATGGAGTTGGTCGTTTCGCATGTACAGAGGCGCTCCGGTGGCCTTGCGCATGAAACGGGTTTGGAGGGTTTCTAATCTACGGAGTGGGTATGATTCAGCGTGTGCGAACACTGGGCTGGCATAGGTCATGATGGGAATTTAGTGTCAGTGTTTGGCATCTCATTTATACCTTCATCGTTTCCGTGGTAAACGCCCGTCGCTAATCACACGTGAACAATGATCGGTCATTATGTTGTCAGGCAAACTGATGAATGTAAAAAGTAGAGTTGGTTATAGTGCACAGACAGATGGTGTTGATCATTTTTTTCATTTCGGCCGAATAAAGTCCGCTGCTGGACAGAAGCCTCCCTCAAAGATCACCACAACGACTGTTATCGGTGTGTTGTGTGCTCATTGGGGTGTTTTGCCATAATCGCCACGCTTGGCAGGCGGGTTGGCGATCGCAGTTGGGTTGTTAATGTATTCGAAGGATGCTGCTGCCCATCCTCCGTCTAATTCCTTAGTCGGCTTTAACGACACCCACGGGATGAGATGGGTTGGTGCTATTCGTAGCCGGCACCACACGGCACGGATGGTGTTGATAATGGGCATAGATGACCTTACATATAAATAATAACCTACTCCTTGCCGGACACTATGTAAAGATAGTTTTTTGTTTTACTTAATCTCTTTACAAGTGGAACCCTTTCTCTTTAACCAGCTTTATTGATCTTTCGTGGAATGATAAGCGGCTACTAAATTCTGCTTTTCTCCTATTTCACATCATCGAAGCACTAATATTGATATACTTGTACGCGAGGGATTTGTCAGCAGGTCTCAATATTTGTGCAAGTTAGAATGTTATCGCGTTATATCGTGCAAACACGTTCACTTGTTTATATTTGACAAACTATTGAGTATAAAAACAGTGCGTCAGCGTTAGAGCACCACACAAATACAACACAATCGTACATGCGCGCGTACAAACACACACGCACCCAAACAAATATATGACGTGAATTAATGTAAGGATAGCTACACACTGCGACGTAACTCCGATAGCCATAAATGTTGTTAAACTACTTCGAAATGTTCACTACGGCACGTGAATTTCATCTTATAGACAGCGGTTAAGAGCCATCTTGGGGATGATAGTGTCAAATTCACGACGCATGGCATGTAGATGAGAGATCTCAATATATCGTAAAGTAAATAAGTGAATGTTGCTGCAGAATCCTGAAAACTTCTGGGAAAATTATATTAGAACTAAATTAATTACATTCAATTCGACTAAAGCATAGATAAGATTAAAGTAGTCTAGTTTCAGCCGAAAGCTTTTAAATTGAAGCATTCATTAAGAGCTTTATTTAGGTAGCCCACGTAACAATGTATGGGATTTAGTAACAGGATTTGTATGGATAAGCTAATCAAAGCTTTAGAGTATATTGGATTTTATATTATTAAACATTGCAGCAGATTAGTACACTGCTAGTCAAACCGCATTAACAAGTTGATTTGGAAATTGTGGATACGGAGAGCACAGGAGGACACACTGGACAGAACAGTGTAACATAATACAGTTCATATAGAAAACCATGACTAGCTGAGGCAGTTACTATATTGTTAATGTGAATAATATATTAACAACAAACGAATAGCATTTGCATTTTCGTCGCATCCGGATTGGCTGGGCAGCTTTCGGGAAACTTCGCAACGTCTTTTCTTCAACAATACCGCAGTGCCTCAAGACGAAAGTCTTTAACCAGCGTGTGTTACCAGCGACGACATATGGCACGGAGACGGGTCACTCACTGCGGGTCTCGTAAGAAAGCTTAAGGTCACTCAACGAGCTATGGAGAGAACTATGCTTGAGGATTTCCTCGATAGAAGAACTAAAGTTACAGACATAGCTGAAAGAATAAGTAAGCTGAAGTGGTAATGGGCGGGGCGTATTGCTCGTAGAACAGATGGCTGTTGGGGCAGAAGGGTTCTCGAGAGGAGACCGCGTACCGTAAAACGCAGCATTAGATGACCTTCAACGAGGTGGCAGATGACTTGGTGAAGGTCGTTGGGCGTTGAGGAAATCTGTGGGAATGCCATTGTTCAACAATGAACGTTTTTTGGCTGATGTGATGATGATGATTATAGTATCTGCTTCGGGTCCAACTGAGATAATAGTAAGCATGAATAAGAATGGAACGTAGTGTCATGAGATGTAACGCGTGGCAGGTTCTTACTCTGTTCTCTCGCTACTACTTCTTTGTGAACTATAAGGTTTAATACAGTTCTCAGGGAATTCCTTGAATCACTTCGGCGCTAAACCGTGCTGTCGGTTAGTGGAGTCCTTGCTACGATGTAGTGTACATAAAACGTTACAATAACAATCAAAGCTTATTCAGTATAATTTAAAAATAAATAGCGGTTGATTTAGTTTCCAGTGTGTACAGTGTACATGAGCAGGGAGCGCGGTCCGCGCCTATTTGTAGCCGTTTGTTCAGTTACGTTCTTCCACACAATTAGGAGCTTTGCACATTGGTAGGATAGCCTGTGCCCGTGATAATATTTTATACTTAATACGCAATAATGATGTTATTTTACTGCTGGTAAGTCTCTTATCGAAATAGTCCGGCTAGGAAGGTTCCAGCACAATGCATATTCGCCAATCAGTAGGGTTAAAACTTTAAAAATTCATGTGTTCTAGTTAGAAGGGCAATGTAGCTAGAGAAATTACTTTGCATGAGACACTAAATAACGAATGTCTCGGAGTGACGAGCGCAGTGTGGTGCTACGCAGCACTGATCCTGGGTAGCATAACAATTGAATGGTTGAAAATCTAAAGGTCCTATGTGACACTAAAGTGTTAAAGCAAACTGCGCCATCATAGACTTTACATTTATAAACGGTATTCGAATTCTTTGCCACATCGATACTTCAATTCTAATGGGCTTGACACTTTACCACCAAGAATCGTGCTCACACGCTCGTCTCGTTACCTGAATGTGTAAAAAAGAAATTTGTCTCTAATTTGGAAATATACTTTGACGCTAACCCAGCATACAAACGATATCAAATGAAAATAGAAATATAAAGACCTGTTATTATGAAATGATTTACCAACAGCTGCCGACAATTGTTTTTATTAAAATACACAAACATTGTTCATGTAAAACGAATAAAATATGAAAACCCATTAGTCGTAACTGTAACTGAATCTTTCTAAATAATATTAGAGCGTGCTTTTGGAAGTAAACGTTCCAGCCCGAGCAGGCTGGTTAACATTGAAGTCGAAACTGCGAAGCCGATAAAACATAATTATCCTTGGACTTTGGCTATAAACAGTGATCCTGTACCACAACAACTCAATATTACAGTAGTACACTATCATAAGCCCTGCTGCCCGTCCTCCTTGGCCAGTAGCGTGTAACTTTCTACCCTGTATATTGGTCATCCTTTTATAGAATACAAGTATAAAATGTTTTACTAAATCTGTCTAGTAGTAATTGTGTTGCGGACGACGGGCTCAAACTGTATATAAAGTGATTTATGGACACGCAATTAATAAGCTTATATACAAATGTTTGTCTAGTGTTTAGGTATTTTATTAGGTATTAAGTAATATAGTAATGATGTAAATGGGTTCACGACTTTTGAAATGGTTATGTTTTTTTTACGATTTATGTTTATGGTCTATGTTTTTATGGTTTGTGTTCAGGGTTTGCATTGTATTCACGCATTAAACGTTTGTCAGAATGGTAGTACAACGATTCAGATTGTAATTCGTTCGTCAGAGTAATAAGTAGTACGAACATTGTTAGCCGGGAGCAGGTTTTAACTTGTCCCTTTAAGTGCGAGATAGATGGAAGATCGGTCAGACGCGTCGAGCGTTCTGATTGGTCGAAATAGGATAATTCGCTAGTACCTGGAAACGTATAAAAGAAGGGGTACTACGCCGAATTAAGCAGACAGTAGAGAGTCTCAGAGAGTCGAGGTCGAAGAGTCGTGAACATAGCAAGAAGGAAAAATAGTGGAATAGTGAATAGTGGAAGATTATGTTATGAAGATTGTTAATAAGAATAACTGAAGAATAAAGTATTACCAGTGTATTCAAGATCGCAGGTTTTATTGTGGTTCCTCAAGGCGTCAGGAATAATTCAGCGGGGCGTCGAAACATCTAGAGCGTAATTCCTAGGGCGTCGAAACGTACTGTCCTGTTTCTTTCATGTCCCGTTTCTGGTCAAAGTAGTGAGCGGTGCTGCCCATCACATGGTTCCATCCCAGCCGGCAGATTAAAATACCTATCTTGGCGTCAAGGTCAAGCCCCGAAGAAAGTGCGAGTGTACCACCGCAGCTTTCCACCGTTAACCAACTACAGTCCACTGTGCTCCTGAGCGTCGACATCGCCACCATCGTCAACAAATTGGATTAATTAAATTGAGACAGACACAGAAAAAACATAGTTTATACAGGTTTAGCCTCGTTACTATTTTATTATAATAATATATTGTATTGGTTTTCACAAGTATTTTTAACTAATTACTCAGAACTAGTGCAGGATATTAGTTTTTCTAAGGTGACGGGTTCATAAGCAGCAATGGTCTGCACACCCGCCACTGTGTGCAGTCAATTTGTAAACTTTAAACCTGTTTTAATTATTCAGCTATAGCAAAGGCAGTATTTTTTTTATTTTTTTTATAAAAACCTTGCCCCACTCTAGGATTTCTCCTGTGTCGTGAGTGCGTTTACAGACACAAATTCCACACACAATAGACCCGGAACAACTACCTGCAGATTTTACAAATATTTGTTCCGTGCGGGAATCGAACCCACGACTCGGAGCGCAGCAGCCGAATGTATCAACCACTGCACCAACCGTGCCGTCAAAAACTTTTGACCTAACAGTAATATAACTTGTTAAAATCAAAAGAGCGACGTTTTGAAACCAAACAGTAGAGCGTGGTAGCCTCGCTACCGTTAGTTCGTTGACCGATTAGGACGTTTACCTCGCTAAGCGGACTTGTGACGTCAGCAAGAAATCTGATAGAGGTTAAGGTTTCGATCTAGATCACGAAAATCTTTTGGGTTTTACTAAGGGATTACACAAATTGGACCAAGCATCTACTCCAGAATAGAACTGTATCTAATGATATCGAGTACCGAGGCAGAATACAATCATTAGGAAAGTGTTGCACAGAATTAGTTACGTTTTCTGGCCCAGAGGCTGCAGATCAATGCCCGCGAAATCATTTTAATAAATGTTGTGTGGCCAATGATTCAAAATTTCAATCTAGTCTATTCATATCTAATGAGCCCAGCACTGATTTATCCCGTGTGGTGTCCGAGCTAAGAATGTAGCACCACTCGAACTCACTTCCGTGGATGTAGTTAAAGTCGACTAAGGGACTCTAATCTATAGGGATGCACAGCAGCGTCCCTTCTGCAGAAGTCCCTTCGTAGTTTTACTGCGCTCACCAACCCGCCTGCCAAGCGTGGCGAGTACTGGCAAGTTCCTTTTACTGACATGATGATGAGCCCAGCACCGTCCACTTTCAAGCGGTCATCTCTGAACAAAGGGGATAACACCCGTAGCTCATATGTTAGGTAAAAATGACCCTGCGTGAATTTGCGGATAGTATATCTACCTCTCAAAGCTAATCTTTCGGAGGCATACTGACGTTCGCGTTCATTTTGTAATGTCTGGATGATAAAATATTGGGTTATAATAAGATGCATGAAAACCTTGGCTTACTCCGGCTTGCAGTAATCAAAGCATGGTTATTATCTGTATCATTTTATATTAACTGTTTCGAAGTGAGTGGTTTAAAAGTAAAATATTTACAAATCGTGTCTGAGAAGTGTGTGCTATTGTGATGTACTCATTGTCCAAGACAGTGTTGACTGTCATGTTACGAGGGCGAGCTTATTGTTACATACGGAGCACAACAGTCTAAACTCCGGGATGTTACTTAGCATTTCCTTATATAACCTAGGCTATCAGCAGACAATGAGTAAGTCAATACATATATTTGCACTATGGAAAGTTCTGGAGACGCTGTGCTTGCATCAGTTTCTATTATGAAACACTTTGCATGCGACGTCAAATTCTTTAATGCTCTTCGATGCTCAGCGTTAAACCTAGTATAGTGTAGTACTCAAATATTTAAGTCTATTTACGTAGTTGTTGATAGTTCACGCAACTTTGTGTTAGTAACATCGGATGTGAGTGGAGTAGTAAATTCTGCACTCAATGGTAAACATTGCGCCGCACGGTGGGCGTGGGCACCGGCGAGCCCGCGCGCACTCAACACACTGTTTACGTTACTAATATTATTCAGCACAGAACTAATTGTTATCCGTGGACAATATATTATTTTATTATACTTTGACAAAATATTTGCGTGATTTTAAACTAGCGATGCTTATGGAATAGTTTATTATTCAAACATAAAATCTGGGGATATTGGAATGTAACATATATTTACGAGGAGGGATCAAAAAGTAGTGAGAATGAGATAGAATATTCTATTCATAACTTAATCATTTATTTTTCTACATAGTTTCCGAGTCTCTCTCTACACACCGAGTCCAGCGCTTTTCCAAGGCTTCAATCCCTTTCACAAAAAAAGTTTTGTCTTGGTCCTGCAAAAAGCTCTCCACGGCATCCATCACCTCGTTATCGTCTTCGTGCCTGTTTCCCCTTAAGTATTTTTTCAATTTGGGGAACAGATAAAAATCGCTAGCCACCAGATCTGGTGGATAAGGGGGTGGTCAACCAATTCGAAGCCAGCTTGCTGAATGGCAGCCATCTTAACTGCCGACCTGTGCGCGGGTGCGTTGTCTAGATGAAACAGCACGCCTTTTCCAAGTTTCCCTCTCCTTTTCTCTTTGATGGCAATCCTCAACTTGGGAATTATTGCATAATATTGGCCTGTAATAGTGGTTCCACGCTCCAGGTAATCAATCAACAATTCCCTTCTGAGTCCCAAAATATTGGGGCTATAACCTTGCCAGCTGATGCCACGACACGAAACTTCTTCGGGGTCGGTGATGATGGCCGTTTCCATTGCGAAGATTGCTGTTTTGTCTCGGGATCAAAATGATGGACCCATGTTTCGTCCATTGTTATTAAACGAGACAAAACGTTTTCAGAATCTTCTTGAAACTTGTCCAACAATATCTTCGAAATGTCAAGTCGATTTTGTTTCTGACTGTCGGTTAACATTTTCGGCACCCATCTTGCGGAGACTTTTCTCACATAACACAAAGATTGTTTCAATATGGATTGAATACTTCCATATGAAATTGAATTAAGTATCGGATGGTAACTCTTTGATCGCTCAATACAATTTTCTCGATTTCGCAACATTTTCTTGGGTGACTGACGTCGATGGACGGCCGCAACGATGTTCGTCTTCCGTGCCCGTTCTCCCTACTCGAAATAGAGAAGCCCACCTTGCGACAGTAGAATACGGCGGAGCAGACTCTCCTAATGTTGCCTCCAAATCGCAATGAATCTCTTGCGTCGTTAACTTTTTTAAACAGAGGTATTTAATAACGGCTCGCACTTTGTTTTTCTCCATTTTCGAGAACACGTTCCGACACGAAGCAAACAAATGACTACATTCAGAAAAAAAAACAAAAGAGAATCGAAGATTTTTTTCTTTATTAATATTACAAGTATGTATCTGAGCTATGCCTGCCAGTATTTTTTTTTTCTTACCAAGGAGTATGTCTTTCTCACTAGTTTTTGATCCCTCCTAGTATGTTCAAAATTAAATCTGATCTGTAGCAGTCTTGCTTTTTACATTATTATATTCCAGCGTAAAATACTGGCTCAGTATATTTTCCTACAAGTTTTCGGTTACGCGAAGCCGAGATCTCCTGTGAATTTCGTCCTCATACCCCGATATCATCTAGCGATAAACAGATACCTTCCAAACCACAATATAAAGTAAAGTTTGCTCATCAATCTCGTCAATATCGGTTGAAGATTTTCCCGCTCGTTGCGTTCAGTTAATACAGTTTTTAGCGACGCTCAATATCATCGGCATGTGTGTCAATGTCGTAGCAAGTATGGTAATATTCCTAAACTTTGTCAATAAAAGGGAACGCGCAGAGGGTGAGGTGAAGCTATGGGGTAACCACCCCCGGGGTTCTTATGTTTGTCCACGGGCTAACTGCAAAATCAGAAGGGACGCTGACAATAGAGTCTTGAAATAAGGACCAGTTTTCTTTGAGAAAAGATGATAATTAAGTCCGGATCAAAACATTCGCAACTGCAGACTTATTTTTATATATCTATGCCAAATTCGTTTTTATTTAATCACAAACATTTAATTATTGTTTTCAAATCATACTTCGATCAACTGCGTAAGCCACCGCAGAAATAAAATACGAATAGAACTACATTTCTCGTGTCGTATTGACACCGGAGAAGTGTAGCGATTCTCTGTACATTTATATCTAAAGTTTCAACAGTTTATATATAAAAGTGATAGATCTCTCAACGGTTTGCAACTAGTTCCGCCACTTACTCGCAGTACATACAATTCAAATATTCGTACAAACTGCGACACGAATGCGTCGCTCCTGTTAGCAATGCAGGAGCAATACTTTATCGTCGTGATGCCGTACAGCTTTGTGATCATATTTATGTAGGATTTAGTTCTGTTCACGGTTATCGTTTGTCAGGATTCCAACTTATCACCATTCGGGGTTCAAATCTGATTTATTTAATAATATTTAGGTTTATCCAAATATCTCCATGTCCTGTGATACAGTTTTATTTATAATTGAATGTATGTTTGTGTATAATAAATTACATTTGGTACGTTTGTGTGAGAATTTTAATGAATGGGTGGCGGCATAAGAATTGTTGTACGGAAATAATAGTCACTCCATACTTTAATGCAGAATCAGGTCCAACGATTGTAGGCGGCGGGTCGTAGGAGGAAATGGCGGAACATTCAAAGAAAAGCTTCTGCTCAACAATAGCGCGACACTTATTGAATGTTATAACAATGATAACAAAAGAATGGTGGTTGAATAGTAAGTACCACAGGGTTTTGTCGTATACGAGTAGGTATCGGTATTTACGATATGGAATATTCGAACGAGGGTACGGCCTCCAACGAGATGCCAGACGACCTGGTCATCCAATCGTAGTATGCGGGCAATATGTGACCGGTCGTTGTGGAAATCTATGGATAAGACTTTTATTCAACGGTGAACGTACTTCGGCTAATACGATGATGTTAGGTTGATATTAGAACACTTAATCTATTGTAAATTTTATTAAGTATTATATTCCACTGATCTACCGCGGTATAAGAAGATTAGAAAATTCTGTCTCCTTCATCAGGGACATGGGCTCGCAGAAGAAATTCCATCTTTTTGCGGACTTCCTCGCCATCTTCCATTTCCTACAATTTGCACCACGCGGGAATCAAATCCACAACACGTAGCACAGATAGCGAATCGATTTAGCCGCTGCACCAACTGTGTCGTCAAACGTTCCGGACGTCGTTCTAACACAAAATGTTTTCATTTCAATGTTGTCCAGACATTAAAACTAACAAATACGAGTTCTTGAGATTTTATGATCGTACTTTTAGAAATGATCCAAAAACTAAACTATGCTGATATTAGACGAGTGTAAAACTTTAAGCCGTGCGATAAAAATAAAGTGAGTATAATAAATTACTATTCAAAAATCGTCCGAATATAACTCAAATACAGACGTGGTGTATAAACAATATGGCTAAGAATATCGTTACTCCAATTTGCAACCAGAGCTGATGCAATAATAGTAGCGTTGAAGTCGAGCAAATTTCTACGCTATAATTCAATGAATTGTACTTTTAGATTACATTTTCCTATAATCAAGTGGAATTATTCAATAGTTAAAAGCGAAACAAAATTATAAATTCAATGGGCACTCGGCGCTGGAGACAATGCCATCCGAGTTAGAATGAACAATACATTTGATGAAAATGTTAATCTACTTAGTTAATGGATATTTTGAAGTTCCCTGTTTGTATCTGCTGAACTTGCGGAGCAGAAGATTGAAGAAAAACAGATGGTAGCAGCTGCTTGTGTTGGATTCAAAGTTTAAACTGTTGTAGGGAGATATTGAAAGATATTGCAAACTTGGAATTTTTTGTATTGTTGTTAGCAGTTCATGCATTACTTAGAATGAAAATGTTTAAGATACAAAGTAGGTTAACTGATTAAGGCAGACACTACATCATTGTACACTATAAAGTTTGAATGATATTGATGGTAGTTCCATTTTTATATTGGTGTCCTGTGGAATATCTACTTGAACTTCCTTCGCCCCGGGGAAGGGCAAAGGGGTATGCCGGACTTCTACTGACTAAAACCACTGGAGCGGTCTTCGACACTAAAGGAACCCCTCCCTTTTAGGCTCCAGGTCTTCGCAGGATGACACTAGAGCCGCCCATTAGGCACTTGACGGACGGAATGACTGTAAAAAGGTCACCCTCCAGGCACCTCTCGGTGAGGATTGTAAAGTATCCCCCCTAGCCTCGCTGTGCACTGTTCTACGCACACGATGGCACGACGCACCACGTGCGCGCCACCGTCTTCCCGGAGGTCACTCCGTGTGAGCACGCTGACTCCCCAATCTGCGCGCCCGCGACCCCCGAAGCCTCCACCATGTAATGACGGCAGAGGGCTCGGCGTGTTGGACCTGAGCGCCGGAACGGTTGTTACCCCGGTACCGTCTCGTCCTTTTCTGTGCGCGAATTATTATACGGGATCGGCCTTCTCCCGATCCCATTATGCAGTCTCCTTCTGGAGCATGACGCTCTCGCAGAAGGAGACCACTGCAATTCAATTTTCATTCTCTGCCGCTCCTGCCGGCAGAGAGTGATCTTGCCCGATCCGATCGACCAGGATCCGCCGCTTGGCAGCCCATGCAGTTCATTCCTCGAGCGTGTGCTATGCGGTATCCTGATGGCTTCCACAATGTTTACACTATGCCATAACTTCGCGTCCTATTCTGTGCAGGTACGCACCGAAACAACCGTAACCGGTGAATACCTGCGGTACCGGTAGGTGACGCGTTCGCTCCATCTGAGTCCAGCTCTGTAGAGCGACAATATGGCCTTGATGACGCGCTTGGTCGGAAACTGCAACCGAAGGCGATGTCGCCACATCTCAAGGGTGCGTCGTCAAATCAGCCATCTCAATTTGTCGTACGCCCCAGAGGGCACGCTTTCGCCGCTGTGGCGGAGGGAGCATGTCTAATCATAGACCCACGCATCCGTCTCACCTTGATGTTGAAAGGCAGAAAACGCGCCAGGAGAGTTGCCGCCTCATAGAACACTGTCACTGCACTGTAGACCGTGAAGTTTGTTTCTGCAGCGCTGGATGTCTGACAGCTGGAATGACCATACAATACAGTACATATGGTGCGCCGTAAAATGCCACGGACCGCACGACGCCCCCGTAGAGATGGCGAACTTCCTTGCTTGGTCACCCGAGATTGGGCAGCACCCGGTGTAATGCACCTACTACCCTTTCGACTCGGGGGAAGAGGCGTGTGAAATGCTCTTCGAAGCCCCAGCGACTGTCCAGGGTGAGCCCCAGGTACTCCATGTACTTGCCCACCCTGTTTTGCGCGTCACCAACTGGTACCCATGAACTTGGTGGTTCTCTGCTCCGCGGCAGTTTGTGGAACCATAGCGCCTCGGTTTTATGAGGCGCTATCTGCAGACCCAGAGCGTGGATTTTGGTCACGACAATTGCCACCACTTGCTCGACAAGTCGGATGGTTCCCTCAAAGAACTCACCGCTGGCCAACACAAGAGTGTCATCAGCGCAGCAGACCAAGCAGACGCCAGCGGGGAGATCGACACGCAGGATCGCGTCATAGGCGAGGTTCCATTAGATGGCACCGAGAACAGACTCCTGCGGAACCCCACACGTAATCTCCCTCCACTTTACGCTAGCGTCCCTGCCCACGTAGTGAATGTGCCTATCGTGTAGATATGCCCTGCATTTAGTAGGGGCATGTATGATGGACTAGTGCCCTCCTAATCGCCACCCAAGGGATGGAGTTGAAGGCGTTATTGTGTCGAATAGGCAAATGGGACAATATGCAGAAGGAGACTACGCAGGCCTACCGTCCTTCCTCGGCAGAACCAATCCAGATTCCTTCCAGCCGGACGGGAACACGCTTCGACGGAGGCAGCTGGTGAACAGTCGCCTCAAGCTGTCCCCTAGAGACTACAGTGCACACACCCACGCGCGGTCCAGAATGCCGTCCGAAATCCGTCTTCAGGCGACCAATAGCTCGGCCCAGCTTCCATTGATGGTAGTCCTATAACTTGGAGATCTCAATGTTTTGCGACTGCAAGTAGTTCATTTAAATTAAAGGATTTATTCAATAATGTATAATTTTCAATTGCCATAAATTGAACGTTTTTTGTATTAAACGATGCTCTAGGATGTCTCGTATACTGTGAGTACATACAATTTACTGACATTAATCTGACTTGCACCAGAACGTTCCTTAAATTACGCACTGAAACAAAAGCTTCGATTTTGTAAATCCGATGATGATAATTTGGCTAACTGAAGCATATTTTGACCTACATCATAGTGATAGTCCATCGTTTTGACGAACACGAATCTTTAGTTATAAATTCTAGCTCTAAAGAATTCCAGATTTCGTCGCCTCACAACTTGTTACAGTTTTGGCAGTTAAAAATTTTGTTTTATGCAGAGTTGAAGTGCTTAGCTCGGAGTGTTCGTAAAACAGTGGCGTTACGTTGAAGTAGCACGTCCACGTCTTCATCGTCAAGTGCTATAATTTTTAAAGCAAGTATAACATGTTAAGTACCTTCTGACTGTTTTATGAAACTGAGTGACTATGAGAAGTGGGTAGTTACTTTATTGTGGCTGTAGCTGATCGCATTCGAGGAGTTCATATTTTGTTTAAAAGATGAAAATCACGTGGACAAAGGACTCACCCCACTCTTGTTGGCTAAACAGAACTGGCGCATACCTATTGTACTTGGAACCAACGACCGTAGGGAAGTAGGGCAGAGCAAGGAGCTACATGGACGCTACTATCGGGCACTTCATGGGCCCGATGTAGACTTCCCAGCGTTCGTAGCCTGGCTACGTTTTGGTGACCTTTTTGGGGAAACCGAAGGTTTTGTTTGTGCAATTATGGACGAAGTTATTATGACGAACAGCTACCCCAAATATATTGTCAAGGATGGCACAGTTGATATCTGTCAGGCATGTCACCGTCCAGGAGAATCCATTAGACAGATTATTTCTGGTTGTTCTCGTCTTGCTAACTTGCACAGACATAATCAAGTAGCCAGGATCCACCAGCAACTTGATTTGAAATAAAACTATCGTTGCCAATAAGCCTGATATAGTGGTGATAGATCGATTAGAGCGCCACGCAATTCTTGTCGATGTCACTGTACCACATAATGAGAATCTCGTGAAAGCTGAAGAAGATAAAGAAATTAAATATTTTGATTTAGCACACGAGATTGTTGACATGTGGAACGTAGACACGGCAATCATTGTGCCGATAGCTGTTTCTGCCCATGGCCTAATGGCAAAGACCCTCGACCATCATCTCAAGAGGCTCTCGTTAGGCTGCTGGGTCAAGGGCTTGATACAGAAAGCGATACTTCTTGACACGGCACGTATTGTGAGGAGGTTCCTCTCTCTGGGGTTCTTTAGTTTAAATAAATAAAGGGTGGAAAACATTAAAAGATAAAAATTAATAGTTTCCACGTTGATTATAAAAAATAAATTTTGCGTTAGCTTCAATCGTAACTGGTAGATTATTAATACCGATTTCTGTAGATACATTCTCGATACGGATAGTTTCCACGCGTTTAGAATTAGATCTCTTCAAAGCTATTTTAATCAATTCCCTGCAGATCGCCATCATACCAAATGATGGCGATCTATGTTCAAAAGGTAAGGCCTTTTTGTTTCAGTATTGTTGGTCTCTTTCTGTTGCAATTAGTATTATTTTATTACGAGCACATTTTTATCCCAAGTACCACCGATGAGCGAACTTTTATATCACAATATTGTTATAATTTATGAGCTGTACGTTACGGTGCGGCGGCAATTAGGCTGCGTCACGCTGAGACCACGGTAGGTACCAGGACTCGTAAAACTCTTTTGTTAATTTAGTAACAAGAATTGCGAAATTCAACATGCGTATCTTTTACAAAACGGAAAACGATTGGTGCGAAGTTGCATTTTAAATCCAAGGCCAGCGATGTCGCAGAAAGAGAAACAATTAAAAGTAAAAAATAGTAAGACCGACCATTTTAAAAATGGTCGGTTTTGATAAATATCAACATTTTGTTAAATCTTCCGCATGAATACATGTCGAGTCGATCTTAACTCTGAATATAAGCATTTAAATCAAGGCGTCGGTCCCGGTTGTTGTCATCAGACGGCAATCGTTATGCCAAGTCGGAGGCCTTTGGGGCGGCTTGAACAACTCTGACATGAGGCTGGACACTGACCACACGAAAGAAGAAGAAGAAGAAGAAGATTAAAAATAAGATAGTTTTTGTGGAATTATCGACGTATTTGTATTTATCTATAATTTAAAGATAACGCGCAGGCCTTATTTATCATCATCATCATCATATCAGCCAAAGGACGTCCACTGCTGAACAAAGGTCTCCCCCATAGATTTCCACAACGAGCCGCCCTCAACCAACGAGATCCAGCGACCTTCACCAGGTCGTCTGTCCACCTCGTTGGAGGTCGTCCCACGCTGCGTTTTCCGGTGCACGGTCTTCACTCGAAATCCTTTTCACCCCAACGGCCATCAGTTCTACAAACAATGTGCCCCGCCTATTGCCACTTCAGTTTATCCTTTCAGCTATGTCGGCCTGTTTATGTGTTAACAATAACCGAGTTTTTTATTAAGAACAAAGTTACGGCAGTAAAACTCGTATAGGGACACAAAAACAGCCCCAATCGAGAGACCGACCGTGTTTGTTCATTATAAACTGTTCCACGTCGAATGATAAAAGTTCCAATTGAAAGCTATGGTATTACCACAGAGGGATTTTCGTGTTCCAGCCAGTCAGAACAAAAAGTGGGTTGGATATAACTAACGGCTCATAACCATACCGTTGAGTTTTGTTTCTGAAACGAGGATTTTGTACACGCATAAGGGTATGCGACCCCACGCGACAGTGCAGCGAAACTTTTTTATTCATGGCATGGAAATGGCTTTGTAGGGAAATAAAAATAAATAATAGATGAATATTCTGTATCCCGGCTAAGTTGCGAATGTTGGACCGAATAATGTGGAGCTTTGTATTATAAACTTTGTTTGTTATGGATCACTTGTACTAGCTTACGTTTATTTATGTGAGCTGTGTCCAGCTTGTCTGTTCTGTTAATTTGGGAACGTTCTATTTGTTTGTTTAGCGCTAGTAAACAAAATATATTTTGTATTACATTTAGATTCTTGCAAGTGAAATTATCCGTATGGTGTCCAGATTAAGGATAGAAAGAAAGAATAGATATAGATAGAGGTGAACAATAGCCATACTGCGTTAACTAGTCCACCTGCCAAACGTGGTAAGTACTTCTTAAAACTTCTCCTAAAATGATGAGACACGTCACATCCGGTCGGCTTATGGGGCAGGCTTTAGTTCAGCAGTGGACGATTTTCGCTTTCAAGATAATCATGATGAGGACATAAAATTGTTACAGACGAAGGCGTATGCATTTGGTTTATTAACGTATAATGTACTGCTGTTATGGACCTGCACTTGCTAAAGCATATAGTTATTACCTATACGATTGACAGTTTACCATGTATCTTTACGGCTCTTAATTTTAGTGCTGCTACAAAACTCATATTAATTTCAGATTGATGGCTTTGAAGTTACACCATAACTTCAAATGTAATGATTTAAGTAATCAGTTGTATTTAAATGTATAGTCGATATATCCGTGGTCGATACTTTCAGTAACAGTATCAGCGTGGACAAAATAATGTCGAGGATAATGGCTGGGCTTGTCGCGAGACCCCGAGGAATACGCTAAAAGCAAAGTTACTTCATACCGTGTCACCAAATAAGAAAGCGCAGAAGGCCCACTCATAACAATGCGTCACAGAGAATTCATATATTAATATTTACAGTTAGTTGCAAGTGTACAGGTATAATGAAACGGAATCTGTCAATGTAGCCACAGATTGCCTGCGCTTTAGATATATTATTGTTCCGTTTTGTGTCTATGTGACTGAGTATCATTTCCACTGCGAAGTGTATTGATTGGAGATTCTATATTCATCTTTGTGCGAGCTGTATTGACATATACTACAATCTTCCAGAAACTTGTAAACTTTATAATGGATTGTAACCTTTTTATTTCTTAATATTGCCGAAGCTAATAATCGTGGAACGTTTTGTTGTCTCCACTTATCCTCCTTCAAGTTTTATCTGGTTCCAAATAATACATTGTTTGGTAATAGTTCAAGAAACTTCTGGAAACTGTAACGGAGTAGAGTACTAATACATGTTTTATAACTTTAGCTTAACTTAATACTAAAGGGACATATACTGATTGACAAGTAATGGTTTTGAACTTCCATGAGAGTATCTAGTAACGCGGTAGGATTCTGTTCAAACTGTGGTATAATCACTGCAAACACCTCAAAAACTCACTTTATTTGATGTATATAGATTACTATTGGCAAACCGATGAAGGAACGATCCTTTGCCTCTATATAAGTACAGTGCGATGGTCAATTCATCATTAGTTAGATATAAATAACTCAGACGACGTTCAAGTGAGCATAACACAGTTACGAAATTGCACATGTTCAATAATTACCCACATAAGTCGGACTACCCAAGGTTTGTAAGATCCTACTTGACACTACTTACATCCCTCAAGTATATAAAATAGAACATTTCTGTTAGTGGTCGGTGTCCGAAAACTCCGAGATAACAACTCAGGAATTCCAGACTCCTGGATGTCGAAACTTAGTCCCTCGGGCAGAGCGTAGTCGCGATATAGTTCGCCCGGCAAAACTCGAAGTAATGGATCAGTAAGTGAAATACATTGTCGTTTATATGGAGTAAGACCACTAGGACACGCTATATTGTCCGCCAACTCCACAGCCTAGAGACATGTACGATCGATTGCGGCGTTAAGTGGGTTTATCAGTAACATATCCCACGAAGAACATAAACGTTACAATTTGGGCCAAGTTCTATACTTGAGCTAGCAATACTATTCAATGATAATTAATTTAAATTACTTTTCCATATACCACCAATGAAATTAATTACTACATTTGAACCTCTTAGATTTTTGCAACAAGAATTAGTATATTTTAATGTCATGAAGTTTGAAAATCTTTCTAGCTAGGGGTATTAACAGTGGCTTCAAATGGTTCATAATAATATGCGTCCTGAAAGTTTCTTGAGAACTTGACTTACGCACTACTTAGCGCTTGATATAATAGTCTGTGTTCTAAATCTTAATCTATTTCAAGAGTACACTTGGATCAGACGTTAATATCCTATATGATATTGAGCTATGGTAGAGAACGCAACATAGTTAAGTAGTCATTGATTTATATAGGTATTATCACAGAAGTAGGAAATAAGGAGAAGTGGCACAGAAGTGTAATCACGACACCGCGACATGGACATGCACAATCACAGCATGGTGGAAAAAATGACCATTTATAACATCAGTTTAGATTCGATCGCGTTACTGAAACTTTGTTAAAGTGTCCCGTTGTTCGGGGATAACATGCAAATATCGAAGAGAAAATCGTATTTTTATTAAGGAAGGAATCATATACCATAGTGTAAGAAATTTCTTGTATTTGTCCATAAGAAATAATTTAAAAAATTGTTTTCTTTATTATGTTAAATTTTTTTTCGTACAAAATACAATGCTTCTTATCTACCACTTTTAACTAGCAATCGGTGAATAACAAGCGCAGTGAATAGAACAGCGAATGGTACTCCCAAAAAAAATTACGCGTTGAGTGGTACGGCCGCTGTGTGCAGTCCGTACGCACGCTCGGCATGATTGGCTACCTACAAAGTCGTGGGTGTGGTTTAGTATGAGAAGCCAATTATGATGTTGAGTTTATTCAGTTCATTGGACGAGAACTTGTAGCTGTGTGTGTATTAGTGTGTGTTTATGAAGAATTGCAGGAGAAAACTGGATCTCTAGACCCGCATACATTTTGAACTACATATCACATCTCTTTTCTTCCATTACCTTTGGGTATTATAGTGCAAGTTAGGTTTTATTGATATTAGAAATTATGACAGTAAACATTAAATTTATGATTTCTATAGTTACAAGTTCAAAAAAGCTTTTCTATTGACCAGCTGTCGCTTGAATGTATTCCTGGAGCACTTTAACTTAGGTTAAGTTGTTTGTTACATATTTGTTCTTCCGGCGAACAATGTTTGCAGGATTGTTTTCGTGGCTCGCATACTCAGGGGGATACGTTATAATTCCTAGATACTCTAAAAACACTGAACCAAATCATTTTCATTTGCTATAACATTTTTTATTGTAAAATATATACGCCTGTCTTCATTTGTAGAAATATTTCTTCAGTTTAGCAGACCTAAAAGTGTTTATCTGTAATACAACGTGAGATTGAAGTGATTTATTCTGCAATGGATTACTACATTGAAAATTATATATGATCCTCGCATATCCCGCAAAAATTTCCTTTCTTACTAAAAAGACACATAATATTCGTATGCAGGACATTTCTTGTAAGGCGTCACATAGATAGATATAACCTAACCTCGTTAGTAGCTGTAAGCCGACACATATTTCCTCGTCTCACCATTCGTGTTCAGTTCCTAACAATGAGTGCCGCAGGTGAGAAATGTAATGTAATTGCTGTTTTTAATTCTGACCGGTGCAGGGACTCCACACATTCAGTTCGAGATGCTGCGTCAGATCATTTACTAGTGATAGGTCTCTAATTGCAAAAGGCTGATATGAGGCACCAGGGCAGTTGTTACCTCGGCGCCGTCTCTTCCTTCTTCGAGCAGGATCGACTCTCTCACTATCTGCAGTCTCCTTCTGGAGCATAATGCTCTCATAGAAGAAGACCACATAGCTGACACTACTACTGGCAGAGAGAGATCTTGCCTGATCTAATCGACCAGGATCCGCCGCTCGTCGGCCCACGCAGGTCACGCCTCGAGCATATGCTTTGTGATACCCTGGTCGCTATCACAATGGTGGCATTGTACCGTGGTCTCGCATCCTATTCTGTGCAGGTATGCACCGAAACAACCGTGCCCGGTGAACACCTGCGTCCGGCGATATGTGACACACTCGCTCCTTCTGAGCCAGGCTCCAACGAGTGGCAGGACGGCCTCGACAACACGCTTTGTCGCAAACTGTGGGAGGAACACCGATCGTGACTAGTCCGTTTGAATGGAAATTCTTCATGAATTTCCTCCGCCCCAGGGCGAAGGGTCATGCTGGACTCCTACCGACTGAAGTGGTCATCTTTGGCACTAAAGGGGGCTCCGTGTCGTCCTAAGATCACAGTAAAGCCTCCCATGATGCCACGCCTTTAGGCACATCTCGGAGGGGGTGAATGTAAAGCGGTCACCCACCCCTTTAGCATAGGGAAGGTGACTGTAAAAGGTTGCCCTGTTTCTCGGGGAGGATAATAAAGGGTTCTTCAAGCCTCGCTGTGCGCTGTGCCGCGCACACTGTGGCACGTGACCACTTGCACACCACCATCTTCCTGGGGGTTGCTTGGTATGAGCATGTAGACTCCCCAGTTTGCGCACCCACGACCGTGGCTAGTCCTGTTAACTACTGCAATTATTAACAATTAATACCAATTGGCACCACACCGCGCCCGCCACCTCGACACATTCGTTATGTAGTCTTTTATGTCCAGTAGTTTCACTAGCTCTAGTGCGCTTCTAACCGAAACGTCGCAGACACGGAACACAGTAATGAAAAGAAAAATGGTTTTCTCGGAGGCTATCATGTGCTGAAATGTCCTCAGTTGTATCAATTTCACATATAGGTATATCTGTTAGAACCTATTGTCTAAATAAACGATTACACAGGATGCCTCATGGCAGACTGGTTTAAAAAAAAAAAACAGAACGAATAAATAGAACGTAAAATGATTATTAATATGGATTTCCCTTTTCTAAACATTTTTCCTGTCTGGTCGCAAACGGTCAGTAAGCATTCGGAATTAAATGTCGGAGTATAGCAAGTTTAACGTCACTTACTTCACGGATATTTTCCTTCTTGATTGCAATGATTGTTGATGTACAATCTGTAGGTAGCCCCATACAAAAATGAATCTATGTGCGTTAGGTCAGGTAACCTTCCCCGAGAAGTGCCTGGGGGGGCGAGCATTTTACAGTCGCCTTCCCTCCGCTAGAGGGGGTGACCGCTTTACAGTCATCTCCTCCGTGATGTGCCTAAAGGCGTGGCACCAATGGGCGGCTCTAGTGTGATCTTACGAAGACTTGGAGCCCCCCTTCGGTGCCGAAGATGACCGCTAAAAAAAGGTCAGGTAACCTGGGGGGCTTTACAATGTCACCAAATGGTTGAAATCAACTTACTAAGAAAGGCTTCACGAAATTATAACACAGTTATCTCGCTGAAATCACGTACTAGGACTGTAGGCGGGATGCTCTCAAAGCTGGGTATCAATGAACTGGTTATTATTGGCGATAAGCATCACCAGTAACAGATGTGTTTTATCTTATGTATCTGAAAATATAAGGCTCGATCTGCTATGGTTTTTTCGCTTCTTTAAATCCTATTCGGGCCAGAACCCGGTTGATTTATAGCGGAACTAAACCGTAGTTCGGAGCCTTCGCACAAAAGTTTTACTTGGTCCACCCCGTGAACTCTGATAGCGTGATGGGAACAAAACTGCCGACGATGGACGAACGACTGCTCTAATGCACACGTTCGTGCGTACGTGATGGCGTAAGCACGGTACTCGCTCGACCACTGCGGCATTGCGATTATCAAAATCGTACTATCGACGAATTTAAGGCACTCCATTCTTGCAATTCAAATAGGTTCCTTTGCCACGGAGCATCCTGTATTCTACTTTATTGATTAAGTACTCACTCATTTTCATCATAAGGCGGACAAGGGTGCAACGTTGATGTGTAAAGCATTGCAGCTTTCTCAAAAAAGAAACTTCGCGATGTGCACAAAAAAGAAATACTACAATGTGTGGGCTAGTTTGTTTTTATTTTCTTAACACTTGTTTAATTGTAAACTACATCATTGAGGTCGTCACCTATCACACGGCATGTTCGGCAGCAACAATGATAAAACGCCGCGGGTATTACATCAACCTGACTATACTAACATTACTTACTTTCAAACTTTCGTTGCATGATATAATATACAAATAGAAACGGGAATAGACCTTTTAATAGCTTGACGTTTCGACCGGGTTGCACCGATCGTGGTCACAAGCAGACTGGTGCAGCGAGATCACTCCGTTTGTGAGGTAGATTTATGTTCTAAAGTTCATCCACCCCCGTTTTTTCTTGAATTATTTCAGTGACGCTACACAGTAGTATGTGGTGGTAGTGTGTGGTGGCCCTTCATCAAATCATCAATCAATCAAATCATCAGCTTGTCATTTATAATTTTAAGAAGTGAACATCACTTGCACTGCGCCTGATAACTCGGTGAAGTGTGCTATCAGAAACCCAATTTTAACGTTAATGTATTAGATTAAGAAACGGGAATTAACGCAACATTACGCAAATAATCTGTCCCGTCCGCGATGCCATTGTACAGCCATATAAATTCTTGCCTTAATTCGCCAGTGATACCAGTAAAATAGAGCTATTCGGGAACTATAATAATATAAGAAAATTTATAAACGTTCTGAAGCTTTAAGCTTCTTGTGTGTAAGTGCGACTTCAGTCTCTAATGATTTTACATTTTGAGTAGCCGTATGAAGCCTATCTACCTTATCGGCGGAAGCTTGCGCCGGTCCCACGCCACGTACGTTGCGACATCAGCAGCCAGAAGGTACCTCTTGCGATGTACGTCTCTCGTTCTTGTGGCATGGCGGATGTTGGTTGGTTGGTCTTGCTTAGTAACTTCTTAGCATTTAGTATGTCCTGCTACTTGCAGCTAAACATGAAGATTTGCTTCGGAAAGAGCCTATCCATCACATTGAGCTTAATTGTAGGATGGAAGCTCATGAAACACACACCAAACATACAATGCTATCGCAGACCTTAGACTGCGCTATCGTGGTAGCGTATTCGCATGTTGCATTAATAATCACAAACTAGGTCAACAAAACGAACACAAGGACACGTCTGCACATGAACATTCTGTCGACTCTGTGTCTGGTGTAGACATAGAGATAGTTCTTTAAGATTTGTACTCTCTTTGGAGTATCTACTGAATATCATAGTCATACTATATATAGAGTAGTGCGGAATTAGCTTCAATTAGAGCATCGTATCAATTACGAGAGGTATTAATTACGTCAGTACAATGTGCAATAGTACCCATATTATATTCATTGGAGTCCCTTGAGCGTATTGAGAGCGTGTTTTCTGTACCTACCTCCTGTCAAACGTAGTCATTTTAGAAATCATAGTGTCATAAATGTCTGTTTGTTACAACAATTTTTAATTTAATTTTAATAATTTGATAATAGAGAGCTTTTCTTGGTATATCTGATAATGACGGCACGGTTGGTGCAGTGGCTGATACAGTCGGCTGCTGCGCTCCGGGTCGTGGGTTCGATTCCCGCACGGAACAAATATTTGTATGACCTGCAGGTAGTTGTTCCGGGTCTGGGTGTATTGTATGTGGAATTCATGTCTGTCAACGCACCCACGACACAGGAGAAATCCTAGTGTGGGGCAACGTCTTAAAAAAAAAAAAAAAACTATGTGATCGAATCACAATGCGGAGATCTCTTGAAGAACTGAAGTTGACGATATAGCTAAAAATATTAAGTAAGCTGCGATGGTGACGATGGGTGGGACAAATCCCAAGGGACAGAAACTTTCTCGAGTGGAAACCGCGCACCGGAAAATGCAGCGTGACAGCATTCAACGAGATGGACAGACGACCTGGTGAAGTCGGTGCATGCAAGTGACATGTAACCGGTCGTTGTGGTCTATGGGGAGGCCTTTGTTCAGCAGTGGCCATCTTTCGGCTGATAAATAGCCGAAAGAGATACACGGCTATCTTATATATCGTGCCGGCTACGAATAGCACCAACCTATCTCATCCCGTGGGTGTCGTAAAAGGCGACTATGGGATTAGCCGGAAGATGGGCAACAGTATCCTTTGAGTATATTAATAACTCAACTGCGATCGCCAACCCGTCTGCCAACCGTGGAATTTATGGGAAAACCCCCCAATGAGTACAAACAGCCAGATAAGCCACGAGGACAATCGAAACACTAAATGTCGTGAAGATGATCGATATGAGTTACTTCATTATAAAATCGTGATGGCAGCAGATGTCACTGATGCGGGAGAACTGACCTACAGGGCACATACTCACATGATGGTCAGCAATGGACCGTGCTGTAATAGTAATAAGGAAAAAATAAAAATACTTTGACGGGATTTAGACTCAGTAATAGAAAGAAAGAAAGAATATACGAGTCCTCATATATTTGGACTACCGTGAGAAGATTTACATAGCAAACTAAATGTATGTATTAGTAGATAAGAGAGTAAATGCACTGCATACACTACACTAGCATGAACATTACTTATAAGTCTTATAACTATCTCAAATTACATCTCACGACTGCACCAAAACGGAATCCAGTTCGGCATTCGCTAGACAACGAGTATCTTACACTGATTTTAAACTGGACCCTAACAACCTGACACACGGATGTCAATTGGACAAAATGATAATTTAGTAGAAAATTATAAATGTTTTGGAATCCTGTCATGATAATTTTAATAAATAAATGTAAAATTTAAAAAATATATATAAATATATACTCGTCTAAACCACTATTTACACCCATCTAAAATCATTAAATATTATTTGTATTGCTGACTTTTTCATTAGAATACACATACACAATGTATTTTTTTAAATAACTTTTTTATTTAAATACACTCGTACACAATGCAATAAAACACTAACGGACAGCTTATTTATTTGATAGAACATTACCAAGTTTCCGCTGAGCATCCATTAGATACTGCCGTAATAATTTAAAAAATAAGTAGATGGGCTTATCTGCAATTAATTAACATATCTTTCAGTGTTAGTGGTTCCAAATGTAGAATAGCTACAGAGAAAATATTCTTAAAACAAGTACTTGGCTCGCTAACACCTCCTTCTTTTGTTTCAGCACAGCCCGATGAAGACGGCACATAGAAGTACTTTGTTCTGCCAACTGCCGCCGCAGGGACGATTATTACAGGCCTTGGTTTTCCGGCCACTATAAAAACTGGGAAATCGCTGTTAAATAAATACTGAAACTCACCAAATGAGTATGAGTTTTATTAAAACAATATGTTATTAGAACGACAGAAATCATTTATTTGGAGAATCGTGAGAAGATTTACATAGTAAGCACAAATTAGACATCAGTTATTATGATAATAGATACACCGTATTCACCAGACTAGTTTATATGTACTTCTGTCATCATCATCATCATCATATCAGCCAAAGGACGTCCACTGCTGAACGGAAGCCTCTCCCACAGATATCTACAACGAGTGGTCACATGCCGCCCGCATCCAACGACTCCCAGCGATCTTCACCAAGTCGTGTTTCCATCTCTTTGGAGGTTGTCCCACGCTGTGTTTTCAGGTGCGTGGTCTTCACTCGAAAACCTTTTTACCCCAACGGCCATCAGTTCTACGAGCAATGTGTCCCGCCCATTGCCACTTCAGTTCAGTACTTCTACATGACGTCGTGATAATGGCAATATTCCCCTACGACTGCGCATTGAAGTGGTCTACTAGGTCCACAAGGAGGATGGTATGAATTGATGCTAAACGTTGGAATTTCTTTCGAAGCACAACGTTACGATTTTATAACAAATGTTCACTGTACCCAACAATATCGACTGCGTCTTATATTATTTCCACTCATGTTGTTTTTATCTGATATTTAGACCAGTACTGATATAATATGATTTACTTCTGAATTTGCAGGTATTGATAATCCATTCCAAATATCTTCTTCACTCCGAGAAACAGCGTTCATTTAATGTGGGCAAAGTCACCGAAACTAAAGTAATAAAAAGATTTAGTTGTAAAAACTTATCGTCGGTACGTTTGTAGCGCGTACATCTAAGTTATTATTAAGTTCATAACAAGTCCTTCGGCAACGCCTCCATCCAACACACTCTGTATATGATATTTGTGTTACTTAGGTACTCTGTATATATATACTTTCATATCGGCCATTTATACGTCCACTGCTGAACAAAGGCCATAGATCTTCACAACTGTGTCATCATTTTCGGGGGTATTTGCCAATACCACGCTTGGCAGGCGGGTTGATGAGCACAGTATGGCTACCATTTCACAGAAGGGACGCTGCTGCCCATCCCGCTGGTTTAGATTCACTTAATCGTCTTTTACGACATCTACGGGAGGAGATGGAGTGGTGCTATATTCTTAATCCGGACACCACACGGAATATATATATATATGGTGCCAAGCGTTACGCCTGCCCATAACAATTGCAGTTGCAGGACTTGTCCTGCATGGCACCACGCTGCGCTCGTTACCCCGAGTTATTACAATATTTAGTCTTCTATCCTCAGTCATTACCCTTCTAACCGGAACACAGCAATGTTTAATGTTTAAACGCAACTGATTGGCGGCTACGTATTAATAGTGGAACAGACAACCTTGACCAGATACCGCAATGCGTCAAGACGCAAGTCTTTAACTAGTGTGTGTTACCAGTGATGACATATGGAACAGAGACGTGGTCACTCACGATGGGCCTCATAAGAAAGCTCAAGGTCACTCAACGAGCTATGGAGAGAGCTATGCTTGGTATTTCTCTACGAGATCGAATCAGAAATGAGGAGATAGAAGAGAAGAAGTAGAAGATTGTCGACATAGCTGAAAGGATTAGTAAACTGAAGTGGCAATGGGCAGGGCACATTGCTCGTAGAACTGATAGCCGCTGGGGCACAAAGGTTCTCGAATGGAGACCGCGCAGCGGAAAACGCAGCGTGGGACGACCTCCAACGAGGTGGACAGACGACCTGGTGAAGGTCGCTGGGAGTCGTTGGATGAGGGCGGCATGTAACCGCTCGTTGTGGAAATCTAACTTTTATTTCAAGGAACCTCAACCTCCTTCTTGTTTGAGAATACTAGCTACAAGCGTTTCAGCCGTCGCCGTAGTATTACATTTGTAGCCGCCCATTACTTTATATTTGGATTACCAAGTTAAATAGGGCGGCTCTTCTTACTCATCCAGTAACCTTTTATGTGCTCAACAAACCGTATAATAACAGTTTGCAACAAGAGTCGACATTTCTTCCGCCTTTAAATATATTTTCTCAGGTGTAGGATGGAGCAATAGCTAGGGGTATGCTCGGCCCTAATATCCAACTTCATTTAGTCTTACAACATTTTGGTTGTAACTATCTTCATAATGTAATATTTTTATGCTACCATTTTTACTTGCTGAACAATTCTACAAATCTGTAGCCAAAAACCTAAACGTAAGCACGTAATGATTTCAAACAAAAAACTGCGGTGACACCTGTCTCTGAGAAATTTACTGTCATAGAACCCACATCGAAATTAAACAGAACAACATATAAAAGTAGGAAAGAAAATCTGTTCTCATTACCCTCTTCAGACATGTTGGAAACTGAAAATATGTTTAAGGCCTTTGGTATATTATTCATTGTCTCTGAATTCAGAGTTCATTATCATTACAGCAGCTGCAAGATGTCCACTGCTGAACAAAGGCCTTCCACATAGATTGCCACAACGTCTGGTCACATGCCGCCCGCATCTAATAGAGTTAACTTATTAGTATTATAAGTTTCAAAATTGCAGGCATAAACAATAAAATGTCTACCGTTACGCAATCTTGTGCTTTACAACTACAGTCATATGATGGCTCTTATAAGACCGACATTGATTGTTTTGTCTTGCCACACATAACCACACCTATATTTTAATTATTTTCATTTACTTACCGTCGTAGATTGTCGGGCTGCAATCCTTGTAGAACAGATTAAATCCATCAGCAATTATTGATACAGTCCACTAGTTTTATTACCACCCAAAGGAACCCTTTTTTACATGGTTTACATTACACTTTAATTAGTGGACTATTTAAACAATATTCAGGAAAAAAATAGCTTAACTTAGCTAGAACTTAACATTACTCATCATTGCGAATGCGAATTCTTAATAATCTGCATGAAGATCAAATATATATGTGAAATATTAAAAAGATAAAACAATATAATATGAGAGGTCACGGTGATTATGTCGGTGTGTGAGTGTGCGATACCGAAGTACACACACAGCGACGCGCTCTATAGAGTAGAGAGCGTAGGGTTACCTCTTGATAGCAATTAATTCATTAACACAAGTGTTAAGTACACAGCCTAAACAACAATGATTCTAGAATGTTCTTGGACTAGTAACGACGAAGAAAATGAACTTTGTTCAAGTACAGAATTTCCTTTAAACGCGGGTATAGCTGCAATACAATGAATTATGGTCTCCTGTAATTACAGGAGTACACAGTTCAAAACCATTCTGAAATACTGTACAACAAAATATCCTTTGCTGGAGATCATTAAATCAAGAACCAAATTAAATTAATGCTTATTTCGTAGACATCTCATTTAACAAAAAAAGTTACACACCACAGCTAGCTCTTTCACAGAATTTGCGGTCTACAGTGATACAAGTACATTTTCGGTTTTTCTTTCATGACCCACTCGCATGAATCCGCAACTAAATATTTATCAGAACAGTACACGCTAAGTATTTAGATTAGTTCTTGTGAAGGTCATCTCGCACGTGAATATATTTATACGGTAATTAATGTTTGACTGCTAAATTTTATTAAATGCCGTTTTAAATGTAACATCTTGAAGGCCGGCTGTACTCTAGTTGGCAATAAAATAAGCGCTTTTATTAATTTTGTTTGAAAAAGCATGAATTATGTCAGTAAACAAATCCTAATAAAGCGTTAATAACTTGTTTGTTAACAAACTGACTTTTATAAATACAGCTTGCTCTATTAACTTTTATTGAGATATTATTAGAAGAAAATTTAATCAACTTAACATAGAATAGGAATATTATTAAAATGTTAAATATTATTCTAAATAGGAGAGTTATAAGAAAATGTTGTTATGTAATACACTTATTCACAGTTAGGTATATTTTAAATTCACCGTTCTTTTTTCCTTTTATTTAATCATAAGATAATGCTAGTTAGTATTCTAAAGATGAATTTTGTTGTTAATAAGCACTATAGGTACATACTTTAGTGTCATTAATGTAGAAGTCGTACAAAATCTATATAATATGTATCATTTTACTTATATTTTTTCTGTTACTAAATTATTTAACGCACGCATGGCATAGTGGTCACGTGTAGGTTTTCTATGCTATATATTCTATTTCTAGTCACTGATACGATTCCCGCACGGATATATGATTGTTTTATTTCTTTCTTTAAAGACCAAGCCTTATATTAACATATTTCCTAGGTCATGGTACAGTTTACAGACATCCAGACCCAGGATTTCTTTCTATAGGCCATACAATATTTTTTTCCATGAGATTGAAACTGGGATACGTAACGCAAGCGATTAGACAAAGAGCCAAAGCAATCATAAATAAAATAAAATAAACTGGACAAGCGAGTTGAACTCGCGTGGAGAGGGTTCCGAAATTGCTGAATAGAATGTCTATTGTTGAAGGCTGTCTTGTACCAATAACTAACACCAAGAACAAACTTAACATCGTAGTTGAAAAACATGTTTCCCCATGCGTTATACAATATTTAAAGATTTACCACGTTATTTTAAAACTATAGACTTCTTATAGGTTTTCCTGTATTCTATAAGTAAAGAGCTATTATCTGTATTTTTTCATAATTTTAGGCTCAGTAGTTTCGGAGATAGTGGGGGAATGGTACACTGTCGTCAGTTTTCTCAAATAACTTAAAAGCTATAATTGTTTTTATTATGAACTAAATACATTTGAAACACCTATAACAAACCCTTTCGTTTCATATGTTACACGGTATAGTTTGCAAACCTTTGTTGTTTAATTTTCTATATTTCCCCCAAAAGTGACCTTTATATTCAAAATTCATTTATTTACGTTATTGCCGTGTGGTGCCAGCTCAGAATACCACCACCCCATCTCCTCTCGTGGGTGTCGTAAAAGTCGACAAAGAGATTAGCCGGAGGATGGGCAGCAGCGTCCTTCGAGTAAATTAACAACTCAACTGCGATCGCCAACCCGTCTGCCAAGCGTAGCGATTATGGCAAAACTACCCAATGAGCCCACAACACACCCATATCGGTCGTTGTGGTGATTTTTGGGGGAGGCCTGTGTCCAGCAGTGGACTTCATTCGGCCGAAACGATACGCACGTATTTGGGTCACAAAAATCTAATGTATATATGTTTACCAAATTTCAACTTTATCGGTCCAGTAGATCCGGAGCAAATTGGCTGTGACAGACGGACAGACACACGAGTGACCCTATAAGGCCACCCAGGGCAGAACCCTAAAAAGTTTGGCCTAGAGGATCTGGTTGTCTGTGCATACCAGATTTATGTCGAAACTGTACATACGACACTGGCAAGACCATAGTATTGGGTTACTTTAAAAAACCTCGTCGCACCTGTAATAAATTTAATAATGTACAAAGTGACAGCCCTACGCTGCATACGGACGCTTGTCTCCGGTGTAGGGAGCGCGTTGTTCTGCCGCGCCGCTTCCGTGCTGGTCTCGTGCCGCGCTATTGTTGCACCAACCACACTTGACTTATATCCTCTCATCTAATAACACTGAATGCATGGCAAAAGTTTTGTTGGTAGAAAATAGTTGAACCACCCATGATATCCATTTGAAAATATCACCACATTATAATAAAACACTTTTAAACGGATTCTATCGCGTATATTTTAGATTTTTGTTTTTCCTGACGCTTCGAACACTTTGCAGGGTTCGTGGTCGCAGAATAACATAGTTGACAGGCGTCGTTACAGATTTAGAAAAGTTATTTTATTTTATCTACCTTATAATTGTAATCAAAAAATATTTCGATGCACGCAGTAATCACTCAGTGTCTTGGTGTTTTTTAGTGTGGTATTTAGTTTGGGACTTTATTATTTTAATAACAGGATTCTAAACTGGTGGTACCTGTCAGCCATCTTCTCTATTAAAATTAGGATGTTTTTTAATTACAATAGCTTCACGAAACATTCTTGGTACATATCGGTTCTCTTTCGCGAGGACTTGAGGTTGATTGAAACGAAGAAAATGGTTGGGTTTGTCTATGGCATGTTCGCACACTGCAGACTTTGTGGATCGTCTATGCTTGACGTCAGCTTGTTTTTTTAATCTGGTAGCAAATATCACCAGTTAATTTTGTCTTGAAAGTTTTTTTTTTGAGTACCTTTTATAACACCGTGGTATTTTCAACTCATTCATTTACATTTTACTGCTTACATTAATGATTCCGTACTTTTACAGAATATTCTGTATAACAAGTTTGTGATTTCAACAAACATGTTTAAAATTCGTCCCATCGTCGACACAAACAAACCAACAGAGAGCTGATAACGTAATCTTATAAGTGCAACTTTATCAGGTGTTATCTAACCACAAGTAGGCCAAACGTAATCGTAAGCAGTTCCCTTATTACTAGCGTCTCTGACTAGCTGTTAAAGACCGTAGTCGTGATAATAATTACAACCACAGTTAATCTTTATTTTCTAGTTACTTACATCGCTAGACTTTGCACAACAGACGTTATAACACATTATTACATTTAGATGCTCATATTGAAGATTATACTGAATACTTACGTAGTAGGTAGGTACTAGGAGGTAATCTGAGACCGCATGTCTAAACGAGACATGGTGGCATCAGCTGGCTGTCTTTATTATATTCCTCACTCCGACATAAATTAGCACTCTCAGTTAACTGATAGTTAAAATAGTTATCAAAACAAAGTCAATGCGCGAGTCTCGACGTGACAATATCAAACTATACCCGAGTTGGAAGTTGGTTAATTACTTGAAGCCGCAATTTGGTGGCAAAGCAGCACATCGCGCCTCGATGCCTCCGCCGTAAGTATTACAAACTAGCATTGTCGGTTGGCTAAGTAACGTAGGATTATAAACACCTTTGTAGGTAGACTGTCCAACTCGGAAGTTGGGTAGTTAGCTGAGTAGTTATGTGTCGCGTCGCGAACTTCTCATTATTGTTTGAAGCATTTCCAGAAAAGTAGCACAATATTTTGTTAACTAGCGAGTTCATTCAGACATCTGCTTATTTTCTGACGTTAATCATGTGCTCTAAATTGATCTAATACAGCAGTATAGCATAACGTCTACAGGTATACTAAGTTCTACCAAATAGTATGCAATATAATCTACTAATGACATACAATTCAAGACAATCCTTTCACGTCGCATCGACCGGAAATGAATGCTTTATCTATTGGTGGATGGATGGGACTACATTTCCAATTTATCTATTTTTATGAAAAGAAAAAAAATACGCATCGAATTGAAAACCTCCTCCTTTTTGAAGTCGGTAAAAAATATTATAATTATTATAGAAAGAATATTTTTTTATTTATTATTATCACTTACCTCCGTCCGTGTCACTGCGAGGTACCAACTGAAAACCAACGCTGGTTGTGACACCCCGTACATGCTGAGGTGGTTACCCTTTCGGTATGGGCTTATTTGTTAACGCACATATTTTTAAATGTGTTTGTTTAGTTGCACTTGTATTTCTTATTATTATGTGCTGTTTACTACGTCCTGTGCCGAATGTGTTTTCTATATAAAGTGACACAACAACGAAACCAGTAATTTAACTCATCATTATAACAGCCGAAGGATGATCAATGCTAAACCAAGGCCTCCCCATATATTTCCACAACGACCGTTTACATGTCGCCCGCAACCTACAACTCCGAGTGACCTTTACCAGGTCGTCTGGAGATCCGTTGACACGCTGCCTTTTCCGGTGCGTGGTCTCCACTCGAGAGAACCTTTCTGCTCCTTGGAGCCGTTAGGCCATCAGTTCTACGAGCAAATGCCCCGCCCATTGCCACTTCAGCTTACTAATTCTTTGAGACATGTCGGTAACTGTAGTTCTTTTACTGATCTCCTCGTTACTAATTCGATTTTTCTTCAAAACTTCAACTGACCTTGAGCTTTCTTGTGAGGCCCATAGTGAGTGACTACGCCTCTGTACCATATGTCATCACGAGGTATATGTAACTGCAGCAGTTCAATTCTTATTTAGGTGTCAAGTAATCTCGCGGTGTTAACAGTGAGCCTTTTGTATTTCCTATTTTGTATTACGTTATAAATGTTGCCTGTGTACAATATAGTCCGATGTATATATTTCCATGAAGTTCGCCGAGTTAGTTGGCAAGCTCTGGGCACAGAACCGCGCACTGTCGCAATATACTTTGTCATCGTTACGTGGAGCCTGATGTATCTTTGCTCAAAACCTAGCATACTGAATGAATGTGTTTCGAATCATTCTTGCAGAAACACTTATTTCTAAACTGTGGTTTTAGAGCATAAACCGTGAATATCGGACGGTATTTGTTGAGAGCTCAGCGCTCACGTCCGCACATCGCTGCGACCTCCAACTTAGTGTGCACGCTCCGAGTACTTGAGGTTGCAACTTGCAAATAGCTGCTAATGCGTATCAGTAGTTGTACTAATTACTAGCCGTTTCTACTTCAAAACAACTTTTTATTGTTTTGCGCCAGTTCCGAAATTCTGCTAAACAAGCAAAACTGTTAGAAGCTGTCGTTAATCTGAAGGTTACCTAGAATCCGGCTTCTATTCGATTGTTTGTCTGAAGGTAATTTAAAAAAGTAATACTTTTGTAGAGCATTTAAGCAAGTTTTTCACGCCGAAAGTCGGTAGCGTAGGAAATGGAATTGGCAATTGTTCATGATATATCCACGAATACATCTTTCCCCTTAATACCACCGTTCAAGCTAATTGAATATTAATTTAGTTTAATGACGCTAAGTGAGCAATTATTATTATACCGTGTGGTGTCCGGATCAAGAATATAGCAACACTCCATCTCATCCCGTGGATGTCGTAAAAGGCGACTAAGGAACTCTAAACCAGAGGGATGGGCAGCAGCGTGAAACGGTAGCCATACTGCGCTCACCGACCCGCCTGCCAAGCGTGGTGAGTATTGGCAAATACCCCCCAGAATGATGACACAGTTGTGAAAATCTATAGGGGAGGCCTTTGTTCAGCAGTGGACGTATAAATGGCCGATATGATGATATGATGAAGTGAGCAAAAGTAAAAGTGCACTACTAAACACGAGCTTTCCGGGCAACAGGTAGACTCTACGGTTATGAAGGAAATTGCCATAATTACAACCTCAGCTTGGCAGGTGAATTTACCAATCCTGCGCATTACCGTATTATTGTGTTGTTTTTAGCACATAGAGGACGCTGCGCTCCATTCTCTGGAACCACTAGTTACCTTTCGGTGGACACGAAGTGGTCATTTCTTATCTGAGAACTACTCGGTGTATATTTTATTCATCATCATCATTTCGGCTTAATGAAGTCCACTGCTGGGCACAGGCCTCCCCCAAAGATCACCACACCACCGATATGGATGTGTTGTGGGCTCATTGGGGGGTTTTGCCATAATCGCCACGCTTGGCAGGCGGGTTGGCGATCGCAGTTGAGTTGTTAATGTACTCGAAGGACGCTGCCCATCCTCCAGCTAATCCCTTAGTCGACTTTTACGACACCCATGGGAAGAGATGGGGTGGTGGCATTCTGAGCCGGCACCACACGCCAAATTATATTTGATTGGATCGACCAAATAACTAGGCAGGGATTTACACAAATTCCAGATCTTGCTTACTTACTGCGACCTAGAAATATACACCAATTTACATGACGGTTAGCACTCTCAGCAACGGCCACGGTGCCAGTTGTGGCGCCAGCGCACGAAACGCATTGTCTAAACTATGCAGCAATGAGAATATTAGCTACGTTGGTGTTGTGACATAGGGAGTGTGCGGTTGTCGAGTAAAATTTAACGGACCAATATTGTTTGAGAACAATCTGAACACTCAATGTCTCTACGGCTTATAAGGACTATAGTGTGCTGAGCGTGACATATTATGAATAAGTGAACTGTAACTTGGAATTGCATTTACAAATTAGGTGAGACAAATGTGGCGACACTTGAACAAGTATTGAAAATGTACTGAGGGCATATCTCTCGGATATCTATGGTCGGCGTCTAGTGTAGCTGCGTGGTGTAGCATAACCTTCCGCGAAAATGTTGATACACAACTTAAAAGCGGTTTCTCCATTTGGGTTAGGCAAACAGCTGAGCCAACGTCGGTGGTACCTTCCTGTCATTGCCAAAAATTTCTATGAATCACATGATACACTGAACGGCTGTGGCCCCGTTTCCATTTTATTCACTCCAGAGTAATAAAGATAAATATTCATATATGTAGATAATGCTGTTTATTCAAACCTAATTTATCCTGAAACGGCCGCTTCCTTGCCTGTTTATAAATAACTCTATCTACGAACCCATAAGATACAGGAAGTATTTGTTCCGATGGCAACGGTGGATGATATATGACGTTATAGCAGTTCAGCTCGACGGGACGGAAGCGCACGCCTAACGTATTACACGCATTTGTTACACCGATATCGCCGCCAAACGTGATTGACGACTGAGGACAGAAATCAGAATACAGAATAGTGCTATATATGCACGGTTGCCTTTTGTCACACACATACTCAACTCTAGTTTACATGCTATTTAACGGGGCAACAATGAAAGTCACTTGTCTGCAAATGACTTTCATTGTATATTGTGTATATATTAGACTATGATTTTGGGACTTTTCGCGCACAGATACATCAAAACAATATTTTGACTAACCTCAACGTTTCGGCCAAGTTGCATTGACCGTGGTCACAAGAAGACTTACAGACGTTCAAGAAGAATTTTATGTGAATGTGTGGGTGCGTTCGATGATGATGTTTGAAGTCGAGTAGGGACACGTAAAGCAGGTTGGCGACCTTCGCGGAATCGTTCACAACGTCCGTCATAGCATGTTCGTCGAAGTGAACTGATCTGATAGCAGTGTTTATTGTTGCTGCGGGAACACGTCATAGCTTCGTCAGAACCTTTTGATCCGTATTTGCAGAATGTGTGAATTCCGATTTAGTTATTTCGGAATGTATTGGTAGAATTCCGGTTTGCTTTTGCCTAAATGCATTGTGGAGGAGACTCGTCATATTTTATTTGTGACGAACTGTGACACTCAGTTCACAATGAGATAGTTAAAAACAAAACATGCCATCATCATTTTTCTAGATTATATATCAACGCTTTGACCTTCGCTGTTTTGACCTCGTTAAATGGTGCTTCAGAAAAAAACTTCTCCGGTTGAGTTCATATAATAGATATAGTTATTTATAATAGAGCCTCCTAATTGCTCATTCTTAAGCTCACGGCTAATTTCGTTAAGCATATTCTGTGAGTATTCCCAAGTTGATGATGCAGAATAATTGTTTTCTTCGATATCTGTAGTTTCTATAAGGAAATCGAGTTTATTAATTTAAACTTTATGCAACTGGTGTACATAGGCTGACTTAGTGCTTTAGGAATTCTCTACCAGTCAACCTTAGGGTGATGCAGATAGGACACGGCAGGTGCATTAATGTATTAGAAAAGAAACTGAGAACATATAAATAAACATCTAAACATATTTTAATAAAACAGTTTTAAACGGATTACATAGCGTATATTAGGTTTAGATTTTTGTTTTTCCTGACGTTTCGCGAAGCCTAAGACATTACTAATACAAACATATTTTATAAATACAATAAATATATGTAATGTAATGTAAAGTAAAGTGTGAGAACTGGAACGTTTGCCGGTTATTATCTGTGGCTCCGGCTGTATGATATACTCTGTGTCTAGTGGCGTGATCGGAGTAGCGTGCTTTTGTGTGAGAATTAAAACTATTATTAATTGATTAATTTGGTGAGTTTTATTAATATATAACATTGGCGACGAGAAAAAGAACCTTTAACGTACACAGTAAAATAAGAGGTGTAACAGTGGTATAAAAACAACTACGACGCTCGTTCATCTATCCATTTCCACTGGCCGCCATTTCGAGTATTTTCGAGTCGGGTACTAGTTCTCATGTCAGGCTCAGATTCCGATTCCGAATCTTTAGGAAAAATATCGGATGATACTGAAGGAATTCAACATACTAATATAGATTTAGTAAGGTCTGGAAAAAGAACGTATATATATAAGTGCACAAAGAACGAATTAACACGAATTTTACAAGAAGAAAATTTTACGTGTTCTAGCGATAGTGTAGAAAACATAAGAAAAGTATTGAGTGAACATTACAAACAAAAAAGGAAACGGAAAATAGATCAGCAATCTCATAAATATATATCGAGGATGTCTATATGCGGTGAGATAAAGGCTTTTGAGGGTGAGAAGTGGAAAGTTTTCCAAGCACAACTGGAATGTTTTATCTTAGTCAATGACATCGCAGATGAGAAGAGAGTCCCTCTTTTGCTAACCAAATTGTCACCAACAGTGTTTGAGACGCTAAGCTATCTGTGTTCACCATCCAATCCAAGTAAATTATCATATGATGAATTGTGTACCAAACTCAAGGACAAATATGCAAAACCATTGTCAACGGCTTTGGAAAGAGCTACATTCAGGAAGAGGAACCAATTGCATACGGAAAAAATAGAAGATTATGTTCTCGCACTCCGCAAATTAGCTTCAGCTTGTAAGTTCAAAGATGTGGAAGATCAAATCAAGGAAAAGTTTGTCGAAGGAGTATCATCTAAAATAATAAAATTCGAATTAATGAAAAGTGAGACAGACTTAACTTTAGAAAAATGTATTTCTCTGGCACGCACAGTAGAAGCAGCTTTATTGCAGACCAATAATAGCAATGAAGTGACAGATGTTTATTACACAAACAAAGGAAAACCAAAACAAGACTTCAAGTTCAGGAATAATAACAAACAAAGTAACATTGATAACCTGTGTTTTTGCTGCGGTAAGAGGAACCATATCAAAACAGAATGTACATTGAAGTTAAAGTACTGCTCTGAATGTGGTCAACAAGGTCATATCTTTAGGATGTGTCAGAGGAAGCTACGACAAGCCAATATATTAGAGATAGACACGGCCATCTCAAAAGATGCTGAAAATCATGTGGAATCTTCCATAAAAGACCTAGATAAAGAGTATAAGACTTATGATGTAAACAGTGTAAGTAGAATACCTCCACACTATGTACAGGTAAATGTCAATGGTCAAAACATTTCTTTCCAACTAGATACAGGATCAGATGTAACAGTGATGCCTATAAAAGATAAATTAACTTTCTTAAATGGCTTTCAGTTAAAAAATTGTAACATACTTTTTAAGAATTTTGATCAAAGTATTACTCGCCCATTGGGTATTTTAACTAAAGTGCCAGTAAAATTAAATCAAACTACTAAAAGTTTAAGTATTTTCATAGTATCCAATGATTCTCCTAGAGCTATAGGACGAGATTGGTTGTATGAGTTTGATTTATGGCCTCCAAACATTCAAAAGAGTCTAAATATTGGTATAAATGTTGTACAAACTATTTCAGATGCACAGCAACATGTGAAAACCCAGTTTGCAGAAGTATTCAGCCCTGGCTGGGGAAATTTTAAAGGAGATGTGATATCCTTAAAGTTAAAACCTAATTTCAAACCAAAGTGTCTACCAGTTCGACGAGTACCATTTGCTCTTAGAGACAAGGTAAATAATGAAATTATTAGATTATTAGAGAATGGCAGAATTACTGCTGTAGAACAGAATGAATGGGGTACACCAGTTGTGCCAATTTTAAAATCAGATGGCTCAGTAAGACTTTGTGGTGACTACAAATTAACCATTAACCCTTGTTTAATTTTTGATCATTTTCATCTTCCTCATATTGAAGACATAATCAATGTTTTAAAAGAGGGAGAATACTACTGTGAACTGGATTTAAAAGAAGCCTATTTACAAGCCCCGCTCAGTGTAGATAGTAAGGATTGTACTACTATAGTTACAGAAGTAGGCACTTTCAAGTATAATTATTTACCCTATGGAGTGAATACAGGGCCTGGTTCATTTCAACGATTAATGTCAAAAAAATTACAAAATATTCCAAATACAATTGTATTTATTGATAACATTTATATAAAGGGAAACTGCTTGCAAGATACCTTTGAAACATAATGCCAGGTTTTAAGTAGATTAAAAGATTGTGAATTTAAATTAAAAATTGAAAAATGTAAATTGTTTACTACTAGTTTAGATGTATTTGGTTATCATATAAACAAAAATGGTATCAGCATAATCAAATCAAACATTGAACCATTGTTAAGTGCTAAGACACCAACTAACTTAACATTGCTGAAATCATTTTTGGGAAAAATTAATTATTATTCTCGTTTTTTGAAAGATATGGCAACAATTATATCACCCTTATATGAATGTACAAAAAAAGATCAGTTTAATTGGACACCAGAGTGTGAAGAATCTTTTAAAATTGTAAAGAATAAATTAGCTTCTACAAATAATTTAAGGCATTATAATCCCAAACTGCCTTTAATCTTAACATGTGATGCTTCTGAAACTGGACTTGGAGTAGTATTATCAAATAGAGATTTTGATGGAACAATCAAACCTATTTCGTATGCAAGCAAAAAATTGAATGCCGTTGAAGAAAAATATTGTACTATTGATAAAGAAGCAATGGCAATTGTTTTTGGTATAACAAAATTTTATAATTATATTTATGGGCGACCCTTTGAATTGGAAACTGATAATGCAGCGTTAGTACGAATATTTGGGCCTACAAAGAGTATTCCTAAAATGGCTGCCAAGAGATTACAACATTATGCTATCTTCTTATCAGCTTTTAATTATAAGGTGCGCCACATTAAAACTACACTGAATCCAGCAGATTTTTTGTCAAGAACAGCCACTAAAGTCAATTCAATAAGTGATGAAATTAATACTTACTTGTTGTGCTCAGATTCTATTGCTGTTAGTTATGTAAATGAATCTGATATGGAAACATTGAATTGGAAAACAATACAAGACATTTCAAAAAAAGATATTACTTTTTCCAAAGTCATAAGATATATGACGGATGGCTGGCCTGAGAAAAAAGAAATCCATAAAGATATTCTTCCATTCTATCACAGAAAAAATGAATTAGCATTGGATAGAGGTTGCATATTTTGGGGATACCGTATATTGATTCCTCAGGCAATTCGTGAGGCTGTATTAGCTGAATTACATAAAAGCCATTTTGGGATTATTCGCATGAAAGAAATAGCAAGGTCATATTTTTGGTGGCCCAATTTAGATTCTACAATAGATGGTATCACCAAGAAGTGTTTAGTTTGCTTACAAAATAGTAAAAATCCTTGTAAAACTCAGAAACCATGGCCTGTGCCTCCTTCCACATGGTACAGAGTTCATGCTGATTTTTTAGGTCCCTTTTACAATAATATGTTTATGGTAGTGGTAGACAGCTATTCTAAATGGCCTGAAATATTTGAAATGGGTAACATTACTAGTAAACGTACTATAGAAATATTTAAAGGTTTATTTGCCCGGTATGGATATCCTTTACATTTGGTTACAGATAATGGTAGATCTTATACAAGTGCAGAGTTTCAGGATTTCTGTAAACTATGTCAAATTAAACACACATTTTCACCACCCTACCATCCTGCAACAAATGGAGCGGCAGAGAGGTTTGTAGAAACCTTTAAATCAGCCGTAACAAAGATAAAAGAAAGTGGACAGGACCTTCCGTCAGCAATTAATTTGTTTTTAACTGATTATAGAAGTACACCACAACGCACGACAGGAGTGTCGCCTGCTCGATTAATGTTGGGTAGAGAATTAAGAAATAGGTTTAGTTTATTGCGGCCACCTCCTTTAGTAGAGACAGTGCAGAAAAAAGTGGAAGGAAGAGATCAGGGAAATAGAAATATTAAATTTGAAGTTGGGCAAAAAGTTATGGTAAAGGATTATAGGAAGGATAGCAAGCCATGGGTTCAGGGTTTAGTAATAGAGGAATCAATACCTAATGTTACCTATGTAATAGATGTAGAGGGATGTAAATGGAAACGTCATGTTAACCAAATGTTACAATGTTCAGAATCATTAAGTGATAGTTAAGTTTAATTTTTATTTATTTCTAATAATTACCGTAGAAACATATTCTGTTGTTATTACCCATCGTTTATGCGAGTACTTACTTAGAATAAAATGTTAATCTTAGGTACGTATGCACTCATTTATGTGTGGGAGAGTGTGAGAACTGGAACGTTTGCCGGTTATTATCTGTGGCTCCGGCTGTATGATATACTCTGTGTCTAGTGGCGTGATCGGAGTAGCGTGCTTTTGTGTGAGAATTAAAACTATTATTAATTGATTAATTTGGTGAGTTTTATTAATATATTCATACATATTCCTATAATGTATACATATATAAAATAATGAGATGATTTTGCCAAATTATGGTGCAAGTACTTATATACTTTGCCGTGTGGTGCCGGCTCAGAATGCCACCACCCCTTCTCCTCCCATGGGTGTCGTAAAAGTCGACTAAGGGATTAGCCGGAGAATGGGCAGCAGCGTCCTTCGAGTACATTAACAACTCAACTGCGATCGCCAACCCACCTGCCAAGCGTGGCGATTATGGCAAAACCCCCCAATGAGCGAGAACAAATCCATATCGGTGGTTGTGGTGATCTTTGGGGGAGGCCTGTGTCCAGCAGTGGACTTCACTCGGCCGAAATGATGACTTACGGATATTTCATTTAATACGTCTTTCCTGGTAGCTAACTTGATTAGTTAAAGTTTATATTACAATTCTAACATCCCGATATAAAATAGCAGTTCGCAAGTTCCTCTGTACGGTGGCCACCTATTCATTCATTGTCAATTATTATATACATCCTATGACTTCGTGGAAGAATGAATATCAAGTACAACAGTAAAGTGCCTACAAGCCGTAGTTTTAGCAATCGTGTGTTCCATGTAGCTGATATTTCCGGCAAATGGCTTTGAGAGTAAAGATGGTATTTATTATGTTATACTATCGCTTTACTGCCCAAATACCTTATAAATATCGTGTTTAGACTAGCACCTTTATATTATTGAGCTTTTTTAACCGATAATAACCAATCCTATCATTGATTATAATGACATTTCTAATATATTTTTTATATATTTATATCTATTTTTTTGATCTAAACTTGCTGTATACAAAGTAGAAATTATATGAATGGTAGATAAAATACATATGTATTAAACAAAATGGACATTACTGTAGAACACTTAAATAATGTACTATAAAAACACTCTTTATGGAGTAACGGAACTCGGTACCTATGGTCAGATTAAACTTAATAGTGATGTAGTAAGTATGTAGAGTAAAGACTCCTCAAGCGAGGAATTAGGGACTCCCCTTTTTTGGCGATGGGAAATCCTCATGGGCTTCCTCCGCCCTGGGTGGGGCAAATATGACACGCGAGATGATTTATATTACTTTTTATATACTATATAGTATAGTATTAATATTGTCCCCTAATAGGTTTGAATTAGTTCCCTTGGAGATCAACAGCTAGTATAACATATATAAGGCACACAACGTGGTTCCTACCTTGTTTCCTCCTTGATATTATGATATTGAAACTCCTTCATTATCTAACGACTCCGGTACTTCAATGCCACACACCCTCGAAGTTCCCTGGGTGATCCGTCAATGTGTCGCCAGAGATGCACTTGTACGTAGCTAACGGCGTGGGGTGCAAGTAGTGGGTGGTGGAGGTAGACGGCGTGCCAGGTGACTCCGCTTACAGTATTGAGCCGCTACACGCCCGCGATCTCGTTCCTAGTGTGCTGTTTACGTATATACAAGCTGCCAGCTGGAACAAAGGTCAGGATTTTGTATTACCTTTTAGTTTTTATCTCTCTTGCAATAATCGTTTCCTGTACCGTGGACAAGATTGTATTATACTAATAATGTTTACAGGAGGAGCTTAAGGTTGGTTCTGTGTACATACTGTACTATTTAAAACAGCTTCTTTTTTAGTTTTTCGCCTACTAAGCCAGTTTCCTTTTCAAAGCCACGATATTTTCCACCGCAAAGTAAATTTTCTTTTTGTAAAGTAAAACGTTGCCCCACACTAGGATTTCTCCTGTGTCGTGGGTGCGTTTACAAGTACAAACTCAACACACAATACACACGCACACGTACAAATGTTTGTTCCGTGCGGGAATCGAACCCACGACCCGGTGCGCAGCAGCCGACTGTATATAAATTGAAGAATTGAAGTATAATTGAGGTAGTAACTATGAAATGAAAGCGGAAGATCATCATACCAGCCAAAGGACGTCCACTGCTGAACAAAGGTCTCCCCATAGATTTCCAAAATTGCGTCATCATTTTGGAGGGAATTTGCCCGCTTGGAAGACAGGTCGGCGAGCGCAGTATGGCTAATGTTCCACGGAAGGGACGCTGACGGGAGCAGATGGAGTGGTGCTATATTCTTAATCCGAACACCACACGAACGATAACACAATTATTTGCTAGTGTTAAATAAACCAAATAGGGCAATATTGATGGCACGGTTAGCGCCGTGGGTAAGCGATCGGCTTTCTGCGCATCGTGTTGCGGGTCCGCTCCCCGCACGGTACAAACATTTGTATGATCTAGAGATAGTTGTTACCGGTCTGGGTGTTTGTGCATGTGAAATGTATATCTGTAATCTGTACTGCTGTTCTGTAAGAACTCATTAGCAAACTCACTTTCGAATCCGCAGTGAAAAGTAGTGAGAAGTGAGTTCTTACAGAATAGCTGCACCCGCGACACAGGTGAATTCCTAGTGTGGGGGATTTTTTTTATTAAAAACAAATTTTTTTGCTTTTATGGGTTTTCATTAAAAGGTTCGTTATTGATTTATTTTGAGCGACTGACGCCCAGTGTAATTCTAATGTAGCGGCAACAGCTTGACGCTTAATGTAATTGACTTGGCCGTACCACGTCGTTGTGTTGGCGCACCTCCACACTAGAATACGTTACGTGAGGTACTAGTCACTGTGTCACGTATTGACTGAAAGGATATTGAAGTTGCTTAGCAGAAGGATAGACTAGAGGTTGCTTGAGTTTGCAATAAAGAAAATGCGTTAAATCTAGTTATGAGACAAGCATAGTCGTTGTCATGTCCTTATCCTGTGTCACGCCTGCCCATAAACATTGTAATGTTGCCCAGGACTGGTCCTGCGTGTCGCCATAATGCGCTTGTCACCTCCAAACATTACTTGTTAATGGCCGAAATAAATAAACAATCTAATCCGAAATCTTTGGATTTGGGACTGAGGATTTGTCTGTATTAAATGTGATTTTAACACAAAAACAGATCCAATTCAAAATCTTGAATCTAAAGATTTTGAATTAGACTGATTATTAATTTCGGCCGTAAGTCTCTTATCCTCAATAATGTCACGAGCCCTTCTAACCGGAACATAGCAATGTCTGAAGTTTAAACACTACTGCTTGGCGGCACAATATCTGGCACTGCGGTGGTATCTACCTGCCCGGCCTCTTGCAGTAAGGGACCTGAAGAAGTGGTGTCAACACTTTCCTTTTTAGAGGGGCCTACATATATTTATTAGTGATTTTTATATCCCTTTATTGAGCGACAATTGTTCCTTCATTAAGGCGTTGGATTGCTGATCGAAGGGTTACGAAATAGAATCCACCTTTTGCACAAGAATATTCAGCAAGAGGGAATAATAAGAGTACTAGTCATGTTTACACCCACATTGGTAGTAAGCTCTTAAATCATGGGTTTACACGTTAAAACCCCACCAGCACACCCAAACATGAACATTATGTGTCATCAAAAAATAATTTGGTGCAACAAAGGGTAGTTCAATTATTTTAGTCTATAGTTTGGTATCAGCGAAGTATTTGAACAAGCGCAGCTCTTTGCGGTAACAAAACAATATGCATCATTGTAGCCGCATCGTGCCACGAGTGTGTGCACCCCTTGTATTGTCAACGAGCCCGAGTGTACGAGTGTTGCCCCACAGTGCAACTGTGGTTGATTGGGGACCGTAACTCTTTCATGAAATACATTTTGAATTTGGGGAAACTTGTCTTAGATTTCACTAGAATTCCAGCTTTTATAGAACATGATGACGAGATAACCGAATCTCTCGCCTAGTGGTTACCTTCATGCCTGTCTATAACGATTGTCATACTACCCAGCACTATGATTTCGGGACTTTTCGCGCACAGATAAATCAAAATAATATTTTGACTAACCTCAACTTTTCGGCCAAGTTGCATTGACCGTGGTCACGAGAAGACTAAAGTATGTGGGCGTCATCGTCTTGAGCGGCGGGTGACTTAGATCTACCCGCGGTTGATCTTGGGTAACGTAGCTGTCCGAAACACGATGTGCTGAATTGCGACAAACAATGCTAACCGTTTCGACGGACGCACTTTTAGACTTTTTTCGTAAATACTTGATCGAAACAATACCAGACAGCTTCTAATTTAATTTGAAACTGTGTGTCCTGCTGTTCACTAACTCATAAATCATCATCATCTAATCAGACAAAGGGATGTTCACTGCTGGGCAAGGGCCTCATGGACCATGGATTTCAGCAACTGTGTCGTCGTTTTGGGAGGAGTTTGCCAGAGCCGGCCACGCTTGGCGGGCGGATTGTTGGGCGCACTGTGGCTGCTGACCCGCAGAGCGCACGCTGCTCCGCATACTTTTGGTTTGGATCAGATGGAGTGATGCTATATTCTTAATCCGGACACCACACGGAATCATATGAATTAATCAGTTCATACATAGGTTTCTTTATTATTTTACTTTACTTTACTTTCTGCACATGTGGCTTCCCTGGTAACCAATTATATGTGAGGTGCTCTTTGTACTGTATAGCTGCTATATGTATATTTCAGCAATGTCTTGATAAAGCCTTAAAAACATTTATGTGATATCTAATAATTTGTGTAATAACTATATAATTCAATATTGTAACCTCAATTATTTTAAAAGAGTATCCATGGAGTTTCTTGCCGGCTCTTCTCCATAGGATCAAATAATTGGAACCGAGCAATTTAAATTCTGACGTTTCATAAGTGCCAGTAATTGGTTTATATGAAATAAAAAATATTTGACTGACTTTGACTTTGATTTCAAATCATTATTGTTAAATAAAACAGCATACTTAGAGCATGCAGTGTTTACCTGTAATTAGTTTTGCAGTTAGACTTAAGGTATAATACGAATGTTCCTGTTCTGTGTTATTAATATTGTAACAACTGTTGGTCAACCTATACAATAATTTAAAATAAAATAAAAAATAGACAAATTGCGACGCGCACATTTAATACTTCATAAAAGTGTAATCGCCCGTATATGATGCCCATAACACTTTCTATCTAGATCCTTTCTCGTCATTTCAGCCAAATAAAGTCCACTGCAAGACACAAGCCTCCCTAGAAGATTGGCATAACGACCGGCCTGGGCGTGTTGTGTGCTCATTGGGGGGTTTTTCCATAATCGCCACGCTTGGCGGGCGGGTTGGCGATCACAGTAGTGTTGTTGTTATTTAATTAATTATGTCTTAATTAAATAAATAGCGCTTTGTTCGCGACTTCACTTAGAATTAAGAATTTCCCATACAAATATTAACACCCATTTAACCTCTTTAGGGGATGATTATTATGCCTATGTCCTTCCCCAGGGTTCAAGCTATCTCACACAAAATGCATCAAAATCGGTTCAGGGCTTTCGCTGTGACAACGTAACAAACAGACAGACAGAAACACACATGAATTTATAATATTTAATACTTTTAGCAGTGATAGCCTAGTTGTTGATCCCTTGCCTTAAACAGAGGAGGGTCAACGTTCTTTCCCGGCCCGCACCTCTGACTTTTCGAATTCATGTGCGGATCAGAATTTGATTATCACTTGCGTTAACGGTGAAGGAAAACATATAAAGTTATTATTATCGCTTCGGTTTTTGCATGTTATTCCCGAACAACACGACAATTTAACTTAAAGTTTTACTTACATGATCGAATCTCAACTGATGTTATAAAACGGCCATTTTTTCCGGATGGCCCAAATTGTGTATGTCGCGGTGGCGCGGTTACGCCCCCGTACCACTTCTCCTTATTTCCTATTTCTGTTGTGTATACTATAAGAGATTGTCAACATGACCATAAGCTATGTGTGTTAGCTCGGGATTCAACAATAGTAACAGATATAAAAATTGACAATATAAATAAAATAAAAGTTGGCTAGCAATTAGATCAATAAAATTATGACATCGGGCACGACTACCTACTATGCTAAGTAAAGCAAGCTGTTATATGAATATGAACATGATCTGCATATATATAATGTTATATTCAAATGTTCACGTTGGGATTCGAACGGCGAGCGATTTTTTTGCTTCAATTAAGGTGCGTCTGTGTGCGTAAAGCAACAAATGCTGTGATTGGCCGATGCCGCGATACGCAGTCCCTTTCGTACAATTCTCTGCATGGCATATAGTATGGTGCCGGCTATGCCGTGTGGTGCCGGCTCAGAATATCACCACCCCTTCTCCTCTCGTGGGTGTCGTAAAAGTCGACTAAGGGATTAGTCGGAGGATGGGCAGCAGCGTCCTTCGAGTACATTAACAACTCAACTGCGATCGCCAATCCGTCTGCCAAGCGTGGCGATTATGGCAAAACCCCCCATTGAGCACACAACACACCGATATCGGTCATTGTGGTGATCTTTGGGGGAGGCCTGTGTCCAGCAGTGGACTTCATTCGGCCGAAATGATGATGATGATGATATAGTATAGTTATGGTTATATAGGGTGTCGAGCTTGACGTGTAGCCGTGTGTACCCCAACGAAAACGATTGCAATTCTACAACGTCGAACGAAGAGCGTCAACAAAAGAATCGAAGCTGTTTCCTGTTAACAATGTGCCACGTTGTTATGTTGTTACTTTAGCGTCCACAAGCGATTGTGCTGACCGTACAACACTCGAAGCAAACTACGCTCTATAATACTTGAGAGCAAAGTGTATTGTGATGTGTAAGACTGCGAACTCATCGCGTTACACTGTGCAGATGTGTCATGAGATGATGCTGATGATGAAATAAATATTAAATTGTGTATTTTATTTGCGAATATCTACAAGTATTTAGACAAAAAAACTTTCACAACAAAATACTGACGTGGTTATGTTAACAAGCGAGTTGTAACACTCTTAGTCACTCGTTTAAGTAAAAGGATGAATCATTTTACAGCTTGATGCAGTCAGTCGTGATGAGCATAAATATAGGTATATTTAAATAATTTCATATCTGTCGTGATTAATCTAAGTCTGGGCAGCGTTCGGGAAACTTCGCAATCTCTTTTCGTCAACAATACCGCGATGCCTCAAGACGAAAGTCTTTAACCAGTGTGTGTTACCAGTGATGATATATGGAACAGAGACGTGGTCACTCACAATGGGCCTCATAAGAAAGCTCAAGGTCACTCAGCGAGCTATGGAGAGAGCTATGCTTGGTATTTCTCTACGAGATCGAATCAGAAATGAGGAGATCCGTAGAAGAACTAAAGTTATCGACATAGCTGCAAGGATTAGTAAACTGAAGTGGCAATGGGCAGGGCACATTGCTCGTAGAACTGATGGCCGTTGGGGCACAAAGGTTCTCGAATGGAGACCGCGCACCGGAAAACGCAGCGTGGGACGACCTCCAACGAGGTGGACAGACGACCTGGTGAAGGTCGCTGGGAGTCGTTGGATGAGAGCGGCATGTGACCGCTCGTTGTGGAGATCTAAGGGGGAGGCCTTTGTTCAGCAGTGGACGCCCTTTGGCTGATATGATGATGATGATGATGATTCTAAAGTCTGTCTATGCTCAAAGTGCCTGTAAATGCTTAAACAAATATTTTTATGTTTACCAATCATTCAACCCTTTCAGTATTAGGATCAGCTTCTTTGTCTTTATACTTTTTTTGTTTTAAAAAATAGCCTCACACTAGGATGTACATAGTAGAGATACATTTCACACACGATACACCCAGACCCGGAACAACTACCTGCAGATCATACAAATATTTGTTCTGTGCGGGAATCGAACCCGCGACCCGGAGCGCAGCAGTCGACTATATCAGCCACTGCACCAACCGTGCTTCATTAGCATTTAATTTTATATTAGGGGTAAATTGTTTTTTTTTTGCGCAAATCACACGAACTAATCAATTAATCAACCCCCCTGTTACATGGGACTCGCTTACACCGGCATCAATGAAATGTTTGTCTATAGCAGTATTACTCTGCTGTCTCCGTCAGAGAATATTGGCCCTAAGCTGTGTTAGACCAAAAACATCGACGCCAATATAATTTTGAGACAATAATAATTGTAAGAATGGTAACATTGAAATGCTACCTTGTCTAACGTAACTAAAGTACTTATCCGAATCCGAAAAAATCCAATCACTTTATATTCCCTTTTATCCTAAACCGCATCAAAAATAAATAAAACGCATTGTTACACAATAGTCTCCTACATTCCCTACATAGTAAAGCAAAATGGTTCCGTAATAAAGGTCCGAGCAGAGTTAACGAAATGTTAGATTGGTATCAAACGAGTTGTACGAGTGAGTGTACGGAGCAACCCGCACCGGTGTAGCCTTCACTTTGTAGCAAGTTAAATTAGAATGATGTTTGTACGTGTGTAAAAAAGCATAGGTACGTGGACTTACAAAGTTGAAGAATTTGGTGGAGAGTTTAGAGGATGCTTAGTAAGTTTTAAGTGTTATGATTGGAATATTGAACTTTATATGAAACAAAGTAGAGCGCAAATTATAAGGCAAAATGCGAAGGAGCGGCACGGCACCGCCGATGTCCACCGCTCGTGAGATCAAAATCTTGTACCACTATGTACTTCGTCCAGTATAAACACATCACCGCATCAGCGCGCGGAACCGTGGCGCGTCCGGTGAAATACCTATTTGGTATATGCAATACACGATTGAAGCTATTCAAGGACACGTTGCAGACGCTGAGCCATGGGGACGAGTTTTAGGAAATACCAAATGTACCAAAGGTTGTATCAGTTATTTCGACTCCGTATTCGAGGATGTATGGATGTTTGAGATTAAGGAATTGCAACCCAGACCTTGCCGCCCATCTGTGCGATACCCCCGCATGCTAGCGGTACCTCACGCACATGGCTCCGCAAGGAAGAGCAGACTTGCGCAAACTGATTATATCCAGTGATTCAGATTGAAAGCCATTTATCGATTTGAATAATGAAAAGTCGTCAATACAGTGACTGAAGACAAAGCACTGGTGGATGTTTCAGGAGAATCCACCAAGCCTCCGGTGTGAGGTAACCCCGAAAACATTATGGGGTCGGTTCTGGAACTCAAAAGAAAAAAAGTAGCTTGTTATGCACATAGTGCAACTATAACGTGGAAGCTATGCGGTGATTGCCTTCAAAACGAACCCGCCACGTTAAGAATACCAATAATGTCTTATAACATTTGATATTGCTGATGAGGAGCCCGCCCACTGATGACTAAAATTAAAACTTTGACCTCTTGCTACTCGCAGAGCGTGCAACGAAACCAGTAAAAATAATAATTACTTATTTCCTTTATGACTTACTTTGATATACAAATCATTATTATAGGCTACACGGCCCGTACCGGGACAAGGTTCTTTTAGATCTGAATCCGCAAATAACATTACATTACTGACTTCGCAAGGAAACGTCCTTATAAAATTAGCAAAGTTTTGATAAACTCACCGAGTTCGTGGATAAGAGGGTTCCACTTCTGTTTGTGGTACTTAAATACAAAAGTTGAGGCATGTCGTTAATGGCCTTCTATAATTCAAACGTAATTTACTACGAAAACGCTCCAACGCCGCGCGCCGGCCATTTATAGGAAAATACTTTGGTAATTGACAGCCGTGTTTTCTCACTTTCTATACACAATTATACATTTGATAATAAAACTTTGCAGGGTTCGAAGCGTCAGGAAAAACAAAAATCTAAAATATACGCGATAGAATCCGTTTAAAAGTGTTTTATTATAATGTGTAATACTCGCGAAAACCTAAGACATTATCACAATTATACATATAATAATAAAAGTGACAAAAGAAGATACTTTGCATTTTTGTTCGGATGGGCTACGCGTTCTGAGCACAATCAGAGCACAACTATAGTGCTCTAATCAGGCGAACGATTGAAAACTCCCGCTTCTGCAGCAGAAATCCTCAAACGGTCGAAACGCTCGGGTCATGAGTTCCAAGTGCAGGTATCGTTTGGCCGAAGAATAGTCATTGCATTAAACGCGGCAAGCTATCAGTCTCCTGAGCACGTTGCCTGCTAACAGCGATGGGAACAGTACTTTGTTTACCAAAAGCCTACTTTTTACGGGTTTAGTTATTTTTTTATTTAGTGTTGGCTAGTAAGGCATAATATAAAACAGGCATTGTATAGAATTTGTAAAACCTTTCTGTATAATACCGGGTTGCTTTAGAGAATGTGTGAAATAGCACTTTCTTCAACATTCACATTTCCTAGGCATTGTATACACAGCCTATGTATTGTATTGTCTAGAGATAGTGTAAAATATTTTTTTATGGATATGTTATCGGAAATGTATCTAGTTCAGGAATTTTAATATCCATAAGATATGACGTCCACAGTTGGTCAAGGAGCGGCTGGGATCTTTTATCTTTTTGAACAACGTTGCCCCACACTAGGATTTCTCCTGTGTTGTGGGTGCGTTTACAGACATGAATTCCACATACAATACACCCGGATCAACTACCTGCAGATCATACAAATATTTGCTCCGTGCGGGAATCGAACCCACGACAGCAGCTGACTGTATCAGCCAGTGCACCAACCGTGCCGTCACTGTATCAGTTTGACGATCCTACGTCGGCCGGGATATGTTCAATAAGTATCTCGATATTATTCCTTTGTTGTATCACTCTACAGATCTTTCATTGACCGATCCTAATCCGATAAACTGAGCCGAATAAAGTTAAATTTAATTAAAAATACTTCCACCAGTTATTTGTAATTTCGTTATTTGGTACCGAATTGGTCATGATTCGTTTAGCTGGTATAACAATATATACCCGTTCAAAAGGTCCACTTCATACTCGTATATAGGTTGTCACTAAAAACCAGCGTTGTTGTAGTTGGACCTTGGAGATCTTGGTACAAGTTACAATGCGACAGCATTTAAGCTGAGTGACAACCCTTTTTTGCACGGCCATGACGCACAATCAGTTTCTTTTTGTAAAATGTAATTTAATTTTTAGAACTTGAGGTACTGATTTTAGTTGTAATTTTTAATTTTACTTTTTAATTATATTTTAATTTTGGCCTGGAGTCTAAGGTCTTTGGCCAATATTTGTTGTAAAATAAAAATGTGTTGCTAGTTTATTCCTCTGCTTAATGTTGTTGCAATTTTGCTTTATGTATTTAATTTTAGTCAAGTGTGCGTTGTTATTAGTGCAAAAATGAATTGTTTCTTTCTTTCTTTATACAACATTTCAGACAAGCTGGACGAATTCAGGTGCATCACGCCAGAATGCTTGTAAGTATATTCGAAAAACTTAGTTATTTACACGAACAACATCACCTACCGGCTCTATTATTATTAATCTAGTCACTGATATGTTCCTACGTTATGAACACGATGGTACAAACAATCAGCTGCTGGTAACTTGGTTTTACTGTATCTCAATTTTTCCTCTAAACCGAGATATAAACATTTTAATCTATTTTCCGAATACCATGGTATTCTTTAAATAAATATAATGTACAAAAAGTATAATAAAACAATTTTAAACGGATTAGATCGTGTGGTGCCGGCTACGAATAGCACCAACCCATCTCATCTTGTGGGTATTGTAAAAGGCGACTAGGGAATTATCCGGAAGATGGGCAGAAGCGTCCTTCGAATACATTAACAACTCAACTGCGATCGCCAACCCGCCTGCCAAGCGTGGCGATTAAGGCAAAACCCCCCAATAAGCACACAACACACCAATATCGGTCGTTGCGATGTTCTTTGGGGAACCCCTGTGTCCAGCAGTGGACTTTATTCGGCCGAAATTATGATGATGATGATGAGATCGCGTATATTATAGATTTTTGACTGACTGAACTTGAACTGACGTTTCGAATACTTTGCAGCATCCGTGGTCGCAGGATGGACACGCGATTTAATCCGTTTAAAATTGTTTTTTTTATAATGTGTAATAATCGCGAAATCCTAAGACAATTACTATACAACAAGTATTGTCTATTGTATTGCTTCCTGCAATACGGTAAACTTTTCAAATTTGCATTTGCAGGTATCAGATAAGCAATCTCGTAATGCAATTTCTTTTTATAGGTAGTACATACAAAAGACCATTTGGAAAGCTTGGTAAAAACAAAAACTACAGCGGAACATTTGTGGCAGTATTTCATAGTACAAACTGACGGCTCATTCGATGTGGAGCGAGTCGATGCGGTGCGATGCCAGCTCCGATTAGCAGCGATTACGGAGGGAAGCGGACGTGACCCGCGGCGAACTACCTCCATCGCACGCGTCCGTACGAGCTCGCGCGATACCGAACGCCAACCAAAGAAATATATATATGTACAGAAGGTCTTCTTAATAATTATTAAACTTAAATAACGCCACGAGAATGCTTGACACTCTTAATACGACCACAGATCATAAGAGAGCAGTGAAAAACCTATCCGTGTTTTACAGCCGCAATTAATAATCGATCTAATCCGAAATCTTCGGATTTAAGATTTTGAAATTCATCCGTTGTTGCGTTACACAAAATCAGACATATCCGTAATCCCCAACCCAAAGATTTTGGATTATATCGATTATTAATTTCAGCCGTTAACAGACTTCAGCAAGGAGGTTCTCAATTCGATGCGTATTTTTTTTGGTTTTATGTATGTACACCAATTACACCGAGATATGTAGACCGATTTGAGCAATTCCTTTTGTAATAGGTGCTGAATGCTTTGCTCTGAACTGCATTATATTCAATTGAGTAGTTTTTTAACCAGCTTTAATAAACAAGTTTAATTTGTGGCGACACCTACATCGCCAGCTATACAACTACAACTTACAACGACATCTACTTGACTATTAAATGCAACTCTCCGATGACGTCAAACAATCCTGAATCACGCTATTAAAGTATTCCCGCAACGTAGCATATATACAGTCGTCCAACATCAACCGTTGGGCTGGCTGGAGGCCTCTTTTGGCTTCGCCAGGTTAAGCAACCACATTTCCCAGAAATGTATGCGAGAAGCCCAAACAAAAAACAAAAAAACAACCGTTGGACTTCGGCCCGCCAGGCATACCATCATAGGCTGGAGGATCCTCCCTTTTCTATGGAGAAACACCACACCTTGATCCCCATCAATTTGACTGCACTTGTCTAAGTGAATTCCTCCGAGATTAGAGAAACGATTTGAGTTTGAGTAATTTTTATTTAATTTACTGTCAAATTGGTTTCATATAAATTTAGTTATGTTTTTTTTTTTTTTTTTTAAAAACGTTGCCCCACACTAGGATTTCTCCTGTGTCGTGGGTGCGTTTACAGACATGAATTCCACATACAATACACCCAGACCCGGAACAACTATCTGCAGATCATACAAATATTTGTTCCGTGTGGGAATCGAACCCACGACCCGGAGCGCAGCAGTCGACTGTATCAGCCACTGCACCAACCGTGCCGTCATTGATTTCATTTGATTAAGTGTTTATTATGACATCAGCTCTGTCATCCGTGAGTTGTGTCTGTTTACTATCTTAGATAAGTAGGAGGCTCGTGTTGATTACGATTTGTACTGATACCTAACTCGGAAAAAGTTCTAACATTTATTTACATTAAATAGAAACAAATAAAGCTTTTTGAATAAAAAAAAGTACATGATATAAAAATATTAAAACCACTGAAATGAAAAACAAAACTTTATTTATGATGTCGGGCGGGGCCAGGACACGCAGACCAACGAGAAGTGTTTATTTTGGTTTTATATTTTTATATCGTGTAGGATTTTTGAAGTCGGTATTTTGTTTAAAACGTTTTGTGATATCACGTTTTGATATTGTTAATAGTATGCTTTAAAATGCAATGTATCCATCATCGAAACCCGTCAGCGAATAGAGGTGTGGCAGCGGAGGTGAGCGTTTGCGCCACCAATCACGGAAAAGCGCAAAGCCGACGAGTCCCGACGTGTGCCGAACGAAAACCGGAGTTTCTAATTGAATTACTGTATATTTATTCTCATTTTTATTTCAGTCAACCCGTAAACAGTATTGCTATCGACATAGCACTTTGTTTGAATATTATGACACTCGTGGAAAGAAAGAGTATGACCTATTCTTAGACAGAGACCATACAAGGAAGAAAGAGGCAAATTTCTGGTCGCAATTTCCTAAGCTATCGTGTGTGTCAATGGACCGAAGCGTATACGATATGTAACTTCAGTCGTTAGCGACTTTACTGTGTGTAATGCGTGTCTTGTTTGCAGCGCGCTGGTCGCAAGTGAACCTTCTGCACCTTCTTACGGTATGGGATGGCACCCTCTGGTAACTGAGCTACACCTCGCGCACTCGCTTCCTGCCCCGAAGTAGTTTTTATACACTTCCGTGGCAATAATAACCTATTTACTGTTTGTATACCACCGACTAGCTTTCGTTTGAAAGTGGGGTGGCAGGTGATTGTACACAAGGTCTAAAACATTTGATTTCATTCAACGGGAACTCAGCGGTCACAATATTCATCCACTGCAAATAAACATTACTGAATGAAAAGGCTCGTTACCAAGTATTTTCTTTCTAAACGCCGTGTTTTTTTTATTTAAAAAAAAAATTTTTTTTAACTAACGCATTATTCTATCCACGTTTATATTTTTGAGAAAAAATTGTCTTTTATGCTCTAATTGACACACTCATTCGTCCACATTCCTATTGCTTAACTGAAATTTCTGAACTTCCAAATGGATTATCGGTATCCAAGCGTATAGCTGTCAGAGCAATAATGAACGTTCGCTCCTTAATTTTTGGAATGCATTCCGATCTGAATGATTTAGACGTTGGTGTATGTTTTGTGGTATCCCTCCCGGATGCGGCTGCAGGCCCTCGTAGCACCATAAATAACTTGTTAAAATGACGGCGGATGACTCAAACGTGGACTGTTTGTGGTTAGAGGACTTATGGAAAATATTTATGGAAGAAACACAGATATTTGGAATAGACATATTTTTACAATGAGTCACCGGGCCTGAAATATTATATAATGACGTAGATATTGTTATGTTATTACCGTGTAGCTCCGATCATGAATAGGGCTAGTCAATCTCATACCGTGTGCGTCATAGAAGGCGACATTTTTTTATATATGTAAATGAAGCTCTTCTGGCTCTTCATTTAATTTGAATTTCGCGCACATTAACTTTGACGTACGTCAAAGTATTATCTATGGTGACAGCTCTTTGCACTATGTTCATTCTATTATAAAAATCGCTGGACAATAAAAAGTTTTACTACCGATTATTTAAGTAGTAATTGCAGCAATAGCTTTCAATGTTGTTTCTCTTTACAGGTCAGTAATAATAATAATTTGATTTGGTATAATTGATTAAAAATAATAACTTAAGTGTAGAAGTAAGATGTTTGTAAGAATTTGTGATATGATTTTCAATAAAAGAATAAATTACTCTTTACAGAGCAACAACCTTGGTTTTTTTGTTTCATTAAACAACATATTACATATATATATTTTTTACATACGTTGCCCCACACTAGGATTTCTCCTGTGTCGCGGGTGCGTTTACACACACAAATTCCACACACAATACACCCAGACCCGGAACAACCTGCAGATCGTACAAATATTTGTTCCGTGCGGGAATTGAACCCACGACCCGGTGCGCAGCAGCCGACTGTATCAGCCACTGCACCAATTTGAAACCCGATGCGTACCATTAAACACTTAGACATATTATTTTACAATTTTAAATGGCTACAATAAAACTGACATCACTGAAAAGTATTCAAAGGGAAATGTAGATCAATGACTACTCGAAGACCCAATACAGAATGCAGCTACCGACCGTCACATCCAGGTAACTTCGCAGGCTGCAGAGCTAATCTCACTCAGGATGTGACGTACTCATATCACGGTTACTGCGTGTTTCACGATTGTATCCTACTTTCCCGGTGCTCAGTTAGCTTCCTTTTATACTTAATTTCTTGAGTAAGCAGCTGAAACTAGGTTTTTCTGTATGCATTTTAAAATGTTGAAGAGGACTTTTTGAGCATAGCATGTTTTATGGTTGTAAAATATAAAATTGTATTGTATGTTAAACATCTTATTCGAATTATTAGGACTGCCCTTGGCTTAAATTATGTATTTTACCTTGTATAAACGACATTCCGTACCGTGTGGTGCTGGTTAAGAATACCACCACCCCATCTCATCCCGTGGGTGTCGTAGACTATGGGATTAGCCGGAGGATGGGCAGCAGCGTCCTTCGAGTGCATTTGTAACTCAACTGCGATCGCCAACCAGTCTGCCAAGCGTGGCGATTATGGCAAAACTCACCAATGAGCCCACAACATAAACCCATATCGGTCGTTGTGGTTATCTTTGGGGGAGGCTTCTGTCCAATAGTGGACGTTTCTCGGCCGAAATGATGAAACGACATTGAAAGGTCTTTCATCATTAGACTTTCCGTTGTACACAGATAACATACTGGTTACTACTATTCATCATCATCATTATCAGCCAAAGAACGTCTACTGCTGAACAAAGGCCTCCCCCATAGATTTCCACAATAATTGTGTTGTCATTTTGTCGCGGAGTGCCTCCCTCCGTGTTCCTTCCCGGTTAGCTCAACTAGGAGGCTGTCTCCACGGCAGCAAGTAACGGAGATCAGTTAACGAGATCAATGAAACGTAGCATATATGTTGTTATAATGGTATATTGATATTCACAACTTCAAACACTTCATCTTCATGCTGATGATTATATAACTTTTTTAAATGTAGCTTACTATCACAATTTACGCTAGTTTAAAATAAGTAATTGGAATATTGCAGGAGACTATTAGTTAGAGCGACAGCTGTGTGTTGAACCACTAGCGTTCAGGATCCGATGTGTAATGATAATCATCAAAATATGAAGAGCGACTCTACGTCACATAAATTCGAATTTTGATTTGAATAAAGAATGAATCGTGAGGTGGACAGTGATGGAGATAAAAGGTATGAAGTCATGAAAGAGGTTGATTGAAATGAAGATGAAGGATGACTTCGTCACAATTTTAGAGGGAATTCGCCAGTACTCATCACGCTTGGCTGGCGGGTTGGTGAGCGCAGTATGGCTGCAGTATCACAGAAAGTACGCTGCTGCCCATCATTCTGGTTTAGAGCCCCTCAGTCGTATAAAATATAACTGCTCGTTGATCTGCATGAACCATGGTTGGGGCATACCTGGCCCCACCCGACTTCATAAAGTTTTATTTTTCCTTTTCAGTGGTTCTAATATTTTTATATCGTGTAGGGGTTTTGAAGTCGGTATTTATTTTTGTTAAAAAGTTTTATTTGTTTCTTTCTAGTGTAAATATATGTAAGAACGTTTTCAAATTTGGTATCAGTATTTAACACTAAAAATAAGAATGACTCAAATCGGTTCTCTGATCTGAGAGGAATCCAAACCATTAAGACATCATCTAGATAAGCGCTGTCAAATTAACCTGTTTATTGAAGCTGGTTACAAAACTACTCAATCAAATGTAATGAAATTTATATAAGACCAATTCGAAAGCATTCTGCACCAGTTAAAAAAATAATTGCTCAAATCGGTCTACAAATCTCGGAGTAATCGGTGTACTTACATAAAAAAAAAGTGAAACAAATACGCATCGAATTGAGAACCTCTTCCTTTTCGAAGTCGGTAATAAAGGCAAAATGCTCTTATATGTTTTTAATAATTTAAAGCCTAATATAATCTAGGAATGCTTCTAACACTGCGGTATCTACTAGTACTACGTATAGAGACTGTCGCTTTATCTTTGTTTGGATACACAAGTTTTAACTTGCAATAATAACATTCGGTGGGATATAGGAATCAGGCAATAGTGCCCTATTCTCGTAATCCATTGTTTACGTGTCGTCGACCGTTGCGTCGGAAGCCGACGAGCGCGCTGGCGCCGCATGTGACACCAACTGAGCGCGATTTACATCATAGTAGGCAGTATTTAATGAAGGTATTTAATGAACAATTCGCTGAGCGACGCGACGTCGCTAGCAACCGAAGTTAATTGGCGTATGGTATTAAGATGGAACCACGTTTTACGGCTTTTGTCGTTGCAGTTTAGTACTAAATACTGTGCGGCTGTTTGACGAATTAACTACAGGGTGCAGATACCTTAATATCTAGGATGGAAGAAGCCGGCATATAATGAATTGCAGGAATTCCAATTTTGTTTTACGGGTAACTATTTAAATTTAAGTTGAAACCCAGTATTTTGAAGAGTTAATGGGGAGCTGTACAGCCATGCCGTGCCGTGTGGTGCCGGCTATGCCGTGTGGTGCCGGCTATGCCGTGTGGTGCCGGCTCAGAATGCCACCACCCCATCTCCTCTTATGGGTGTCGTAAAAGTCGACTAAGGGATTAGCCGGAGGATGGGCAGCAGCGTTCTTCGAGTACATTAACAACTCAACTGCGATCGCCAACCCGCCTGCCAAGCGTGGCGATTATGGCAAAACCCTCCAATGAGCCCACAACACATCCATATCGGTGGTTGTGGTGATCTTTGGGGGAGGCCTGTGTCCAGCAGTGGACTTCATTCGGCCGAAATGATGTACAGCCAACATGCTAAGGCCTTATTTATTACGTATCGCGACGCTAACCATGGATTCGCTATAGTTATTGTATAAGTTGTTATCGCTTCCCAAAAACTAGGAACATCTAATAGGCATTTATTCGTTCAACATAATATTCAATAAATAGGCAATATCAATGCATTATTCCAGTATGATAGTTTGTGTACATTTCTATAATATCCACATGTCCGGAGCGCGGTCCTCGCGTGTGACATTTAAAGTGTGCGAGTTTCTCTCGGCTTCGGCGAGACAATATGCAGTTACTGATAAAGTTTTCAATATAACATTCCGTGTTGTGTCCGGATTAAGAATATAGCACCACTCCATCTTATCCCGTGGATTTAGTTAAAGGCGACTAGGGGATTCTAAGTGAGCTCTAGTGTGATCTTACGAGGACCTGGAGCCCCCCCTTCGGTGCCGAAGATGACCGCTCCAGTGGTTTTAGCCGGTAGGAGTCCGGCATGCCCCTTCGCCCTTCCCCGGGGTGAAGGAAGTTCCATGTAGAATTTCCACTGGACATCAATAAAAAAAAAAAAAAGGGGATTCTAAACCTTCTAAGCTTCGCTCTAGTGTAATCTTACGAGGACCTGGAGCCCCCCTTCGGTGCCGAAGATGACATCTCCAGTGGTTTTAGCTGGTAGGAGTTCGACATACCACTCCGCCCTTCCCCGCGGCAAAGGAAGTTCATGTAGGATTTCCACTGAACACCAATAAAAAAAATTAACACATACAGCAGCACCACTTCTGTGGAACAGTAACCATACTGCGGTCACCTACCTGCCTACCGACCGTGGTGAGTACTGGCAAGTTCCCCCTAAAATGACGACACAATTGCGGAAATCTACGGGGAGGCAGTTGACGTCCTTTGGCTGATATGATGAAGAGCCTACCTTCTCTTATTCACCTTAGAAAAGTTTATTATATTCATAATAACCTTAATTCACTTCAGTGGTAAAATTTAAATACCTCTTTCAGCCAAAACTAATGATCAATCTAATCCAAAGTCTTTGGATTTTGGGATTGAGGTTTTGCCTGTTTTTCTTCTATTCATTGTGATCGTATGGAACAGAGACGTGGAGAAATACCAAACATAGCTCTCTCCATAGCAGATCTTTGAGCTTTCTTATGAGTCCCATTGTGTCACTCACACAAGAAAGCTCAAAGATCACTCAGCGAGCTATGGAGAAAGCTATGCTTGGTATTTCTCTACGAGATCGAATCAGAAATGAAGAGATCCGTAGAAGAACTAAAGTTGTCGACATAGCTGAAAGGATTAGTAAACTGAAGTGGTAATGGGCAGGGCACATTGCTCGTAGAACTGATGACCATTGGGGCACAAAGGTGGAATCGAATGGAGAACGCGCACCGGAAAACGCAACGTGGGATGACCTCCAACGAGGTGGACAGACGACCTGGTGAAGGTCGCTGGGAGTCGTTGGATGAGAGCGGCATGTGACCGCTCGTTGTGGAAATCTAAGGGGGAGGCCTTTGTTCAGCAGTGGACTCCTGTGGCTGATATGATGATGAATATTGTGATCGTAACACAAAAACAGATCAAATCAAAAATCTTAAATCTAGGTTAGATTAGATTGATATTGACAACTTCTTACAAGTGGGGCTACAAGTCCTACACAAACGCTATATTCGTAGCCGGATATCTCCGGCGCCCGGGTCCGGCTCGGAGTGTGGGTATGAATGACAATTTACTGCACGCGATTTACATTACAATAGCAAACGGTACGAGATAATTACTGACGGAACGAGAAGCAATTTGTTAACTAGCTTAGTACGCATTTAAATTTTAATTAATTTATTGATGTGTTGGTACCGACTGAATAAGATTATATGCAAAGTCCGGTTATTCTGTTTTTGTTGGAGTGAAACTCGTCCCGTTGAATTCTATTCATCATAATTAAATACGTGAAAGTCACAGGAAAGTTATCAAAACATATATCATGTAAGTAATTAGCTCATAGGCAGTTGCACTCACTGTTCGGTAAGCGATCAACGAGGTTAAGCAACGCTTGGCGCGGTCAGTCTATGGATGAGTAACCACATAGTGGTATTTCAACTGAGCGTCTCTGTGGTTCGGGAGGCACACAAAATAGTGGTACCCTAATTATTTTTGTAAAATAAAATATCTGTCGGTGTAGTATCTGTTAGTGAAAATCCTGTAGAAATCGGTCTAGCCGTTTCGGAGATTAGCGGAAACAAACAGATAGACAGACCGACAGACAGACAAAAAAAAAAACAAAAGCTGTTAATGTGACATTACAAACAGACACTTCAATTTTATTTATTTGTGTAGATGAAAGTCCTATGTCCCATTTCATAACCACCTCATTTCGCCTCAGTTTGTGAGATGAACGCTCAAACATACAAACATCCACTTTTATAATATTATAGCAAGTGTAATGTGGACTGTTGTTTTTTTTTAAACGTTGCCCCACACTAGAGTTAACCTGTATCGTGGGTGCGTTTACAAACATGAATTCCACACACAATACACCCAGACCCGGAACTACCTGCAGATCATACAAATATTTGTTCCGTGCGGGAATCGAACCCACGACCCGGAGCGCAGCAGCCGACTGTATCAGCCACTGCACCAACCGTGCCGTCAAACTGTGGTATAATAATATGTACATTCTATACTTATAAATAAATGTCGGCTAAAAGAAGAATACCTTCAGTAGTATATTCAAAGCTTTGTTTGTTCGCTCTATTCAAATAAAACAATCCGGCTCGCTTTGTTTGCCGTCCATTATACTATTTATTTCCATGTCGATGTTAATTATTGTATTCAAATCCATTTATTTGAATAAACCGACGTGTACTAACATCGGGTGAAAGCGCTCACTGAATAGCTTTTATACGTGTCCCTAAATATTGAGCGTTGTACCAACTGGGTACGGTCGCACCGTTTCGCAGAACTAAGTAAAAATGCTTGTATTTGATGAAATGTGTTTTTTACAGACTAAGTATTAAAATGGTATGTTCAAAAGACGATTAGGTATTTTTATCAAGTTTGGAAATAATTCTACACTTACTAACAATACCAAATCGCTAGTGGACGGTTGAATACTTTTTTATAACTTACCTAAGAACATCTGTAAGATATTAGTATTCGCTGGATATATGTAGGTAAATTGTACAAATAATTAATATTGAAGTGTCTGTTTCTAATGACAATTAAACAGCTTTTTACTAAATGCAAATAAAAGTATATACGGTACCTACAACAAAAAAAAAGTTTTCTTTTGTCTGTCTGTCTGTTTGTTGCTGCTAATCTCCGAAACGGCTGGACTGATTTCAACGTGACTTTCACTAGCAGATAACTTCTTTTATAAGGAATAACTTAAGCTACTTCTATTTTAGAAAAATGATTAGGGTTCCGCGCAAAAAACTTAAAACCCATGAAACATACTGTATGTCAAGTAAGACCGAAGTACTCTAAATTATATATAAATAATCCAATTTCTTTTAAATTAAACCGTGGGTTCAAGCTAGTCATGTATATATCCGTGTGGTGTCCAAATTAAAAATATATCACCACTCCATCCCCTCCCGTGGATGTCGTAAAAGACGATCAAGGAACTCTTAACCAGAGGGATAGGCAGAAGCGAAGAAGTTTCCTTCTGTGGAACAGTACACTGCGCTCACCAACCCGCCTGCCAAATATGGAGAGTACTGGTAAATTCCCCCCGAAATGATAACACAATTGCGGATCTATGAGGGAGGGCTTTGTTTAGCAGTAGACGTCATTTGGCTGATATGATGATGATGATGAACTATATTTATAAAAAAACTCTACACTTTGCTTACTCAATGATAACACTTTGCTTGTAAAAAACAAAGTTGTGAAAGAGGCGTGATAAGCATCATATTGACATTACAATACAATTTTGTTGTCTCGAAATAACGCGAGTTCTACTTTTAAGGACACTAAATTAATTGTTTTTTTTTATCTAACTAATATTGTTGGCACTAACTTTTTGATGTATATTAGAATTTAAGTTTCTCACACAAGTGAACCTTGTAAGTTCTTCTTTGAGAAATTTATGTCTTAAACTTGAATTATTGCTATTAATTTAACGTAAATTAAACAACTGTGCATTCTGATTTATCTTTGATGCTTTTAAATATAGAAGAATTAAAAGATTAAATTTTTATAGGTACAAATAAAATCGAACTATATATGAAACTAGCTAACCACCCCGGTTTCGCACAGGCAGATACATGCAAACCCCATTATAGGTTCACCTATCAGATTCAATTGTGAACCTAAAGTATTCAGAGACACACTCAAACATACTCAAAACATTTCATCGAAATCGATCTAACCGTTGAAGAGGAGTCCAGTGAAATACACACGTATAGAAAAAAGAAAAATATATATATATAAGATCCACTTCACATACATTGGTAACATTAATAATTGACAATGGCGTGCAAAATACTAAAAGAAAATAAATAATCACTGTGGCGTTATTTCAAAGAAGAGAGTACTTGACACCGCCTTCCACTTTGAGTATTACAATATAATGTAATACAAATAATCTTATTTACACACTGACTGACGTAATACTCATGTTTCACATAAACATTTCACTGCAGACTGTACAAGCAATAGTACAGTAGAGAGTTGAACACAGACGTGTACAAACATTTACGTCACGCGATTGATTAAAAATAGTTTTGGAAGCTCTTGAAAGTCGTGTTAGTTTATTATAAGACTTCCGCACAAACCTTTTTGAACTTTAGTCTTTGTACTACAAAGGTGAATATAGTTTGATCAGTGTTTTGGAGGATCAGTAGCCACTTAACAGTGATATCACGCACATCCAATAGTGGCTTAAACAACAGTTTAATGAAGAGCCTTCTAAGTATAATACAACCTTGTAGAACGATGTTTCTACACGGAGCTGGTAATTTCACTTCACGTTCATAATATTCTGTTACGAGATTATCAAAAATGTCTTGGAAATGTAATATGAGCTTCCTTCCTTTGATCATCTTGGTAACCCTGTATTTTTTATTTTAGTCAACTTATCTACGATGTTGTGCTCCGTTGGGTTTAATAATGTCTCTTCAGATATCAATGATGTCAGTTCAAGGTCTATCCGTTAATATGTTTATCTTTGACTGCGTAGTAACAGAGAGTGTTCCCGTGAATCTGTTTATACTATAGCTGAAGAACACAAAAGAACACGCAAATTTAAATTATTTATCACTAGTTGTTTTCGCCCATTTCGCTGGGTATCAATTGAAATTAAGTGATAATTCACTGGCCGAATGAAGCCAACTGCTGGACACATGCCTCCCCAAAGATCACCACAACAACCGATATGGCTGTGTTGTGGGCTCATTGGGGGGTTTTGCCATAATCGCCACGCTTGGCAGACGGGTTGGCGATTGCAGTTGAGTTGTTAATGTATTCGAAGGACGCCGCTGCCCATCCTCCGGCTAATCCCTTAGTCGACTTTTACGACACCCCCAGATATAGATTCTGAGCCGGCACCACACGGCATATGTATAATATATTAGCTTAATTTACATTTTTCCCTAAGCGTTTTTGTTTTCAGCTAGAATGCGCGGGAATAGTTACATGTGGATAACAAACCTTCGCGTCCCGCAGATAGATCCCGAGACCTAATGAGTACCCATTTACCTGATACCTTTGATACGTCTCACAACTTTGCCAGATGAGAATAAATCTATAAGGCCTTAGTGGAAACATGTCATAGCTCAAATTTATCGACTTAATAAAAAGTAGATGATTATACATCCGATGTTATTCTTTAATTAGCAGCCATGATAGAGGCGGCACAATTTTATACAAATATCTCAACTGCATGTATAAACAAATTACCAGTTTGATTTGTCTATCGCAAACATGAGCTCAATTCTATGAAACTAACGTGAACTGCCGTTACTCGCGCGTAAGCCAACCCTTTCATAATAATTGCACCAACAATTTAAAATCATTAATTAGTCAAACTGTTTTCATATTATTAATAAGTTTTTATAATCCCATTGTGAAATATACAAGTAACTCACCACCAGCCGGTGTGGCGATGACATCAAAAGCCAATTTAGTGTTTAAAGCAAATTTAATAGAAAATTTACTTGTGATAGGCGTTGTGTTAGAAATTGTAGAAGATCATTAATTTAGCCATTATGGCATTACCTTTGAACGGCGGGATCAAACTAGTCGGGAATAGTTTATCGCGTAATATTCACAATTATAGCTAAGTGTTCGTTCATTATAGTGATTAGATAATATTATAATAGAAGAACAAATTAATATGCCAGTTTAGTGAGACAGAGAGAACTAAATTATAGAAAGTGATTTCTATGTTAAAAGATTACTATTAATACACAAATCCCGCAAAATCGACTTATGAATGCTAACCAGTTAGGGACTAAACTACTTTTTTGAAAATTCACACTTTTATCATAATAAGGTAATCCTGGAGGGCAGATTAAAGCAGTGGCTTGATTTCTTCCCACCTTATGTTATAAAAAAAGTATATCATAAGAAATAAAAAGTATATTAAGAAGCTTACAGAACGCAGGGCAGTTTGCGGCGAGCTGAATGTGGGGGTGGAAGTGTCTAATGGCGAAATAACGGGGAAACCTGCTCCGAGTCTTCGAGACGCGCGATGGTGAAACCGGTGCCGCACCTCTCTACACCCCTAACCGCTCACACCGGTGTTGCTCATTGTCGCCTGTAGTGGTGGCCATTTAGGGGGCCCATCTTGTGAGTGGCGAGTCACCGTCTGCCACAGAATTTCACTTTAAAGGTTGAAAGGCAGACGCCGTTGTTTCCGTTTTTAGAAGTATATAATCCATTTAGCACCCATTACAATAGACCTTACAGTTGTAGTTTCCATCTTATACAAGGATATACATCTTATGCCCAACAATCCGAGACTGCATTTTATAGTGTAGCCATGAAGAGTCCCCGGTTAGTGTCCCATTACATTTTAGATTAAAATTCTCTGCGTGTTGGACCCATTTCCCCGCGTATTCTATCAAAAGACCGGGGTCCCCCTTACAGGGGATATAAGCCCGTGAATAATATAAAAATAATCTTTAATTCAGATCCAAACATCCATAGTTAATTAACACATATTACATGAATACACAAAAAAAAAACATATTAATCAATTAAATTAAAGAATTCAAGTATACAGTTTAACATAAATTAAATCAAATTAAAATGGCAGACTATAAACTAAAATAAACCATAGACATGTCCGCTTACAAAATTGAAATTAAGTACCGCTATAATATCCAATATAGACCGTTTATGGAAGAAAACAGGCAAGAAACTTCACAGTTAAACTGCCACCGTAAAATAACTAATTTAATAAACGTGGAAGGCGAAGATGTTTCGGGAAAACATAGACAACCTCTCTTTCCAACTATGGGTGTAGTAAAAGGTGACTAATGGTTGACATCAAGAGGGCGGACAGCAGAATTCTCCTAGCAAAATATACTGTGATCACCAAGCCCCTGCCAAGCGTGGTGATTATGACAATATTACATTGTACTGATCATTGGAATGCTCTTATTGGATGTTTACAGGCTGATGTGCGCGTTTTACAAAAACAATTCAAGTATGTTAGTAGCCAAAGCACCGAAAAATACCCAAAACCTGATCAGCATTACCACATAATACTTAAAATAACAGCTCTCAGGAGGTTTATGGCAGAGTACACATTTCAGGCACGAATTCATTTTTCCAATTACTATTACATTCAGATCCTTGTGTGTACGTACGGCCGCAATATGAATACGAATATTTGATCCCAGAGGACCACCGCGCGAATGATAACATAAGGTCTTGTATTTTTATCTTTTTACTTTTTTTATATATTATACTCTTAGGCTACGTATTTCAGTATTGTCTTAGGTTTTGCGATTCAAAGTCAAAGTCAAAGTCAAAAGTTTTTATTTCAAATAAACCAAATATTGGCACTTATGAAACGTCAGAATCTAATTTGCACGGTTCCAAATAGTTGATCTCGTGGAGAAGAGCCGGCAAGAAACTCCATGGATACTCTTTTAAAATAATTGAGATTACAATGTTGATTGATACAAATTATTGTAATTTATATACGGAGAAAAATGTAGGACAATGTGTAAAGATGGAACATACCACAATGAATTATTTGCCGTGGCAGTTAACGGCTGACCAGTCCCAACAAACAGCACTCGTTCACGAGCATGACGCATGCATCAGCATCGCTTAGCTCAACCATATTGTAGGGAACCGAACGACCCGATACACAACGCTACCGCCAGCAAGACATTTTAGTGAGCTTGACAGACCAATACAGCCAGGCAAAAGACAATCAATATAAGTACTAAAAATAACATCAATGGCTACAAATTATTAATATTTGATGAAAATGATTAATATTCGTTATAATAAAATACACGTTTATCATGACACTGTGAGTGATAACTGCGTGCATCGTTTTTTATTATAAGAATTGTACATTAGGCAAAATAACTTTTTAAATGTGTAACGCTGGGGTTTACAGGAATCAGTACCCGGGCTTTTGGGCCCTCTCCCGAAGTGTGGGGTTCGCGATCCATAAAATTATGGATCGGTTATTGGGTTGTTTGCATTAAATGCAACCACAGAAAATGGAAATAAAATTTCCCCTATAACAGTGCGTGTTACCGCACTGTTGTGATTTATTGGTTATGTTTCATGATAGGGCCGCCCGAAGTTTTTCACGGAAATCGTGCGAGCGGGCCCTACCGGGTGAGACACCCGGTTTCCCGGGTGAAGCCCAGCAGATGACGCCCACCCAGTGGACGATTTCCGACTTTGGTGGCGCCCCCTATCGTTAGTTACCCCATGATCTACGACGCTTTCAGAGCGAGCCGATCACGCCGCAGACTATGGGGCGTAGTAGTTTTTTTTTTTTTTTTTTTTTTTTTTTTGTTGGGCTTCTCGCATACATTTCTGGGAAATGTGGTTGCTTAACCGGTCATTTGCTGGCGAAGCCAAAAGAGGCCTCCAGCCAGGCTTAAATTAAATATTAAAAACTAAGCAACTTTCGCTAAGGGCGCCCCCTGCGGGACACGGACCTCGGCTTAGGGCGTTGCTGGGGATATCAAGCTATTGTTTTGGGGACAGCTGGATCGGTTTTATTTAAATTGTATTAGGGACATTTAAAGCTACAGGCTCGGCACGGGCCGGCGCGAGCAAGAGACGGGAGGGAGAAGTGCTAACTTGAACGGGAAGGTGACGCGGCGATATGCCTCCGCGACGTCGGTGAGGCGGGCGTCCTCGGCGGCGAGGGCGGTACAACGGTCGGGTGTTTAGTGAACGAGACAACGCGAGTCTCTTCATGTGATCTAACGTGATTTTATCGTCTGGATCGACCAGAACGTGCCTCGGGCGGCGTACTCTACTGATGCGGGAGGGTTCGTAATCGGCGGCTGATACCACAAGGGGATTCGGGTGGGACAGGGCAGAATCGAGATAGCGTTTAGACGCTTGTTTCATAAATTGCCTGATGGTCGGCAAGTTAAGGTCGAAATGGAGTTGGTCGTTTCGCATGTACAGAGGCGCTCCGGTGGCCTTGCGCATGAAACGGGTTTGGAGGGTTTCGAATCTACGGAGTGGGTATGATTCAGCGTGTGCGAACACTGGACTGGCATAGGTCATGATGGGTCGAATGCATGTGGTGTAAATTCTCACCTTATTTCTAAGGGATAATTTACTACGAGCGTTCAGAATATAGTGAAGGCGACCGAGCACAAAGGCAGCGCGGGCACGCACCGTCTTTGTGTGGGGAATGAAGGTCAGTTCTTTGTCTAGGGTGACTCCAAGATACTTGGCGTGCGGTTCCCAAGGAACCGATTGGCCCAGCATCGAGATCTCCCTGAAGCGTGGGTGGTCGTCGCCTAATTTGCAAAATAGGACGGCTTTACTTTTGATAGGGTTAACTTCGATCCGCCATTTCCTAAACCATTTGCCGTAGACGTTGGCTGTGGTTTGGAGGATCTTAGTTATACTATCGGGAACGTAACCAGAGTAGAAAATGGCCGTGTCATCGGCGAAGAGTGCTAATTGGATCGTATTAGCAGGTCTTTTGGGGAGGTCACTGGTGTACAGTGTGAACAATAGTGGGGCTAGCACGGATCCTTGTGGGACTCCGGCTCTAATGGGGTGGGGGGAAGAGAGAGCGCCCGTGATTCGATATCGGAAACTGCGATTTGACAAGAAGTCTCGTATGATGAGAACGAGACGGTCGGGCACTCCGAGTTGATACAACTTATATAATAAGCCATTGTGCCAGACTTTGTCAAATGCTTTCGCAACATCGAAAAAGAGGACTCCCGTCATCATGCCGCGTGAGAATCCGAACGTGATGTGTTCAACTAGTCGGTGGACTTGTTGTACACACGAGTGTTTGGTTCTAAAACCAAACTGTTCGTCGGGAATGAGTTTCTTGGAATCGGCAAAATCCTTTAATCGGGAATAGATAATCCGCTCATAAATCTTCGCAAGAGAATTGAGAAGGCTTATGGGGCGATAGCTGGAAGGCTCACACTTGGGCTTACCGGGTTTGGGAATACCGATAACGGTGGCCTGTTTCCACGTATGCGGAAAGAGGTTATTGTTTAATGCCGCATTGAAGATGACGGTCATTAAGGCGATAAGACGTTCGGGGAAGAGTTTAATCACCTTGTTGGTGATACCGTCAGAGCCGGGGGCTTTGCGAGGGTGAATCTTTTTCACGAGATTTCTGACCTCGTCTGCCGTGACCGGAGGGAGGGGGTCGTCAGGGTCCTCGGCAGGCGGAATAGCTGCTCTACGTTCGACTTCAGCGTCAACCTTTTTGAGGTGAGCTTGGTCTACAGGTAGAGTGCTTGGGGAACATTGCGCTTCTAGACTGTCAGCTAGGCATTCGGATTTTTCGTCGTCATCAAAGGCCGGCCTTTGGTTGGGACGGTTGAGGGGGGGGGACAGCATTGGATGTTTCGGATTTGAGTTTCCGTTGCAGATGCCAGAACGCAAGGTGGGTTGGCTCTAAGTCGCCCAACATCTTATCCCAGTTAGCCTCTCGGCACTCCTTAATACGTTCCTTGACAGCACGCTGCAGGTGGCGCATAAAGAGGCGATTGGGTTCGCTGGGAAAAGATGAGTACGCTCTAAGGGCTGCGTTCTTCTCCGTCATCAGTGCACGTACATCGTCAGGGAGTTTCATGCGATGGTCTTCCATCGCAGGAACTCGCCGTGAACACTCGTCCACGACGGACTGTACATGGGGCGTAGTAGTGGGTATTGGGCGACTTTTATTGTGTGCCGTCGCCCAATGTATACGTTTCACATGTGCGCCCGCCCGCAACACATGTTCGACGGGTGAGTAGTCCTGCATATGGAGTTATGTGCAAGAGTGTGTACTGTAATTGTTGCGCCTATATAAACTTAGGAACAACTCATACAGTAGTGAGTTTTGTGTATGTGGAGTCATTGTGTATAGGCAAGTTGCGTGTAGTGTGAAACAACTCACGCAATCGTCATATCCGGGGGGGACCTGAGGATGGAGAGCCTGGACGCCTTTACGGCGCGTCTGGCAGTGGTAAGTTCGCGCGTGCCGCGCCTCCAACTGGTCCCATATCCAGGACTTGGCGCCGTGGCATGCGCGTCCTCCGGACACGGCAAGCGATACTCGCGTGACCTGGTTGCCGACGTGCTGCGACATGGAGAGCCGACGATGTAATGCGTTTAAAAGTGTTGTCTTATAACGACACAATATCATCATCATACACTGACAACTTGAAATTATGAAAGAAAGAAAGAAAAAGTATTTATTTCTGAACACCACAGAGACGCGCATAATATTAACACCAAAGTATAAAACATTTTTTTTCCTTGCAGCACTCTCGCAATTTATTAATGTACCTCGCCAAAGGACTTGGTGTCCAGGCTATCATTATTCACATACAAAAAAAGAAAAGTAATACAACATTTCCAGCTCTGTTTAGTGCGTGAATGTTGGCAAGAGATTTAAATTTCGACTAAAGCAACATAATCTTAATTTATACTATATAAAACTATGATTAAATTAAAATAATTGTGCGCCGCTAGTGTGCAGAAAATGACTGACACTCAGTATTATGCTGCAGCGTTGAGATAAGATCAACATCAACAGCGCTGGTTTTCAGTATCAGCCTCCTAACCTATCTGACGTCATGGCATCAAATCTTGTTTGTGTAAATACAAAATACTAATCAATTATTAATGCGAGAAAAAACAAAAAGGACTCTGCTGCTAATTGCTATATCTTTCGCCGGAAGTAAACGACAAAAACATTAATTTTTGCCGTAGCGGGCAGCCATGATTGTGCGTTATGCAATATTATTACGTTACCAGCGTCAAATCAAACAGGATATTATAAATGCTTGTGTGAATTATAAATCTATGATTATTGTGGTGAGAGCAACGATGAAAACCACATGGGCTTACACAGAAAACCTCCGATGCCACGCGTGTTTCCTATAGGCCATAGCACGAAAGGTAAAAAGAGAATGTATTGTTATTTATATTATAATGTGTCTTTATTCTAAGTTTCATACTTAATAGGAATAAGCTTATAATTTGTTTGTGTACATGTAATCAGTGACTAATCTATAATACTTTTTTTTCTTTTTTAGGCTCAGACCATAATCTGTAGGAGAAATCTGGAATATGTAGCAGTCTATTTGTAACGGGAACGATAGATGCCATCCATCTAAACTTAATTCTTCGTTTCCGTAACTACTAATTATTTATTTTTACACAGGAGTAGTACAGTTACATTCAAGTATTGATCCAGTAAGGATTCACTTTCCCACCACAAGTAATCTGCGCTCTATCACCCATTAATACAGTCCACCCAATCACGTATAATCGAAATCCTTCCACTTGCTATTGGATTGCCGCCGCATATGCAACAAATCTGATTGAAATACCTCATGATTTGCTAATACAGGCGCCATGATGGATTGCCGCTAATTAATTGAAGCGCTGCGCTAGCGGTGAGCCGAGGTGCCTCGACCGAGCAGCCTTAGGGAATGGTGATGTTATGGTGTATACTGTAATTCCATGGTTGTTGTAGCGTCCATCTTGTAGTAATCAAGAAACATTGGTTTTACTCAAACAATATTAAAACCTTAGCCAAAATACTAAAATTAAACCTATCGGATAAATAGTCCACTGCTGGACATAGCCAGAGTTAGACACAAAGCAGTCTTGGTTTGCGTGTATTAGAGAGTGTTACTGCCATCGCCACGCTTGGCAGGAGGGTAGGCAATGGCAGTTTAGTTGTAACTAATGTACTCAAAGGACGCTGTTTTCTGACCTCCGGGTAATCCCATAGTCGCCTATTCTTAGGCACCACACGGTTAAGGTCATGATCGGTTACAACTTTCAGTGGGAACCAGTAAATTCATTAATTGCTAACACGATAATGCACAATTTCAAATGTTGATGCCTTACTGAACTAGCTACTTATGTTCATTAGTTATTACAATGCAGAACGTTATTTCCATTTAACAACCTCTCCCAATTTATGTATACATCGGTTCTTTAATAGTTTTCACAAACCCAATAAACTGTGTGACTATTTCATTACAAAATTACTTACCGTCCATATTCTGATTACATTTGACTTGACATTCCCAAACTGCAATCCTACCCTTCTGGTCCTTATATTTTTGTATCATACTTACTTAGTACTTGTAGCATATCGGCACGTAGTCGCCACAGTTGGCCATTGTTTCCATCTGCTCCACATTTGCGGGACGTTCCAACTAAATTCCAACGGATTTGGAAACGAAAGGAATCTTGTAACAGCTGCTTATCTTACGCTTCGATTCGGAAGAGGGTCCTTACATGAAGTAAATATGAACAGAATACCCACAGATTTTTCAAAATACGTTACTGTCAGCTAACCTTAGCGGAAACAGTTACTCATGCGAATCATAAAGGTGCGTTAAACAAAGTAGTAAGGTCACCGAATTGTTCAGAATGTGCGAGTTAAATGATAGGTGGTGTGTTTTGTTATACCTTTACCGTAGCTGCTACGGCGTAGCGGCTACTTATTTGTCAGTACTGTATCGTGAGTGGTAGGGACTGGACATTCTGTACCAGTCTAAATTGTAATCCTTATTTCAAGTTTGGATGGTACTCAAAAACTTACTACTATTTAGGACACTATCTCAATCTTCACACCAAAGACGTATTTGGTATAAAGGATTCGAAAAGATCTCTTTATGACTCTGTTTAGACTGTAGGCAGTTGGTTTGAGCAAGAACACATCGGGAAGGGTTTTATGAGCAGTCCCAAGTGATACTGAAGCTCAAACATTTACAAGTACCTTCAAACCAACGTTTAAACTAGTTGTCTTTGCTGATGACACGAACATAATAATCGGGGCGGACGACTTAAGAGAATTGACAATAAACGCAAACAAAAGTCTAGAAAATCTTTGTGATTGGTTTATAGCTAATAACTTATTGCTAAATACAAGTAAAACAAATGTAATTTTATTTAGTACAACAACTCGTAATTCTGACATTATAGATATTAAAATAAATAGGGACAACATTGAATTAGTTGACAAGGTAAAATTCTTAGGTATTAATATAGATTCGCATTTAAATTGGAAACAGGAGCTTGCAGCTATTGATTCATCTATATCGTCTGCATGTTATGCACTTAGAAGTCTTAGAGATGAATTGGATATAAAGCAACTTAAATCTGTATATTACGCGTTGGTAGAATCTAGAATCAGATACAGCATAATGTTTTGGGGAAACAGCTACAGTTATAACTGCCAGAGAGCCTTTATCTTACAAAAGCGTGCTATAAGAAACATAGTTAGAATTCCACAATGTGATTCGTGCAGGGAATACTTTAAAACATTTGGCATACTTACTGTACCATGTTTATATATATTAGTCCTCCTAAATAACTTTGCAAAGAACATACATCACTATGAATCACAAGAGGAACGTAAGATTAGAGAGGCCACACGAAGAAAGGTTATACAAAATGTAATTGCACCCAAACTTAACATAGCAAAGCATTGCTCAGAGTATCAGGCAGTAGAGATATTTAATAGATTGCCTACTGAGTTAAAAGCATTAATTTATAACGTTAATCTATTCAAAGCCAAACTTAAGGCCTTCCTATTAGAAAGATGTTTATACTCAGTGTCTGAATTAATGTCGAATGATAATAAATGAATTTTATTTAGTATCTAGACAATTGACATACATTTTAATTACCTATATTAAATTATTAGTTGTTCGTGACATTTAGAAGTTATATTTAAAGCAATATGACACCTTATTTCGTATCTCTAAAATCAATTTTATTGTTGACATAATATAGTAGTAATTAAATAATAGGAATAATAATTAATTAGTGAATTATGTTTGTGTAATAATTTTATTTTCATTCTTATATAAATATTTTTTACATCGAGTTATAATACTTATGTTTTTATTTTTATTTATTTAGATATAGTTATTTTATATTAAATTGTGCATGTAAACAATATGATGTAACTACTTAAATCAAACACAATGAAAATTCTTATGAATAAATAAATAAATAAATAAATGTTACCTTGTCGAAACCAAACATCTTTAGATCATTTAATTTTTGACTGGTACATAAAGTACTTAATTTCAAATTATTTGTCAGTAATGTCAAAGCAAATGGTTACGATAACACTGAATAACAATTTTTCGTCAGAAACGAAGTAGGCTAACTTTTCATCTCGGCTGGAATTGTACTTCGTTAGATACAATAAAATATGCGATATACACAGAGGTTACATCCGAGTCTGGTTAAACTGGGGACTGAGCCTGAAATACTTGAGGAAAGGTTTGGACAATTGTAACAAATAAGGAAAAAATAAAGATGTCGTGTCAGCCTCGATCAAGAACAGACTTTCCTCCAGCGGGGGTAGTTAAAGGAGGCTTTCTCTCTCCGTCTCTCTTGGTAGGGTCAGCCTTTTCTTATTTTTCTCGTCCATTTCTTTGACAAGGAGGCTTAAGAGTTATTTTAGTTATATCAGAAGCATCTACTTGGGTAATAATATACAATTATCGAGCGGCCACCGAGTTATAGTCAAGCATAAACATTTTAGCCGTTCTTCGTGGAGGTCTGTGGGTTGGTCCGCCTGTGTATATTTCGAAGCCTTAATTATTTGAACGTAACCAACACGAGCGCTAGTTGCGGTGGCTCACCGTACCTAATCATTGATATTCCATTAACTTTTGCGTGAGTCAATCAGCTGATTCAATCATGTGATTTATTAGCCAATCCAGTTGAAACCAAGGAGGAATTAGGACGCAGCCCCGAATGGAAGCACCGGGTGAAATTCTAATTATATTCATTGAAGATTTTGAGATCGCTAAAAAGAAGCTGAAAAGTATATTAAGTAGTAATGTCTAGTATTACACATTATAATAAAACACTTTTAAATGGATTCTATCGCGTATATTTTAGATTTGTTTTTCCTGACGTTTCGAACACTGCAGAGTTCGTGGTCGCAGGATGACTAAGGTGACAGGCGTCGTTACAGATATAAAATTTTATTTTATTTTATCTACCGTACAATTATAATCAAAACTTATTTCGATGCACGCAGTAATCACTTACAGTGTCTTGATGTTTTTACTGTGGTATTAAGTTTCATCATCATCATTTCGGCCGAATGGAGTCCACTGCTGGACAGCCTCCCCCAAAGATCACCACAACTAGCGATATGGGTGTGTTTTGTGCTCATTGGGGGGTCTTGCCATAATCGCCATGGTTGGCAGACGGGTTGGCGATCGCAGTTGAGTTGTTAATGTACTCGAAGGACGCTGCTGCCCATCCTCCGGTTAATCCCTTAGTCGACTTTTACGACACCCACGGGATGAAATGGGGTGGTGGTATTCTGAGCCGGCACCACACGGCACTTATTTAGTTTGGGACTTCATTATTTTATGTTATTATTTTATATTATTGGATTCAAAACTGGTGGTACCTGCCAGCCATTTTCTCTATTAAAATTAGGATGTTTTTTAATTTCAATAGCCAAGCTAGTCAATATCCCATATTCCGCTCAAGGTAGACCTCATTGGGTCCATAGCCAGTTGCACTCACCAATCAGTAAATGATCGATGAGGTTAAGCAATGCTTGGCGCAGTAATCTATAGATGGGTGGCAATAGTATTTGAACTAAACATCTCCGTGCTTTGCAGGGCATGTAGAATTGTCGGTTACCAGTTGTTGTCATAAGTCGGCAGTCGTCAAGCCAAGTCGGAGGCCTTTGGGTGTTTTGAACAACTCTGCCACAAGGTTGATCACTAACGACACGAAAAGAAGGATGATTTAGAAAAATGCTGACAAGTTTGTCTTCCACTTCGGTACTAACTCTGTATCGTTACTCTTTCATCTCCGTACGAGCATGTTACTTGTGACAAGCTTCATTTAGATGTGGTGCTTCATTTTTCAATCCACTTAGCAGATTAAAAGAAAATCGACGTATGTCTAGGTTGTTGCTCGGAGATTTTTATTCGTAGCTAAACTCGGAACTCCGAGTGTTATAAAAATAGTCATAATGGGACCGAGATACGTGGGGTGCTGCACACTTCTGGTGACCTTAACCTGGTAAAAGAAAGAATTAGGAACATGAATAAGAATGTAAAGAAGGCCCATATTAAACGAAAGATGTCATCTAGTCTTTACGGTACAGGCACGGGTAAATGGAATAAGCAGTGATAGCCTAGAGATTGAACCCTTGCCTTCCATACAGAAGGGTTTGAGTTCGACCCTGGCCTGCACCTCTGACTGTTTAAATGTTTGTGTTGATCAGGATTTGATTGTCACTTGCGTTAACGGTGACGGAAAACATCGAGAGGAAACTTGCACATGTGAGAGTCCGAAATAGAAAAAATATTTCCAATGGTGTGTGTAGTCCACTAACCCAAACTAGTGGTGGACTAAGGCCTAAACATCGTGAAAAAACCCGTGCCCAGCAGTGGGACAAGAATGGACTAATTATGTAAATGGAATGATCTCGAACTATTGCAGTCGCTTGCTTGAGCTTTAGCTGTAGTGTGGTTTCGTTTGGCGTCTATGAATGCATGAATTGTATCACAAATCTACGAAGTAGACTCTTTGTATTTATTTATGAATGCTTTGCATCATTAAAGATTCATTCATGCTTTTAAAATTATATGACAGTTGCTTCTAAAGAATGCGACCTGGTTCATAATTTCCACTTGTCAAAACATTGTTCCTCACACATTTTTAGGGTTCCGAACGTCCGAAGTAAAAAACGGCGGACCCTTATAGGATCACTCGTGTGTCTGTCTGTCTGTCCGTCTGTCACAGCCAATTTGGTCCGAATCTACTGGACTGATTAACTTAAAATTTGGTACACATAAGTATTTCTGCAACTCAAACACGTACGTGTAACGTAAATAAATGAATTTTGAATATGTGGGTCACTTTTGGGGGGTGATATAGAAAATTAAAGAATAAAGTTTTGCAAATTGTACCGTGTAATACATAAAATGGAAGGGCTTGTTGCGAGGGTTTTAAATGTATTTATTTTATAATTTTAAAATATACAGTATTAAAGTTATTTAAGAAAGTAGACGAAAATTGACCGTTCCCTTCACCTTATGTCCGAAACTACTGAGCCAAATGTTTTGAAAAAAAAAATACACTTAATAGCTCTTTGCCTATAGATGATAGAACCCTATAAGAAGTCTATGGTTTTTAAATAACACGGTATATCTTTCAATATTGTACGTACAAACTTGTGTTTGCGGTTGGAATGTATGGGAAAACATGTTTTTCTACTACGATGTTAAGTTTGCTATTGGGATAGGTTATTGCTACACGACTGAACTCAACAATAGACAATATATTCAGAAAATTTCGGAACCCTCTCCACGCGATTTCAACTCGCACTTGTCCTGTTTTTTTTTTCATGAGTCACGTTGTTAAGTTTTCAAAGAGTCGGCTCCATTCCATACCATGTAACCACGAATTTCAGTTTGTGCTCCTTAGTTGAATTCTGTGTACAACAAACACGAAATACACGGACGGACTGAAAAAGGGGACGGACTGAAAACCAGCGTTGACCAGTGCGTGGTTTAATCACTGGGCACTGCCAACATTGCTGAGTCCGTTCCTTTACCATACTACACAAAATTTGATGTATCTTTTGTTTTAATTTTATAATTATGTGTGTGTGGTAATAAATTATCTTTTATCTTATCTTTTATCTTTATCTTATCTTATCACGTTTCGACAGCAAATGTTAATATCTCATACAGTAAACGATATAACGCGTGTATGTACAATTAGGTGCTTACACATCACGCCACGTAACGTACGTGATCATTGTAGTCGACGACGTACTGAATGCGGGATGAGGTTTTCAAAAAATGTGGCGTATTTTAATGCTGTGGCATTGTGAAGGGGGATGGAGAGCTAACTGTGAGATCAGGTAATATTATTTGCAAAGTAAAACCAGCACTTGCGGAATAACGCTGCGCCGGTTCAAATTCGTTTTTGTTTGCGCTGTTCTCGCTTCTTTTTGTTTTTATTGTCGTTGTTGTATTATCTTGTTGACACTATTACAGGCCAATATTATGCAGCTTTAATTCCCAAGTTGAGGAATGCCATCAAAGAGAAAAGACGAGGGAAAGTTCGAAGGGGCGTATTATTTCATCACGACAACGCACCCGCGCACAGGTCGGCAGTTGCGATGGCTGCCATTCAGCAAGCTGGCTTCGAATTGGTTGACCACCCCCCTTATTCACCAGATCTGGCGGCTAGCGATTTTTATCTGTTCCCCAAATTGAAAAAATAATTAAGGGGAAACAGGTACGAAGACGATAACGAGGTGATGGATGCCGTGGAGAGCTTTTTGCAGGACCAAGACAAAACTTTTCTTGTGAAAGGTATTGAAGCCTCGGAAAAGCGCTGGACTCGGTGTGTAGAGAGACTCGGAAACTATGTAGAAAATAAATTATTAAGTTATCAATAGTCATTATATTCTATCTCATTCTCACTACGTTTTGATCCCTCCTCGTACATAAACATATTTATGTGCTTTTACGAGCACAATAAACTCAAACGCAAATATCTCCCCTAACGAAGTGGGTTCAAATGCGAGTAGGTACGAAAAATCATTCCGAGCTTTCCAATAAACTTGAGAGGTGCTCCAATCACAAAAGTTAAATTGACGACCAACGACTACGACGATACGAACATCCTACCTGCTCCGATCACAATATAGTAATACGATAAAAAATCAGATATCATACACAACAAAAAAGGGTACAGAAGGTGTGTATAATTTAACGCAATCATGGTGCGAAATTTCTGATTTACGAGTCAGGTGTTTGGGTGCACGGTTTTTCCGGATTAGAAAATTACAGCGATTACGATCAGACTCATTGCAAATACATACCTAAGTACGTGCATTCCATGAATGCAGTGGCTGAAGACTTCTCATTTACCAGTATTCTCTAAGTGTAGGTATTGTACTCGTTCTAGTTTCATAAGCTGTGTCGTTAAGAACTACACTTCTGAACCTTCTTTTGTGGTTATTATCAATTGGGAGTCTCAAGAGCAGTCGAAATGGGAAATAACGACGTTCTTTATTACGACCCGAGCGAATCACAATATGCGGCACAATGAAGACAAAGACAACCAAAAGAATTAATGTGTGTGTCACAGGAAGCTGCTCGGAGATTTTACGCTTTTATTACGTAGATTGCTATCGACATTTCTCCCGTGCGGAATCTGGAAACGGAAAGAATTCTGGTATTTGCAGTGTATTAGGTGACATTAAGGATGAAGTGATGATTGATCACTTGCTATCACTCGGTCGCATGTGTAGTAACAATTGTGCCCAAGTTTGAAAACCATAAGTAAATAGTTTCATATGAATGAAACGGTATTTTTGATTTTTAGGGCGAGGCAGGAAAATTTGCATTTTCAATTTTAGCTTAAAGCTTATCTATCAGTGGGTAGGCCGAGTTCTTTACGGGTTTAATTATACCTATATACTCTTCAAACAGTTTGATTTCCAGAGAAGACCCAACATTTGTGAAGAATATCGTTTCTTTTTACTCCAATTCAGCTTCTATGTTACAATAGGAACAATCCTATTATCCAACAGGAAATTGTTAGTATAATCTTTATCTTCACAAGACAAAGACACATAGACATGTGAAAAATGTGAGGCAATGTGTCGGGACGAGTTTATTTAAATAAAGATTGCCAGTTCCGACGACCAGCTTCCTCCGAGACGAAACCACGGAAATAGCCTTGGAATTCTCGGCTATATCTCTTAAATGCATTTAGTTTCTACAAATCGTTTGTAGGATGCTATTAATAGTCTTTGAGAAGATAAATACATAAAATGAGATTAGAATGTCTTGGTGCAGCTGGGTTCAAAATATAATTCTCGTGAGGTCAGAGTACTGTGTTATTCTTTGGCATGTTTTGAGTTATTCCGACAAATCGATATTTGAGCACGTTGGCCTGGCAAAATGTTTTTGCTTCGTATCAAGAAAATTATAGATTTAATGTTGGACATTGAGATGGTACAAATTAGGGTTGTTACAGACAACAGCTTCCAAACAACTTTGGCATTATTTTCAAGATCAGCATCAGCTTCACTATAATCAGATTTATTGTTATAAAGACACAACAAAAAAATATTATTCATGCAAATGTCATATTCTATTTCATTTAAATGTCAAGAATAAATGGGAAATCAACTGAAAATACATTCAATATCATATTACAGTACAGCAGCTCAATCCCAAGCATTTTTGACGCCCTTATAATCTTGAACTTTATAAAAACCGTTTTCAAACACTTACTTTCTGTTTTATAGAGCACGTAGGAACCATCACTATCGGCTACACCGTCAGCTGATGTCCATCTCTTATAATCTGCTGATTATGAGAATGATCCCAAGATGTCATAAAAACTCTCGTCAGCAGCTACACCAGTGCATTGTTGGAAGCATCTCTTGTATTCTTTTGGGGTTCTTATGTTCAGCAATTTCTGGTTCGAGCCCCACTAAGATTTAAAAAGGACATTATAAGGGTTCCTTTTCTATTGAGCGTCTTTTTATCTAAAATCTTCAGACCTCAACAGAAAATTGTTACCGTTGAGGAAAAAACAGCGCCTAATTATGCGGATATCAAGACTATTAAGAAAGAAAGAAAAATATTTATTTTGGCTCCGTACAACAAATAAGATACTTGACAATAACAATAAAAAATATGCATACAACAGATATATAGAATAGAAGAAAAACATAAACAAAAAAATTGCTGTACGAATCCAAAAATGGAACCTATCTCAGCACATGCTACAACACGAAATGTTGCAACGCTGATTTTCAGATAGGACCTTAGTGACCTACGGACACTCATGACGATAAAATACGTTTATATTATTAAATTAAATATTTATAAATTAACAAGATTTTGGCAATTTCATTGAAAAAATACATTCATTACATTCAATTCTTAATAAAAAAAAAAAATCTAAGATAAGAGCAAAAAGCACGCGGCACATTGGCGCAACCAATAAATTTAAGCAAAAAATATCAGTACTTATCAAAATTAATTTTATGAACTGCATACAATATAATATTATGCTAAATGTTGATGGAAGTCGTTTCCTGCGAACCAAAAAATTTAATAGTTTAAAATTCCAGTATTTTTAAGCTAAATTCCATATTCAATAAATTGTATTTTACTAAATATTTTAAGTGCTTTACATACTTTGTGACTGGGATTTTCACATTTTATTCTGGCTCACCGATCAAACACATTTTAATGTGATTTTTATTCGTAGTATGCTGTTTTTAAATCCTTATCATAGTTTTACTAATAGGTGTATAGTCCACCACTACGTAGAGGGACCGGGTACATTGTCATAGTTAATATTATTTACACCACGTTCATAGGGTAGCACTCACAGTTATTAGGGTATCAAAACAGCGAACTTTGTTGACGACTCGTTATTGTGAGCCGACTATTATCACGATTACCAATCCTCAGTTTTACATTCAAAGCCGGCCCAACTATGACCAATTACAAACTTCTCTGACGCACATTAGAACAAACTTACCTTTTAAATAATAAGGTTGATTATTGTCTGAGGGAGCAAGTACGGGGTAGTTAGCGTCACTTTTTGTTTTTGCAGGGCCAGTCGCGAACAAAGGTCCATGCTAATGAACGGCTGGCCGCGATGTAACGCCCGCGCTTGGGCGCTATTTACGACGCCCTCAATAGGCAGCCCCATTCACTCTTGTCAGCAACCTAAGTGTTGCTTTAAAGAGGCTGCATTCTCTTGCATTTATCAAAGCTACTGTTGAAGTGTTTATGAAAATTAGCAGGAATTAGCAGAATTAGAATTTTATTTTTGCGTAATGATTGGTACAATGCGGCTTGCGACATTAATCGTCCAACCGCTACATGAGATAATCATATTTGAGTTTGGGCTTCATTTTACGACATCCATGAGGGGTCTCTTCATCGTAAGGAATCTTCCAGTTTAAGTCTGTTATGCAGTTTAATTTAATTATAAGTTTTTAATCTAACATGGTCAATCGTCGAATCCGACTCGGCTGGGCAGCGTTTGGGAAACTTCGCAACGTCTTTTCTTGAAGTGGCAATAGGCGGGGCACATTGCTCGTAGAACTGATGGCCGTTGGGGCACAAAAGTTCTCGAATGGAGACCGCGGACTGGAAAACGCAGCGTGGCGTTCCACGCTGCGGACGTCTCGGACTCACCTTCTCGGACACCTCCAACGAGGTGGACAGACGACCTGGTGAAGATCGCTGGGAGTCGTTGGATGAGAGCGGCATGTGACCGCTCGTTGTGGAAATCTAAGGGGGAGGCCTTTGTTCAGCAGTGGACTCCTGTGCCTGATATGATGATGATGATGAATCTGACATGGGCAATAACACTGTCATCCAGCGGCCTACAGCACAACAAAACGAGTGAATCTCATGTTTTAATATGTGTTTTTGTTTACGTTAGCCTCTTAAATGTGCTATATGTAATCTGGTGGCCTATAATTCTAGTCAAGAACTACATCGTGACTATTATACTCGTATATTCAGAACACAACACAATTTCTAATCTTTGCTTAAAAATACGAGTGTACATTTTAAAGGTATAAGTATCTTATAACTGTATCTCTATAACTCCATCTCCTCCCGGGGATGTCGTAAAAGGCTACTAAGGGAATCTAAACCAGAAGGATGGGCAGCAGCGTCCCTTCTGTGAAACGGTAGCCATACTGCGCTCACCAAACCACCTGCCAAGCGTGGTGAGTATTGGCAAATACCCCCCAAAATGATGTTACAGTTGTGAAAATCTATGGGGGAGGCCTTTGTTCAGCAGTGGACGTATAAATGGCCGATATGAACTGTCCGCGGTGATAACCACATAACGAGGAGTTTCATGCTTTACCCCGGTGACCTTGGACTGGATTCCAATCGGAACTAGGTTTGATATCAAAGCTAGGCTTGTTATTGCTTATACGTATGGAAGTAGTTTTAATACGTACGGTTTATGCTGGGTTTTATTTGTTTTTTCTTTGATAAGTACGTATGGGTATTCCTTCCAGCTAGATCGATTATGATCTAAAGAAGGACTGACTGGAGCTGAACTGAACTGAACTGAGCTGGTTGTGGAAGCCTGAACCAGATAGTATGGAGTAGCCTGGGAGAAGCATACTTCCAGCAATGCGGTACAGTTACAAAGACCTTATAAAAATACTAAGCTATATTAGAACTAGCTCGATAGGCTAAGGATGTCCACCTTTTGAGCTCAGGTTTGCGGGATCGATTGTCACTTCGTAGGAAATTTTCATACAACAGGTACATTTCGCATATAAGATTTTTCTAAATCTAGCTATTTTGACAAACTCCAATTCATATTATATTTCAAAGCGTGACATTAATTATCGTGTAATAAAACTATATCCTCCATAACACAAATTTATTTATTGTTTCAGTTTGCGATATAAGTTACCAGAATGTTTAACTAATTATATCAATTCATCATGTAGGTGTAGGTACCTTTTTTAAATTTATTTTTTTATTGATTTCCAGTGCAAATTCTACACGGAACTTCCTTCGCCCCGGGCAAAGGCGAAGGGGTATGCGGGACTCCTCCCAGCTAAAACCACGGCTCCAGGTCCACGTAAGATCACACTAGAGCAGGTGTAGGTACCAACTGCCGACATGTCATCATTGCAGACTTCTCCACTGACATCAAGTAACTGCAGTTTAACAATGGCGAAACCTAAATTGGCACACAGAAAGTTAGTACTGTGTATTTGTGTTATTTAAGATCCATTATTGACAGCGACGATCCAACTGTGGTGTCTGGATTTAGAATACAGCACCACTGCACTTCGTCCTGTGAATGTCGTGAAAGACGACTACAGGGCTCGAAACCAGAGGGATGGGCCGCAGCGACACTTTTTTGGATCAACAGGTATTCTGCTTTCCCCAATCCGCCTTCCAAGAATGGTGAGTACATGCAAATTTTCCCCTAAACAACTGGTAACAATAAAAACATATATTAACAAAGTATGTATTCTTGTGTTCTGATCTTTTGAAGGACATTCACTGCTGAACAAAGTCAAAGTCAAATATTTTTATTTCAAATAAACCAAATATTGGCACTTATGAAACGTCAGAATCTATGTTGCACGGTTCCAAATAGTTGATCTATGGAGAAGAGCCGGCAAGAAACTCCATAGATACTCTTTCAAAATAATTGAGATTACAATGTTAATTGATACTAATTATGGTAAAACATATAACGAGCAAGATGTAGGCAAACGTATAAAAAAAAAAAACATACTAATGTAATATAATTATTATTCGCCATGGCAGTTAATGGCTGACCAGTCCCAATAGACGGCACCCGTTCACGAGCATGACGCATGCATCAGCATCGCTTAGCTCAACCATATTGTAGGGAACCGAACGACCCGATACACAACGCCACCGCCAGCAAGACATTTTAGTGAGCATGACAGACCGATACTACCAGGCAAAAGGCAAAGTATAGGTACTAAATATATAACATTAATGGTAACATGATGCTAACACTAACGGCTACTTGATGCTCGCACATTTACAATGTATGAATAATTAATTTAATAATGTCAAAATATTAAGAAAATATTAGAATATAAATTGCTAAGGTTGTATTGCTTGCAAAGGCCTTCCCCGTAGATCTTCTTAACAAGAGAAGTATTTATTACATGTTACCAGTTGTTAAGAAGATCTATAGGGAAGGCCTCAGCAGTGAATGTCCTTCAAAAGATCAGAACACTTAGACCACAAGAATACATATAAGTCACTTTGTTAATGTATGTTTTTATCTACAAACTATCAAAAAAACGCATCAGTACAATTCGCTCTTTCTGATATTCACCGTCAATATTAACCCTCGTACTCGTTGTGTACAGAGCGTCAAAGCGAATAGACGAATCGAATGCACAAAGTTGGCACGAACAGTGCAGACAAACGTCTTTACGATCGAGGACTTGAAGTATGTACGTCTTTGAATACACAAATTTTTCAAGATTTTGTTTAATGGTCTCTGTAAGCGACGCAAATATGAACGCACCCTTTGTTAATATATTAGTTTAAGGTACATAGATATTTAAGTTAGTCGTCCAGTCACCGCCGCTGCGATCGGCACGTTTTCTATTGTCCCAATTGTTATTATAATACTTTGAACCTGCATTCAATCCTTCAAATAGTCTTAATACCTGGTTATTATTTATCGTAAGAAGTCCTGACCCATACAGTCTCTGTGGCATTTAGGCTAGTTCTTTACCTTTTCTAATTTAGCACCATGCAATGTAGCAGTTTATAGGAGGATTCACTTGAAAAGTTAATAACCTAAATCTGTAGATGTCCTATGCCTGCTAGTATATGTCATAACTACATAAGAGTTTCCGTTTTTTAAGACTTAGTCCAAACTGATTTGATGAAAGTTCTGCCCGTTTGGATAAACTAGGTTGTCTGTCTGAAGACACTTTTAGATCAAATACGATCGAACGATGTTGGATAGGTCTAACTTTCTCTTTTTTCATTCGGCATGCCTCATGCATGTCAAATCGAGTGAAATAGGAGTAACACGTACCTTTTACGCAACAACAGAGAATCCCTTAGCTACGGCCGTTCGATAAAAATCCAATTTAGATTGGCAACACATGATTCTAGAAGTAGCATCGTCACGCGTCGCTTTTGAATCAGCGGCAGCGTGGTGTGCGAGGCCGATCTGGGCGGCCGACGGGCTAATTGAAGATGTAACGGGCCCCGCGCTATGAATAATTCACATGAGAGCCGAACGCTGGCGGATAGCCAGGTCGGCGTTCAAGGGTTGAAAGCGATCGTAGTGTAGCGGAATGTAAAGGTAATGCGGGGCAGGTTAGACTTTATTATGTGGCAGTAAATTGGTGATTTTGTTACATTGTGGTGTTGTGTAGTGCTGCTAATGTCTTTTTTATCTGGCTTATTTTGTCTAACTCAGACTTCTAGTGCAGGACCTCAAAGTCGATATCTACGCTTGCGACTACTAGATCAATGTGGTGGTGTTAGTAAAATACTACTATCGTAGTGTTATACTTTTTTTTCTGTAGAAAATAAATACATGTAAGTTCTAGGAATAGTACCAACCTATGTCATCCCGTGGGTATCGTAAAAGGTGACTGCGGATATTCCAAGGGGTGGGCAGCCGCGTCCTTCGGGTTCATTTACAACTGAATTGCGATCGCCAACCCGCCTGCCAAGCGTGGCGATAAGATAATGTTTATTTTCTGATTATGGAAAATCTCCCGAATGAGCATACAAACCCATACCAGTCACTGTTCATTATTTGTGGGGCGCCCTTGTCCAGCAGTGGACGTCTTTCAGCTATAAAATATGGTGATGATGAGTAAATAAATATTTGAAAAACATTATCAGTAGGGAAATCATTTTTTTTTTGTTTTTTTTAAACACTTTCCCACAATAGGATTTCTTCTGTGTCATGGGTGCGTTTACAGACACAAAATCCAGACACTAAAAAGATTTCTTTTTATCTATTGATAGTGATAATCTATATTAAAAAGAAATTGCCGTATAGCTCCGGTCACGAATAGGGCTACCCCACCTCATTCCGTGGTTGTCATAGAGAGCGACTGAGAGAGTTTGGAATTTGGTGCGTACCCATCAAGCACTTTGGGTTAGCCGCAGGTGGCGCCACCACCAATACTAGCATACCCACGGAGGGTTGGTGACAGGCAGGTGGCCGGCTGTTAAACCCTTTTGCCAATACCTTTGCAATATGAACATATTGTCCGACCCCCGTAGTAACTTGCCTTGCAAGGCTTTGGCCTTGGTCTCAGACAGGAAGAAGAAGAGAAGAAGGGAAATCAATAAACAAAATATTAAAAAATAACTATGTCCAATATTGATTAATAGAAAGAGTCAGAACTAGTGATGAAATATAATAGCGTATTGAGCCGCTTTCTGTTCTCGGATGTTTATTTATTCTATCTACAATCGTTTCCTTTCGAAACGGGAATTTTAGGAATTCATTGTAAAATATACCATTTTCAAATGTAGTCAAAAGTTGCCAGCTGATTCAGTACGCCTGCTATAGATAGATGCGTAGTGATAGTCTTAAGTTAAGGAGATTTTATCTAAATGTAGATCCTTCTCTATCCTAATATGTATTATCACTAACAGAAATTGTCTGAAAAACACTTGTTACCACAAAGTGTGTGTAGAATACTTAAGTTAAATAAGGAGACGTATTCCTTAATCTCATATTTTAATTGGATTAAGAATGTTCGTAGAACCATCCGTATGGTGTTTGGATCAAGAATATAGCACCACTCCATCTCCTCCCGTGCATGTCGTAGAAGGTGACTAAGGGATTCTAAACCAGAGCGATGGGCAGCAGCGTCCTTTCTGTGGAACAGTAGCCATTCTGCGCTCACCAACCCGCCTGCCAAGCATGGTGAGTACTGGCAAATTCCCCCCAAAATTGATGACACAATTGTAGAAACCTATGGGGGAGGACTTTGGTCAGCAGTGGATGTATTATGGCTGATATGATGATGATGAATAATGTTTTAGTATTTGATGTTTTAAATGTGATTACAATAATTAAGGTCCATAAGCGCGATGTTAACGCAGCTCTTTTTAACTTTGTATATATTCTATCAATCTCACTTACGTATACGTATACTGTACAAAAACGATATACTTATGCTTACGGAACGAAAATATGGTACAATCCGAATTAATGCCAACACCATCTAGGGAGACAAACATAAACAACAATTAAATTATAAATTAACGCACGAATACAACAAACTAACAGAATGTTATTGTAGCCCATGCTAGCACAGAAAAGCAGCCGTTTTCCAGGAAAACATTATTCTTCTTTTTGTGCCGCCATCGCGCCGTAATAACATAAATGTAAAATGTAAAATTCACACATGTTTCAGCGCTGGCTGTGCATGCAAAGCAGCGGGATTATGTTAGCTGGCAGTGCGCATGGGTCGTGTTAAGGTATAATCCAAAGATATTGGAAGAATATATAAGCATATCTCCTATGCCATGTAGATCAAAATGTATGCGCGCCTAGAAATTCATTTTCCCACTACCATTCTTCATAAAAGCACACTAATGCACACAGTTACAAGTTCTCATTCTTCTCATTCTCGCACACGACGGCCGTACCACGCAACGCGTAAGTTTATTGGGAGTACCATTCGCTGTTAGAAGTTGAAAGTTGTAGATGAGAAGCATTATAATTTGTACAAAAATAATAATGTCGTTCTGATCCATCAACCCAAATGTAACATAATAAAGAAAACAATAATTTATTCGTTTTATAGACAAATACAAGAAAATCTCTTCACTTGCATATTGTATATGATTCCTTCCTTGATAAAGTTATTATTTTCGCTTCGGTTTTTGCATGTTATCCCCGAACAACACGACACTTTAACAAATTTTCACTTACGCGGTCGAACCTCAACTGATGTTATAAAACGGCCATTTTTTCCGGATGGCCCAGATTGTGCATTTTGCGCTGGCGCGGCCACGCCCCCGTGCCACTTCTCCTTATTTCCTATTTCTGTGTTATAATCCAATGAAAAAGATTAACATGCAATATTAATTTAGTTCTGCAGTTATTGCAGTTCTGTAGATTGGTTCTTTATTTCAAAGTTATAAACTATGCCTATAATAACTACACCACAGAGTGAATATATGCATCAATAAATGTACCTTTTAGACTTTGCTTTTTGGTAAACGATATTGAATACAGCGGGGACGTTTTAAATGGAAATTGGACTGGAACTGAAAGAACTGGCTGTTACAGTTAGATAGAAGAAATGTGCCGTTTCAAAGGGAAATAACAGTTAAATGAATTCCTTGGGAAAATGCATGTTTGGTGACTGATTTGGCATTAGTGATCATCACCACCCTGGGCTTAGGCTTATTTTAGACTGGTGTCCTAACAGATATCAAACTCGATATGCTAGTTGTCGATTGATGCGCGTACTTCACCACACGTGAACCACACGGTTCACATGTGGTGAAGTAATGCGCCGCTTCTTAACATTATCACTATATCCGCCCGTGAATGTCTCACTAGGAGATGGACCTACTTGATGTCAATTGCTCACTCTTGTTTGATTTCCCTAACGCTTTAGTAGCCCAAGCAAATTTACAGCTACTCCTAGCAGTGGCAGACGACATCCATGTTGCTTTTCAGAAGTAGGATTCAGCGATCGATTGTGATCTGATACTCGTTAATTGTGGTGTTGTTGAAAAAGCTCGAGATCTAGATACAACAACCGAAAGCTGAGAGCTTCACATCGCGATACAGTACTAATGTAAACGAGATTTTGCGATTGACGATGAATGTCGTTTGGGCGAGTCGATCGACCGAAGATTGGTTATAATTTTAGGCTCATATCAGTGGATTCATAACTTTACCATCGGATCAGACATTGATTGAGACTTCGCGATAATCCGGACAGAGGCGGCACTCCCATAAATTAAGAGCACGGCTTTCAGTTCAAACGATGAGCCGCTATTTAAGGAAACTATGTGAAGGGGGAAGTGGGTTGAGGCATGGGAGGGATACGGAACGTACCTATCGGTATGCATGTTCACTGTTAATAAAATTCGTATCAAAATAACTACTTAGTTAAACTATGTATAATTTGTGATAACACGCACGCACACAAATGCTATCGCACATTTTTAATTCGAGATTTTTAATAGAAGAATTTTTACATAAATTGCTGAAGATGTATAAATTGGTATGTTTTATAACAGTTAAGCTATGCCAGCAACAAATGTTATGCCAAAAGTGGACCCTTTGTTGTTTTCAGTGTTTGTGAGCAAAGTAAGTGAACCTCCTGGACTCCTCCATTACTTTATTTTCTAACTCAATAAGCTCCCCTTTAAAAATACAGGAGTGCGTGTTATGAATACATTATGTTGTGAAAAGATTTCGTGTATTATAAAGGCCCCAGTACACGTGGCCTAACGTACTGGGCCAATGTATACAGGATCACGTGGCATATTTTGGCCATTGGCGGCCAACGTTGGCCAGCCAACTGGCGATTTTTCGTGCACGGATCAAAAGATGTTGTTGAAATCCGCTTAATAATTAATACATTTACGAGTTACGATAGCTGATAGCAGTATGGATTGGTGAAGAAATGTACTACTTATAAACTTGCACATAATTTTTCGGTCCAAGTAAACAATAGAGGTGACCCCTAACATATTAAACCATCACAATAGTATATATAGAATAAAGTAAATGAATAATTTGGGTGTATTTTTGTATTTAATTTATCTTGTTCTGTTGTGAACATCCATCCTCAAATGGCCAATACAGAATGAACAATTTTCCAACGTGTACCAGGGCCTTAAGTGGTCCTGAACTTAGCAGGATTGGCGATTCTTTTTACTTTTGTTAAATTCAGTTACAGATTCTACGTGTATTCTAATGGAGACTAGACTTTTATCGTAAAGCTCTCAGAATATTCTCTTTATGGACATAGGTACCTACTTAATCAGTAAAAAAATCTTTGATTTGGAACCGATAAAGATGGCGCATAAAAGGCATACTCAAGGAGCTTGAGTAAAGAAAAAACTGTGTACCTATTTTATGTAATGTATTAAAATCTATGAAGATAAATAAAATTCTTTGTAGTTTAATGTGCTTTACGACAGCTGCTCTGTTTTTCAATTAATGTTCTTTCAAATTTCTCTTCGTTTTTGTACGGACAATTTTTATGGATCAATCGCACATATTTAAGCAATAATTATGATGTCACACAGCAACGCGTGGCAGGGTAACACTAGTGTAGAGTACGGAGCGTTGCCCAATGTTTACATGTTATTAAATAAAATAAAGACAATATTTAGTTGCAAAAGCGTTTATTTGAGTGTTAAGTGGCATAACACAAGTCGGATGGTGTAGTGAGTGCTGTGACATAACTTAAAGCCTTTATATTATAACAAAGAAAAAATAAATTGTGTATCTGTACTTATATTTAATTACCCTCATAATAATAGTTTAGTAGCCACCAAATTTAAGTTCAGATCAAAATTTGTAAACAAGTTGAGTGTCATCTGGGAGCTAGCTGCTGGGATTGCGTAGCTACGGCACAAATTGACCTACTAACACCCATAGACAACATCTGACGAAAGCTCTTTGAATTTGTTGCTCTTGATCGATAGAAGTAGCAATGCCTTTATCAAAGTGTGGTGGATGCGGTAAATTTATATCGCCGACTGATGCCGCTAAGTGCAGTTTAATAAAATGTAGTGCACTTTACCACCGTATATGTGTCGATCTTCCAACGAAGGGCGCTATAGCTGCTTCCTGGCAATGCCCCGAGTGCAGGAAGAATGTGCGCAGAGATAACAAGGCGGAGACTCCGGTAAGAGGCAACTCTGTGCATGCTCAAGGTGGGGATAAAATTTCATTGACGTCGCCTTTGCCAACAGCGCCGCTGCAGCTTGTGACTCCTCTGGCAGCAATGTCAACGGTTTCGGAGACGCTGTTGTCGCCGGTGGAGGCGCCACCATCTCGGTCAATAGCGCCGGCACTAAGCCTGACATCTACGGGCACAAACACACCGCAGGTGTTGCAGGAGTTGCCTCACGATGTGGCCTCCGCGTTGAGGCTCGTAGTAGAGGAGTTACGCACCTTGCGGCTGGAAGTCTTAGAGCTCAGGAAGGACGTGGCAGAGCTTAAGGGATCCAGCGAGTCTTGCCAGGCGCGTATGGACAGTATTGAAGGGAGGCTGGGCGCATTGGAATTGCAGCGCGATAACTGTCCGACAGATGCAAGTGCGGCTGAGAATATTGTACAGGAGCTGAGGAGAGAGCTAAACGAAAGAGACCAAGAGCTAATGGCAAATGATTTAATTATTTCAAATTTGCCAGAATCAAATGTAGACAATTCGACTCACATTGTGAAGCTCATTGCAACAAAGCTGGGGGTCACTGTAGAGGATAGGGATATTGTCAGCGCCGAGCGGGTAGGCGGTCGCTTCATTAAGGCCACCAGCCCAGTCCAGTCGACGGAGAAGCGTCCACGCGCTATCATGGTGCGGCTGGCGCGTCGCGACGTCCGAGACGCCTTATTAGATAACGCACGAGTGCGACGTGGTGCGACTACTGAGGATCTCGGCCTTTCCGGAACACCCCAGCGGTTCTTCATTAATGAGCGCCTGACCAGACCAAACCAGCAGTTGTTTCGCGGGGTGCGAGCTGCTGCCGGGATCCACGGGTGGCGCTTCGTGTGGACAAAGCGTGGCCGTATTCTTGGCCGCAAGAAGCCCGGTGATTCCACGCACCGATTTACCTCTGAGAAAGACATACTGCAGTTTATTGGACCATATACAGATACAGTTTAAGTTTTATCAACTAATCTTGTTTACTTTTATAATTATAGGCTTAATTGTATGGACAGTTCGAAGTATTTGTGGCAAGGGGGCTTGCGGTGGTATGAGTGAGTACAGTTCAAGGTATTTTTTATCTAATTACATATTTACAAAACCTAAACACTTTACATTAATGGCTACATATTACATATGCAGTTGTTTACATAATAAATTTATAACATTACAAACATATTTAAACAGAACAATTAAACAAAAAAAAATTAATAATGCCAATGTTTATATTACTTTTTACAGAAACTATATATTCATAAATGATTAGGAGTAAATATTTAAAGTTAGGACTTTTTAATGCAGGGTCATTGTCAACAAATCAGGACGAGTTTCTGCTTGCTATGAATAAACACTCCGTAGACCTTATGGCTATCAACGAAACCTGGCTACGACCAGGGGAGGAGGGTCGGGCTCCTACTATACCAGGTTATCGTTTGACACACGTTCCACGTTCGGAGTCTATACGCAGAGGACGCGGTGGAGGAGTGGCTTTCTATATTAAAACTGGCATGAAGGCACGTGTAAGGTGCCATCCTGTGCAGTCTGATGTGGAGCAGCTGTGGCTTAACGTAAGTCTGAATGGAAAGAAGATGCTCATTGGTACTGCATACCGGGCACCATGGTTCGACCTGTCTAAGTTTCTGGAAGGGGTAACTGACAGTATTAGTGCACTATCCCCTTATGACCATCTTGTACTGTTGGGGGATTTTAATGTAAATATGTTGGATATTAATAATATAAAAACCAAGAACATGGAATATTTTTTAGATTACTTAAACCTCCAACAAAAAGTATGCACCGCAACACATTTTGTAGGAGATAGTAGCACTCTTATAGACGTTATATGTGTACTGATACCAGAATTCAGAATGTTATTGTGGACCATATCAGTGAGCTCGGCCATCATTCGTTTGTGACATGTGATACTGTAATTAGGAAGGAAAAGAATAGACCTCGGCTAGTCACGTATCGCCCAATGAAGGACATATTAGTAGATTTCTTTACAGCTGATCTCGAATCAATCCCTTGGCTTAAAATGGGCGACTTGACTAATGTTAATGAAATGGTTTATCTTTTTAATCTGTATACTATTCAGTTATTTGATCTGCACGCTCCGAATAAGAGAAGGACGTTCAGAGACCGCCCTACGCCTTGGATTACTGACAACGTGAGATTGACATTCAAATTGCGAAATACAGCACGAGACAAATATCATAAAACTAAACTTGTAAGTGATAAAAAATACTATTTGGACTTAAAACACCAAGCCTCTACTGCTTTGCTAAGTGAGAAGAAAGTGTATTTTAATAATTATATAAATAAAAATATTAAAGATTCTAAACTATTGTGGAAAAATCTGAAATTAGATGTATTGCCAGAACATAGGAACGGTCTGCTACCTCGGCACTTTAGCAACCCCAATGAAATTAATCTGGCTTTTCTAGACTTACCTGGCAAGAGCAATTTGACCATCTCACAGCTAACACATTTTGAGTATACTAGATACAGTCAAGCAACATTTCAACTCAAGACAGTAAACCAGGCTGCTATAATCAATATTATTAAGAGTCTTGGGTCAAATGCACAGGGAGTGGATGGGATTAGCTTGGAAATGTTAGAGTTAACTTTACCATCCTCACTCGATACTATAACAGCGATTGTTAATCAGTCAATACGTACACACACATTCCCCGATCAATGGAAACATGCTATTATTCGCCCCATCCCCAAGACAAATAATCCAGTACATATTAAAGACCTGCGTCCTGTGAGCATACTGCCTTGTCTATCCAAAGTCCTGGAGAGGGTGGTTTACACTCAGATGATAGAGTATCTGGAGGTCAATGGCATTCTCCCAGACTTACAGTCTGGTTTCAGGAGGGGTCGTGGGACGGCGACAGCCCTCTGTGACGTTGTGGGTAACATCCTTGAGGCACGTGACAGAGGTAAAGGATCATTACTTGTTTTATTGGACTTCTCCCGGGCATTTGATGCAATTGACACCACTCTATTGTTATCCAAGCTTGCTTATTACGGATTCGCAGTGGAAACAATAGGGTGGTTCAATAGTTATTTAACAGATAGGACCCAGAGTGTGGAAATTCGGCAAGAAGACGGGGACTCGGTGGCATCCCTCCCTCGCCACGTGCCACGTGGCGTGCCGCAGGGATCGATACTCGGGCCACTTCTTTACATCTTATATAGTTCAGATATCACAGATTCTTTCCAAAATTGCAAGTATCACATGTACGCAGACGACACTCAATTGTACATATCTTTTGATCCATCTGATACATTATCAGCAGTACAAAAGATTAATGCGGATCTACAGAGAGTGGTGACATGGTCTGAGCGGAATTCGCTAGTACTGAATCCACTTAAGTCAAAGTTCATGGTTCTTGGCACAAAAAAAAATATCAGTGCAATACTGTCGGCTGATCCGCAGATACTCATATCAGGTGAGAGGATTGACAGGGTAGAAATGGCATGTAATTTGGGATTGACTATTGATCCAGAACTACACTTTGAGACACATATATGTAACATTATGAGGAATAGCTTTTATAGACTTAAAATTTTGTATAATATTAGAGATTATCTTAGTGTTAATGTAAGAAAATGCTTGGTGGATAGCCTGGTATTATCAAAATTTACCTACTGTGACACTGTGCATGGTCCTTGTCTGCTCTCAAGAACTGAGAAAATGATTCAGCGTGTACAGAACGCATGTACACGGTTCTGTGTAAAAATACCTAAAAGAAGTCATGTCACACCATACATGAACACTAACAATATTTTGAAAATGGCTGCCAGGAGGAAGTTGCATATGGCAAGTTTACTCTTTGGAGTCATAATTAGCCACAATCCAAAATATTTGTATGAAAAACTGACATGGAGACAAAAAGCACAAAAGTACATACGATACTTCACAAATCCACTATCCATACCAAAACACAGGACCACAGCATTCAGAGGGAGCTTCAAGTACGCTGCCACACACTGTTGGAATAACCTCCCCCCACCATTACGAGAACTAAAATCAAAACAAAATTTTATAAATAAGTTAAAGAAACATTACATGTATGAACAATTATTATACTCATAATTTATATCTTGGTAATTACGATGGTCTCACCTCAAGGGTTGCAGCCTGTGGGCAGTGGTTTGAGTCTCCAATCAGTGGCGGCAGATTTTTCAGTTTCCCACTTAAATGTCTCCCGTATATAGGGATTTATGGTCTGGGAGTGTTAGTCTGCAGTGTGGGTTCATCAAAGACAGAACACTGTCTGGCAGATGGGGAATCAGACAAAGTTTTACTCGAACAGGTACATTCATATGGGCCTGTAAATTAAATTAATGAATAAATAAAATAAAAATTGTTTAGTTATTCTTGTGTATAGCTAGGTATTGGTAGGTGTATGGTTATGGTCATGTTGGTGTTTACATACTCATATTGTAGGGTTAGAAGTAATAGGTAATATAAACTACTTGTGCAACTAAATGACGTACCTTATTCATTATTGGCAGGCTGCAGGTAGCTAAAGTAACATCTTCAGTTATCCATCGCTACGTTGTAATATCAATGAGTACATTGCTGAACTTAATATTTTCACTCTATTTATTATTTTATCACTTAATTTTATTACCTCACGTACTATTGAATGGGCAGGAGAAACGATTACAACTGCAAGAAATAACAACGAAAGTCATTTTAACACATAATCTGGTTTGTTTGGGTTATTACATAAAACAGTTGTGAGATAACACTCTCGAATCAAGCGACGCTTACACAATCGATAATGGCTGCCGTCTGCCCGAGTGTTATGTATGTTACATAAATAGTATAAATACGTGTGACAGCGGCGCCTGCGATTTCATCTTGTTTTATCAATTGATTACACACCACTTAGTTTTAGATAATTGTGTTTTAATTTTAATAGCTACACAAATACTTTTCTTATATAATTTTTTATGTTTACAAATGTATAGTAGTAGTTTATTCGTCCATACGGATAGGCGAAGGTATTAACAACATACTGCCAATATAAATTTATAATTGTGGCACCACTGCTGGGGGACGTCACTACGTCACGAAGGTTGTCACTGAAAACCAGCGCTGGTGTCGATGGATCTTTTCAACGTCACAGCATTATGCTGAGTGACAACCTTTTTTTGCACGGGCATGACGCAATAATTTTTGGATTTTTAATGGTTAGCATTATAAAACTTACATATAAATAGTAATGTAGTTTATATTTTATGTTGGGCCTGGATTCCGAGTCTTTTGGCACATACCCTTATCATAACTTTGTGTTGCCATTTTATTGCATTTTGTATGTTAGTTTTTGTGTTTCTTATAAATATTATGCCTAATTTTAATTGTGCGTCGTTACTAGTGCAAAAATAAATAGTTTTCTTTCTTTCTTTCTTTCTATGTCCAGAAAATTTTACAGTCGTTTCGGCCGAATGAAGTCCACTGTTGGACACAGGCCTCCCGCAAAGATCACCACAACGACCGATATGGGTGTGTTGTGGGCTTATTGGGGGGTATTGCCATAGTTGCCACGCTTGGCAGACGGGTTGGCGATCGCAGTTGAGTTGTTAATGTACTCGAAGGACGCTGCTGCCCACCCACCGGTTAATCCCTTAGTCGACTTTTACGACACCCACGGGAGGAGATGGAGTGGTGGTATTCCGAGCTGGCACCACACGGCAAATTTTACAGTTTTTCAATTAAATGAAAGTCACTTCAGTATTTTCTTGTTCCTTCGTCAGTTGGTCATCTACAAGAACATTATATATGCACATAAACTAACGTTACGAGTTAATGATATAGAAACTTTATCTGAGTAAAGAGTTTATTGCACACCAGCTCACATTTTGCGGAGGACATGACTCTCAAATTTGCAAAACTAATAGCCTAGCCGTCGATCGCAGGTGATCACGAGACTCCGCCCACTCGAAATTGATACCTCAGTGAAAAGTAGTGTATGACGTAAACTAAAGAGCTCCCAAATGGTACGTTAATGTCATTTCTACATATTTTCATGGATCCAAGTTCACTACTGCAGCAAGGACTCTATCAAGAAGGTACTTTCTAAAAGTTTGAAGTCACCACGCTGGTCGTGGGTTAATCAATTCACAGCGATACTGGTCCTGCTACGGGTCCGGAGTATTACATCGACGGTTGCCCTCATAGACGGCAGAATATCCTCCTTAAACTATTAGGTAAAGGAGAACATTTTTTTGTCAAGTTATACTATGAAATTTCAAATTTTCACTGTCAAGTTCCAAGATGTAATCTTTCTATGGAAGACAACGGACAAGAAATTTCATGGTTATTCTTTTCAAATTAGGTATAATGTAACAAACATTTCTTGACTACATTGTTCTCGAAATGAAGGTAATGTGAGGAAAATGTAGGAGAAAAGAGCCTAAACTAAAACGTATCATCATTTCGGCCGAATGAAGTCCACTGCTGGACACAGGCCTCCCCCAAAGATCACCACAACGACCGATATGGGTGTGTTGTGTGCTCATTGGGGGGTCTTGCCATAATCGCCACGCTTGGCAGACGGGTTGGCGATCGCAGTTGAGTTGTTAATGTACTCGAAGGACGCTGCTGCCCATCCTCCGGTTAATCCCTTAGTCGACTTTTACGACACCCACGGGGATGAAATGGGGTGGTGGCATTCTAAGCCGGCATAAAACGTATAATTGTAACAAACCTGCTCGCTGTATTTATTCAAATTTATAATTAAATTGTGATGACCACATTATTATGATCAATCCCAACCAACGGCACTTCTTCCTGAGTATAATACACGTCAGCTGAAACTCAGCCACCCGATACACGACATTTGAGTGAGCATAACATACTTAAACTACCAGACAGTTAACACGCACTAATTATAACTATTATCTAGTACTTTACTGGACCTCTATTGCATTCTGTATCAGGTCATTAGACATGTTAGAACAGTGCCGGCAACTTGTCGTAATGAGGCAACTTGCTTTCCGTCCAGTTTGCAACTTCAGTAATTGGATTAATAGTCCCTGTTATAGATTCCGACCTGTAATGAGCCGTTAAGACCACGTTAGTACGGTTAAGTTTAGGCTGGAGGTGTTCGAGGTGTGGGTACAATTTGTATGAGGAAGTCTTTCAGTTCAAAACTTTGGATATAGTTAATCGTTCGCGACTGAACTGGGGTATATTAAGACCGGCAGAAATGTTTGCGAAAGTTATTTTTCTTCTTACACAGTGAAATATTTCCAGCGGTTTCCAGAAACGTAATCGTAGCTGAATCTTGTCAATTTTACTCGGTCCTCTACGTTGTTGGCAGCCAGTGCACTGACACTCAGAGTGTCATTAAATTGGGGTTTTATTGTTTAATACAGCCATGCCCCGTACTCAAGCGCTTCACCATTCAACAACTTTAAGTAGGCATCCAAATTTTTGTTTGTGTAGAGTTTGAACCCATCAGCCGTAGCGCAGAAAGCTAATCGCTTAGCCACTGTGCCGTGTGTCAAGTTCTATCATTCAAAAGCAACAACGAAACAGTCCTTATTAACTTGCAAAATATCCGGACAGACAACAAAACATTCCTTATTAACTTGCACAATATCGGGGCATACAACAAAGTATTCCAAACATTAAAAAAAAAAATCTTTAAATGCACACTTCCACTTTTATAACTTTGCTCCATAGGAATAATATCCGTGAATTCGTCGTCCAGGTCATTCGGCGACCTCGCTGTGACCCAGCGCCGTCAGTGTTGCCTGACGCTCAAATACGCATTAATATTAATTTGTGCCATAACCGGTTAGTCGGCGCACTACTGCTTACATACCGGATGTGAGGGGAGGGGCGCGGGGCTCGTGAAACACTGATCATGCTCAGCTACTTGTAACGTTAAATGGAAGCTGCTTAACTAAATTGTATACGGAAATGAAACACTGATTGCTGACAATCTACAGAGGCTTATTATTGACATAATAAAAGATTCCACTCAAATTGTCACCATAATCATCATCATATTAGCCAATTTGCCGTGTGGTGCCGGCTCAGAATGCCACCACCCCATTTCATCTCGTGGGTGTCGTAAAAGTCGACTAAGGGATTAACCGGAGGATGGGCAGCAGCGTCCTTCGAGTACATTAACACCTCAACTGCGATCGCCAACCCGTCTGCCAAACGTGGCGATTATGGCAAGACCCCCCAAATGAGCACGCAACACACCCATATCGGTCGTTGTGGTGATCTTTGGGGGAGGCCTTTGTTCAGCAGTGGACTCCATTCGGCCGAAAATAATAGCCAATCGTCATCCACTGCTGAAAAAGGCCTCCCCCTTAGATTTGAACCACAATAGGTCGTCATTTTGGGGAATTTGCCAGTACGCTTCAAACTTGGCAGGCGGGTTGGTGGGCGCATAATGGCTACTGTTGCACAGAAGGGACGCTGCTGCCCATCCCTCAGGTTTAGAGTCCGTTAGTCACCTTTTACGACATCCACGGGAGGAGATGGAGTGGTGTTAATTCTTAATCCAGACACTACATAGCATGTGGATGACACACACCACACGGGTGACATTCACTATTGTATATTTTGTACAACCCGGCGACGGGTGAGCTGGTCGCACAAGACGACGAAGTAGATGAGCGAACTAGTCCCGCGTAGTAACATCGCGCTCGTCATCTCCAGACATTCTTTACTTAGTCTCTTATGCCAAGTAATGTCACCAGCTGCAGTGCCCTTCAAACCGGAACATAGAATGTCTGGTACTGCGAGGTGCTCATAGCCAGTTGCACTCACTGATCGGTAAACGATTGGCGAGGTTAAGCAACGCTTCGCACGGTCAGTCTCTGGATGGGTGACCGCATAGTGGTATTTCAACTGAGCGTCTCCGTGCTTCGGAGGGCACGTTAAATCGTTGGTCCCGGTTGTTGTCATTAGACAGCAGTCGTTAAGCCAAGTCGGAGGCCTTTGGGCGGCTTGGACAACTCTGACACAAGGGTGGCCACTAACCATACGAAATATATATATATATAGTGGTGGTAGCTAAGTTTTTTTAATGGTCCCCAGGGAAAGTTCACCATGAACTTTCTCCACCCCGGGGAAGGGCGAAGAGGCATGTCGGCCTCCTATCGGCCAAAACCACTGGAGCGGTCATATTCGGCACCGAAGGGCCAAGTCCTCGTAAAATCACAGGCACATCTTGGATGGGATGATTGTAAGGCAGTGACCCCTCCTAGCGGAGGGTAGCGACCGTAAAAAAGCCACCCCCAGACACTTCTCGGGAGGATTGTAAAGGATCACCCGAAGCCTTACTGTGCGCCGTGTTGCTCACACAACGGCGCTTGTACACCGCCCGCGCCCTCGTCCCGGGGGTATCTCTCTATGACTCAGTATGAGCACGCGGTGGTACATACCTAGATGTACTTCTACAACAAGAGACCTACAAGTGAACTTATTTAATGTGGTCCAATGCGTCCGGTACATTTAGGTAACGGTACATTCGATCCGGTCCAGTACGTCAACACATACGGCCGTATGTTACGGTTATGTGCACGTTTATAACCCTTTCGTAGTGCCTGCAGGCTTTCAGGTCGTTTTACAGTCTGTTAAAGTATCGCTCGTAATATGTCATCTATACTATATGTCGGTGTAACAAGAGTAGAGAGCATTTATTAGTATTATTGTATACTGTGACTGTTGAATTTGTCATTACAATTTCAGGTTAGGACCCAGTGCGATAGTCCGGTCACATATAATATTATTTCTACACGTATGTGTAAACAGTAACTCTTTAACCTGTTAGTATCATAACACACTAACTTAGTACCACATTAACATTTAACAATACAACAGCACTATCCTATAGTATGACAGACACATGGTTGGTGCAGTGGCTGATACAGTCGGCAGCTACGCTCCGGATCGTGAGATCGATTCCCGCACGGAACAAATATTTGTACGATCTGCAGGTAGTTGTTCCGGGTCTGGGTGTAATGTGTGTGGAATTTGTGTCTGTACTCACGACACAGAAGACTCGCTAGTGTGGGGCAACGTGTTTTAAAACGAAAAAAATAACGTAATGTAGGAAGAACGAGATACGACATCCTCAGGCCTATCAATATTTAAGCAGTGTAACGTTGTGTACTCGCGGTATTGTGTCCGATTTGCGGTATTGAGGGAATCAGTCGGTCAATATTTGCACTGGTGGAGTTACAACGGCGGCTATAGAATTAAAGGACCTATTTTAAAAACGTTAGCAGAATGTGAGACATCTTGGCACTCAAACAATGTAAACTACAGTTTTAATAATCGTAGAATAGTCAGTATAGTGCCGACAAAAATAACACCACTACCCCATCTCATCTTGTGGGTATCGTAAAAATATCCTATGGAATTAGCCGGAAGATGGGTAGCGGCGAACCTACTTTACATCTGAACTCGGCAAACCGCTTTTGAAACGTGGTGATCATGGCAAAACCGAAATAAACACTCAACACAAACCCAGACCCGTCATTGGTCGTTTTTAGAAGGATACCTGTGTCAAGCAGTGGACATCTTTCGGATGAAATGATGACGATAATATACTTGTGAAAAGTGTAAATAAGCCTTGGTATGATAAAACAACGATGTCCCCAGTCATTGTTAGTAGAGTCCGTGTGTATTGTTACTAATTTTTTTACTTAAACTGTGTAAACGACTATTTTAGTGGTTAGTAAGTAGTTTTTTGAGTCATTGTAGACATGTTGAGTACTGTGTAAATTGGACATAATTCGCAAGTGGCCAGCGGTAAGACTTTTAAATCTGTAATTGCTTTCCACTCATGGGTTAATAGCCTCTGTAAAGAGGAACCCGGTCTTTTGATAGGCTTACGCGGAGACAAGCGTGCAACTCCCAGAGCATTTCAGAAAAATTTAAGCCAAAATGTAATGGGACACTAACCGGGTGAGTGGCTCAGGATATTGATTACAGAACTATAACATCAGCTAACGCTGTGGCAGAGGGCGTCAGAGAGGGATAGAAAAATATTGAAATTAATTAATCATGTATATGGTTAGAATTTCATAACAAAATAGAGCACAATTATGATAAAACTAAAATTTGTTGCCAGGCCTACCGCGTCATTTTCTAATTGCAGTCGGAAAGCAAATAAAACACCAGCCAACCTAAAATTCTTTCTTGAAAATTTCACTAACACTCGTACAACTTATGCTTTACGAGCTGACTAGTGTCAAGCTGATCTGATATGTCATTTAATGGAGATAAGAAAACTGAGAAAAATGGTTGATAAGCAAATGGTGTAGGTATTGCTCAGGTTATGTAAGGAAAATGTGCGACTACGTAATAATGTCTTAGGTTTTCGCGAGTATTACATATTATAATAAAACACTTTTAAACGGACTCTATCACGTATATTTTAGATTTTTGTTTTTCCTGACGTTTCGAATGCTTTGCAGCATTCGAGGTCGCAGGATGCAAAGCATTCGAAACGTCAAGAAAAACTCCGCAAAGGAGACTCCGCAGGCCTTCCTTCCTTCCTCAACAGAACCAATCCGGCTTCCTTCCAGCTGGACGGGAACACGCTTCGACGGAGGCAGCTGGTGAACAGCCGCCTCAAGCGGTCCCCAAGAGACTGCAGTGCATACACCCACGCGCGGCCCGGAATGCCGTCCGGACCCGGTGCGGTGTTGCGACTCTTCAGGCGGCCAATGGCTCGGCCCAGCTCCTCTTCCGAAACCCCTAACTCCTCGGCCCATTCCGGGGCAATCAGGGGTGGAGAGGGATCAGGACGGTCCCGGACCGCTGGAAAGAGAGAGCCTGTACCCGGGCAAGCGTATCCCATGTTCAAGTTCCGCCGGTCCTGAAGTTGGCGTGCTCGCGACTGAACTTCCCATCAGCCATGCACCCCTCGCCGCACGCAAAGCTTGGGTTCGGGGTATTCTTATAGAGGCCTTCTTCCTCACGATCCGGGCGGTTAAGCCAAGATCCTCGGTCCCGGTCGAAGCCGCGAGACGTGACCACGACACTCCAACCGAGATTACGATATCGACGGTGGCAGGGAAGGGTAGTCCTCCCACTACCTGCTCGGGGCAGGATGAGTGCACACCAAGGCCGCCGCTAGCCTGCCCGTGCTCCTCCAAAAATGGAGGAACACCCTACGGCCTACAGCCCAAAAACTGGGCCCGTCCCTGTCAGAATATTAGCCACCGGGCAACAAGATCCTCCAAAAAGTGGAGAAATTATTGCCGGGTGCCCAGGGTGCACCGGCCCGACAACTGCTCTCCCCCCGGACGTATCAAGAGGGACCAGCAGTCACCGAGCGCACGTGGAGGTTTCCTGACCTAGCACCCCATTTAGTTTAGCCTGCTGTTCGATTTTTACAAGTCACACGCAGTCAGTAACAAAAGGCCAAAGAAAACGAAAAATAACCTAAACAAACATATTTTGAGCCCTCTTCATAACAAGACACATCAAGAATACCTTATGGCAGGTATGCCTGCCTCGGTGCCTACCCCATTATCCCCAACAATGGCGTCTACACAAAGAGCGCAAATTGCCCGCACAAATTAAACGCACTCGTTTACGTTGCGATTTGGCACGTTCCTGTACTAGCCGGCGATTTTTCACATTGTCCGGAATATGCACATCATGGCGCGGCACGGTAATGGCGCCGGCATTACAGTATTGATCGAATTAAAACGATTATTGCACGGACTGTGTTGACATTTGCGATAGCACGCTTCAAGGAAACTGTTGTTTTCGTTCATGGTTATTAGGCATCGACTGTTCGCGGGGGGCCTTGGGGGTCGCGAGCGCACTTATTGGGAAATATGCGTGCTCATATCTCACCGAGCGACCCCCGGGAAGATAGCGGTGCGCATGCGGTCACGTACCGGTAGGAGTCCGGCATGCCCCTTCGCCCTTTCCTGGGGCGAAGGAAGTACATAAGGTATTTCCACCGGATCAATAAAAAAAAGGCATCGACTGTTCATTGTATCTACTACATTCTTATTTTATAACGTATATCATTCTGCACGACTCCACGGTGGAGAGCGGGGAGCGTGAGGCACCGGGCGCTAGCGCGGCGGTGGGGCCGTATGCCCCACCCAAATCATTCTGTCTTCCGCTACGTATCGCATCGCTGGGCCACACTTGAGCCTATTAAATTTATATTAAACTAAATCTTATCATGAAGTAACGTTAAATATTGTTAAAAACGCATTATAATCAGTATATACAGTCCACATTCTTTTATTTCTTTCCAACGACCATCGAAGCGTCAACAATAACTTAATAACAACTGTCGGTGGGGTATTTAAGTTATTTAGAGTAGATATTAAGCAGTATCGGCGCAGTATACTCGATCTTAGTTTAAACAAATCAATTGGTCAGCAGTCAGTTTATTTTCGTTTACCGACCACAGACTAAATGTGATATACTATGAGATGATCTTCCACGACCTGTACTGTAAGATACGCAGCCAACTCAATCGTTGTTCTGATAATGACGTCACGCCTTTGGTCACTCACCTTCCTACATGGTTGAGCTATAGCTTCATCTGTCAGGCCACGTCAACTCAAATCATCATGGGCACTGAAATTTTCTTCAAAAAGGCAGTTTAGATGTAGTCATACATTTTTATTACATAACCTGAGCAATAAGGAAAAACATTTACTTACCAATAATGGAGTTTTCTTATCTCCATAAATTGATTGCCGTGTGGTGCCGGCTCAGAATGCCACCACCCCTTCTCCTCCCATGGGTGTCGTAAAAGTCGACTAAGGGATTAGCCGGAGAATGGGCAGCAGCGTCCTTCGAGTACATTAACAACTCAACTGCGATCGCCAACCCGCCTGCCAAGCGTGGCGATTATGGCAAAACCCCCCAATGAGCGAGAACAAATCCATATCGGTGGTTGTGGTGATCTTTGGGGGAGGCCTGTGTCCAGCAGTGGACTTCACTCGGCCGAAATGATGATGATGATGAAATTGACAAATGAGAATCTCCTGTTTTTTGATTGGTCGCTCCCAGGTGCCAGATGTACCACATCCTTACCTGACTTCAATAGGAAAAGAAATATCAAAATTCCAGCCGACCGCCGATTCACGTTATCGTGACGATGCGATCGCTTATACTAATAATAAAAGGGCTACTTAAAATACAGTTAAATATGTATAAAAGTGATAAAGATAACAACCGCCTAAGTGCGAACCAAACGAATGCTTGTATTATAAGTTTCTCTTATTTTTCAGCAATAGTAACCAAAATATGAAAGCGTTTGCATGTAAACGACAGACTCGTGTCTCCTCTGAAACAAAACGTGTCACAGTCGATGTTCCTTTTGTGCGCGCTCAAGATATCCTCGTCGTGACATTGATGAGACAACAAAGCGCTGTTTAATGTCTTGTTGAAATATAGACAGAGTTTTATATGAACAGGGAAGAACGACACAATGAGCACGTCTTAGTACAAAGAAAATGTCTGTGTTTGAAGATGATGACAATGACGTTGATTATGTATAGCTGTATAAGTTAGTCTAAACAGCATTCCTTCTACTGAACAGTAGCTATTCTGCGCTCACCAATCCGCCGTGATTATGGCCGTTATATGTATCGGGAGCCTATGATCGCTGATTGTATTGGGAGCCTCAATTTCAGTAGTGAATATTTACGGGCTAATATGATTGTTAATCTCTGTATGTTATGAGAGCTTGTGGCTCGCAACAAACATCTGTAGGCTTTAATACATCCCAATGAGGAAATTGAACCTGCGAACGTTGCACGAAAGACAGACCGATCAACAGCTGAATCTTGATATTTGAATTCCTTACATTTCTAGAATTATAGCAATGTATCTATGTCGTCCTCAAATTTAAGTACTTCTACAAGCTTACGAAGAGAACATTTCAGTTCCGCTTCTCGTACCTCTTAAACTGGAAACTTGTAACAGTTTCGTACCGCACTAACACCATTTCAAGGCCATTCTGGACGAGTTCATTGGCAATTATGAAGTCATAATGCTGATAAATGAGCTAATGTTTCAGTTTTAAGACCGCAGTGGCATTAACTACTGTCGCAGGATGGGCCACGATTCGTCATACACTTGTACCAACCTAACTGTTTATACCATCTTAACTGTTTAAGTGTCACAATAAGCGTCACAAATTCTCTTGGGATACACAATAGCTCTGTTTGGAATTATTGTGTTTGTGAACTGGAATTAAAGTACTAATACACCTCAGTTTTGCCGTTAAAATTCAGCTATATTAGTTCTTAAATGTTTTTGAGCATGCTTATACTCAGGCGTGAGTGAAAACGTAGGACGCGAGTCCACAGCATGCCACCATTGTGATAGCACCCAGGATACCACACAGCTTGCGACCACGCGCGTCGTGGAGGCCGTCCTACCGCTCTTCGGAGCCTGGCTCAAAAGGAGCGAGCGCGTCACCTACCGCCTGACGCAGGTGCTCACCGGGCACGGCTGTTTCGATGCGTACCTGCACAGGATAGGACGCGAGGCCACGGCACAATGCCACCATTGTGATAGCGACCAGGACACCGCACAGCACACGCTCGAGGCGTGCCTCCTCCTGGTCTCCTTATAATAGAGCGTCATGCTCCAGAAAGAGACCATAGAGCGGGATCGGGAGAGGGTCGGTCCTGCTTGCAGAAGGAGGAGACGGCGCCGGGGTAACAACCGCCCTGGCACCTAATTCCTATACGACCCCTACCGTCACTATGAGGCGGTAAGCGTTAGGTGGACAGTAGACAGTGACGGCACGGTTGGTGCAGTGGCTGATACAGTCGGCTGCTGCGCTCCGGGTCGTGGGTTCGATTCCCGCACGGAACAAATATTTGTATAATCTGCAGGTAGTTGTTCCGGGTCTGGGTGTATGTGTGTGGAATGTATGTCTGTGAACGCACCCACGACACAGGAGAAATCATAGTGTGGGGCAACGTTTTAAAAAAATAGAATAGAATAGAATTACTGCCGCCTAACATTATGCTGAGCTATTAGCCCTTTGGCACAATAATTTTGTCACTGCACGATTTGTACGTCTAGCTGATGCACCTTGTATTAAGTTTATAATTGCCATATTTAAGTATTTTATTGTGTATACTGTTTGTGCCAATAAAATCTTTTTTCTTACTTTCTTTCTATACTTTAATATTGTATCGAATCAATTCAAAGGATTAACTGAACCGCGCATTGCATTTAACATCCCATTAGTCTGCACTTCACTGATGATGCGATTGTATCCGTGAAACCCGAATTGACTGCCTTGGCCGATGTGGCAATGGCATGAAAAGCCACCTGGGAAATTTGGTAGCAGGAATATTATCCTTTTTGTAAGCGGACAATTGCAGAATGAGTGAAAGAACATGTCGTAGCTGTTAAGAAATCGGCGATTCTTGAGCACTTGCTTGAGTCAGGCCCACATTACTGGATTGAGCTTCATCACAGTTTCTTAGTCTTCATCATCATATCGGCCATTTATACGTCCACTGCTGAACAAAGGCCTCCCCCATAGATTTCCGCAACTGTGACATCATTTTGGGGGGTATTTGCCAATACTCACCACGCTTGGCAGGCGGGTTGGTGAGCGCAGTATGGCTACCGTTTCACAGAAGGGACGCTGCTGCCCATCCCTCTGGTTTAGATTCCCTTAGTCGCCTTTTACAACATCCACGGGAGGAGATGGAGTGGTGCTATATTCTTAATCCGGACACTACACGGTTTTCTTAACCCCAGCACATTACGGAAATAAAGACAGTGTACTTATTACAATGTAGGTAATGATGACATATATTGGAGCAATTCTTCACATAGCAAGTACTCAAATAGATGAAAGAAAAATCCCACCATCTTAAATCCTTTACTTTTATTCTTATTACTCACACAAAAGTGGACCGTAACGTAGATTAGATATAGACGACGGAACATTTCCGAGCTGGAGTCCGAGGATTATTAGCACATTAATTAGTCACAGCCTGGGCCATTCGTCATTCACTTCGTCCTAGATTTTAACTGCTTCGTTGACAAATGGATTGCGCAACCAGTGAGGATAGTTTACTAATTTAGATCTGGTGACGTAATCAAGTGAAGGATGTAGTTTTTTGAAACTGTAAGTGATGCTTGTGTCTCGCCTTTCGTTGGTTTATAAATAGCCAAGGGCGTACAGTTGAAATAAATTTAAAAAGACAATTTGATCAACTTTTATTTAATATTACAAACAAACTTTCTTAGTGTAGACTTTTTAAGAAGTATGGACTCATTTCTCCTGTTTTTTTCGCGGACTGTGTGGTTGGCCGTTTCACCTGCGTCCGCCTTTTGATGGACCGCGAGGACGGCGTATGTATTACTTTCGCGGCCCATCGGCTGTTGGCGTATGTGTGTGCCTACCTGCCCCTATGGCGATGTATTTAAGTCATCGCCGCAACTCGAGAGCCTTGCAATGCGGATGGCAGACTCCCCTCACTGCTGCCCGCTGGCGACTGTTAGGGCGGCATCAAGCGGGCGTTATGCCGCCTGTTCCGAACTGTCCGCCAGCGGATCGGGTCAGCAAGGGCGTCTTCCTCCCTAACCCACTCCACCGCCTCCTTCCGCGAGATTACCACCTCACAGAAGGTTGCGACTAGATTCACACAGATTCACTAGATTCAGACTTGCTTAGTGCAGACTTTTTAAGAAGTATGTACTCTTTTCTCCTACATTTACTTGTAACATATTATGATTTAAAAAGTATCACTATGAAGGTTTTACCCGTTCTTCTCCATTGGAAAGGTATATCTTGCAACCGAGCAATGAAATTCTGGAATATTCATAGTACCTGCAGTAAATTGTTCTAATCAATAATATACGCTTTTCATTTTTCATTCATTTCGGCCGAATGAAATCCACTGCTGGACACAGGCCTCCCCCAAAGACCACCACAACGACCGATATGGTGTGTTGTGTGCTCATGGGAGGTCTTGCCATAATCGCCACGCTTGGCAGACGGGTTGGCGATCGCAGTTGAGTTGTTAATGTACTCGAAGGACAACTCTTTGAAACTACGCTGCTCACCATCAAAGGTGAATAAAAAGTAGAGAGAACAAGTTTTAACAAGACTAACCACACAAATCCATCACATAAAATCTACACAAAAAACCATTTCCATCGATCTCAAACGAGCAAGTCACCAGTGCCGTAAGTTCTGCAACTGCGGTCATTACGCGTCATGCCGAACTACTTCGATCACTCACTCGGCTCCGCAGACCAGGCCGCACAAAATAAATGGGCGTCGAAGGTCCACTGTTATCCAACGAACAAAAACCAGCTTACGCACACACAGACGCCGCCGTAGAACCTGCGCCTTAGACGTAATCGTCGAAATTTGCAGTCCCGAATGCAGGTTTTGTTTAAGCGCCGTTTTGTCTTTATAACACCGTCTATTGTCCAATTTAGAAAGCAATTCCTTCTTTATGGGAAACTCGTCAGGAAAACGATCTTGAAAGAGCGTTCTTAACTTTTGGAGTTATTATTATTTAGTTAGCATCTCATCATCATTTCGGCCGAATGAAGTCCACTGCTGGACACAGGCCTCCCCCAAAGATCACCACAATGACCGATATGGGTGTGTTGTGGGCTCATTGGGGGGTTTTGCCATGATCGCCACGCTTGGCAGACGGGTTGGCGATCGCAGTTGAGTTGTTAGTACTCGAAGGACGCTGCTGCCCATCCTCCGGCTAATCCCTTAGTCGACTTTTACGACACCCAAGGGAGGAGATGGGGTGGTGGTATTCTGAGCCGGCACCACACGGCATCTGATTATTTAAAAAAAGATGCTTACGTAATAGTACAATTATCACGAAAGATGTAAGTATTTCGAGAGATTAAGTAGACCATTGTGCAAATGCTTGCTTCTGTGATCAAAGGTATGCATGCGTGCTTATCGCACTTGAAACACAACATACAATAATACCCTTTTAATCAATTGGAGCTATGCTTTTTGACAGCACTTTATTAGAGATTCAAAGTTAATCTCGCTATACCAGCAGCGTACTTAACAGTATGCCACTACATTAGTGGCTGGTGTGGTGACATTAGCACTATTATCCACCTGTTCACATTGTCCCAGCATCACGGCTGCGTCCGCATCTCCTTGCCCGCTCGCTGCATATTAACGACGCGTCGCCATTCTAATGCCCCACTTAGACCGGTGACGTCACCGCCTTATTGCATGCTCCAGGCTACGGTATTAAGGCGCAGACTCACTCACACAGACTAACTTACATTATTAACTGGTGGTATGACGTTGATTCTACGGTAACCAGGAGGTAGAATACATTCATTTTTCAATTATTGCAAGTCATAAATTCGATTTACTGAAAGGCTTACTGTTTTTCTCACTAGTAACGCCGATATTCCTCAAAGGACTAGTCTGTTTGATTCTTCAAGTTGCAATTGCGTTTTGCAGTCCACGGTCTCCACTCGACAATATTTTAACCCTAATGACCTTACGGCCTTACCTTGGCTGTGTGGTGCCGGCTCAGAATGCCACCACCCCATTTCATCCCGTGGGTGTCCTAAAAGTCGACTAAGGGATTAACCGGAGGATGGGCAGCAGCGTCCTTCGAGTACATTAACAACTCAACTGCGATCGCCAACCCGTCTGCCAAGCGAGGCGATTATGGCAAGACCCCCCAATGAGCACACAACAAACCAATATTGGTCATTGTGGTGATCTTTGGAGAAGGCTTGTGTCCAGCAGTAGTACTTCTACTCATTAATTTTTATTATTATTGTACATATTTTATTAAACTGTAGTACAAATAAATCTACTGCGTCCGTCCATAATTCCAGTTAACCACAATACCAGCTCAAACAAACCAAATGCAAACCAGTGGTTTGCGGTGATATCATAAAATGAATCAATGAAATTTCATGTTATCCAATTATTATGAAGCTGAATTTATGAAATATTCTGGATATTTTTAAGCCAACTTTTTGTAAGCTACTAAAGTTAGTTCTCCTTCCATACGGTATGTTCTACAGCGTTGTACAGACGTAGCGACCTATTACTAATCGTATCGCACCGCCGCGTATTGCAGTTGCCTCAGTGACGCACTACATCATACTGTTCACTGCAGCGTCTGACTTCAGGTAATGGACTGTAAACGCACTGTTAACCTCTGTGCTATTATATATTAAAGCTTTATTACATACAACTTTTCAGCTGCTTAGTTTATGTCAGAATTTTATAGAAGTAGGTATATAATTTAGACCAGGATACCGCACAGCACACGCTCGAGGAGTGCCCTGCGCGAGCGGCTGGGCGGCGGATCCTGGTCGATCGGATCGGGCAAGATCTCTCTCTGCCGACAGTAGTGTCGGCTATGTTGGCAGAGCATGAAAATTGGAGTGCAGTGGTCTCCTTCTGTGAGAGCGTCATGCTCCAGAAGGAGACTGCAGACCGGGATCGGGAGAGGTCCGATCCCGCACGGAGAAGGACGAGTCGGCGCCGGGGCAACAACCGTTCCGGCTCCCAAGTTCAACAGGAAAACGATGGTGCGCACGTGGTCACGTGCCAGCGTGTGCGCAGCACAGCGCAAAGCAAGGCTTGGGGGGATCCTTTACAATCCTCCCCGAGAAGTGCCTGGGGGGCGACCTATTTACAGTCACATTCCCTCCGCTAGAGGGGGTGACCGCTTTACAGTCAGCCTCTGTGATGTGCTTAAAGGCGTGGCGGCTCTAGTGTGATCTTACGGGGTCCTGGAGCCCCCGAGAAATTAGGATGTTTTTTAATTTCAATAGCCTCACGAAACATTCTTGGTACATATCGGTTGTCTTTCGCGAGGACTTGAGGTTGGTCAAAACGAAGAAAATGGTTGGGTTTGTCTAAGGCATGTTCGCACACTGCAGACTTTGTGGAGCGTCTATGCTTGACGTCAGCTATTTGTTCTTTTAACCTGGTGGCTATGCTACGCTTTGTTTGCCGTATGTATGACAACCCACACTCACAGTCAATCTTGTAGATCCCTGCATCTTGTAAAGTAATGTGACACTTCACCGCATTCAAGCACGCTTCAAGTTATGACCAATTTTGTCGGTGACTCCCATAATGAATGGTAAAACTGCAGGTCGTCGATCAACCGTGGTGGGTTTCGGGCGGCTTCTGCGACGGGGATATAATCTCTCATAAGGGTCTCAAATTGTAACGCTGGAGAACTTCCTTCACATGGTGAAGTTCCCCTGCCAGATGGTCGGGGTCGCAGATGCTATGTGCTCTCTGTAACAAAGATTTAGCCACGGTAGCTAACTGACAAGGATGGTGGTGAGATTCACCTGTCTGTATGGGTAGGCTTTCTATACACGGTGTGACTAACAGAATGATCAGGATTATGGGTAAGAAGTATGTCAAGGAAAGGCTAAGGATTTATTATCCTGCAATTCTATTGTCACCCTATTGTGAGGCAAGATGGACCACGAACCCTGCAAAGTGAAAATCTAAAATATACGCGATAGAATCCGTTTAAAAGTGTTTTATTATAAATGTGACTAATAAACTCTATTTTGGTACTGAATTTGCGCGTACAGTGAGGACATGAATGGATCGACTGGTCGATATTACTACTCGTAAACACCGTCTCGTTATAATTTTACCAAGTATACGTTGTTCTTCAAACAATTTAGTATCTGCTAGATATGGATTAAGGGACTGGTTGCCATTCTACTAGTTCTTAATTCCATATCTAGTCAGTTCTAGTTCCAATCAGTAGATAGAGGCTAAACAAAGCGGATTCTAACAACAGCTTAAGAAAATGGTATGATAAAGACAAAACTTATAAAGAACGGACGGCACGGTTGGTGCAATGGCTGGTACAGTCGGCTGCTGCTGCTCCGGGTCGTGGGTTCGATTTGCGCATGGAACAAATATTTGTATTTATTTATTTATTCAGAAAATAACATAACATGGGTAGCTTTGTAGGACACCTAATGTAGATTTTATTTGAAATGGGAACAATAATGGGATTAATATTAAGAACTGTATAGTAAAGCAAGCTAATCAACAGTCAATATGAGTGCGGATGGTCAAAAACACAGAAATCTGACGAGTGCAAATATAACAGTAGGCGACCTGATGTGCCCCGCCCATTGCCATTGGTTAAAGACTTTCGTCTTGAGGCACTGTGGTATTATTGACGAAAAGACGTAGCGAAGTATCCCGATCCCGAATATCGTTTAGCCGAGACGGATTCGACGATTGACCTCTTACTCGAAGTTGGACTTACCTAACTGGGTGGTTTGTTTTATAATTATATCATTTGTATACCAACAGTTGTAAACCGAAATTCATACAAAGGCCAGCCTTTTCCAAGTCCAACTTATGTACTACTTGTGCTGTGTTGTTTGTAATGAGTTTGTACGTAAGATGATGACAATATGATTTTGCGTTTTAATTCGAATCTCGTTATTTCCTCTGTCTATCTCACAAAGCTAGCCAACTAGGTAAGGTTATTTGAGCCTGTCCATCCATCCCACTGGGATCTTTACATATACAGCGTATATATTTTTCGAATATTTACAACAACTGCTATATTTCTAACTTGATACCTAGGAATGTCTTAGATTTTCGCGATTATTACACATTATAATAAAACACTTTTAAACAGATTCTATCGCGTATATTTTAGATTTTGAATCCAATTATTAAAATAATAAAGTCCCAAACAAGATACCGCACTAAGAAACATCAAGACACTGTGAGTGATTACTGCGTGCATCGAAACTAATTTTTTGATTAAAATTGTACGGTAGATAAAACAAAATAACTTTTTAAAATCTGTAACGACGCCTGTCACCTTAGTCATCCTGCGACCACGAATGCTGCAAAGCATTCGAAACGTCAGGAAAAACAAAAATCTAAAATATTCGCGATAGAATGTTTAAAAGTGTTTTATTATAATTGATACCTAGGTTTAAATCTGTCAAGCTATATACCAAAAAAGTCAATTTTGAACAACGGATATACCAAAAAAGTCAATTTTGAACAACGGAGGGTAAGCACAAGATACTCGCACTTACTTGGTGCTCGTTACGTTACCGGTCACTGTAGCGATCTTTGGGAAAGGCCTTTGTCCAACAGTGGACGTTTTTTGGCTGAAATAATGATAATGATTTTACTTTGTGCTAGTTTTAAAGTATACTGTTCTATTAATCTTCTAATAAAGGAAGTTTCCTGTCCAAAGACCAACCCATATCTGTATATAAAACTTTTCTGTCAGTGTTCCGGTAGATTTTGTTCATATTTATTATACACAAATACCAAAATAGACAAAACAATGTATTTATTATGGATTCATGGATACAAACAAATAAAACATCACCAAATTGTATCTAAACATTTGTGATGTATACGATTCTATTTGACGGCTCGTGCGGCTATGCAAACATCGAGAGCGTTCGAACACCGCATTGGAGCCCGCCGCGTGGACTCACGGTATTCATTGCTCCACGAACTTAATACGCACTGTATGTATGTAATACATATGTCGATCTGGCAGATATCTAAATTGTGTAAGACCTGCAATAGCTGTGGCTAGGTTTATATTCTTCTGTTACCATGTTGAGCGACATTTTGTAAAGAAATGCCTATGTTAAAACGGTGTTTGTTGAATCTAGAATTTCATGTTTGTTGAAATTGTGTGCTAACTAAACATCGAAGTCTCGCATTATACTTAGACAACGTTGCAGTGGTTGTGATATTTCTGAATATCACTGAGTTGAGAGACAGTCGTCATTCACGCAATTTACTTGGTTTTAAAATACATGTATTAGAATAGCACCACCCTATCTCATTCCGTGGGTGTCTTAAAAGGCGATTAAAGAATTAGCTGGAGGATGGCCAGCAATGTCCTTCGATTGTGATTACAAGTCAGCTACGATAGCCATCCCGGCGTGGCGATTATGGCAACCTCCTCAATGTGTACACAACACAAGCCCGGACCAGTCATTGTGACCATCTGTGGGGGAGGCCTGTGTCCAGCAGTGGATGTTTTGCAGATGAAATGATGACAATGAAGTATTCATATTTTACCTTTATAATTAAACTACTCACAGTTCTTTGAGTGGGCATGGTGAATGTCATTAGATGAATATGTTGCGCTGAAGGTAATACAAATGATCCGTAACCCGCGTTAGTAAGCTCCATGCTAAGCTGGGACGATCGTTACAGGCGGCAGATTATACCGTATATGTAACGGAAATATGTTAGGAACTGAAGCATCAGCTTAATTAAATTTACAGATACGTTTAATTTGAGGCGTAGCTAAGGAAAGAGGACAAAGCCTAGATAGCTTCGTTAGCTAACTGTAAGCAATGTTTATTATATTCAAGTTCGTAAATCTGAATTTAAATATATTATAGTTGCAGTAGAGTTCCATGTGAAGGGCTCGTCTGGCGCGGTATTAGGTACCGTCCTACCTATTTTACCCGCCATAACCACAAAAAAGGTAAAAGGTAGGAACCACCAGTAAAGAGACCACAGAGCAGGAGAGGGTCGATGCCACTCAGAGAAGAAGGACAAGCAGCCGGGCTAACAACCGCCGTGGCACCCGTGTCGATAGTCAGTATCCTGAAAGAAAGATTTTTTATTTTAATAAAACTTGGAGGCAACCACATTAGGATTTCTCCTGTATCGTGGGTGCGTGTACAGATATGAATTCCACATACAATACACCCAGACCCGGAACAACTACCTGCAGATCATACAGATATTTGTTCCGTGCGGGAATCGAACCCGGAGCGCAGCAGCCGACTGTATCAGCCACTGCACCAACCGTGTCGTCAACTGTTATTGCGTGTAAATGTTGGCTGTAAATTAAATACAAACGTAATATCACTATCGCTTTCCGTGCGTGGAATTATTTGACATGGCATAGCAAGTAAGGGCCCTTATTGCATTCGTCAGTATGTACGAGATAAACCCTGCTTAGGCTCCCGTGGGATGTAGCTGCTACTCATTAAGGAAGTTCATTTCCGTAGTAACAACATTAAGCAGGCGGATTATTTCTTCACAGCCATTCTTCTTGTACTGGTGACGCTGTTCCTTCTAATAACATCGTCTATTATTGTGCAAGCTTGGATCTACATACATAATCGGCCCATTACCGTCCCACAGTTGGGCACAGACCTTTTATCACGACGAGAAATAGTAATGTCTTAGGTTTTCGCGGTTATTACTCATTATAATAAAACACTTTTAAACGGATTCTATCGCCTGTATTATAGAGTTTTTGTTTTTCCTATGTTTCGAACACTTTGCAGGGTTCGTGGTTACAGGATGATTAAGGTGACAGGCGTCGTTACAGATTTAAAAGAATATATATCTACTGTACAATTTTAATCAAAACTTTGTTTCGATGCACGCAGTAATCACTCACAGTGTCTTGAAGTTTTTTTAGTGCGGTATGTTCTTTGGGACTTTATAATTTTAATAACCGCATTCCAAACAGGTGGCACCTGCCAGCCATCTTCTCTGTTAAAATTAGGATGTTTTTTTATTTCAATAGCCTCACGAAACATTCTAGGCACATTAAAAAAAAGTGTAAAAGTGTTTTATTATAAGTTATAACTATGAGAAATGTAAGGCCATCTTCCACCACGCTGACCTAGTGTGGTTTGGTGGACTATACACACCATTAAAAACATTTTGGGGCCACCTCAGGTGCATACCCGAGGCGGCTCCAAAATGTACCTGCATAGGTTTCCTCGCGATGTTTTCCTTCACCGTTAAAGCAAGTGATAATCAAATTCTGATCTGCATATGAATCCGAAAAGTCAGAGCTGCGGGTCGGAATTGAACTCTGACCCTCCTGTATGGAAGACAAGCGTTCAATCACTAGGACATTGCGGATTGGACGTGAATCTACTTACATTTTATAAATGAGTAAGTAACGCAATAAATTAAAAAAAAAGCTTAAGAGCACAGAAATCCAGTTCGTTTTAGCAGCTATTAATTTACATTTGAAGCGCTGTAGTTAGCAGTTTCCGGGAAGTAGTTAACCTTTTTCGATTTTCATGTATTCGTAGCTCTGCAGTCGATCATTTTGTTCTTTTTATTATTAAATGCTGTACAGTGAGATTTTGCCTCGATGAGTTTTTATTTTCTATGCATTTTAATTAACATTTTTCTTGAGTACAATGTTTGTGTTTTCCCAGAATTAATTAACTATTTAGTTAAAACAAAGCTAGACTACTATTAAATGCTTAGTATCCACGTTAATGACCTGGTACTTGGCATTGCGACGTGGCTTAGCCGAGACATTTTTTTTAAACTTTGCCCCTTACTAGGATTCCTCCTATGTTGCTCCGTGCAGCAATCGAACCCACAACCCGGAGCGTAGCAGCCGACTGTATGAGCCACTGCACCAACCGTGCCGTCCGTGACCTGTTGGCGGCGCCTATGTCGACCGTGGAAAGCTACAGGAATATGAGATCCATAATCTATTCCCTGTAATATGAAAAGGTTACGGAACTTTCTTAAAGAGGCCATACCAGACGTTGCCCTAAAAAATTTCACATAATATCGTATCTAATTATGTCTCGACCTTAAACTAGAAACTTTTGAGTTTATTTCAGCATTTCTTATTAGATACAGTTAGTGCTCTAGTGTGATCATACGAGGACCTGGAGCCTCCCTTAGGTGCCGAAGATGATCGCTCCAGTGGTTTTAGCCGGTAGGAGTCCGGCATACCCCTTCGCCCTTCCCCGGGGTGAAGGAAGTTTATGAAGAATTTCCACTGGGCATCAATAAAAAAAAAAAGTTACAGTTAGTAGGAAATTTAGAAGTGAAATAGTTTCTTGATACTTACTTGCTGATATAAAGATCATTTCATTTCAATACAAAATTCTAGTTTTTCATCTGTGAGAAGTAGAATAGAAGAAGAGCTACCACACGCGCATTCATCGTCAACAACGTCTCAATTTTTTCTAGCTACATTAGATTCTGCTACCGGTTTAACTTGATTCGGCTATAAGTATACCTATTCGAGTTTTATACGGAGGAGTAAGGCTTCGTGCATCTACCATACAATTGCTGCCCCGGTTTTCCGGAACACAGTGATAATCTAGTGGTGGAACGCTGGCATTCCATACAGGACACATATGAGTATACGTATACACACGACCTGAGATCGACCCCAGCCCGCAGCTCTGACTTTTGAGATACATGTGCGGCAACATTTTGATTATCACTTGTGTTAGCGGAGAAGAAAACCATTGTGAGGAAACTTGCACACCTGACTCCAAAATTGTTTTCAATAATGTGTTTAGTCTGCCCAACTCGCACTAAGCGTGACAGACTACGGCCTAACCTTTCTGATCGTGAGAAAAGACCCGTGCCCAGCAGTGGGACAGTAATGGGCCGATTATGTATCATCATTTCGGCCGAATGAAATCCACTACTGGACACAGGCCCTCCCCAAAGATCACCACATCGACCGATATGGGCGTGTTGTGGGCTCATTGGGGGGTTTTGCCATAATCGCCACGCTTGGCAGACGGGTTGGCGATCGCAGTTGAGCTGTTGATGTAATTGAAGGACGCTGCTGCCCATCCTCCGGCTAATCCCTTAGTCGACTTTTACGACACCCACGGGAGGAGATAGGGTGGTGGTATTCTGAGCCGGCACCACACGGATGAAATAAATAAAGATGAACTGGTTATCAGACGTTCAGGTTCCTAACAGCTCCTTCTGGCACCTGTGTAGTTCTGACGGATAAACATGCTCTCTAAGGTAGCGACACACATCATGATGGGTAGAATTTGGTGACCTAACCACTGCGCTACTGTGACACGGGCGGCTCACCTTGAAATTCGTACAAGCCGTGAGATACAAATTATTTTTCTCAGGCAATGTTTTCTTCCTAACTCAACTTACTTATAAACTAATGGACTGTACATTTTCTCATCAGAATCTTGGCGCACGTGACATTGTTCCACCCGACGCCCTCCGCACGACGCCTCATCTTTACGGCTCTGTCACAACGTATTAAATCTTACATCTCTAACTAATTTATGGCGCCACCGGTTCGTGATGCTGGCAAAATTAAATGGTCCTCTTCTTAATGTCAAACGTGAGGAGTAGTGTAGTGTGTAGGTAACTAGCTTGAAGGGTTGAGTGGTTAGAGCTATGAAGCAGGATAATTTTGCGATGGGCTACTTAGACATTATTAATCTGATAGATAAAATACTGATATTGTAGATAATTGTAAATCTGAAATAAACTTGTGGAACTAATAATAAATCAATAAATAAACTGTTTAATTCAGACATAACATCCATATTATTGTTAGTGAGGGCTTAAACTATGTTAGTAGCAAAAATAAATACTATACAAAACAAAATAAAAATCAAATCACGCCAGCTATGCCAAGTGAGAAGGTATTATCGCTTTTCTCACTTGCCATATCTGGAAAAACTAATCAATGGTATCACCCAGAATATTTGGATCGGACAATCCCATTTATCAGCAACTATTTTCAAAATGCTGTTTTTGCTACATCTAAGACGATCTAGTAAGGAAGCAATTCTTTACCGCATAATTGCGTGAAAACCGTCCGTACGTGCTTCGGCAAACATTCCGGAGGCACTACAGCGACCCTGAAGCCCCAACAGCATCCTGAAAGCGTTGTTATATTTGTACCCGCAGGACGTTGTAGGCTCGTTTCGTATACCTCACCCACAGACTGCTCGTGTAGAAAGATTGGCAGTATGCTTTAAAAAGCGTAATCTTTACCTCGTTTGTACATCAAGCGAACCTGCGGACAAGCATATTACTCCTCACCGCCAGCGCCCTGCGCTTCCTCTCTATATCAGAGACATCAAACAAATCTTCTGTTACAATATGCCCCAGATATTTAAAGCTGTTTACTACCTTAAGTCTACTACCCTCAAGCACAACTCGAGGCACGTTTTCTGGTCTGTAATTCCCTGCTTTGAAAATCAACACCTCACTCGCCTTGCAGCATAACCTTCACACACGAGTATAAGTTTTCGAAGTGAACTGATCGCCGGGCTCAGCAGCACCATGTCATCTGCATAACTAATATTATTGATACATGTACCATCTATGTGACATCCAGCATTCATGCTGCTGAGTTTGACGATCAGCTGGTTCATGTAAAGGTTAAACAGTTTAGGAGAGGTTAGCCCACCCTGCTTCACCCCGCACTCCAACCTATACTCTTCCGATAGTATACCGGCCCACCTTACCTGATTTATTTGATTGCTATACCAGTACCAATAGACCAATGCAATTAGCTGGAACATGCATACCGCCGAGCTTATCCCACAGCAGGTCATATGCAACTAGGTCAAATGCTTTCGACAGGTCCAAAAAGCAAGCGTATATAGGCGTTTTGATATCAGTATAGTACCTGCCAGTATGCTTCAAGCTCAAGATGGCACTTTCAGTTGATAGTCCAGCCCTGAAACCAAACTGCGAATCGTCCAGCTGTACATACTTGTCCCGCCTGGTATCAAGCACACTGTCAAATATCTTTGCTATTATGGTAGCCAGTGAAATGGGCCTGTAACTACCTAACTTAATTAATGTAGCACCACCCCATTTCATCCCGTGGGTGTCGTAAAAGGCTACTATGGAATTAGCCGGAGGATGGACAGTGGCGTCCTTTGAGGACATTAGCAACTTAACTGCGATCGCCAGCCCGCAAGCCAAGCGTGGCAATAATGGCAAAACGCCCCAAGCAGCGCAAAACACACCCAGACCGGATGTTGTGGCTATCTTTGGGGAAGGCCTGTGTCCAGCTGTGGACTTTATTCAGCTGAAGTGACGATGATGAAATGCATACATAATACATGCTTTCATGCAGTAGCTATTATTATTTCCTCATCATTTCGGCCGAATGAAGTCCACTGCTGGATACAGGCCTCCCCCAGAGATCACCACAACCACCACTCTGGGTGTGTTGTGGGCTCAATTCAATTCAATTAAATTCAATTCTTTATTGCATTCCATAAGTAACTTATAAAAAAAAACAGATATCTAAATACCAATTTTGGACCCTGTTGGGCACAGCATCGTTAATTAGGAGAGAGGAAGAGTAATAATAAATCGAAATAAAAATGTATCTTCGATGAATTCTTTTACGCTATATATGTATATATAGCTATTTAGCTTTTGCTAAGCAAATATTTTTTAAATTTAAATACAAAAATATTAAATTTGTTTTCAGTTTTCACATTTGGTAGCTTGTTATATATTTTTATAGACATCACTAAGGGACTCGAGGAGTGCATAGCTGGTCGAAAAGTTGGTAGATTTAATCTATTTTTGTGTCGTAGTATAATTTTGGTTTGTATGTTTTCACGTTTATTATAGAATTCAGGGTATTTACGGACAAATTTACATATTTCTAAAACATAGATGCATGGTAGCGTTAAAATTTTGAGTTTTTGGAAATAGGGTTTACAAGTGTTGATTTGTTCTATGTTTGCTAAGATTCTTATTATTTTCTTTTGTAGGATAAAGACAGTGGGCGCGTCTGTACTATTTCCCCATAAGATTGTACCATAGTTGAGCCAGGAGTAAATACAGGCATAGTAGGTGACGAGTGCAGTTGATAAATCTGTGGTTTTTTTGACTTCGCGTAGGGCGTATGAAAATTTTGACAGTTTTGCTCTCACCTTTTTTACATGCAATTTCCAGTTTATATGAGTGTCGATTGTTAATCCGAGCAAGTTAAATTCGTTTACAACTTCTAACTTTAACCCTTCAAATGTGAAATTTATATTTATTGGTATTTACTGGCAGGGGTAGAAGGATATTAATTTTGTTTTTGGAACATTTATTTCGAGATTATGTTCATTCATCCAGTATACTGTTTTGGTGAGTATAGAATTTAGATTTTCATTTAGATTTAAATCGGTTTTGCATGAAACAAGTAAGGAGATATCATCCGCAAACAGGACACAAGGTTCTTCTATTATTTTAGGCAGATCGTTAATATAGATAAGGAATAACAGGCATCCTATCACACTACCTTGAGGAATTGAGGCATTTATATATTTGCCGTCAGAACGGTCTTTTCTATATCGTTTGTTTTTTGATTTAAGAATTCTATCTCTACTAGTTGTTGTCTGCCCGTTAAATATGATTTAACCCATTCGTGAGGTTTGCCACTCATTGGGGGGTTTCGCCATAATCGCCACGCTTGGCAGACGGCTTGACGATCGCAGTTGAGTTGTTAATGTACTTGAAGGACGCTGCTGCCCATCCCCCGGCTAATTCCTTAGTCGAATTTTACGACACCCACGGGCGGAGACGGGGTGGTGATATTCTGAGCCGGCACCACACGGCTATTATTTCCTATGTTTTAAGTATTTTTCTTTTTACATGTATAATTAGCGTAGCTATCAACAACTGAATACTGTAGATAATTGTCATTCCCCACGAAAATAAACAAAATACTTATCACTATAACGCCGTTTTCTATATAATCTTTCGTGTCGATGAAATATTTATAGACCCGTTTATCCCTTATTTTACCAAAATAGCGTGCTAACACACGATTTCCAATGGGATGATTGCAACTAAACCACATAGTTATTGAAATTCCCAGTGACTGGTTACCATTGTCGGTTGCTTTAGCGTGTGAGCCGGCACGCGACTAATGCTCTTATTTAAAAGGAATTTCGCCAATAAAGCTTTTCAGTGGAGCACGCACACTATAAATTTCACCCTTTGTTCGTTTTCAAATTATCTTTGGAGTATGAGTTACCGTGAGCTACCTTTTTGATATATTGCGAGCTGATACAGATCGCCCGCATTCTGGGAAGCTATTGTATGTATTAGTCTTGTGTGTTTTAGGGAAGCGTGAGAGGTAGTTACCATTGTTATATAAACTGTATTGTTTGTAATACAGAGCTCCTTGAACGATAGTGTTTGTATGTTTTATGCACGATTTGTTGATATAGAATATCAACAGATATGTTGTAGAAGGCGATCAACCTTTTAGCATAGCGCTGAAATTGGTTTTATCGAGACGCAAGTGACTTTTTTTAAATGACACAAGTAACAATTTTATTTCCACAAATATTGAATGAAAGCTATGTCTAGTTTGTTTCATTCCATACATATCTTTAAGTTTTAATTCCATACACCTATTGAACTTATCGTTATGGTTTCTATCTCACACATAGTCTTACACCTCCAGGAACAGCCCGAGACTGAATTTCTACAGTACAGCTATGGAGTGCCCCCAGTTTAATAAACGACCTTTGAGTATTGAACCCATATCCATATACTTATCAAAAGACCGGGTTCCAACTTGCGGAGGATATTAATCTGTGAAAAGACACAAATCATGTCTTACACCTCCAGGAACAGCCCGAGACTGAATTTCTACAGTACAGCTATGGAGTGCCCCCAGTTTAATAAACGACCATTGAGTGTTGAACCCATGTCCATATACTTATCAAAAGACCGGGTTCCAACTTGCGGAGGATATTAATCTGTGAAAAGACACAAATCATGTTACACACGTGATCCTTTCATAAATATACTTGAAGCTGTATGAAGCTACATAATGTAAGTCTTCACTCCTAGATCAAACAATAAAATCAAATATTTAATTAACAACACGTCATCACCCGACAACCAGCCAAACAGAATTAACATAATTTAAAATAGAATTTAATCAACATTTCAATTTGTAGTTTGCTAAGTGACAGCTTAATCAACGCATCAGTTTTTAACAGGCTGTAGATAATATATTGCATACTCAAATAAATATAGTTTACCTTTTTTTTTATATTACTGCGCTATTGCGTTTGTTGTTAATGTTTAATTTCAGAAATTGTTAGTATGTAGTTGTTAGCTCATAAGGGCTAGCGCACACCGGCAGGTTGCGGGGGAGAGCTTCGTGAAGAATCCTTTGTCTTCCAGCGCAGACTGATGTCGAGAATGGCTTGCGATATCGCAGGTGTCTGCCAGTGCACCGCGGCATCCGCTGATATCCACCGAGACACCACTAGTCTCCCATATACTGTGACTGACGGCTCCTGCCGCGGTATCCTTCAGCATGGTCTCCGATGCTACAGGGAAAATCTATTTTCATACTCCGAGACTGTTCTCCGCGTGTTGCAATTTGTACTTTATTTGAATAAGATTTGTGCAATTTTAGGTTTAACTCTTTTTTTTACCTTGCTGGAAATACTCCATACACTCCTAGCAATTAAAACCACATGAGTTTTTTAGTTGTTCGGTACCGAAGAAGGCTCCGAGATCTGGAGAATGAACGCTTCAGAGCCACTCATTGTGCCACGCCTTAAGCCACATCTTGGAGAAGATGACTGTTAAGAGATCTCCCTCTCTACCAGTGAGGGGGCGACTGTAAACAGACTGCCTCTTCAGATACAATTTGGCGGATTATAAAGGATCCCACCTTACCACACACAGTGGTACGTGACCGTAGCGAGGTGTCGCACTGCCGTCTTCTCGGGGGTCGGTCGGAATGAATGTAAAGTCGCCAGTCTGCGCACCTATGGTCTCCTGCCGACAAACATCACGTCATGACAAATCAAATGGTAAAAATTTAATTGACGTACGCGCTAAACTGACCGTTCATAAAAATCATTTTACTTGCTGCGAGAGATTTATTATTTTCCTTCAAAACAATCCCGTTAAATTATTCTTTGGTTCCATTATAAACTAAGGCAGGTACATAATATAAGTTACAGTAAATCGGTAGAAGGCCGCCGAGGGAGGTGATAACGAACTAAAACCTATGACAAACTAATAAAGGGATTATCTGTAATTCGCGGCGGTATTATCCGCCTTAAGTAACCGAGTGATAATGTTGGCTTGTTGTGTAGGTGGGGCTGTGCAGAGGATAATATCGGACAGAGTAGGTTCAAGTGTAATTTTGAGAGAGTATTTTATGAGACAAAGATTACAGGGTTTGTTGTTTCTGCTACAGTCACATAGTCCTTGAACAAGAATAGGTTATCGGTGTAATGAATTCTACAAATAAAGTTTTTTTATCCGTTCACTATTTTTGCTATCGAGCCTACGAACATATTTACAGATTTATCAAGAGGCAGATTCACCTTATTTTATACCTGAGAAAAAACCTCATGGACTTTTTCAGTTCGGAAAAGGCAGTGGGGCATGCCAAATTCTTATTGGCTAAAGTATATACTGAGGAACACCACCACGTGCCACCGTAGTATCCGAATTCACTCGACAGATGTCCAGAGCCCCACTCTCGAGTGCCTCTGAGCCCAAGGACCCTTGGCAGCATGATGAGTCATGGCGTATAGTCGCCGAGCAAATTGATGCTCGGTGGCCTCATTCAGAATCACGGCGGTCTATCAGTAAGAGGCCACTGTGCTCAAATGTGACTCCTCTGTCAGCATTGCTGATACTATTGCTGGCAGGGAAATATCTTACCCGACTCGATCAACCGGTGCCACCGCTCAAAGTCCCACAGTACAGTACAGTGGTATCCTCCACAGTGATGGCAACTGACATTGGGTTCGCTTCCAATACTATTCCGGTAACCATAGAAGTACCCACGTGAGGTTAACACCTGAGTAAGCTGATAGGTGACCTGCTTACCCTTCCTCAGCCAGGCCTCGAATCATGGCAGAATGGCTTCAACCACGCACTGGCACGAATACTACAGCACCTTTAGCCACTCGCGAAACCTCTCGAGGGCATGTCGTTGGTACTGCCATCTGAGTACATCGCCCTTGTGGATGTGTCACCCGTCGCTCTGGTGGTTAACGCAGATCCGGTCAAAGAACTTTGCGTCCATATCCCTAGTATGTCTAAAGGTAAAAAGCGTACCAGAACAGATGCCGCCTCAAAATATAGCGTAACATTATCGTGCGATCTTGATCGTGCTACTTTGTGCTTAAAGATAAAGAAACTGAACTGTTTAATACATAAAAATATATGTATCTTGAGGGTTCACACAAGACAAAACTCGGTTATGGAGCGCCGGATGCCTCATAGTCTCTTCGACCGTATAAGCGCCCCATGGAAGAATATCAATCGCACGATTTCCGCGTAGAGGCAGCGAACCTTGGTGTACCGAGATTGGGCAGCTGTCAGTGCAATGCCCCACTGCCATCTCAATCCGAGTCAGGTTCACCGAGTTGGCAAAATTTATATCCAAATAATACCTCACAAATGCAAACAGTAGATACTAAACAAATACACAGTAAACAAAATAAATCTGCCTCACCTTTTCCTCCAGTAAGCTAAATAGATCCAACGTAAAATGTTCTACGAAACATAATCCAACAAACACCGCACATCAGCTCTAAATAATGGGATGTACAACACATTAAGTAAATAAATCGATTTAGTCTTGATCACATTCAGCATCATTGTTTGCCTCGCAAATTGAATACGAAACCTTTCGCACGCGCTCATTACGACCAAAGGACCGAATTATTTGTTACCGCAGAAACAGCTATAAACTAAACCAATTTGTATTTCGCATCCCAAAATGTTGTTTGGTGCCAAAGCTACTAATCCGATCTACTTACTTGTTTACCAAAACAATGTTCCTAACATTTCAGCGTCCATTGCGTGTTGTCGATCACTATGCTATGTCCAAATTGCGCAGACAGTAAAGGTAATAATAATTGGGTGTTTGGATAGTCAATATTGTTTGGTTGTTTATGCGCTAGGCGTAGTGTACATTATCGTTCGTATTTTATTGATTTGTTGATTTGGAAATGTAAACAAACATGTTAATAGGTATAAAACTGTTTGTTCGAACCAATTTAGGAAAAGGTAAAATAAATCTCAGTTCATATTTCACTTTTATTACTTGAGCAATGTGCTCTTAAGAATTTTAGTTTTACTACAATAAATATGGCTTTAAGTGGCGATAACACGCATTAAATGAGAATTCAGTCACACAATTTTTACATGTTCCTTCTGACTTTGGAACATGGCTCACCAACTACTTGAATAGGAACAAGTCGTCCTTTTCGTTATATAAAACAATTAGTTTCCTACTTCGTGTATTTCACGTTAGATCACATAAACAGAATCGCGTTGTCTCGTTCACTAAACACCCGACCGTTGTACCGCCCTCGCCGCCGAGGATGCCCGCCTCACCGACGTCGCGGAGGCCTATCGCCGCGTCACCTTCCCGTTCAAGTTAGCACTTCTCCGTCCCATCCCTTGAGAAGGGCGGAGGGGTATGCCGGATCCTTCCACTTACTTCTGGCTGAAGACAGAGGAAGGGAAAGGAGGTGGAGTTACAGGTGTTCGCCTTTCGTATAATTTAGCATTTTCTACATTTTGTAAATGTGAGAATTGCATTGACTCGTATCAGTGTTACGTCAATAATTATCAATTTCTGATTGTGTTTTATAGCAACAATTGTGTTTATTATTGTGTGTATGCATTTCACGTAAAGTCCACTTTATTTTTACAAATCTGACGTGTTAAATTGTAATATCACTTTTTTTTATAGCATCTTTGTAATTTCCTGAAGGCTCTTCTCCATAAGATCAACTTTTCTGAATCATGCACCGTAACTTTTGACTTTCCTTAAGTGCCTATTAGGGCTTATATGACATAAAAACGTTAAGTGTGAGTTTGAGTTCAGCATTAGAACGCACCCCTGACAGATATCAGCCCGTCACTGTTTGACGGGCTCCATATCTGTGGGCCCTGGCTGGCCGCACATAACTTTAGAGTACGCGCAGAACACACACACATACAGCGGCACCGTCTCAGGTCATTTTCTGTTCCGGCGAGCACAACCGCCTACCAAGCGTGATTATATATCAATTTTTTCTATCACTATTCGTTGCAGAATTCATTTGTAGACCAATTCCGTAGTGGACATGTAATCAGAAAATTTAAACCACACACGTAGACATACGGCCAAGCTCGGGTGCGGACACATGTAACAAACAGACCACTAAAAATAGCTACCTTCTTCTTCTTCATCCCTATATTAATAAGGGATGAAACAAACTCAGTCAGCATGAGACCGTTTATTGTTATGGGGCGCTCGAATGTAGCGAGTTTCCTGTTATATTAAGTGTGTCAAGTACTTAATAATTTTGTAGTTACGTAGCTGCTAACGTACTTTTCTGTCATGTTTCGCTTAGGATATAATCAAGAGTGCTGTTGGAAAAATCAAAGAAAAGTTTTACTGCCAGGGATTTCATAAAAATCTCTAACCCTTATTTTTAACGACAATATTGTTATAATATTTTACAGTCTTTGTTCATGGACTTGTTTTTTTTTTTGTTCTGATCATCACTTCCACTTTACGAAGGAGTCCTATTCACGTTACTTTTTGGGTCGGATACTGGCCTTATTTTAGTTCTATTGTTCTATTTAGATTCTTCATTAAAAACAACATTGGTAACCATCCGTATTCTAAGAGCTCCCTCACGAACCTTCCGTGCTGAATAGTTGACAACAACAGCTCCCCGGAAACGTGAGGCGAGTGACAAAATTATCATTAAGAATGGCAACTTTATATTTTTATCTCGAGGGCTGACGACAAACCTTCTTAGGAAACTATTGTAAGTGTTTGTGATCCAATCCCGCTTGGGGATGAAGGAGAGGGTCCAACATGCCTGATCCTCCTGTCACCATTATATGGTCACCTCGGGGGTCGCGAGCGTGCAGGTTTAGGAATCTGCGTGCTCATACCGAGCCAACCTTGGAGAAACGGGGCACCTGCCTTTGAGTGCGCAGACCAGTGCCCAGCAAGGCTTCGTGGGGATCCATTACACCCCCCCCCCACACTAGGATTTCTTCTGTGTCGTGGGTGCGTTTACAGACATGCATTCCACATACAATACACCCAGACCCGGAACAACTACCTGCAGATCATACAAATATTTGTCCCGTGCGGGAATCGAACCCACAACCCGGAGCGCAGCAGCCGACTCTTTCAGCCACTGCACCAACTGTGCCGTCTAAATTCCACATAATAGGTGTCTATTAGCGAAGGGGCGACCTCTTTACAGTTGCTTCTTCTCCGTTAACCTGCTTTAACCGCTTTACAAGCACCGCCTTCATGATGTGTCTAAAAGAGTGGCACCAACGTGTGGAATAGTGCGGCTATTCTCGAGATCCTGGAGTCCCCCTTTAGTGCCGAAGATGACCACCCAGCTGGTTTAGCCAGTAAGAGTCCTTCCTCGGAGAGAAGGCGGCGAAAAAGAGCGAACAAGAGGTAGAATTCTATCATATAAAACTTAATGTGACTAACTTGTGTGTTGGACTGCATATAAGCTGAAATTCATCTCAGACTCAATTTGAAAAATTATCATGATATTACTCCGTTCGAGGTGAATTCCTTCTGCAATAATCAATGCAACTTAATATATTTGCTGAATTTAATATTTCGAACTTAAAAATTGCCTAGTTTATTTAATTTTATTAAGTTTCTTTATAGCTATATTTGACCACAGCAATTGATGTTGTCTTATAAGAAATCCCTCGATCAGATCCCAGATCAGAAATGTAACTACTTGACTCGAACTGAAGGCGAAACTACCAATTATTGCAGACCAATATCGGTAATAGGTTGCTGTCCGAAATAATTACTTGGGCGGGATGCCTGGATCTCAATGTCTGGCAATACATTCCCAGGATACCGTATAATCGGCTGGTATTGATTTGAAAATATCAGAGATAACACTTATTACTTGGCAACTATTTCTTACCTGGTACATAATACATTGTTGCTACGCTAGTTTGTGATAGTAAAAGGGAACAAATTTGACGAAAATCTGTGCCAGGTTGTGAAGTGCTTTGGGGACTGCAAGGCAATAGGCAAGCGAAACTTTCACTTTATCGTCCCAGAGGACACATCTCAAAGTTATCGAAATTGTCTTTGCTGTAGGACTTACAAAAGGATATGCCGCTCCTATAAAGCATCCTAAACCATCAGATATTCTTCTCAATAAATTTACATTAGTGAGCAGAGTGGACTTATTTATTGGTTTGTATCATTTTCGACAAAATAATTACTGGCCGATTATAAAAATAAAAAACTGTAGTATTAGTGCCGGAACAAGGCAATTATGACAAAGACAACTATTTAACAGCTAAAGTTTTTCAAATAGTCGTTAATTCAAATTCTACGCGTGGACCCATTCTGTTGGGCTCGTTTGTTTATATCAAGAAATATGTTTGTGATAACATCATTAGTAGCAGCTCTAACAGCAGTTTAAATATTTGAGTATAGTGGGCGCCAACAAAAGGGTGTGCCATGTTTTATACAACAACTCGGTCACTGGAGCTTATCTCTTACAAGAACGACGTTCTGAAGTTTCTAATCTATATTTTCTATGCTGTATTTTTCTTTCCGTACAGTACCTGGATAAAGAATATAGTATCACTATATTTACCTCCGTGGATTTTTAAAAGGCTACTATGGAAATTATCTAAATGGGATGGGCATAGGCGTTCCTTCTGTAGAACAGAATCCATTCAATTACGATAGCGTTAATATAATAAACTCTTCTATGTTCTTAAAACCCTATACACCAACAGAAGTAGTAAAAATGTTTAAAAGTCTTAGTAAGTAAATTAGTATAAGTCTTAATTTTTCAATAGTCAGTTAAACGTCTAATAGCTACCTACAGAATAAAGTTGTTTGACTGTTTATCTGATAACTGGTAGTCTATTTTTCAATTGCCATTTGTCTCACGAATATCCGACCGATAACTTCGACTTCAACAATGCTAACTTCAGGCAGAAGAAACAAACATAGTGCATAAACAGATGTTAGAGCAGGACAGACTATTCCATGTTTTGTGACAAAATATGTCACTGTTATTTTAAATTCTCTTGTTATTTTGTACGAGAAGTAATTATATGTAATTCCCAATAGAATCGAAGCAAAGAGAACGTTTGAAGAATTTGAATACGCCTGAGTTTCAATTACTCGTGAATTTAGTCGACAAGTAAAAACAAATTATAGAGAATAAAAAGACTGACGCGGTAACGTATAACGGCGATTTAAATATTGTCTCCTCTCTATATATATATATAGATATATATTTATACAATTGAATAAAAAACATGCAATTAAATCCTGTTAAAAAAGTCTGAATTGATGGAATTCTTTATAATCCTACATTGTAAAGTGATCGGGCCTGGATCTAATACTTGATTCTAATATTTCTTCCTGATGGATAAGTTTATTGAGTCTGTTCATCAATTGCTGGGTCATCAATTCTATCAAAAATATCTAAAATAACAACACTTTTACGGTAATAAACACAAACCCAAGAAACCTCTAACATAATAGTAAATGTATTGTTTACACCATCTGTCCCGCATCTGTCGAATGGTACTATTCCTCGAATATCGCCCTATCTGGCCGTCAAAGGGACAGATAATTAGTCGTCTTATTCGTCAAATAAAGCCTATCTGACCATTGAAAACTTTAATGCTGTTTGTTTATCTGACGATTGAAAATCGGCCCTTAATGATACAAATCAGTGGGATATGACTCTCTATCTGAAGAAATGTAAAAAAATTGTATAGACTTATATCTTCGTCTCTTGTATACGTAGTAACTCCTATCTTTTACACAAGGAATATTCCCGACCGACCGAATTTACCGAACAATACTTAACGATTGTAAAGCTTATCTATAAAAAACAATGTCCTTGAACTTGGTAACTATAGATCAACGATTTTGATACAGAGACTTTCAAAAATGTATGCAAAACTTATGCCTGAACTTGAAAGTAATAAATTCAAGAAGAACAGAATAGTTTCCAAATATCAATAATGTACTTTTGAAGCTACGACGGATGATAATGCAAGAAAACAAATAAACCTTTAATAAAGTACAAAAAACATAAATACAAGATTAACAAGAAAATGTCTGGGGAAAAAACATATGCAATTAAGAGTATAATTAAATACTTGACTAACGAAAGATGAGAGATAACGGCGGCGATGCGCCTGCGCGGGGCGGCACGATATTTTTCTATGATCGTAGCCGAAAATCAAGCGCTCCGTTGCCGCTCTATACTGAATGTGCCGCCCAAGCGCGCCGTTGTCACTCTTCGCTAGGCAAAGCGGCGCAGCGGGCCGCGCGGGGGCGGCGGCCACCTGACGTCTCGCTACTAACTCATTTTGCACGTAATAAACGGTGGACTGGCGAAAGCTTGTGCTTTGTTGAAATGCCGAATAAGCAGGAGCACCTTAACATAATCATGAACGAAAGTGACTACTTGCAGCGCCACGGGAGAAGGCCAAACCAGAATATCGTTAGCCGAGCATAGAGCTGTGTAGCGGCACCGAGAATATGGCGGTTCTGACCTGACATGGCAGTTGACGTGGGCAGGCCTCCTAATCCAATGATAATCAAGCGGAATATAACGCGATTTCTTCGCACGTCATTGGATGGCCAGTACAGCAGATGCCGCATATATTTTTAAAGTAGGAGGGGAATAAGCCGCTCTTAACTGTGGAGGTAAAAAAGACGCTAGAGTCTCTGAAAGACAACAGAGAAGGAGCAAGGGTCGATCAGGAAAGCCAACACGACCGCAGCAGACCCAAAATGGGGTGCGGTCGAATTTGGCCTCTCTAGACTAGACGTTTCCGATGTTATACGCCACACAATGGACATATTAAAACAATAACTGGAAATAAAATCAGACACACTCCAAAAATTAAGTGCCCCGTGTAGCGTAGCGTGTTCCTGAAAACACTAACACAACGACATAATAACGTTTCGGACAAGTTTTAATCAAATTAAATTCTGGACGTTGTACAAAATAAAACTGAAAAGTTAACTTGGATGTAAATCCGCTCCACTGACTCCCCGAATGCTCCAATAACACAATATCCTCCTTTGTCAGTTGTAATACTGCAATGTGTAATGCAAGTGAATATGGGATCGCCAGTATGTTTCTTGTTGACTAGTGGTACGTGGAAAGCTTTATCGCTCCGTTACTCTATACACATATGGACTCAGTAAGACCACTTGAGGCGGCTGGAATGTACCTATTTTATCTACCAGGATAGCATACAAATGTAAAAAAATATCAAAATTACTACATCATATCATATCAGCCACAGGACGTCCACTACTGAACAAAGGCCCTTAGATTTCCACAGCGAGCGGTCACATGCCACTCTCATCCAATGACTCCCAGCGACCTTCACCAGGTCATCTGTCCACCTCGTTGGAAGTCGTCCCACGCTGCATTTTTCGGTGCGCGGTCTCCGTTCGAAAACCTTTGTGCCCCAACGGCCATCAGTTCTACGAGCAATGTGCCCTGCCCATTGCCACTTCAGTTTACTAATCCTTTCAGCTATGTCGACAACTTTAGTTCTTCTACGGATCTCCTCATTTCTGATTCAATCTTGTGGAGAATTACCAAGCATAGCTCTCTCCATTATTCCAAATTACAACATAGTTTTAAAATATTATTCCTGCATTATAATATGTACCAGGCTGGCAGAAAAGGGTAAAAAGTCTTAAATGGAATATCGAGTATAGTTATCTTACAAGAACTTACTTAAAGAAGTAGGTTAGTTGGTGGTGCTACAAATTTTTTCATACTTCTACACAATTATGGCTTAAGTGTAGATACAGCTATCTAACTACAGTATGCACACTTTACTTGTTCACTTTAATTTTATACTATTGTAAAACTAGTGGAACCCTGAATTCCTATGCATATAGAACAGGAATAGAATGGGTTTTTAATAAAACCAAGTGATCTACAAAAACGAACAGACGTGCGTTTGTGCGTTGTTTTACTTGGAAACTGAGTTTTTACGAAAATCGCGCGTTTTTACTTTGATAGTGAAGTAGAGACATGTTTGAAAATTGTTTGAGTTTTTTAGAAATTATAGTATGTTGGTATTTTGTGTCCTATTTACTATAGCTCTAGATGAAGAGTAAGTATTGTTTACCGGAATGCGAATATCCAGGATGGAGGAAAGGGTCGTGAGTAATAATAGAAAAAACACATTAGGGCTAGTAAGCCCCCATGAGTCAGAATGAAGCTGTGAATTTGTTGAATTACGCAACAACTAAACTCGAGATTTATTTTGTCTTATTTTTGCTTTCCGTTTCTTAATAAAACTTTTCGGTCTCCCCTGGTCGAATATTAAGAAGTGAAAATACTGTATATCATTGGAATATCAGTTTCAAACGCGATAGCAGCACCGGAATAATAAAACGTTACTGACTGACTGTTGTATCTGAATCTCAGTGAACCGGAAAAAGGCAAAAAAGTAGAACCACGTTTGCAATTTTTGCGAATGAAAAATTGCGATACGACGCGGAGCGTACGATACGCGGCCCCACCTCGCGGATCTGAGTTATTGAGCTTTCACCTAAATTATTATAGCTGCGTACTGTCGCAGAAGAAAAAAAAGACGTATGGAAAGCCCAGGCTACACACAATAGTCATCCATGTGTATGATGATATTTGAGTAATATGTAAGCAAATGTTTACATTAGAGCTGAGATAAAGTTGAGCATAGAAATTGAAGCTTTTTTGCGTTAATTGAAATTAACATTTTGCTTTTTCCTGTTGTGTGGCAAAATTGTCATTTTAAAGCAAAATGTTGTTGTATGTTTGAGTTGAGTCGAGAGTTTAGGTCTTAAATGAATCCTCTAGAGGGGATCTGCCTTATAGTCATCGCCTCTGACCTGTGCCTATAAGCATGGTACCAATGCGTGGCTCTAGTGTGAGCGTACGAGGACCTGGAGCCCCCCTTCGGTGCTAAAGATGACCGTTCCGGTAGTTTTAGCCAGTAGGAGTCCGGTATACCCCTCCGATCTTACCCGGGATGGAGGAAGTACATAATATATATTTCCATGAGGATAATAAATAAAGGTCTTAAATGAATGGTTATTTTTAAGGTTCATCTAACGGTTGTAGTTGTTCAAAGCTAGGTAGATATGTTACGAAGTAATTTAATGTACTTGCGATACTCTAAACAATAACTATTTTTGTTCGATGTAGGAATTAAGCTCATTGATCATAAATGGTTTAAAGTTCTATTTTAAAAACACTAGATACTGCATTGAGATAAAGTGCCGATGAGAAGTCCAAATCAATTCTAATAATAAAGCCTATCATAAAATCAAACACTATGTTGACGATAGGGAAGTTAATTCTTCGGCTCTAGTGTGATCATACGAGGACCTGGGGCCCCCTTAGGTGCCGAAGATGACCGCCCCAGTGGTTTTAGCCGGTAGGAGTCCGGCATGCTCCTTCGTCCTTCCCCGGGGCGGAGGAAGTTCATGGAGAATTTCGACTGGGCCTAATAAAAAAGGGTACGTTAATTCTTATCTGCACATGCAGCTTCCCTGTAATCTAATTATATCTACAATAAAAAGTAATAGCAATGTATAAAAAGCATTAAATAATTTGTAAAACTATATCTAAAAAAAGAAAAAACCATGAGCCCTGAGATTCTTTAAACATTTCTTCTCGAAGGTTATCATGTAGTGAAGCACCCTCCGTTTGCCGTGTGGTGCCGGCTCAGAATACCACCATCCCATCTCCTCCCGTGGGTGTCGTAAAAGTCGACTAAGGGATTAGCCGGAGGATGGGCAGCAGCATCCCTCGAGTATATTAAGAAATCGACTGCGATCGCCAACCCGCCTGCCAAGCGTGGTGATTATGGCAAAACCCCCCAATGTGCCCCACAACACACCCATATCGGTCGTTGTGGTGATCTTTGGGGGAGGCCTGTGTCCAGTAGACTTCATTCGGCCATGATGAAGCACCCTCGGTAGTTTCAATATGCGTGTAAAAGTGTCTGTTAGGACAATATTACTGAATAAATTATTAATTTGAAAATGTAGTGTTCATGCAGACATAATTTAAAAACAAACACAGTGACTTATGTCTTAATGTTTAAAACTAAGCATAGCATTTAATTACGTTGGTTTAGCAAAATATCATTTTATAGTCGTTAACAGAAAACGTGTAGCTTATTTTGGTGGAATTTTGAAAATAATACGCGGGAACGAAAATAATCATCATATCAGTCGAAGAAAGTTCTCTGCTAAACAAAGGCCTTTCAAATAGACTTCCACCACGACTGGCAGGCGGGCTGGTGAACGCAGAATGGCTGCAGTTCCATAGAAGAGACACTGCAGACCATTCACCTGGTTTAAGTCTCTAGTCACCTTTTACGTCATCCACGGGAGATGGAGTGATGCTATATTCTTAATCCACGGATGGAACGAAATTAATACATTCCAATAAACAACATTATGCTATACCCATATTCCATACGAATACTTATAGCTTCCGATAGTAATTCGTTAACCGACAACGAACGAGCCAAGAATAAAACACACATTAAGGGTATAATAAAATACCAACATTTATAGCCACAACGTGACTAACACTAAATGATAAAAACAACGCCAACAAGTCACTCACTTCTTCAGTAAGTGCTGAAAAAATGGGGCGTTAATGCCTTATTACGTGAGCGACACGGGTTTACGGGCACGCGACCGGGACGTGACCGTGACGACGCCGAGACGAGGTCGAGACGGAGGCCGGTTATTAAATTTCCTATACGTAAATCTAGTGGGACGGCAAGACACCGCTTGTGTGTAGCCAGAATATTAAACAGCATAGATTTTTCTGTGGACAGTGAAGGACCGTTTTATGGGTTTATCTTTGTTATTGAGCACATAAATTATGAAGACAAGGTGAAACTGTGCCTAACTTTCGTTTAACCCTTTTAAAGCGTCGCCGCTTATCAAATTATAGTTTTTTTTACAGACAAGGGTAAACTAGCCCTAACTTTCTCTGGACGTAATTCTTTGCCGTCTCTCTACTCACAGTTACAAAAAGTTGGTCTTTCGTTCCGCGCCCCGTTTCTTTGAATTAATTATACAGTCTATTTTGTTTACTATTAACATTTTACACTGGCGTGGGAGTTAGAATATTTGTTAGAGCCGCTTAATATTCTGCGCTAGTCGTAAAAGTCAACCAATAGAAGTGGAATGATTGCAGTAACTTTTTTACTATTTGCTATATACACGTTAACTCTTGCCATGCTGTCCGTGTGGTGTCCGGATTAAGAATATAGCACCACTCCATCTCCTCCCGTGGATGTCCCTTCTGTGGAAAAGTAGCCATTCTGCGCTCACCAATTCGCCCGCCAAGCGTGGTAAGTACTGGCAAATTCCCCCCAATATGATGACACAGTTGTGGAAATCTATGGGGGAAGCCTTTGTTCAGCAGTGGACATTGTATGGCCGATTTGATGAATTATTGCCGTGTACCTGTCGTGAAATCACTTAATACAATTTACGTTGATGTTGATGTCTATTTATAGAGTGGGTGCTTCTAAACGGGTGAGATTCACTTGCGATATTTATGTATAAAGTCGTGTGGTGCCGGCTCAGAATACCACCACCCCGTCTCCTTCCGAGGGTGTCGTAAAAGTCGACTAAGGGATTAGCCGGAGGATGGGCAGCAGCGTCCTCCGAGTATTATATATTATATACAACTGAACTGCGATCACCAACCCGTCGGCCAAGCGTGGCGATTATGGCAAAACCCCCCAATGAGCCCACAACACACCCATATCGGTCGTTGTGGTGATCTTTGGGGGAGGCCTGTGTCCAGCAGTGGACTTCATTTGGTCGAAATGATGATTAATGTATAGTACAAAAATAATAAGTACGGTATCTGTGCCCCTGGGTTTTGTTTCTGGGATGAAAAAAGAACCATTTAGCGTAATTTGTGTGTTGAAAAATGGATGTAGCAGTTGGAATACTAATCGGTGCTGCTGCCTTCTGCTAATCCTGCGTTTATAACAGATGATTTCTAAAAAAGATAAAAGTCTTCAAACTAGACCTAAAGACGGTAAGCCCTGCATTGGGATGTGACAAGCTAGTGGTAACAGCGAGCGAAAATTATTGGTCTAGTTGTTCTTTGTCACAAATCATCAATAATGTGGCAAACCCTGGGTGGGTTGCCACATTATTATAAAGGAAATAAAGTGCCCAGAGAAGGACTGAGAGACAAACTAGGACAACGGGGAGTAACCGGAGGACAAGCGGGGAAAATCCGGGAAATGTTTGAAGTACGCTACTTATTGTTCCTCTATTTACATTGAAAGCAAAATTATACGAGTATATTTAGACATAAATATCGTAAGCAGATAGGCTTAGAGGACGTAATTAAAATATAACGCTTTGAATGTTATAGCGCTTTAAAAATATTATGTATTGGTAATGAAAAAAATATTAAATTATATAAAGGCAAAACATAAACATCTATAAGAATAAGTAGGACTGAATCATATTGAGACCATATTCAATCATACATTGCCGCTGTGATACAAACTTTGAAGATGAGAGATAAATAGTGACCTGTATTAGATCGCTACTAAGTAATAATGTTCATATCTTTAAGATGTTTTAATACTGTTACTGTAAGTTAACCCATAGAAATAGCTGCAGTATCAATACCCATCGGTACGGGTTCGCAACAAGCAGAGCGAACTTATAGTTTCCCAATAAATAGTACTAAATTTGACACGTAACAGACGTTTATGAACAAACAACAACTTTTATTTCCCAATACACGTAACGATTGTCGCTATAATATCATAAAATTTACTGACGTACACGGAAAGGCTGCTTTTATATTAAAAACAAACCTTGCTCCCTTAAACATACGTTTCAAAATGATGTGTACCGCTTGATAGGTTGTCGTGGTGACGCTATTTTGTAGGCGGTTTATCAGGACGAGGTTAAAGGAGTTTCACACTGAAATGACGCTCGAATATAATCGTCTCTTCGACAATTTGATGACATGAATCGCTCCCGATACGTACAAAGAGATTCGATACTTTACGCCTATTAGGCCGTTATGTGGTCGCTTTGAAATCGGGAACGGGGAATTTACAGGCATTAGACATGACTTGTCTTCTCTTCTAAATCAATAGCTCCTTTTTTATTGGTGTACAGTGGAAATTCTACATGAACTTTCTTCGCCCCGGGGAAGAACGAAGGGTTATGCCGGACTCCTGCGGGCTAAATCCACTGAAGTGGTCATCTTTGGCACCGGCTCCAGGTCCTCGTAAGATTTGATTTTGACGACATGGTTGGTGCAGTGGTTGATACAGTCGACTGTTGCGCTCCGTGTCGCGGGCTCGATGTCCACACGTAACAAATATTTGTATAATCTGCAGGTAAGTTGTTCTGTGTCTGGGTGTATTGTGTGTGAAATGTGTCTGTAAACGCACCCACGACACAGGAGAAATCCTAGTGTGGGGCAACGTTTTTAAAAACCAAAACAAAACCAAGAGCCCCCCAGTGATGCCACGCCTTTAGGCACATCTTGGAAGGGATGGTTGTAAAGCGGTCACCCCCTCTAGTGGCGGAAGGCGATTGTAAAAAGGTCGCCCCCCCAGGCACTTCTCGGGGAAGATTGTAAAGGATCCCCCCAAGAAATCAGTAGCTCCTTGCACTATGATCTTGAAATACCTAACCTTCTGTACAATGTTTCTGTTTCGAAGTATGATATAGGTATGCTGACGGCAGCGTGATGTGTACGCAGTAACATGGTGGGGTTTATGTCGGTAAGAGTCCGGTGAGCTGGGAGGTACGCACCGAAACAACCGTGACCGAAGAATACTAGCACCAGGCGGTAGGTGACGCGCTCGCGCTCTTTTGAGCCAGGCTCCGAAGAGTGGCAGGACGGCTTCAACGACGCGCTTGGTCGCGAACTGCAATCATCTAAGGCGCTCTCGTTACTTCTCGAATGCGCACCGCCGGGCCAGCCTATCGAGCGGCCCTGGAAGCGCGCATTCACCACTCTGGCGGAGGGAGCGTGTCTGGTTGTAGACCCACGCGTCCGTCTCCGCCAGGAAATTCAACATGACCTAGTAAGGCTTTTAAGCCTTTAAATTGATTAATAGTATGTTATCCATTGGTTAACTAACATTTTTACGTCAACGAGGTTGATTTTATCGTTAATAAGCAGGGGTACGTTTTGGGTCTGTTTACTGTAATTTTTATTCCAAACATGTTTCATGTGGTTACATGAAACTTGTTTTTTTGACGATTTCACTTGTTTTTAGGCTTATTATATACTAGTGTTTTATTTGAAATACCGTAAGCACCAAATTCCGTAACCATAACAACATAAAGTAGCACCTTAGATCAGTGGTAATGAGGTACTACAGTACATGCACATTAGTCGCTTATAGCCACGGAAATTCTAATATATCGAGGATTTTCAGATCAGCCAAAGTAAATTTGAGCGAAAAGAAAGTCTTCAGAACAAGTAAGAATAGTAAACCAGAAGAAGATAACATATATATTTATGGATAAGATGGAATAATGACACCAATCTGGGGTAGACTTTAACAGGAACTGGTCTTTTGGGTCAAGTCTAAAATCAAGTGCCTTAATATACCTGATTTTTATGTTGGAATAGATAATGAAGATATACAGGCAGTGAGGTTAGTGACATTTATTCAAGTCTGTATGTACATACCTTTTTTATTTTTTTATTGTTGTCCAGTGGAAATTCTACATAGAACTTCCTTCGCCCCGGGGAAGGGCGAAGGGGTATGCCGGACTCCTACCGTCTAAAACCACTGGAGCGGTCATCTTCGGTACCGAAGGGGCTCCAGGTCCTCGTAAGACCACACTCAAGCGTATGTACATACCTACGAAGAAATTTTTGTTTTTATGTTACTGGTATTGAAATAAATTATTATTATATAAAATGGTAGACCTCCGTCACTATGGCCGCACTCTCCCGTGCCCAGAGGATGGCACACCCCAGGCCCACTCAGCGAGGCCCAACTACTTTCCTTCGTACCGATGTTTTATTGGTTCCGTCATAAATTATGGCTTTCCTTGAATGTCTACCGCTTAATTTATGGCCATTTTTATTAATGTTTTGCTATGGATGACCGTTATTTTACGAATATTCATGATAATATAAATGTAGATATTAAATCTCTAAGATTCAGAAAGCATTCCAGAGAATTTACGTAGATATGGAAATAACTTGTAGATTCTAGTAATGTCTTAGGTTTTCGCGATTATTACACATTATAATAAAACACTTTTAAACGGATTACATCGTGAATATTACAGATACATTAGTACTCTACAACAAAAATAAATTTCCAATCATTTCGGCCGAATGAAGTCCACTGCTGGACACGTGCCTCCCCTAAAGATCACCACGACGACCGATATCGGTGTGTGGGCTCATTGAGGGATTTCGCCATAATCGCCATGCTTGGCAGACGGGTTGGCGATCGCAGTTCAGTTGTTAATGTACTCGAAGGGATGCTGCTGCCCATCCTCCGGCTTATCCCTTAGTCGAATTTTACGACATCCACGGGAGGAGATGGGGTGGTGGTATTCTGAGCCGGCACCACACGGCAAATTTCCAATAATATTTAAAAATGCACGAGTTAACGAATTTTATTGAACAATTAAAAGTAACAAAAAAGGGAATCTAAATGCAATTTGAGTTTAATAAGAGAAAGATCGTATGTAAGAAATTGAAATGATAATAGGTCCACTGCCTGCTACATGCTGAAATATTGACGACACGTCTGGCGCTGAGGCTAAGCTATTCGTTTTCTGTGATACCTGTCGCGGGTCCAATTCCCGTCTGTGTGTGTCTGATCTGTAGATAGTTAACAACAACATCCACAAACGTGCATGTAAGATTTATGTGTGTATGTTACCCACGATACAGGGAACATAATAGTATAGAGCAACATATTTTAAAGATAAAAACAAAATGCCCATATATTAGCGTGCGTCACCGCCCCCACTAACCTTCCACATCCGATTAATTAACCTGTGAATACGTACAGATACATTACTTACTCTTTCCCTGTAAACCCTGACTTACTACGCTTATATTTGCTCACCAGTTTCTGGTAGAGTATGACGGACTACTTTGTTCACTACTGTCTTTCATCAACCACTGTACTCATATTCTGACAAATAAATTATTCTTATTCTTATTCTATATTAATAACCTGAAACATAAAACAACGCCAATTTACATCAGGATTGGCGTAAATACGTTTCAATTTGGACAACAATTACGTTTACATCAGGCAGACATCACGAATCACGCATGTTTGGTGCAGCGCCTAGATGCATGGTTTCTAATACGTGGGTTCAACCACCGTGGGGTCTCATGTGGGATTTATGTCTGTAAAAGGATACAGAAAAAATTGCAAATTATAATACAGATTAGTCGTGCGTATGATAAATCTAATAAATTTATCGCCCATTGCTGCACAAGTGGCTCTCACAAATATCTCTACCATTCCCGTATTACTTGAACCAAATAGGTAAGCAATAGAAATTGTCACAGGCAAATTAATACTGAGTACTCGCGTGATATTCGCGCCGCCTCTGACAGAGATACAGGATTTAAACAAGTATGTGATATAGGATATGTGCTGTAAAATATATATCACATTTTAATAGAAACACCCTAAGTATCTACTTTGGGGTCCAATAATACCTCACTGTGACTTCCTCAAATTGTCACGCCGACAGCGTGTTGATAAGAGCAATATTCCCTCACGAGCGTTTATTATAACGGTAGGTAAGGAGGCTCATATTTAGAAACCTTATACCGGCTGCTATTACTATTAAGACAAATATACTAATTTCAAGGACTACTAGGATAAACGTATTTCTGTATTGATATTTCTCTTTCGTTTTTATGTCATCTAATACCAACACAACCAGTTTTCCACCAGTCTCATTTGCGAAAAATAATGATCCTTCTATAAGATTGGGTTTGGCAGGTAAATATGGTAAAAATAAAAACCTCAGTAAATCGTCTCGCCTAGCGACTCTGCAAACCACACCAACCAACCACAAAACCATGTGGATAGCGTGACACGTTGGTAAACGTATTTGCGTTGGACTTTTATAAAACCGGTGTTCACGGTTCTCTGTCACGGCGAGCTCCGCAAACATGCGAGCTACGTTCACAATAACAACGGTCATTTGGGATGTGGTTGATATGATATTGTTGACAAATATCTATACGTAGAAGAGTAGGTATATTATTATTGGAACTGAAAACGGGATATTTACCATGTTATTTATTTCCTTTGAGTTCCCGATATTTCGGCGCTGTTGCAAGCGCCATGTTCACGGATAAACTAAAGTTTTTGCGGGTGGATGTTTAAGAGCAGACAAAACGATCTACCCTCTTCCTTAAACGTTTTGTGCGCTGGGTGCCGCTACCACTATCACTTAAGTCACTCACAGCTCGACTTTGTTCCCGACACACGAAACTCACTGTGTCCGCTCGCGAACTTTTTACGGCACGTTTTCGGTCTTCGAATCGAATCACTGGATTCCAGGCCTTCGACAGTTGAAACCCGTCCTCCCGGTTAAAGTTACTATATTTGGTAATCTCAATGGCTTCTCTTACCAGTCTGGGTATATAGTGGCGTTCTGTCGAGATTACCTGAGGGTTATGTAACTCGATCCAGTGGTTCGATCCCGAATCCAGCAGGTGTTCAGCTATGGCCGGGGTATATTATACTAGGTTGCGAGTAGGAAGTTAAATTAATGTATATATGACAGACAAATAAGCACGACGGCACGGTTCTGATACAGTCGGCTGCTACGCTCCGGGTCGTGGGTTCGATTCCCACACGGAACAAATATTTGTATGACACGCAGGTAGTTGTTCCGGGTCTGGGTGTATTGGAATTCATGTCTGTAAACGCACCCACGACACAGGAGAAATCCTAGTGTGGGGCAACGTTTAAAAAAAAAACCTTTCTATACATAATTGGGAATTAAAAAGGGTAATGTATTCTTCCAAGCACATTACAATTTTATTTAGGGCAGCTTCCATCGGCCCGGCTGTGTAATCAGATGCGGTTAAAAATTACTTAGTATGTTTAATGCCTCTTATCCAAAATACGTGTAATACAACGGAATTCCCTAAGAAAATCCATTACATTCCTCGTGCTACCAGTACATGAAATTTACTTTTAGAGAGAGTCGGTCTGTTGAACCAAGGAAAATAAGACGAATACCTTCAGCAAATCTTTGAATAAATTTAGGAGAAATACTTTTACAAGTAGGACGGCTCATTGCATTATTATGTACTGCTGAAGAAATGAGCTCGCAGGTCCCTCTTGGTAATTGAAACGTATAACATATATGCTACATTGGTATATAAAAATGTAATTTCTGAGATATTCAAAGCTGACCATCTGACCCTGAGTGATTTTAATATTTTTGTATTTCAGAGCCGTAATGAAACGAAAGGGAAATATTGATACGAGTGTTTTAACAAAGCTTGTCAATTTTTACGCTTTGGTAAATTATATGTAGGTTTTTGCCGCACTTGTGAAATATAGATATTGAAAGGAAAGAATAATTAGAAACCCAGCTTATTCATTCTAGCATATTTTTATAAAATAAATCGTCATCATCATTATTTCGGCCGATTGAAGTCCACTGCTGGACACAGACCTCCCCCAAAGGTCAATACAATGACCAATATGGGTGGGTTATGGGCTCATTGATATTCATTCTTATTCATTCATTCATTGGGGGGTTTTGCCATAATCGCCACGCTTAGCAGACGGGTTGGCGATTGCAGTTGAGTTGTCAATGTACTCGCAGGATGTTGCCGTCCATCCTCCGGCTAATCCCTTAGTCGATTTTTACTACACCCACGGTGGAAATGGGGTGGTGGTATTCTGAGTCGCCACCACACGGCATTAAATATAAAATAAACGCTAAATTATAAATGTTGAGATCTATTACATCGATCATGTTCACACGTTAATCTTTATAGAGCCCTTAAAACTAACAAAGGCAATACCCACAGAGTTTTGTATCATGATTTATGACAGTCAAAAATGTTAAAACTGAACCCAATTACTTATAAAAAAAAAAAACTTTGTTTCTTAGTCGTGAGGCTAAGCGTAATAAATTGGAACCCTCTTTCTTTCGCCTATGTCGTAGATCACTAGTGAGAGCTCTTGCCAAGCTGATGATGATTTTTTATGCGACTAAACATAAAAATAGCATTCTGCAATCAACAATTCATTAGCGAAGTATGGTGATTATGACAATACCTACTCAGTATCGGTCTCCCACACCAGGATCAGCACGAGATATTACCAGGACCATTATCATTTTTTGTTTGTAGTAGTCTCCCCGAGACGAATTGTTAGTTGTGGTCATAAGTTCATAGCCATTAATAGTAATAATTTTTTTTTTGTTATGTATGGTGTATAAAATAATAAAGAGTATTGTATTGTAGTGTAATAGATAATTATATATTTACTATAAAAATCTAAGATAATTCCTCATGATGTATGTATCTTTTTTGTAAAAAAAACCTCTTTAAGTTCTGTGTGTAACAAACTCTATCGTAAAAACTTTACACTATAAAAATAAAAATGCATAAACTAAATCGTTTGTAAGTAAAATCCATTATATTGTATGGCCACTGTAATATTTCGTTCTGCACACTACATCAAAAAGAAATAGCCCAATAAAATATCTTCTACGAGTAAGACACTCTACACTTACACAATATTTTTAAATTCAATTCCTGTATCAATTTATTGGGTGTCGACTGTGGTCCCACTGGATAGTTGCATCAGGATCATCCTTTTATGCACTCTTCACAAACCTTGCCAAATTGTAATAAGGTTTATATTCACATGTTACAGATTTAGTGGAAGTTTGTTAAGTCGGCTGTGCAGTTACTTGTCAGTTGATATCTCTATACCGTTGAAGTAAAGCCCCCGAGGGGAAACCGAGGAAAATGGGACATTCAATACTTCTCATATAGTTATCAGTTAGTGAGTAAAAGACGAGGATGTAGATATACGATAATAGCGGGTTTTATGAGAGTATATTCGGCGGATTTCTGCAATGTGAGGGATGTGGGAAATTGATTGGGAATACATTGGTTGCTATGTGAAAATAAATGAAGAAGGCTTATCTGTGGTATTATGTATACCAATGTTATATATACATAGAAAAAAAATTGAAGTGTCTGTTTGTAATGTCAAAATAACAGCTTTTTACTAAATGCCTATAAAAATATATACGGTACAGATAACAAAAAGCTTGCTAGTTGGCAGCAGTGCATGACGTTGACATTTATTACTTTGGTTCCGTATTAGTTTGATACATCATATGAGTCACAAGTCTGAACTTTGAGATCCAATCATGAAATTGTAGGTATTCTGATTCGTATGCTCAACTTATTATCGTGCAGTGATTATATTATTACTTTCACGTCGATAAAAGCTTAAAATATCAGTATGAGTTGTGAACCACAGGCGAAGCGAACCAAAATGAGCGTCCTCGACCAGCTAAAGTAATATTGTACGGTGGTTGCCGACACCGGTGATTTTGAAGGTTAGTAATTATTTTTGTTAATTTCATTTTGTAAGCCGGTTTATCTATACTGCCCTTGACATCTACGTGAAAAGGCAGTGGCAATAATAAATATATGATCTGATTAGTATGTGAAACTATTTCGTAGGCCTTTTTATTAGTGGTGGCCGTTGAATGAACAAACTGTTTTTATAGTTGGTTTTAGGGAAAAACAAAAAAAATAATTTATAAAATTATGTGGTGTCGTGGGACACCAGGTAGGAACGAAGTTCCTTCGGCTAATGTAGAATCGACACTTATACACTACTCGCTTGTGTATGCGACTGTCGCGCCTGCGCACGTCTCACTTAACGGTTTTATTCCACGCACTTTTTTCCACGGGTTTTACTATAACATTTTTTTCAGTTCGGTTGGGCAGCAAAATCCCTATCCCCTCCAAGCCTGCCGTAAGGAACTTCGTTCCAAAAAACAATTTTTAAATTTTTTGTCTGTCTGTTTGTTCCGGGTAATCTCCGAAACAGCTAAACCGATTTTGACGGGGCTGTCACTGGCAGATAGCTGATGTTATAAGGAATAACTTAGGCTACTTTTATTCTAGAAAAATAATTAGGGTTCCGCGCAAAATAAAACCCTTGAAATCCAATATATATATTCTATGTCAAGTGTCTATGTCGAAGTACTCTAAATTTATTTCAAACTAGCTGGGACCCGCGGTTTCAGATCATCATCAGTCAAAGGGCGTCCCCTGGGCGCGTGGTTTCTAATAACGAGCGAATACATGCCGCCCACATCCAACGATTCTCAGTTAGCTATACCAGGACGTCGGCCCTCTTGTTGGAGCCCCGAGGAGGATGTGCATGACCTCAACTAGAGAACATTACTACTCCAACGGCCATCAGTTCTACGAGCTACGTGCCCCGTCCATTGCGCCTTCAGTTTACAAACCATATCAGTTATATCGGCAACTTTAATTCTTCTACGGATTTCCTCATTCTAATTCGATCGCAAAGAGAAGTACCAACAAAAGATTTTTCCATAGCTCGCTGTCTGACCTTGAATTTCTTCGTCTAAAACCTATGTACAAATAATATAAAATTAAAACAATTTTAATCATAACAAGTTAAATAACAGTTAATGAAAATATTACATTGCTTTAAGTTCAAAGAGAAACATTTAATGTGCTTACATTCCGAAACACTTAACGAAACTTTACAACAACTTTAAACGTTACGATAATTTGTTTACTTAAAAAAGAAGTTAAGGGGTAAGTTCCAAAACTACTTACTGATAAAGTTAGAAATAAAAATCTGCATTTTCCAGATATATCGCAAAAGTATTTTTTGTAAATAAGTTACTTTATAAGATCTGCAAATAAAAGTAGAAATATTGTTTATATACAGGTGAATCATTCGAAGGTCAATCGTCGAATCTGACTCGGCTGCACATCGTTTGGTAACCTTTGCAACGTCTTTTGTAAACAATACCGCATAGCCTCAAAACAAAATCAAACAATTTTTAACCAGTGTGTATTACTAGCGATGACATATGCCATAGAGATGTGGTCACTCACTATGGGTCTCATAGGAATCATCATCATCATCATCACCACCATCATCATCGTCATCTTCATAATCCTCATCATCCTCAACCTTTTTATAAGTTCTTGAAAAAAATAGTTATCGAAAAAAATTGTGTTGCAAGAGGAAAACGATAACTTATTATTTATATGTAAGTATGTCATTTGTAACTTCGCTATTGTTTTTAATATTGTTTTACCTGCGTCCGTATTGTGGGCAGACACAAAAATATTTTTTTTCTTTTTTCTTTCTTTGTATATCAGCCAAGACTGCTGAACAAACGCCTTCCCAAATTATAAATCGGTTACATCAGTTTGTTGTTCCGTTGCCATGTGTCATCATTTGGGGTCACTAGCCAGTACTCGCTTTGGACCCGCCTGGGGTCGGTGAGTATGGCTTCTGTTTCACAGAAGGGTGGCTGCTACCCACCCCTTCAGTTTTAGATTTGGTTTTCATTTCATGTGGGAACCAAACTAAATATCTCCACGACTTTCCTAAACCGAATTGTTTTTCTAATGCAGTATGAGAACACTAAAGTTATTCTGTCAGATAACGTGAAGTGAATCTGAGATACATAAGAGTATTGTTATTTTTTTCAAATTTAGTGATACGTCGTCTCAGACGAGGCTCGTCAGACAGACCATAACTTACCTTCTTTAATATTCTGAACGAATTTTTGTTGGTATCATAACCAAGCATGTCTACGTACGTATGATAATGGAAAGGCATTCTTTCCGCAAGCGGAAAACCCAGTTAACCTCACTACCATCCCCAACTCGCGAACCGCTTTACTGGAGACGGAGTCTTATGTCAAGTGTGATGTGCTCTAATAAATTATAAATTGGGGATGCCATTGTGTTACGCAAGTGCCAGATACTTTGACTACCCTTAAGCATTTAATTGAAAATATTACCAATTATCGTTCAAACAGTGAAACCAAGCTTTACAACATTAATTTGGTAGAGCAACGCAATGTAAAACTAAAGAGAAATTAAAACTCTTGTTGTGAATTGCTTGCGGGTGATTTATCTTTTGCTAAATCACGTAATTGTGTTTTGCTTGAATGTTTTTAATTACGTTCATATTTATGGCCATTCCCTTTTCTCACTGTAATTTAACCCTATAGTTAAAACTATTCTAAGGACCGACTTATTTTGTTCGTTTTTTTAATGAACATGGTCGATAGTACAATGTGTGTCGCTGTAATGAAATAAGTTAAAGGTAATATAAATATATGAAGGTACTCAGTAAAATCTGGTACTCATAGCCAGCTGCACTCACTGATCGGTGAGGTTAAGCAATACCCGGCGCGGTCAGTTGATGTATCCATGGTGACCGTATTATGTCTCTCTTGTCACGAGTTTATATCCCCTGTAAGGGGGAACCCGGTCTTTTGATAGCCTTACGCGGGGACTTTTTTTATGGGTCAAACAAAATGAAATTTAATGGGACACTAACCGGGGCTCTCCATGGCTGCCCTATAAATTGAAGTCACGGATGGTCCCCGGTGATGTAAAGCCATTTTTATCTCAAATGTATGAGATGGAAACTATAAAGATACGATCTATTGCATTGGTTGTTACATGGAATGAACAGTTTAAGAAATACGGGAACTACGGCGTCTGCCTTTCAAACTGTAACGTGAAATTCTGTGGCAGACGGTGACTCGACTTTCACAAGAGTGGCTCGGGGTGTCGAGAAGTCTGACACCTGTTTCACCATCGTGCGTCTTGAAGACTCACAGTGGATTTCGCCGTTATTATGCCATTAGACTATTCTACCCCCGAGCATATAGCTCTCACTCCACTCCAGCTAACCAATAGAGGCAAGCCAGAGACGAGGCCTTGACCGACTCTCTGAAGCGTTCGGATACGCAGCGTCACCACTCACATTCAGATGCCCTGCGTTCTGTAAGCTTATTAATAGATCTCATTATCATATAGTTTTATTTGTATCAAAAGGGAGGAAGAATTCAGGCAGCTGCTTTAATCTGTCTTCAAGGTTTTGTGTTATCCCATGGTAAGGTAACGACTGTCCAGGGAGTTCTCTCATTATTATTATTATACCCTTTATTGTTCACCACTAAGGAAAAGATACAAAAACAGTAGCGCTTAAAAGTATATTTTAGAGTACAGTGGGTGGCTTTATCGCACTCCGCGATTTAGTGGTATTTGAACTGAGTAGTTTTATGCTTCGGAGGACACTTAAATTGTCAGTTCTGGTGATTGTCAGTAGACGGCACTCGTAAGTCTGAGGCCTTTGGGTGGCTTGGACAACTTTGACACGCGGTTGGCCACCAACCTAATGAAAACAAAGATTCTAGATTGCTAAAATAATATTTTATATTCATTTTTAACGCAATTCATGTTGCTAGTATTCATCATATCAGCCATTTATATGTCCACTGCTGAACATCGGCCTCCCTCATATACCTCCATAACTGTGTCGTCATTTTGGGGGGCATTTGCCAATACTCACCATGCTTGACAGGCGGGTTGGTGAGCGAAGTATGGTTACTGTTCCACAGGAGGGACGCTGCTGCCCATCCCTCTGGCTTAGCGTCCCTTAGTCGCCTTTTACGACATCTAATAGGAGGAGATGGAGTGGTGCTATATTCTTAATCCGGACACCACACGGACACAGTATTGTAGCAAAATAATTAATGATATTATTGATCATTACATTATTTGTTAAAATACTTGACAATACGTAACATGACGCATTTCTGAAATATATATACCTATATAATTATTAGTAACTGTGTAAATTGGCAGTTAATTGTAATCTAAAAATCTAAGTTTACTTGACCGCATTTACAAGCCAACTAAATAGTTATGCTATTTTTAAATCCAAAAACAAATTTCAATAAATGATAATGCTACATGACAAACAAACTGAGCCCCACATATTATACAACTATTATCGAATAGACTCAGCTCTGCAGCCTTCGTTATGTATAAAATACTCCATTTGACTGACTTAGAAATGTTTCATAATGTCGTATGACATTTTGCTGTACAGAAATGCTACCAACATTAAAACTATCTTTGTGCTGCAATCGAAAGAATTCAAGCAATCCTAAGTTGCAAACATCACTGATTACAGACAAGGATTAATTAAAATAATGATAGTCGCATATTATGTAATTACAACATTCCGTGTGGTGTCCGGATTGAAAATATCATCATTTCATCATAATTTCGGCCGAATGAAGTCCACTGCTGGACACAGGCCTCCCGCCAAAATCACCACAATGACCGATACGGGTGTGTTGTGGGCTCATTGGGGGGTATTGCCATAATCGCCACGCTTGGCAGACGGGTTGGCGATCGCAGTTGAGTTGTTAATGTACTCGAAGGACGCTGCTGCCCATCCTCCGGCTAATCCCTTAGTCGACTTTTACGACACCCACGGGAGGAGATGGAGTGGTGGTATTCTGAGCCGGCACCACACGGCAAGAATATACTTATAAATAAATTAGCACCACTCCATCTCCTCCCGTGGATGTCGTAAAAGGCGACTAAGGGGATCTCTAAACCAGAGGGATGGGCAGCACCGTCCCTTCTATGAAACGGTAGCCATACTGCGCTCACCAACCCGCCTGCCAAGCGTGGTAAGTATTGGCAAATACCCCCCAATATGATGACACAGTTGTGAAAATCTGTGGGGGAGGCCTTTGTTCAGCAGTGGACATATAAATGGCCGATATGATATGATGATGTTATTTAATTTCTTTCATATTACGTGTTTTTAAGAACATTGTGACAAATAATAATTATTTAAATTGAATTACATAATCCTGACAATAATTAAAAATCAAAAATGCGGATAGTATGTATGTTTACAGTAGGCCAGTTGCTACTCACACGTAGGCTTCATATTTGTCAAGTGGTTTTGGGAATTCATGTGGCCTTCTCTAACTAAATGAAAAGAAAGTCCTGTAGGTGGCTTTGTAGAGCGCCGGATCGTTGAGCTCCTTAAAAAACAGCTTTCCGATAACTTATTAATGCTCGCGGGCTGTCGGGGCGGATCCACTCAAAACAGCTAAGAAACATTCTTCCAAAGCCTGTTTCAGAAGTTGCCCTATATTTTTCTAACATAATATTGTACCATAGAATATGTATGTCTGGAATTTAAAACATATTTTTTTGAGTTCGATTTCAGCATGTCATATCAGAGGCAGCAGGAAATGCCAACTACATCTAGATTTATTGACGAGTCAAAGGGTTTCTTGAAACCTACTTGCTACATATTTGTTTTGATCACCAACAAATGTAAAATTTAAAACCAAAACGAAACCTGCATTCACATTCACTCTACAGTAACAACCATTTATTCCTTACAATTCTAGAATGCTCCAGAAAGATTCAAAACTCAACAGAAGCTAAACATTTCCAACCCACTTTGTATGGCTCGAATATTGGAAGTCAGAATCTGCGACCTCCATTTCCGCAGTTGCAAAGATTCTCTAGAACGCCATTTAAGTTGAATGGAGCGGCCCCACGGTGGGCCCCACTTACGCGTGTCGAACGAATAGCCGCGTTGTGAGCGCGAACTACTTTACTATTATTGTGCGATGCAATTCACACAGCGAATATAAGAGGGAATTTTCTTGCGTATTTTGTGTGTATATTAAAGTTTAATTGTAAGACAAAGTTACGGTTATCATAACAAATTCGGGTGAACAGTTTATAAAAAGAGCTGTATCTATTTCGCAACAATGGCGCTAAAGATAAAATGACTGTTACTGTAGATTGGTATGTTAGTCATTGTTTACCGGTTGTTGATCCGCAGCAACATCCAACACCACAACGCTCCAACTCATTTCACCATACGGACAATCGAATAAGTCATAGTCATTACAGTCCCGACCTGGCACCATGCAACTCTTATCAATCCCCGAAAATAAAAGAAACTGAGGAATTTGCTTTATGAACCTCAAAAATGTCGTGGCTGCGTTCGAAAAAAACATGGAAGAGATCCCTAAAAAGAGTGGGCTCACTGCTTCAGCCACTAGTTCCATCGCAATCAACGTGCTAAGAAACGAACGAAGACTACGTCTAAAAATAATATAATTATCCACAGGTTCCTTAATCATTGTGTTTTTGATTTTCTAAGAAGTTTTACAGTAGGTTAAATGGTTCAAGTTTGTTAAAAAAAAAGTTGTAATTTTCAATTTTTATTATTGGATAATTAATAAGTAAAGTTGCTATTTGAGCACTAATTTTTTGTTTTTATCACGGTATTATTAAGAATGCGCAATAAGTCAAAGAGCACGCCAAGCAGGCATAAAATTGTGAAAAATTGTTTTTTTAAGTGCTCGAATAGCAACTTCACTGATTTCATACTGCAAGCATATATGAAAATCACAACTTGTTTTTTCATAAACTCGATCCCTATTGCCTACTTACTGTTCCCTCAAAATAAAGTTCACTATAACATGAAAATGAATAAAGGGTGGCTAGTTCAGTTTTGACTGAAGTAATTTTCCTTGTACGACGTTTAAAAGCGAAATAGGTGTAATAACTGCTCCATAATATATCTTTCTCGCCTTCGGGAATACATTTTCAGAAATTCTTAGGTCTAGTTTGTGCGAAGTATGATTAATATTAGGGATTAAGGAACGGGGTGTTATCTGCGCGTCCTTTTGAGAAAGATGTATGAGGCCGTTACAATGTGCAAGTGAAAGTAGGCACTTGTATAGTAGTACCTAAGTCTCTATTGCTATATAGTTTATAATTTTGCAAAAACATTATGAGGTAGGTCATATATACCGTCACAGATGTACTCCCCGAAATGTTAAGCAGAGACTGCTATAATACACCTATATATTTCAGATGACAGGATTAAGTGCTATCTTGTATTGTCATTATTGGGCTCTTTCTTAACTCCAGGCTATCACTGAGTATTTTCCATCAGAAAACTAAATAGAAGGGAGATGGTGGAATCTGCTCGTGTAGTCCACGCGCACTCTCCTTGAAGTACAATCTGTAGAAGACTGACAGGCAAGCGACGTTTCGCCGATGAGCCAAACTGTTCCTTGACTACGAGAGCCTTTTAGCTCTGCCTTCTATTGAATCGAGTGTATCAATCTGGAGCTTTGCTGAGCTGTGTACCTGGCTGTATTGGTCTGTCATACTCACTTAAATGTCTTGCTGGTGGTGGCGTTGTGTATCGGATCGTTCGGTTCCCTACAATATTGTTGAGCTAAGCGATGCTAATGCATGCGTCATGCTCGTGAACGAGTGCCGTTTGTTGGGACTGGTCAGCCGTTAACTGCCACGGCAAATAATTTATTATTATAATATTAATGTGGTATGTTCCATCTTTAAAAACTTTGACTTTGACTTTGTGCAATAATTACACGTTTTTTTGACCTGGGAATTATCACCATGTAAACAGTACAACTCTAGGTAGAGTAAACGCTCTTCAGGAGAATAAAAGCGTTGTTATCTATATTATTTAGATTGAATTAGCCTGTTGCTGGTGGTGTCATACTTAGGGTTGATGGGTTTCCCTACAATATGGCTAAGCTGAACAACGCCGATGCACACGCCATACTCATGAACGTTTGCCGTTTATTGTCATTCATCATTTCGGCCATACAACGTCCACTACTGAACAAAGGCCTCCCCCATAGATTTCCACAACTGTGTCATCATATTGGGGGGAATTTGCCAGTACTGACCATGCTCGGCAGGCGGGTTGGTGAGTGCAGAATGGCTGTTGTTCCACAGAAAGGACGCTGCTGCCCATCCCTCTGGTTTAGAGTCCCTTAGTTGCCATTTACGAGCTCCACGGGAGGAGATGGAGTGGTGCTATATTCTTAATCTGGACACCACACACATAATATTGTCACTAGTCAGCATTAGTGCTGCCATGACAAGCTGTCAATAATCTTAATAAATAACGTAATCAGCCTTTTTTAATGTAGACTTTAAGAAAGTTTAGACTCTTTTCTCCTACTCTGTCCTCACATTAACTTCATTTCAAGAACAATGCACTCATAAATGTTGAAATATATTATGATTTAAAAGGAGTTGCTAGCCTTTTCTTCTCCATTGGAAATCAACATCTTGTACGCTGCAACTAAAATCTGACTATTCATAAGGCAGTAGTTAATGGTTTCTTCAAATATTCTATCTTTATTTTTTCTTTATCTATTGCAATAAATACGTCGTATCCACCGAAAGTCCAAATAACATAAACTACAGTATTTATGTTTGCCTAAACGTTGTTCGTTTATATCATTAACATGAATGTAGTAGTTCGCAACGGGCATTTAAGGAATTTATATTCAGCGTTTTGTTGGTTTTTATATGAGAACGCAGAAACACAACATTGCATGTTGGTTTTTTAATATAAAGCTCTTGAGTACGTGATTTTACATGCTTTATAGAGTCCGTATTGCTTACCTAGAAATTTATTAAATTTTTTATAATTTCAGTCGAAAGACGTCACCTGCTGAACGAAGGCATCAACAAAGAATTATATGAATGACTTGATTAAAGTAGTATGTTACGTCAATTTGGTAAATGCCACATTTTGCGTCACAGAAAAAGGATCTGAAGCAGGCAGCTGGGGTAAACTGAACTATCTAGGTGTTGTGACATAACCAAAAAGAGAAATGTATCCAACAGCGTATATACTGCACATTTGCAGTCTGTCAGTCGAATACTTCACGAGCACAGTTGAGTTGCTACGTTCACGTGGTTTTCAGAAAATAATAAACAACCCTCTCTAACCATGGGAATCTTAAAAAGCAACGAAGGGCCGATATCAAAAGGATGGGCAACAGCATCTACCCGCTAATAACAATACACTACGATCACCAACGCGCAACACTGATTATGGCAATATCCACAGCAGCGGGCTGATGTGTACTTTGTGCGATGAGTGACTCGTATCTGATTCCATTCCTGCTCCCCACTACTATCTGGAATACTCCCCAGATAGTAATGGACGTCAACGCACCAGTGACACCTCTGATGATACGGATGTTTACGGGTGGTGGTGATTGCTTACCATCAGGTAACCACGCATCGGTGGTATGCCTTCCCTAAATAATAAAATATATAAAAGAGAAATATACATAATATAATAAACATAAAACATATATGTAATCTTTGCCGCGTATCGCAGGTGCGTAACCCTTGGCGACATCGCCTTCGGTCGCAGTTCGCGACCAAGCGCGTCGTCGAGGCCATCCTGCCGCTCTTCGGAGCCTGGCTCAGAAGGAGCGAGCGCGTCACCTACCGTCTGACGCAGGTATTCACCGGTCACGGTTGTTTCGGTGCGTACCTGCACAGAATAGGACGCGAGATTACGGCACAGTGCCACCATTGTGGAAGCGGCCAGTATACTGCACAGCACACGCTCGAGGAGTGCCCTGCGTGGGCGGCCGAGCGGCGGATCCTGGTCGATCAGATCGGGCAAGATCTCTCTCTGCTGGCATGGCTATGTTGGCAGAGCACGAAAATTGGAGTGCAGTGGTCTCCTTCTGCGAGAGCGTCATGTTGCAGAAGGAGACTGCAGAGCGGGATCGGGAGAGGGCCGATCGCGCACGGAGAAGGACGAGACGGCGCCGGGGCAGCAACCGTCCCGGCTCCCAAGTCCGACACGCCTGAGCGCCCTGCCGTCACTTCATGGTGGGGGGCCTCGGGGGTCGCGGGTGCGCAGATTGGGGAGTCTACGTGCTCATATCGAGCGACCCCCGGGAAGACGGTGGCGCGCACGTGGTCACGTGCCACCGTGTGCGCAGCATAGCGCAAAGCGAGGCTTGGGGGATCCTTTACAATCTTCCCCGAGAAGTGCCTGGGGGGGCGACCTTATTACAGTCGCCTTCCCTCTGCTAGAGGGGGTGACCGCTTTACAGTCATCCCTTCCAAGATGTGCCTAAAGGCGTGGCACCAATGGGCGGCTCTAGTGTGATCTTACGAGGACGTGGAGCCCCCCTTCGGTGCCGAAGATGACCGCTCCAGTGGTTTTAGCCGGTAGGAGTCCGGCATACTACTTTACCCTTCCCCGGGGTGAAGGAAGTTCGGAGTATCGGAAAATACCACCCAAAATGATGACACAGTTGTGGAATCTATGGAGGAGGCCTTAGTTCAGCAGTGGACGTATAAATGGCCGATATGATATATGATGAAAAACACAGGGCAGGATTTCCAAAATAGCTAGTCGCGGTTAATAGATGGAGCAGTTTATGACTAGCTAACGAGTTGCATGATGGGTTGATGGAATTATAGAATTAATTCCACTTGTAAATATTATAAAACATCGTTTTAATCTTAAAAACCCTTCCGTGAAATCGTGGGCATTAAATGTCACGAAGTCGTCGATCTGACGGCACAATTAAACTCAGCCACCGAGCAATCGGCAAGCAATCGGCTTATTCCGGCCATCGCCTTCGAACCGGTTTAACCACCAAAAAAGCATATATAGAAGGTCCACTAAATAATTTTTTGGCAAGCTTTTTCTAATGTACCAGGTGAAGTGATAGAAGCAAGTCATATGCCTGGTGGAGAGCGTCACGCCTTTTCTTTTTTTTTATTGGTGCCCAGCGGAAATTCTTTATGAACTTTCTTCGCCCCAGGGAAGGGTGAAGGGGTATGCCGGCCTCCTACTGGCTTAAGGCTCCAGGTACTCGTATGATCACACTAGAACCACCCACTGGTGCCACGCCTATATGCACATCTCGGAGAGGGTGACTGTAAAGCGTTCACCCCCCCCCCCCTCCCCCCCCGGGAGTATTGTAAAGAATCCCACAAAGCGTCCCACGGCAGCGCGTGACCACAGGCATGCTACCGTTTTCTCTTGGGTTGCTAGCATGGGCACGCCAATTCCCCAATCTACGCACCCGCGAACCCAGAGGTCCCCCGCCTTATAGTAACGGCAGGGGGTTTCAGGCATATAGGAATTAGGCACCAGGGTGGTTGTTACCCCGGCGCCTTCTCCTCCTTCTTCGATCGGAATCGGCCCTCTACCGATCCCGTTCTGTGGTCTCCTTCTGAAGCATGACGCTCTCACAGAAGGAGACCACTGCATTCCAGTTTTCGTGCTCTGCCAACATAGCCGACACTACTGCTGGCAGGAGAGTGACGCCTGCCCATCATATTTTTAATTCTAGCCAGGACTACTCCCACGTGGCACAACAGTCCGCTCGTCGTCTCAGCATATTAGTTATTTAGTCTCTTGAGCCCAGTAATTTCTCTAGCTACATCGCCATTCAAACCGGAACAAAGTCAAAGTAATATATCATGCATGCTAAATGACCATCTACTACTAACCTCGGCATGCAGCCGTTTCCTGCAAGTACAGCTGTCAGTCAGGAAATTAATGTAGACTTGCAGCCCGCGCGAGGCAAATGTTCGTAGTATGCTTGTACTTACAGCTATGGTGCGAAATCCGTGTGCGCAGTGACGTACGTATTTCATATAATTAATGATTTTGTTTCATATTCGGCTGCAAGTATCGTAAAAGAACCTGTAGAATATATTTATCTTGCGTGTAAAATTGTCTTCGAATGTTTGTAGGAGTAAGCCTTCTGCATCTTTTATTGTGATCAGTAGCGTTCTCGCCACATCGGCGTCTTCAACACTTTATTAAAATATTCTCAATACTCTTTAAAATAGTTTTATCAGTTTTTGTGAAATCGACGTAGTTTTATGTCTTATGTCAGTGTGCTAAAATCGGAATTTCTTTACTTTAGACAAGTAGCATAGACTATGGATAGAGAATTAGTAAAAATATAAAACAAACAAATAAATACATCATGTATAAATTACATACCAATTGGTCATGCGAAAGGCAACTGGCTCGGGTTTCCAACGGGTATTATGGTGCAACTTAGTAGAGTTATTCCGTGTGGTGTCCGGATTAAAAATATAGCACCACTCTATTTCTTCCGTGGATGTCATAAAAGGTGACTAAGGGTCCCTAAACAAAAGGGATAAGCAACAGCGTCTCTTCTGAGGAACAGCTACCATACTGCACCCACCAAACCGCCAAGCGCGGTGATTACTTTCACATTTCACAAAGTAACAACACAATTGTGGGAATCTATCAGGGAGGCCTATGTTTAGCAGTGAACGTCCGTTAGCTGATATGATAGTAGAGCCGTATGTCCATCACAGAAAAGCAATAGGCTGACTTAATTGATTGGACGAATCTGTTTACAGCGCAAGTAATACAATCATTTGTTTGGAAATAATTAATAACATCTTCCCAGAGACAGTGAGACGAGCCGCTTTGCAGTTTGATACAAACGAACGAATACTGCTGAGCGTGCTAGTTTTCTTACTGTGGGTGAATGGGAGTCGGGTCTCTGGTTTCAGGCAATTCCGTCCCCCAACATACACACTATGTTGGCCGACACTACTTTTCGGCTCTTTTGAGGTCAAAACGCCTTGGATTATGCAGCTTTTTAAAGATGTTACAGACGTTTGGTCGACTCTTTGCGTGACCAGAGGGCGGGCCTATTTTTCGGACAGAGAAGTAGCATTACCACCAACGTGGCAACGTCTTCTGGGAACATTACCTATTAACAGCGATGAGGAGGAGAACTTTAACGCCTAAATGGGGACGCATTTCTCCATATTTTTCTTTTATTTTAGTTACATAGTAGTAAAGAATGTATATTTTTAGTTTTCATTGTCGTATCTTTAAAGGATAGCTAATGAAAATAAAACATGTATTATATGTTTATCGAGGAAAACCACGATGTCATAAAAATCCGTATATTCGATGTATAATCACTTAACAATTGATTAATATTATCACGGTAATTTAACAATGAGAGTTTACGATCACGAACTTATCGCACTACGCACGCGCACTACTCGTCTGGTTCCTAATTTGGGACTGATGGACGCGCGGGCGCTCAGGCGGGTGGAGCGACGACAAGGCTGCGGGAATGGAGGGTTGCGAGGGGCCTCGCTGGCTGGAATAGAGCTTCCTTTATTACTACGCGCGATACTATATGTAATAAAACACGTGTATATATATTATATTTATTAAAATAATACACCAACAAAAAGCCTTGCTATATACAGCCGTTATTATACACGCCGTTCGAAATATCACAAAACAATGAGTGAATCTGAAATGTTACAAGTTGTTGCTTAATTTAACTAGTGCTAAAATAATGTAACAGACTAATATAAAACGAATAAAAATACGTACACAATATTATATCCTATCATTTTATTTTAATAATCACATCGCGCGAGTTCGTTATCAACTGGTAATCACAGATCTCAAATTACTAATTATAATTAATTTGGTTCATCAATCAGCCATTCGCCGGGCCGCAAGTTGAGAACCTCCAATTATCATAAGTTGATTAATTAATTTGAATATAGGGTATTATTAATGCAATCCATTAGTTGTTAAATTATTAATTGACTTGTAATGAGGAAGTTTATTATCACTTAATTGATACACTATAACTACCTTATTATATGTTAGAAGTTGATTGTTAAGTAGAAATTTAACTAGCATACTTAAAAAAAATCATCATCATCTCTTCTGCCAAAGGATGTCCACTGCTGAACAAAGGCCTCCCTCATAAGTTTCCACAAGGACTGGTTGTAACCAACGGCATGTATGCCGCTCGCATGCAACGACTCTCAGCGACCTCCACCACTTTGACCGTCCATCTCATTGGAGGCCGTCTCAGGCTGCGTATTTGAGTGCACGGTCTCCACTAAAAGTCAAAGTTAAATAGATTATATCAAATGAACCAATAATGGTACTAGCCGAAAGCTTTTTTGCCCCAACGGCCATTAGTTCTGTGAGTAATGTGCCCTACCCAATGACACTTCAGCTTACTAATCCAAATCTAAAAATGTAGCTATATCATCTTATATCGATATATAATATCAAGCTCAAGATATAGCTATCTTGAGATTTTGTATGATACCCATAGCCAGTGACAACGTCTCTGTGCCATATGTCATCGCCGGTAACACACACTGGTTACAGACTTTTGTCATAAAGAAATCTTAGTGAATAATTTATTTTTATTTATACGTAGTTGAGCAAGGTACAACCTGGCAATAAGCTGAAAATACACTCGAGATTAATAATGATTACTGACTAATTATTATTTGAAGTAATGGTATTTTTTGGTCAGCAACAGAATTCACTGAACATTTTAAAATTTTCAAATCGTTTGCACCGTCTTGTTTTGTATCAAGTCTATTATTTTTCTAGATCAAAACAATATTTAAATATGTCGGTATTATCTGGTTTTGACACTGTTCACCAACTTTTCTAAAATAAAGATTCTTACCGATTTGAAAATATTAAATTGTTCAGCGACTTATGTCGTGGAGTAAGTACTGTACCTACATTGTCAGTTAAGTATCGGTGGAAATAATAGTTCCCTTTGAGTGTTAATTGCATTCACACACATCAAAAACGCTGCGCTGTTAGCATATGAACGACTTAAAACCAGCAAACTTCTGGTTACGTTAGCAAAGGCACTGCAAAAGTACTAATTAGTACACAGAGCACGCCTCAAATCCTCACGCTAATAACACAATGCAAACATCTTAGCGAAGTTCACATAGAGCACTCTGCACGTATTTCTCAAATTAATATTAATTATCAAGTCTAAGAATTTACAATCACAGTCACGTGCCATCAAGTCCAAGGAATATATTATAAGCAGCTCATATTCATCAGAAAATTGTGAAACACAGTTACTTATATCCTTATAGGCTACATAGTATGTATTCACTGTCATACCCTCGGGTGACCTTCCTTCACTCTTGATCCCTTCAGTGTCGTAAAAAACATGTGTTACTTTATTATTTCTTCATTTTTCTACGGATGTGTGTTTCAGATATCTTTACCTGTTATTCAACAGGTCAAAATCTTAAGTGAAAACCCCTTTTCAACATATAAATGCTTATTTGGACAACACACAACGTGCAAGTATTTATGGAAGGGTTTGCATTCGCTCCAAATTTCTTAAAAAACACTTTCGGTAAAAGAGCTGCCTAGCTGAATTGGTAAAGATTCTAATGATTATTCAATTTTAATGTTTTTTGTGTAGTATTTCATCTACTCTCTGTTATATGCACAGTGTTGGACTATGCTAATGTTGTCAACGGCAAAGCATTTTCCTTTTGAATTTAAAACCTTAGTTTACTCTAGTTTAGTTTAGTGTAACTGTAGATACTTAATCACAGTCATTGAATTTTTTGATGATATCAGCTACATGATATATCCAGAAAATATGAATAGGTAAATCTTTTAATGACAACCGGGAAGGTTGTTATTGATATAAGGAAATCCCTCATACAGAAATGAGTGGCAATTAGGTTTTGTATTCTCATTGTTTTTATCTCAGCGCCTTGTTATAAAAGAATAATCGAAGACGCACGACGTCAGTTATTTATACCTTCCATCGTGATGACGTCATTCTCCGCCTACACAGGATATTATAATTTACTTGTAATATTATACGTAAGTGTTTCAACTCTAGTTTAGAGCTCGGTTTCCACATTAGTACACCGATAGTTCTCTGAAGTAATATCATATTAATTTAGCATTTGGTTATCTATTTCTGTAAACGAGCCTTCTCTAGTTTATTCCAAAGATGGCGATCTGCAGCCTTTTGAAGTTACATAAAATAAGATAAGATTCTTTATTCGCCAAAGATATGGTTTACAGAAGTTGGTATACAAAATTTTAGACCTGACATACATAAGGGTAGACCCTTATTGGGCATGCGAATGTTGTTATAATTTATAAGTGATCCATGTACCTAAAAAGATTATACAATACTAGCAATTCCAGTTCTATTACTTCTAAGACTTCTAAGACTTTTATGTATAACATCTAATTTTATGTCAATTACTATTGCAATTATATAAATTAATATCAATTTTATTATTACACTTTCATTACGAATACAAGTATTTAATTATATAGCCGACTCAGAATACCACCACCCCATCTCCTCCCGTGGGTGTCATACAAGTCGACTAAGGGATTAGCCGGAGGATGGGCAGCAGCATCCCTTCGAGTACATTAACAACTGAACTGCGATCGCCAACCCGTCTGCCAAGCGAGGCGATTATGGCAAACCTCCCAATGAACCCACAACATACCCATATCGGTCGTTGTGGTGAACTTTGGTGGAGGCCTGTGTCCAGTAGTGGACTTCATTCGGCCGAAATGATGATTCATTAAAATAAACTTACTATTATGATATAATTAATCTTTATAATTAAAATATTCATCTAAGGTGTAAAAGCAGCTTTCAACTTTCAACCATGTCTTTAATTTAAATTTGAATAAACGTAGAGGTAACTCCCTTATAGTTTTTGATATATGGTAATAAATATACTATGTAAGCAACAATTGCAGGTCAATAATACGGTTGGGGCACAGCTCTCGGGTGTTGACCGCGCACCGGTAAGCACAGCGTAAGATGGACAACCTTCAACGATATCTACAGATGACTTAATCGACCGCACGGTTGGTGCAGTGGCTGATACAGTCGGCTCCAGGTCACGGGTTCAATTTTCGCACGGAACAAATATTTGTGTGATCTGCAGGTAGTTGTACCGGGTCTGGGAGAATTGTGTGTGGAATTTGTAAATGCACCTTTTTCATCAAATCCAATCCTCTATCAAATCCTCTTGGACTTCCTCCGCCTTGGGAAGGGCGGAGGGGCATGCCGGGATCAAACCGCCTAAAACCCCACGGTGTCCTTCTTCTTACGGGGCCGGGGGTGAGTTACACGCTTTTCTGCATTAGACCGCGCCCCCGGCAGGTATCGGCCGTCAATGATTGATGGGCCCCTTCTGTGTACGGCCTTGATGGCCGCATTAATCCTTCGGAGAGGCGCGCGCGGAACACGCGGGCCGCCATCTCGGGCCTGTTTCTGTTCGGGCGACGGACCGCCTCCTAATGGAGGCCGGAGATATTCCAGCGCCCTACCCCGGCACCCACGCCCTGTGTGTCTTCTGCGGAGGGGATCGGAAATCTCCCTCCGTCCCCGCTCTGCCACCTTCTTTGCTTGCATTCTCTGCAATTTAACTTTTTTGGGATCAGCGTTTTGTCTGACCAGGCGTGGGTGAAATCGGGTTTATCACACGAGGCCACAGAAATTATCAACCTAATATCAATAAACAGTGAATTGATATTCTAAGGTTAGAACGGTCGTCAGACTGTTATCATCATCATCATCACCATCATATGGAAAGGAGGTCCGCTGCTGAACAACAGCCTTCCTCATGGACATTCACAATCGTGGCTGGAGGGCTCCGGCCCTTTCTTACCGGCTAAACCACCAGAGCAGTCTCTTCAATGGAGGTGGCGGGCTGGTTACTATCTCCGCTATAACAACTATGTGAAAAGCGTAGATGTGATCCGCGTGAACTGAAGGTTTGCCAGTGAAACTACCGGCATGGATGTTGTAAAAGGTGGTTAAGGGACTTTAAATCAAAGGGTTGCCCAGCAGCGTCCCTTCCGTGAAACAGCAGTGATTCTACCACTTTGCGCTCACCCACCTACCTGCCAAGTGTATGTATACTGGAAAATTCCCCTAAAATCCACCCACCTCTATCGTGCGATATGTCTACTGTCTGATGTCTATGTGACCCCGTGTCTATGCCTAATTTCCTATGTAAAAAATCATTTCAGTGTACATTTCTATAAAGTCCCCCCATGGTCAAAAAACCTGCCCGGACGAGACCCTAACCAAATAAGGCAACATGGACATGTTATTTGAAGATTGTCACAAACACCAAATTGTAGGTACAATTTAGTTTACAGTCATATTCATAACTAGCAGCATTGAATTACAAATGTGTTTCTCGGAATCGTTCCACTTGAAACGCCGAAATTCATGAACATAGTATACTGTATATGTATAAAGGTAGTACATTACATACATGCATACGCGTTACAGATTTATATAACGATAGTGGAGGGCAGCCTCTCACATTTACATAATAGAGGCATACGAGGCGAATTGCTACCGTTCTGGGCCAAAAGGCTGTATGTTATTTGATGTTGTTTACAGGAAATCGCAAATTTGAGCTTTAAGTATTCATATGAAGCGAATTCAAGCATCCTTTGATGTAAAATTACAAGCTTGGAGTTCTTGACATACCTAGATCTTTAAAATATTATTTATTTTTGGTTACTTGGGAGTAACCCCACATGTTTTCTTTAAAAAATTAATTTGATTGTACAAATATCTTGCTTTAAATTGCATTGTTTATACTACGCTCAGTCGATTTACTACCCTGGATTATCGCCCAGTCTGTGGGTTTAGTAGTAGTGCCGTAGCCGTGGCTACGCCGTAGTACACTTCGTTAGATTATACGCCCATCAAAAGTCAAATAATTCTTATATAATATGAATACAATGGTACACAGATGTGGTCACTTATCATGTGCCTCATAAGAAAGCTCAAGAGCACTCAGCGAGCTATGGAAAGAGCTATGTCTGGTGTTTATTTCTCTACGAGATCGAATCAGAAATGAGGAGACCCGTAAAAGAACTAAAGTTGCCAACATAGCTGAAAGGTATGTTTTTAAACTGACATTGAGACTATTAATATAATATAGAACTGGAAACGGGATATTCACCTTCTTTTTTATTTATTTTCTGTTCCCAATATTTCGGCGCTGTTGCAAGCACAATTTTCACGGATAAACTAGTTTTTTGTCTACGGTCTATGACTTTTGATGTATATCCATTCCTATGTAGGACCTTCTGCACATGCGCTAGTTCTGTACATAAATGTTCCTCGTCGCACAAATCATACGCGTGGTTGGTGAGTGACTACCAACCACGCGTATGCCATGCCATGTGGTGCCGGCTCAGAATACCACCACCCCATTTCCTCCCCTGGGTGTCGTAAAAGTCGACTAAGGGATTACCCGGGGGATGGGCAGCAGCGTCCTTCGAGTACATTAAACTCAACTGCGATCGCCAATCCGTTTGCCAAGCGTGGCGATTATGGAAAAACCCCCAATGAGCCCACAATACACCCGTATCGATCGTTGTGATATTCTTTGGGGAAGGCATGTGTCCAGCAATGGACTTCACTCGGCCGAAATGATGAATGATGAAATGTTCACTACAGAGTTCAGTTGTCTGGGATAGTGATGCGAATTAGCGTGTAGATAACGGTCAGTGTGTGTCAATTTCCTATAGACTGAGTGGTGTAGGGTCCATCAGCACGAACTCGTATCTTCACGTCCAAGAATGGAATAGTCCTCTCATTTTCCATGTCATGAACTTAATTTTGCCATGAATGCTGCTTAGGTGTGCTAAACATACTTTGCCTTGTTGTTCATCCTTCAATGATGCCACGGGACGAACCCACGACCCGGAGCGCAGCAGCCGACTCAATCAACCACTGCACCAACCGTGCCGTCAAATTAACGACACACTGTAACCGTTCGTTATAGGCGGAGGCAGTGGATATTTCAGTTTTTCTTTTGGCTGATCTGATGAAGATGATGATATATTCCTGCACAAATCCTGAAAAATTCACGTGATTGGCCCAAAACTACGTTATAAGGCACTTCAACAATTCGTTAATAAGGCTTGGTATGGTACTGTAAAAAACAATTTGTCAGTCATGATTTTTTTATTGCATACCTTAATAGCAAAGTCTTTTGGTTATATTCCATAAGCGCCGGATGGTGCGCGCCATTACGTAAGATGTGTGCCATCCTTAAACGAGTAGGAGCGCATCTTTCATATACTGCCTTTAAATCTGTTAAGCTTGTACGACATGAAAAGATGTGTATTAAAGTGCCGCAAAGCTTATGAGCTTGAAGCGGTGAAAAGCAGACATTTTCATATGTTATGTAGATAAATCTAGAATACATTGAACATGAAAACAGAGAGTTTATTATGTACTGTTGGGGTACTGTCAGCGATCATCGAGCATCTCGTTGTCTACAATCAAAGTGTTCATAAACAAGTACTGAAATACCTATTTTTTGTTTTGTTGTGGTTATGGAACAACATAAGAACTTCGGAGCTATACTTGGCGTAGCTGAAGTTGGCAATATACCTGAAAGGATTAGTAAGCTGAAGTGCTAATGAGTGGGGTATATCTCACTCATCAAAATATTACGGAGTGCAGATAGTAGGAGAGCAACGGAAAATGCAGCGTGGGATGGCCTCCAACGAGATTGACAGATGACTCGGTGAAGGTTGTTCAGAATCATATAGCAGGTCGTTATGGAAATCAATGGGGGGAGGCTTTATTGAGTGAACAATCTTGGGCTGATATTATGATGATGATGATGATAACTAACTAACGGCCGAAATCAATAAGCAATTTGATCCAAAATCCTTAGATTGAGAACTTGATATGTTTTTTGTGTTCAGATCACACTAAACACAAAAACGCACAAATCCTCGTTCCCAAATCCAAAGATTTTGGATAAGATTGATTATTAATTTCAGCCGTTAGTGAGCAGTCGGCGTGTAATGAGCCCCAAGCAAAGAATAATGCCACGTAACTTTTCCTCTTTGCGTTAACTACATTATGTTGAATAGTTTCAGAGCAACTTAGTTCCAGCGGTGTTGGGTGACTAAGCTAAGTGCTTCGGATGGGCGTATAGGATGACACCGGAGGCTCGTATTAATAGTGTGGGTGAAGTGTGTGGGTGTTTTGTTTACGTTGGTATTTATAGTGCGAATAGTTGTAAGTTAGTCAATGCAATATGAACGTGAGACAACTGAGAAGACAACTGAGAGGCAAGGCAGAGACAAGTGCAGGCACTGGCACGCGTGGCTATCGCTCAAATGTGGGTGGAACTCTTTCAAGGAATATATTTTATTTTGTTTAAACAATGTTTAACTTCAATTAAAAAGAGTATGTTTGCGCTAGGAGAAGCCCGTGGCTCAATTATTACCTAAGATATAAACACAGCTGGTATTAGGGTTGCCTCTGCGTAAGTTTTATGTCAGGGCATGTCACAAGAGTCACCAATAACTCGCTGTATGCACTGCGTCGCGTCGTAGCGCCAGACATCGGTTATCGGCATAAAACTGCTTATACATGTATATATATATACAAGTAACCCATCTTATCCCGATGATGACGTAGAAGGTGACTACGGGATTAGCCAGAGGATGGGCAGCAGCATCCTTCGAGTACATTTACAACTCAATTGCGATCGCCAACCCGCCTGCCGAGCATGGCGATTAGGGCGGAACCCCCCAATGAGCACACTCAGACTAGTCGTTCTGGCGATCTTTGGGGGAGGCCTGTGTCCAACAAAGGACTTTATTCGGCTGAGAGAATAATGATTCAGATGTGCATTGACAATTTACTTCTTCTTCGTTATTTATTTAATTCATAACATTTTCAATGAAGCTTCAAGAATAAGTATATAACGTAGAAATTAAATGTTACAAGCATCATTAAGATCTTCTAACTAAATGAAAAGATATAATAACCACATTCAGACTGAAATAAATGCGTTAATAAGCAGAAAATCGTCGTCCTAATTACACATTAGTGTATACGGAGATAATGAGCGCCAACCTTCTGCGTTTATATTTATTTTCATGGATGAAAATTTCACGAATGAACGTGTTCCGTACATTTAGTTGTTTGCAAAAACTCTGTTTAGATAATGTTCTGGAACTTTTGTTCGTACAACTTCTTCACCAATGATCACACATCAGTCTCTAGACGTCCACTGTTGGCCTTATAGCGACTGCTACAATGATTGCTCGAAGTTTTCCCAATGAATGTTCTTTGTTCGGGCGCCACGCTCGGCAGGCGGATTGCTCTGTGCTGTTGTTAGTACATGGGAGAATGCTGCTGCCCATCCTTTTACAATTCTCAGCTCGTCCCGAGGTTGTACGTGCACAGTAAAGTTATTTGATTATAATTATTTGCATGTTTGATATTCCCCTTTTCGTCCCATCACACAAAACAAAGATGATTTGTCATGAGCAATTTTCATCTATGAAAAGAATGCCTACAATTTGTATTAATTCGTAATTATTGATAAGCCGACCCAGAATTCACGCTCATATTGTAATTTTTGGTCCAAGACTGTTCCTGTGGCCATTTTATTACATACTGTTGGTATGTCTTTAACCTGTTTTGCCAGCATTCGTTACGATAGCACCCTGAACGGCGATTTTTTCTCTACCATGTTAACACCATTAACTTATAAGCTTTAAGCTTTAAGGGTGCCGTCTATTGGGACTGGTCAGCCATTAGCTGCCATGGCAAATAATACTTTTTTTTTTTACATTGACCTACATAATGCTTGTTATATGTTTTACCATAATTTGTATCAATCAACATTGTAATCTGGGGTAAGGTTCTAGGCAAAGGTTCTAGAATGGAGACCACGCACCGGAAAACGCAGCGTGGGACGACCTCCAACGAGGTGGACAGACGACTTGGTGAAGGTCGCTGGGCGTCGTTGAATGAGGGCGCCATGTAACCGTTCGTTGTGGAAATCTAAGGGGGAGGCCTTTGTAGTGGACGTCCTGTGGCTGATATGATGATGATGATGATGAACATTGTAATCTCAATTATTTGAAAGAGTATCCATGGAGTTCCTTGCCGGCTCTTCTCCACAGATCAACTATTTGAAACCGTGCAACTTAGATTCAGACGTTTCATAAGTGCCAATATTTGGTTATTTGAAATAAAAATGTTTCACTTTGACTTTCATCATCATCATTTCGGCCGAATAAAGTCCACTGCTGGACACAGGCCTCCCCCAAAGATCACCACAACGATCGACATGGGTGTGTTGTGGGCTCATTGGGGGGTTTTGCCATAATCGCCACGCTTGGCAGACGGGTAGGCGATCGCAGTTGAGTTGTTAATGTACTCGAAGGATGCTGCTGCCCATCCTCCGGCTAATCCCTTAGTCGACTTTTACGACACCCACGGGAGGAAATGGGGTGGTGGTATTCTGAGCCGGCTCTTTGACTTTGACTAAGCTTATATACATTTTTCTTACTTTTAACGGTTTTAAACGTCCGAATGAAAAAACGGCGGATCCCTTACAGTAATATTCATTCGTGTGCCGGTCTGTCTGTCGGAGAATCTACTAGACCGATTAAGTTGCAATTTGGTACACATATGATTTTCTGCGATCCAAATACGGAAGTGTAATTGAGTCATTGATTTACAATTAATTTTGAACATGGGGGTCACTTTTGGGGCGATTTAGAAAATTTAATAACATATGGAAGGGCTTGTTGTGAGGGTGTCAAATATATTTATTTAAGAATTTAAAAAATAATGTTTATACTTTCTTTAAGAAAATAGTTGAAAATTAACCCCTATCTCCGAAACAAAAGGGGCTAAAATTAAAAACAAATACAGAAAATAGTTTTTTACTTATAGATTACGGGAAAACCTATAAGGTCCTAAAATTACATGGTAACTCTTTTAGTATTGTTCGTACAAACTTACATTTGCAGTTGGAATGTATGGGAGAACATGGTTTTCAACTACAATGTTAAGTTTCTTCTTGGGTAAATTATTGGTACAAGACAATTCAGTAATAGACAATATATTCAGCAATTTCTCTCTACAATCAGGTATGTACAATACATGTTTTAGTTACAAAAAACATATTTGAGTCTTAAAAAAAATAGTAGGTAACATAATATTCATCTTACGGGACCATCTCTGCGCGAGTTGACGGCACGGTTGGTGCAGTGGCTGATACAGTCGGCTCCTGCGCACCGGGTCGTGGGTTCGATTCCCGCATGGCACAAATATTTGTACGATCTGCAGGTATTTGTTCCGGGTCTGGGTGTATTGTGTGTGGAATTTGTGTCTGTAAACGCACCCACGACACAGGAGAAATCCTAGTGTGGGGCAACGTTTAAAAAAAACTCTCATTTATCCAGTTTTTGCTCTTTGTACATCTAGATAAGTATAGTAGTTACCTCTACAGTATCCCACAGTCAATATTAATATTGACTAACTCAGAATGGGGGCGACACAGTATACTTTGAGGGCGGGTAGTGTCTGTCTTTGGACTCTCGAGCAAACATTGATTAGACTGGTAGGTGGGTTAGCTTAGCAGCGGTCACAAACCAAGATTAGCTAAATGTGTATACTTTGGTGTATTGCACTCAGGTATATTGGTACTTCGTGAGGCAGAACAATTCAGTGTGGTCCACTTCAAAGAACAGAATATCCGTCTCCACTCATGGGTGGATCTAGAGGATGGGCAGCAGTATCCTCCCGTTTGCCAATAACAACATAAGTACTATGATCACCGATCTGCCTGCCGAGCGTGGTAATTACAATAATATGCCCTCTGTAGTGCACAATTGGTTAATAGCAAAAAAGACGTAAAACAATACTAGTAGCTTCAGACTTCCACCCAATCGTCTGTTTTACCACATAATCATTCATGCGCATACAACTGATCTCGAGATCTTGAAGAGATAATAAAAAGTCGGCGAGCCGTGAAAGCGTTCCGTGACGAGGGTGCGAGGTGTTCCAAGGTTTTAGACTGAGACGTGGATCGGTGGCGGCAGAATTTAAAACTAGCTCACCTTGCAAGAGTTTATCAGTCAAGGGACTGGTAGGAAAGGCTACGATGAGACTGAACTTGCCTACATTCACACATGTTTGAAGCACAAAGAAAGACAGAAAGAAAGAGTTATCTTTCATCATCATCAGCCGATATCGGTTCACAGCTGGACATAGATCACTCGCAGCGTGCGCCACAACACCTGGCATCAGCATTTCGCATCCAGCCACACCCAGCAAACTTTTTCAGGTCCGTCTATCTGGCAGCCGGATTCATGTGCATATCAGATTATCACTTAAATTTGCAGTAAAGAAAAACATCGAGAGGCAACCTGCAAACCTGAGAGAGCTCCCAAAGTGTTCTTAATGGTGTGTGTAGTCCACTTACCCACACTAGGCCAGCGTGGTGGATGAACGCCTAACATTTCTCATCGTGAGAAAAGACCCGTGCTTAGCAGTCGGCCAGTAATTGGCTGATTATAAATAACATAAAACTAAATCTCAGTAATTAATGTATTCGAACTTTAAGGACGTTAATTTAACCACACAGTATAATTAACTGGCATAATAAAATGGCTATTAAAAACGCACGAACGGCGCAATACACAACAGGAGCCAAACATTGTTGACATTCAGGAGAGCGAAAAAAGCGGAGACAAAGCCTCGCGGTGCTATTATCGCTTCGAGCGAACGAGCCGAGCGACGGACAGGCTTTGAGGCTTACAATTACACGTTTTACGAACGGATGACACACGAAGCGGCGTCGTTTTAGACGAAATACGTTGAGGAAGTACGGCTTTATTTGCAGACGGTATTACGGAGGCTCTTTGTTTATGATTTAATATATTTTCACTGGGCTGTAGCAAAAACGATGGAGAAAGACGATGTTTATGAAGGCCCTTAGATAAAAATACTAATATTTTTCGTATTAGTGATGTAATCGGGTATTTACTCGATATTTTATTCTCTACATCTATTTATAAAATGGGTTCATGATTTTTAGTGTTGGCATATTAGAATTAAATATTCCTTTTTAGATTGTTTTGGTGAAGTGTTGTGTTTAGCAATGGACTACTTTTTGGTTCCTGGCAAAGAAAAGGCATCGTCTCCGCTTCCTTTTCGTAGAACACGGTGGCGAGATGAGCTCGTCATTCGTCTGGTGATAAGCGTCGTCATAATTTCGGCCGAATGAAGTCCACTGCTGGACACAGGCCTCCCCCAAAGATGTCCACAACGACCGATATGGATGTGATGTGGGCTCATTGGGGGGTTTTGCCATAATCGCCACGCTTGGCGGACGGGTTGGCGATCGCAGTTGAGTTGTTAATGTACTCGAAGGACGCTGCTGCCCATCCTCCGGCTAATCCCTTAGTCAACTTTTACGACACCCATGGGAGGAGATGGGGTGTTGGCATTCTGAGGCGGCACCACACGGCACAGCCGGCACCACACGGATAAGCGTCATGCTTGTCCATAACGATTGTAATGCTACCCAGGACTAGTCCACACACTGTAGTACACTGCGCTCGTCACCTCGAGACAGAAGGTATTTAGTCTCTTATGCTCAGTAATTTCACTAGCTATAGTGCGTTTCTAACTGGAACACACTGTCTATGGGTATTGATGAATGAGTTGATTTCAAAACACAAAAAAGTTTTCATATCATCCTCGATGGCAAAGCAGCCATTAAATATACCTACCAAAAATGAAAAATTCGAATTGTAATATATATTATTTATCAGACAATACGAAATTCTAGAAAAAAATAAAAGGCTATTTGTTATACCAATCTATCGAAATATAAGTATATTTCACGCAATAATTCCTGCCATTTGAATTCCCGGCGATAGAGTATTTATGTTAGAAGCAACAGACTCCTGTGTGCTCTTAGAACAATATACTATAATACTGATCTACGATATGGCTGAGAATCGAAAAAAAATGGATAAAAACAATAGTACTATGAAATTGAACCCAGATCGTAGGAAGATACTAAGTATACACGACTGAACACGAATATTTCAGCAAGCGTTTTTTCAAGGGATATAAGAAAATGTGATGACAAGGGAGCGGTTTTTGTAGGAAATTGAAAATTATTTAGATGCCCTTCTTGGTGAGATCGATGGCTCCACCTTTGCGATTGTATATCAATGAGGTATTTTTCTACTCTCTGTTACGAACGGGAACATTTTCCTTAAGGCTAATAACAAGATAGCCGAGCTGTTGCGGCCGATAGTTGAGAGGTAAATTGTTATTACGAGAAAATAGTGTCTTTTAGGCAACATTACTTAGTAGTCACGCCTGTAATTACCTAAAGGTTAACCAATTGTAATGTTCAACACGTAGTTTGGGTAGAATCCAATCGCCAAATGACCGGCCTCAATCTGCTAGGCTGGTACTAAGAATTTTCTAATAGAATAACCTTATCAATGTACATAGAAGTTTGAATAAATACCATAGGTACCTCCAGGTACGGACTACCAACAAGGCGATTTCTGGGGTTAATAATAATGACATTAATATCAAACTTAACATCGCATCGTATTATAACTTTTCATGTCACATTCTAATGCAAAACAGAGCTATCAAAATAATTCCTCGGTTAGTAATTTCCACTGTACGGTATACAATGACGTTTATAGTAGAATGGAGTCGGATGGACGTAATACATTGTACGCATTGGAGCGGGAACATTGTGTAACTGACCATAAAAAGATTCGCGCTCGGACTGATCAAACACGCGCACGTTAGTGGCAGATATGTCGCGTGATATATTAAGCTGGGACTGTTCGATGGAACATGGAATAGAAATGTAATGGAGTGAAGTTATTGTGATATTTTTTGTTCACATATCAGTAGCTTTGGAGAAATATCAGCACTCTAATAGTAAGCAACAAGCACACAATAAAAATCTAGTATATCCATACGTTGTTCATGTTGAACCAGTACATTACGGTGTGTTGTGAGCAGAATATGAAGACTGGCGAACAGCGATTTCGAACGTATGTGAAAATATTTTATGTTAAAAGTAACGAAACTTTAACCGTGTGATTTTTCATAAATAACATGAAAATGGCATCATAGTTACAGGTCATAGCAAATGCATGACAGTATTAAAAGTTGTATCGTGCCCGAACTTTCTAGAACAGAACTCATAAAGAGGACTTTATGTGATGTTCGTTTGAAGCGGCGGGCGTGCGGGCAAATGGTCATTTTAAACTACTATTGTATCGTATCGTAATGAGCCGTGTGGTGCCGGCTCAAAATACCACCACCCCATTTCCTCCAGTGGGTGTCTTAAAATCCAATAAGGGATTAGCCGGAGGATGGGCAGCAGCGTCTTTCGAGTACATTAACTACTCAACTGCGATCGCCAACCCATCTGCCAAGCGTGGCGATTAAGGTAAAACTCCCCAATGAGCCCATTTCGGTCATTGTGGTGATCTTTGAGGGAGGCCTGTGTCCAGCAGTGGACTTCATTCAGCCGAAATGATGATGATATGCCATTTGATGCTAGCTAAGAATGACACCACCCCATCTCATTCCATGGGTGTCATAAAAGGCAACTAGCTAAGCCGGATTTATCCGGAGGATAAGCAGCAGCATCGTACGAGTACATTACCAACTACAGTGGCCACTATGGCAAAGCATCCCAATGAGCACATAATACAAATTCAGACCCGTCTTTGCCTTTAGAAGATGCATATGGAGCAGTGGACGTTTTTCTTATAAAGTGATGATCGTTATAACGTTATAATAAACTAAGTTTTGTTATTTGCGTGGGGCTCATAATAACCGTATCTTTTATACGTTTGCCCACTCTATGTTTTCTCCTGTCTTTTGGGTACAGTAACAAGCACAAAGCCGAGACATCTATCTGTATATCATACAAATATTTGTTCCGTGTGGGAATCGAACCCGTGGATTGCTTGCGTGATGCTGCTAGGAAAACCCATGTTTATTTGACCATAGTTAATAGGGTATTCACAGATAAAACATATAAGGCTGAGGTAAGCATATACAGGGTGTCCAGTAAATAGCACAACATACTGCAGCGGGTGAGAGCTTTTTTTTTCACCACTCTAGGTTAAAGTTAAGCGATAAGAAAATTGTACTGTGAAAATTTAAATAAAATTGTATTTCTTGAAAACATTTTAGTTTTTAATAGAATAAAGACTTATCAATGAGTAAAGTAACTATTCACAAATAATTTGCGGTAAAAAAAAACTAGAAAAGGAATTTTTCATTACGAGATGCTTAAAAATCTGTGTCAAGGTATTTTGCTGAACATATATAGTGTTTTTTTGTTAGGTATTGACCCAAGCTCTCATCCCCTGCAGTATGTCGTGCTATTTACTGGACACCCTGTATAATAGTCTTAATGGTATCTGGGTCCTGTACAAATTGAATGATGTGTATGAGACTCGGTCTGCGTAAGTTAATACGGGCAGAATCGAATTAAAACTTTTTTATTTACACACGAAAACTTTTATCGTTTAAGTTCTTGTTTTGTTTTCATTAATATTATAGTACAATATAAAGACAAGCTAAATTCGTTCTAAGTCCAGTTCAGACTCCATACAACTTATCTTTGATGATTGAGAATAGGATCCTATACATATTTCTCAGTGAAACTGACATAATATTTCCGAAACAATTTGTATAAACATCCAAAACATAGAAACCGACGACAATCTACGAGCTACAAATAAATAAAATTGAAGTGTCTGTTTGCAATGTCAAAATAACAGTTTTTTACCAAATGCATATGAAAGTATATAAGGTACATATAACAAAAAACTATTTTTAATTTTTTTGTGTCTGTCTGTTTGTTCCGAGTAATCTCCGAAAGGGCTCAACCGATTTTTCGAGACTTTCACAGGCAGATAGCTGATGTTACGAGGAATAACTTAGACTACTTTTATTTTAGAAAAATATTTAGGGTGTCGCGCAAAAAAAATAAAACCCTTGAAATCCAATACATATATTCTATGTCAAGTTTCTATGTCGAAGTACTCTAAATTTCTTTATAATTCAACGCAGGTACAACCGCTGGTCCCAGCTAGTAATTAATAATTAATCTTGCTGCGCATTCATCACATAAGTTCTATAATTTAAATGACATCGCATGGATTTACATCGACGGCACGGTTGGTGCAGTGGCTGATACAGTCGGCTGTTGCGCTTCGGGTCGTGGGTTCGATTCCCGCACGGAACAAATATTTCTATGATCTGCAGGTAGTTGTTCCGGGTCTGGGTGTATTGTATGTGGAATTCATGTCTGTAAACGCACCCATGACACAGGAGAAATCCTAGAGAGGGGCGACGTTTTTAAAACAAAACAAAAACAAAAAAAAAAACAAAAATCAAAAACAAAAATTTTGTTTATCGATTTACATACCTACACGTCTACTGTACTAGACTTTTAGCAGTCGACTGCTAAATCTTCCCAAATGGAAGTTGACAGTTCCTAAAGTCTCATTGGTTAAGCACAAACAACACCAACACAACGAGCGGTTACATGCCGTTCTCATCCAACGACTCCCAGCGACCTTCACCAGATCGTCTATCCATGTCGTTAGAGGTCATCCCACGCTACGTTATCCGGTGCGCGGTCTCCACTCGAGACCCTCTTTTCCCCTACGGCCATCAGTTCTACGAACAATGTGCCCCGCCCATTGCCACTTCAGTTTGCTTATGCTTTCAGCTATGTCGGCAACTTTAGTTCTTCTCCGGTCACCTCATTTCTGATTCGGTCTCGTAGAGAAATACCAAGCATAGCTCTCTCCATAGCTTGCTGAGGGATCTTGACTTGAGCTTTCTTATGACAGCTACAGTGAGTGACCACGTCTCTGTTCCATATATCATCACTTTCATCTTGAGGCATTACGGTATTATTGACGAAAAGACGTTGCGAAGTTTTCCGAACGCTGTCCAGCCGAGTCAAATTCGACGATTGACCTCAAGTCTGGTGAAGGAAGTTCCATGTAGAATCTCCACTGGACATCAATAAAAAATAAAAGATTATTATTTAATTTTTAACTAAATAACTGGAAAAGTAAGCATTGACCGGTGTTTATCGCCGCGGGCCACTGACCGGCCGGACAGCAGGCCAAGTGGCTGCTTCCCGCAGATAAAATGTTAAAACCACATACTGGGTTCTCTGTGACAGCAAATATAAGACCTTCCGCGACAAGTGTATGTTATGAAATGTTAAATATTTAGGTAATTTATTAAAGAAAATATGAAAAGGCGACTATAGCGAGGAATTAACTTTCGTTGATAACTTTCAAATTATATTTATTAGTGTTGTGATTCTACTAGTAACTAGGATTATTTAAAGCTTGATGCTATTTTTCGCAGACCACCCATTTTCACAGATGGGTGTTGTAAAAGGCCACTAAGAGTTAATGTTCAGAGGATAGGCAGCAGCTTGCTTCCGTGTGCTAATAACACTAAGAGGACCATGTTGGCCCAAGAACTGGACATTTTGTGCTGATTTGTATTCTAACTTCCAGGCAACGAAAGAGTATAGGCGGTTATAATTTATTTACTTATCTACGTCCTAGCATATGATATGATGATGATGAGTCATAAAAATATTGAAAAGTTACATTAGGGCCTCTATCAAACTTTCAACTTCACTTGGCAAACCCGGTTGGCTTGGCTTGGGTTCCACTGAAGAAAGACAGGAACAACTGTCTTAAGAAACTAAATGTGTGAATCGAAGAAGAATTAAGGGCAAAAAAGCGCAATTTGTTGTTGTAAGCAGTAATTGAAAAAAAAAAAGTTTTCGAGAACACAGAAAATTTCATTTTGGTGTAACGTTACTCCATTAAAATAAGGTTTTTATTTAAGTCATTAAGGTTAGCAATAATAGGACTGTATTTTTACGTTGTGCTAACAATGAACTCCTTATTCAGCTAAGTGCAGTATTGCAGCGCTGATTCTCAACTCTCCTATCTCACACCACTTTGCCAGACCCTTTTTATCGACCTCCAGCTTTACCTAAAGCTGACAGATGAAGGTCGCCCAGGCTCGTCCAAGTCCCTGTGGATGTCGTGAATATAATATCAGAGGTGGAGCCCTAATGTGTCCTCAATAAACTTATTTAAACATTTACATATAAAAGAGGCGCGCTAATGGCCCGGAGCGCAGGGCTGACAAACTTTCAGAGGGCTCAAACGTTTTTCTGTTAGAAAATGCTATATGGTCGGCAATATAAGAAACGTATATGTAATGAAGACTAAAGAACAGCGTTATCGACTCTCTCCGCCCGAAATACCCATGAAGAACCTCTTTTGACACGTACGTCCCTTTTAGCTCTATAGACCCCGGCATCGCATTACTCACAGTTGAAAATAAAAGACTTTTATTTTTATTGGTGTCCAGTGGAAATTCTATATGGAAATTCCTTCGCCCCGGGGAAGGGTGAAGGGGTATGCCGGACTCCTACCAGCTAAAACCACTGGAGCGGTCATCTTCTGTACCGAAGGGGGCTCCAGGTCCTCGTAAGATCACACTAGAGCGAAAATAAAAGACCTACCAACCTATAATACCAAAAGATTACAGGGACTAGACTAATCCACCCATCTATGATATGTGCGGCGCTCGTATTAGAGTAGAGCGTCTCCGTCAGTCCCGGTTGTGGTCATTAGAAGGTGGTTGTTAAAACGAGTCCGGCCTGTCTGTGGGCAGCTTAAACCACTCCGACACAAGGCTGGCACTATAAAAACGAAAAGGAAATAAATATATGTCATATAGTTTCCTGTTATTTACTTCATAATAAGGTAGATCATAAGGTCATAAGTAATACTAACATACCATATTTCGAATTTAAATTGTCAGATATATTTTTTTGTGCACACATAGTATTCATAAATCAAATAAATTATTGTAAAAAAGTTACTTACTGTTTGTTTTTTTAATAAACTAGATCCCTGATATTTCTCTTAAAGTTCACTATTTTTGTAGGATTTGTAAATTAGATAGAATACTAGCTACCCACCCCAGCGTCGCACAGGCGCCACCAACCGGGTACAATTGTGATTCTAAACCATCCATCTCAAACATACACACAACATTTCATCAAAATCGGTCCAGCCATCTAGGAGGAGTGGCATACACACGTACAGAAGAATTACCTATATATATAAAGATATGTCTTCTACTAAACACATTATCAGTTAATGTTGGCAGCCCTGCCTCTCCCATGGGAACCGAAGAAGGGAACATAATTTATGCGCGGCTTGTGAGATAGCCACCGGTATGTACATAGCAGGAGTAAAATATATACGCTGAATTATATTACACTTAGTGCCTCCTACGCGTTTGTACAATTTGACGTACAGCTGGAAATTGTAAGCATAGTATGCTTTTCTTGACAAATATATAAGTTAAGCGACTACATTCCGTAAAATATGACCTTCGAAGTTTTATTGTATGCAGTAATTGACTACTTTTTTGGCTATCCCGATATCGAGTCTTACGATCTCGTGTCGTGAGTTTCTTAAAAGGCACCAATAAGATTAGCCGGGGGACGGGCAGCAGCGGTCTTCGATTTACAACTCAACGTCGATCGCCAACCCGCCTGCCAAGTGGGCCGCTTATGGTAAAACGGCTCAATGAGCATACAATCCAAACTCCGGTTGTTGTGGTGATCTTTAGGAAAGGTCTATGTCCAGAAGTGGACGTTTTTCGGCTGATGATGATGATGAGACCTTATAATATGCAAATAATAATAGTATATGGTTGTATATATGGATTGTTTATAATGTATTGTATAAAGTATTATATATGGTTGTATATATGTGTGTAAGTGCACCATGGAATACCCCCTTTGTCTTTTTCTAGTCCATCCAAAGGTTCATCATTTCGGCCAAATAAAGTCCACTGCTGGACACAGGCCTCCCGCAAAGATCACCACAACAACTGATATGGGTGTGTTGTGGGCTCATTGGGGGGTTTTGCCATAATCGCTACGCTTGGCAGACGGGTTGGCGATCGCAGTTGAGTTGTTAACGTACTCGAAAGACGCTGCTGCTCATCCTCCGGCTAATCCCTCAGTCGACTTTTACGACTCCCACGGGAGGAGATGGGGTGGTGGTATTCTGAGCTGGCACCACACGGCGTTTGTGATAAATCCAAAGGTTGTTTGTGATAAATCGTTAATAGCGATAAGACCACCCATTGTACAATTACTGTTCATAAAATGATTCTAAATATTAATATTTCAAAAATAATATTCTATTCTAATTTTTACCATGTTTATTATATGGTAAAAACCAAACCGTGATTAAAATAAGCTCGCAGGCAAAAAATACGAGACAACGTGTGCCCGCACCAAGCACAAGCCACGTCGAGATGTTGTACGAATGCCCCAGGTAGCTTGCTCGCGACGGAACGCGAGCGCTTGCCGCGGCTGAGATTCGTGTACGCAGCGCTAGTAAGGCTATCGGTAGCAGTAGTTAAACAGCGGCGCGATTTTCCGAATTAGTGAGTATCCGATCCGAGCATTTGTAAATTAGACCAGCTTATGAGATCTAGTTTTTTATACAAACCGAGGGTTGAATAACCAATTAACTTGTTTCTCATACAGGCAGCCTGGCGACTGACACGATGCACTTATTAAAGCTCCCAAGTTTACATTGCCTTTGCACTTATCGATACAGTTAATGCATGGTATAAAAATATTCCCCATCAAATCAGGATCACATCTTACCAAAATAAATAAATCCAAATGCTTTATTTATTCGCCCTACATCGCTCCTCACTCGACCGCTGTCCACGGCAGGAATCTTATTTTAGTGCTGTTTGCCTAAACATACGCCTTTTTCTACTTACGCTATCGCTTTTTCTACTTAGAGTAAGCAAAAATATTCAAATATTTAGAATATATATAAATACATATTAAATCTTTTGAAACGAGTGTTTGCTTATCATTACGAGTTACTTATGGAATTGGATATTAAATGATGTTCATTCATCATATTACTAAGAACTGTTAAGTACGGCAGTGACGTAGAAAAAAGTCTCTCTATAAATAAAAAAGATGGTCAGGACTCATCCATGCGCGCAAACATAATGTTAAAACGCGATAGTAATCTCCGAATTTTCACTTCTTGATTTAGATGTAGTGTACGAGTGTACACGTAGGCTAAACGCCTTATTTACAACATCCAGGCCCCGCGTTACAAACCAACGCTGTGATAATACTTGTGCTTTATTTGTAAAACTTCATTTGACAGGTGTTTAGGTCTCCGATTGGGCCAACCCATACCTAATCACCAGTGCACCACCAGAGATAGATACTACAGCAGTGCCAGATGTTCACCACCAAGTAGTGACAGACTTGTAATGCCACGCAGGACAGCTCCTGGGTAGCATTATAATTGTTTTAGGCAGGCATGTCCGTGTGGTGTCCGGACTGAGAATATTAAAATCACTCCATCTACTCTCGTGGAAGTCGTAAAAGTTCTTAACCAGAGGGATGGGCAGTAGCGTCCCTTTTGTTGAACAGTAGCAATTCTGTGCTCACCAACCCGCCTGCCAAGCGTGGTGAGTATCGGCAAATTTTGATGACTCGTTTCACAGAAGGGACGCTGCTGCCCATCCCTATAGCATAGAATAGAATAGAATTCATTTATTGTTATCACAGGTACACAAAATATGATAGAAAGGTCTTATTCTAAGGTACAGATCTCCGTGATATACCATACTAGACGGTGTACAATATTAATTAATTTAATTTACTAAATGGATGGACTACTAATATTGCCTTCATTCAGTTATTATTATTATTTTACATCTTTATCATTAAGATAGTCAGCAATACTATAATATGTTTTATTTATTAACAATAGCTTAATTTGCTTTTTAAATATATTAACATTCTCCTCACTTCGTAAACTTTGAGGCAATTTATTATAAAGTTTAGGCCCCATACAGAAAATACTTTTATGTAGCATGGTTGTTCGTGAGGATACCAAACATAACTTGTCTCGATGTCTTGATCTCTGTGTTTTAGTGAAGAGATATTGGTTACTTTTAACAGATAATACAGTCTCATATATATAAAGAAGAGAACTATAAGAGTCATACGGTGAGGAAACATAAGCCTGTACCGGGGTGGAATATACACGTGAGCAGTGCTCACAGGGCGGCCCGATTGTCTTATCAAAACTGGTTGCGATTTGGGAAGCCTAATAATGGGTCTGTGTACGAAGATATGTGCCAAACGCGGCGGTTTTTTAAATCAAGATTAAAATTCTGTCAAGAGAATGAAAAACAGATAAAGTTAGATATAATAGCGCAACATCATGCCAATAAACAGTTTGGTAAATTTTGGAAAAATACAAATAAATTAAACCCAAAATCGAGCCTTCCTGTGAGTGTAGCTGGCGTGCACGAGCCTATTGACATAGCGAATATGTTTCAGCGGCATTTTAAAGTGAAGGAATTGCCATCCAAGTTCTCCAATAACCAGATGTTCAATGCTGAGAACTTGGCCGGAGACCTTACGGTAAGATTCTCAGCTAAGGAAGTAGCTTTTGTTATACAGAAAATGATGCGAGGTAAGTCCCCCGGTCATGACGGCCTCAGCAGCGAGCATTTAAAATACGCTGGATTTCATCTGCCAAGAGTTCTCGCTATGCTCTTTAGTTTGTGTATAGGCCACCGTTACCTACCGGATGACCTTATGTACACTGTAGTTGTACCGGTTTTGAAAAACAAAACTGGCGATGTGTCAGACTTAGCAAACTATAGACCAATCTCGCTGGCTACTGTTATAGCGAAAGTGTTGGACAGTCTGCTTGACCAACATATGGATAGACACATAACCCTTCATGACTCTCAATTTGGTTTTAGACCAGGCCTTTCAACTGAGTGTGCCATCCTGTGTCTCAAGCAGACTGTACAATACTACTCAGCAAGAAATACACCAGTCTATGCTTGCTATTTAGACCTCTCCAGAGCATTTGATATGGTATCGTATAATGTATTGTGGCAAAAACTTAAAAATGAGACTGACGTACCGGGTGATATTGTGTCGATCTTGAAATATTGGTATACAAACCAAAAAAATGTTGTGAAATGGTCTGGCTCGTGCTCGGGCGTGTATAAATTGGGATGTGGGGTGAGGCAGGGGGGGTAACCTCTCCTCGGCTCTTTAATTTATATATAAACAAGTTGATCGATGTGCTCAGCAGCACCAACATAGGCTGTCATATAGATGGGGTGTGTGTAAATAACATCAGTTACGCAGATGATATGGTGCTGCTGAGCCCATCTATCAGCGCCATGCGCAGACTGCTACTTATTTGTGAAGAGTATGTACAAGCTCAGGGACTCGCATACAATGCGAAGAAGAGTGAAGTGATGGTGTTTAAGGCTGGTAATAAAACTTACTCAAGTGTTCCTCCTTTGCACCTCTGCGGTACCACTTTGAAGAAAGTGGATCACTTTAAGTATCTGGGTCACTGGGTTTCAAAGGACTTAGTTGATAACCTAGATTTAGAGCGAGAGCGCAGGGCGCTATGTGTGCGCTGCAACATGCTGACCCGCAGGTTTGCATGGTGTACTGATCAGGTGAAGGTGACCCTGTTTAAGGCCTACTGCCAATCCTTTTACACCTGCAGCCTGTGGGTGAAGTACACGCAGCGCACTTACAACACCCTGAGAGTACAATATAACAACGCGTTTAGGATGTTGTTTGGGCTGCCGCGCCACTGTAGCGCTTCAGCTATGTTTGCGGAACAACACGTGGATGGTTTTCATGCCATCTTACGAAAGCGTTGTGCCTCTCTGCTAGAGCGGATGCGAACCAGCTCGAACGGCATCCTGAGCGTGTTGGCTGACCGTTGGGACTCGCCAATGTTGCGGCACTGGATGCGTTTGCACACTGCCTAAGCATTAACTTCTCTTATTTATTTTTATTGATACCTACTATTAAAACAATCTATGGACTTAGTCTGAAATAAACATTTATTATTATTATTATTATTATAAAGGGATGGAAGTGTCAGTATTTTTAAGGACCGAAAAAAAGGTTGGCAACTGTCTATAGATTTTATGTGGCATATGACTCTGATGCATTTTTTCTGGGCTTTAAATGCCAATTCTTTATGTACTGAGTTGCCCCAAAAGATAATACCGTACCGTATTGTTGATGCTACATATCCATGATATGCAGTGATAACGGTCTTACGATCTGCAATAGTACCGAGCTTAAATAATGCATAACAGCTTTGACTTAATTTACTACACCCTGCACTACCCTCTGGTTTAGATTCCCTTAGTCGTCTTTTACGACATCTACGGGAGGAGATGGAGTGGTGCTATATTCTTAATCCGGACACCACGCGGAACACGGAGCTTACCACCAAACAAATGATTTATCAGTCTCGGAACCAGGTTTAATAAAAAAATGTGGCAGAGTGTCCATTGTGGGCACAACATGAACATGCAGTGTTGTTGTTACACATTAAATTTATTTTTACTGATTAACTTTGGCCGTGTGGTGCCGGCTCAGAATGCCACCACCCCATCTCCTCCCGTGGGTGTCGTAAAAGTCGACTAAGGGATTGGCCGGAGGATGGGCAGCAGCGTCCTTCGAGTACACTAACAACTCAACTGCGATCGCCAACCCGCCTGCCAAGCGTGGCGATTATGGCAAAACCCCGCAATGAGCCCACATCACATCCATATCGGTCGTTGTGGTGATCTTTGGGGAGGCCTGTGTCCAGCAGTGGACTTCATTCGGCCGTTAGATTAGATTAACTTTGTAACAGCATAATGTCTTATGTATTCTCGATTTATACAAGTCCTCCGTGTTGAACTAATAATAAACAATACGCCTTTGCTTTTATTCTTCTTAACAAAACCAGAATATTTTGTTCTAGTATGTGAGAGGAGAAGCTTATAACCAAGTATAAATAAACCAGAACATCATCATATGACATCACACAATGTCAGTACTCGATAATGAACACAATCCACAGTCCGTTAGTAAATAATCACAGCGAGTAGATTGCACTGAACAGTTGAGGGATGGGATGAGGCGAGGTGAGGCGAAGTGTCCGCACATACGGGCGGCGCAAACACGCTGATTGATGACTCGATCACACAGTCGCGATCAATCCGCACGGCGGCGCTGATAGATATGCGCTAACAGAGTTGTGTAGGTTTCTGTTAACCTGAGATGTTGCTTCAGTGATGAATCTGTTGCTTTATGAATTGCTTCAGTTTAAGATCGTAGTCATAAAGCATTAATTGATATTCGGTGTGGTGACCGGATTGAGAGTAGTATAGCACCCCTCTCATCTCCTATCGTGGATATCGTAAAAAACTAGGGACTCTAAATTGGAGGGATGGGTATTCTGTGGACAAGTAACCACACTGCACTCACCAAACTGTCTGCCAAAGCGTGGTGAGTACTGGCAATGTCCTCCCAAAATTACGACAAAATTGTGGATATTCTTAGGCTAATGTGATGGTGCAATATGAACACGCCAAGAAGTGCAGTATCGTGTCCTAAGTGCCCAAATGTATTAATTCTAGCCTCAAGCTCAACCGCAAGGTCAGAAATTAATATAAATGACTCAGCTCACAGTTTAATGGTACTTGGGAGAATAACACAGAAGTACGTGTGCATAAAGAAGTTGTTTTTGACACTCCATACTAGAATGCTCCAATGCTACGTATGATTATAAGACTAAGATGCTTGGATCATAGAAGTTTTTTTTTTTTTTTTTTTTTTTTAATTTCGTATAAATCTTGAGACATTTGAAATGAGCTTCTGTATTCAAACGGTTGACTTAAACTGAAATACTGGTGTCACAAATATAAAACTCCGGAAGATTAGATTCTTGTCAGGCAGAAAATACACATACCAGGGCCATATCTTGCAATAAAATGGGTATCAACTACTGCAAGTTATCATGCCGGGTAAAAAGCAGGCAAGAGAAGAGTAAGGAAAAAGTCGTGCCTGCATAAAATCTGAGAATGGATCGACATTAAAAAGGCAAGAGACTTCTTCGGGATAAAAATCTTAGTCAAGAATGACTGCCAACTTCCAGAGATTGAAGCGGCAAAAAAATTGTCTTATCTTCCTAAATATTTCAAAGAGTTGTGAGTGATTTCACGTTGCCAGATGATGTAATTATACCATTTAGTTTCCAACAGTGTTCCACTATTCCAATTTCTTTGTACAAGATTTAATCAAATTTCTTTGATGCCGCTACATGCCACTCATTCGATAACTTTGTCTTAGATGTAATTTTTGTCAAGTGCCATATTCCATTCTAATCGAATCATTTTATAATCTCTGGCCTTGCATTGTAAACATATTGGTTGTTTTTATACTCATTTAATGTAATATGAAAGCACTATTTAGTTGTGATTGAATTTAGCCGTTACAATATTTGCAATTTCTTTGACTAAAACAAATATATTAAATGAATAGCATACCACCCGACATAAGGAACCAAATCACGTACACAAATATTAAATCATGATTATGTAGCGCAATGTAGCATAGGTACATTAATAATGTATTGCTAATGAGTTTAATCTTCTAACAACGATTCATTCAAGCTTAATTATAACGCAGCCTATATAATATTCTTATATGCAACAAACACAGTAACATTATCCACTATTTTCTTATTTCAATTACAATCCCATCAGCCAGCAAAACCAAGAGAAACCCAACATTTATCACAACAAACAATATCTCCTCAATAATTATTCGTCGGACGGAAGTACGGCGAACGATTAATTAGTAGAATTTATTGGCGTCTCGTTGGCTATTTCTTTATTTAGCTATCGTTTATCACTGTCGATGGAGGCGCGCTCGTAATTGCTAATGCTCCTACATTTGTTCTGCAATCCAGAAACGATTGTGTCGTGGTAGTGCCAGCGTTTTACTACGACTGTTTCGTATGTGTATGAGGGTTGTTTGTTTTTTGACTAAGTATTAATGGTGGCATATTTGTTTTTTTTTTCGTTGCAGCTTGCTACAAGATTATATGTCTTTAATCTTTCAGGCTTCTTCTTTCCTTTTCCTGCTTCCTTTGGGCTTTCTCGATTGTTACACATTATACTAAGAACTTTTAAACGGATTACATCTCATTGTGGGTTGTCACACATAGGGCAAACAAAGCGAAATATAGCCACCAGAATAAAACAACACATTGCTGATGTCAAGCATAGCGCGCCATAAAGTCTGCAGTGTGTGAACATGCCTTAGACAATTTTAACCATTTTCTTCGCTCGACCAACCTCAAGTCCACGAGAAAGAGAACCAATATGTACCAAGAATGATTCGTGAGGCTATTGAAATTAAAAAGCATCCTAATTTTAATTGATTTGTGAAAACCGAGAATTAAACAAGGAAATAAAACTTTTGTAACACCTCCACATTCGTGAAGCCATCATATTTATTTTTCATGTACCCCAAGCACCCTTACTCAAGATCCAGCAAATATTATATTTCTCCGTTTATTTTGGTACAACGCAAGAAATAAAACAGAAAACCTCAAAATACAGCTTTATTACTGATATATTGACTACAAAAATGTACGATTACGCCCGGATAACCTGCCATGATGCATTGCCGCAGTGACAGTTATTGCTACCACAGATTATATTTCAAGATGCCTACGTTATATTAGTGCAGTACTACCGCTTTTGCCTGATAAAGTTTTTATAGCAGTGACAATAATCATTAAATAAAATTTAATTTATTTTGTATACGCATGGGTTGGCTCAGAATAGACCACTCCTTTCCACCGATGGGTGTCTGCCTGCCAAGCGTGGCGATTATGGCAAAACCCCGCAATGAGCCCACATCACATCCATATCGGTCGTTGTGGTGATCTTTGGGGAGGCCTGTGTCCAGCAGTGGACTTCATTCGGCCGTTAGATTAGATTAACTTTGTAACAGCATAATGTCTTATGTATTCTCGATTTATACAAGTCCTCCGTGTTGAACTAATAATAAACAATACGCCTTTGCTTTTATTCTTCTTAACAAAACCAGAATATTTTGTTCTAGTATGTGAGAGGAGAAGCTTATAACCAAGTATAAATAAACCAGAACATCATCATATGACATCACACAATGTCAGTACTCGATAATGAACACAATCCACAGTCCGTTAGTAAATAATCACAGCGAGTAGATTGCACTGAACAGTTGAGGGATGGGATGAGGCGAGGTGAGGCGAAGTGTCCGCACATACGGGCGGCGCAAACACGCTGATTGATGACTCGATCACACAGTCGCGATCAATCCGCACGGCGGCGCTGATAGATATGCGCTAACAGAGTTGTGTAGGTTTCTGTTAACCTGAGATGTTGCTTCAGTGATGAATCTGTTGCTTTATGAATTGCTTCAGTTTAAGATCGTAGTCATAAAGCATTAATTGATATTCGGTGTGGTGACCGGATTGAGAGTAGTATAGCACCCCTCTCATCTCCTATCGTGGATATCGTAAAAAACTAGGGACTCTAAATTGGAGGGATGGGTATTCTGTGGACAAGTAACCACACTGCACTCACCAAACTGTCTGCCAAAGCGTGGTGAGTACTGGCAATGTCCTCCCAAAATTACGACAAAATTGTGGATATTCTTAGGCTAATGTGATGGTGCAATATGAACACGCCAAGAAGTGCAGTATCGTGTCCTAAGTGCCCAAATGTATTAATTCTAGCCTCAAGCTCAACCGCAAGGTCAGAAATTAATATAAATGACTCAGCTCACAGTTTAATGGTACTTGGGAGAATAACACAGAAGTACGTGTGCATAAAGAAGTTGTTTTTGACACTCCATACTAGAATGCTCCAATGCTACGTATGATTATAAGACTAAGATGCTTGGATCATAGAAGTTTTTTTTTTTTTTTTTTTTTTTTTAATTTCGTATAAATCTTGAGACATTTGAAATGAGCTTCTGTATTCAAACGGTTGACTTAAACTGAAATACTGGTGTCACAAATATAAAACTCCGGAAGATTAGATTCTTGTCAGGCAGAAAATACACATACCAGGGCCATATCTTGCAATAAAATGGGTATCAACTACTGCAAGTTATCATGCCGGGTAAAAAGCAGGCAAGAGAAGAGTAAGGAAAAAGTCGTGCCTGCATAAAATCTGAGAATGGATCGACATTAAAAAGGCAAGAGACTTCTTCGGGATAAAAATCTTAGTCAAGAATGACTGCCAACTTCCAGAGATTGAAGCGGCAAAAAAATTGTCTTATCTTCCTAAATATTTCAAAGAGTTGTGAGTGATTTCACGTTGCCAGATGATGTAATTATACCATTTAGTTTCCAACAGTGTTCCACTATTCCAATTTCTTTGTACAAGATTTAATCAAATTTCTTTGATGCCGCTACATGCCACTCATTCGATAACTTTGTCTTAGATGTAATTTTTGTCAAGTGCCATATTCCATTCTAATCGAATCATTTTATAATCTCTGGCCTTGCATTGTAAACATATTGGTTGTTTTTATACTCATTTAATGTAATATGAAAGCACTATTTAGTTGTGATTGAATTTAGCCGTTACAATATTTGCAATTTCTTTGACTAAAACAAATATATTAAATGAATAGCATACCACCCGACATAAGGAACCAAATCACGTACACAAATATTAAATCATGATTATGTAGCGCAATGTAGCATAGGTACATTAATAATGTATTGCTAATGAGTTTAATCTTCTAACAACGATTCATTCAAGCTTAATTATAACGCAGCCTATATAATATTCTTATATGCAACAAACACAGTAACATTATCTACTATTTTCTTATTTCAATTACAATCCCATCAGCCAGCAAAACCAAGAGAAACCCAACATTTATCACAACAAACAATATCTCCTCAATAATTATTGCCGTGTGGTGCCGGCTCAGAATACCACCACCCCATCTCCTCCCATGGGTGTCGTAAAAGTCGACTAAGGGATAAGCCGGAGGATGGGCAGCAGCGTCCTTCGATTTCATTAACAACTCAACTGCGATCGCCAACCCGTCTGCCAAGCGTGGCGATTATGGCAAAACCCCCCAATGATCCCACAACACACCCATATCGGTCGTTGTCGTGATCTTTGGGGGAGGCTTGTGTCCAGCAGTGGACTTCATTCGGCCGAAAATGATGATGATGATGAATTATTCGTCGGACGGAAGTACGGCGAACGATTAATTAGTAGAATTTATTGGCGTCTCGTTGGCTATTTCTTTATTTAGCTATCGTTTATCACTGTCGATGGAGGCGCGCTCGTAATTGCTAATGCTCCTACATTTGTTCTGCAATCCAGAAACGATTGTGTCGTGGTAGTGCCAGCGTTTTACTACGACTGTTTCGTATGTGTATGAGGGTTGTTTGTTTTTTGACTAAGTATTAATGGTGGCATATTTGTTTTTTTTTTCGTTGCAGCTTGCTACAAGATTATATGTCTTTAATCTTTCAGGCTTCTTCTTTCCTTTTCCTGCTTCCTTTGGGCTTTCTCGATTGTTACACATTATACTAAGAACTTTTAAACGGATTACATCTCATTGTGGGTTGTCACACATAGGGCAAACAAAGCGAAATATAGCCACCAGAATAAAAAAACACATTGCTGATGTCAAGCATAGCGCGCCATAAAGTCTGCAGTGTGTGAACATGCCTTAGACAATTTTAACCATTTTCTTCGCTCGACCAACCTCAAGTCCACGAGAAAGAGAACCAATATGTACCAAGAATGATTCGTGAGGCTATTGAAATTAAAAAGCATCCTAATTTTAATTGATTTGTGAAAACCGAGAATTAAACAAGGAAATAAAACTTTTGTAACACCTCCACATTCGTGAAGCCATCATATTTATTTTTCATGTACCCCAAGCACCCTTACTCAAGATCCAGCAAATATTATATTTCTCCGTTTATTTTGGTACAACGCAAGAAATAAAACAGAAAACCTCAAAATACAGCTTTATTACTGATATATTGACTACAAAAATGTACGATTACGCCCGGATAACCTGCCATGATGCATTGCCGCAGTGACAGTTATTGCTACCACAGATTATATTTCAAGATGCCTACGTTATATTAGTGCAGTACTACCGCTTTTGCCTGATAAAGTTTTTATAGCAGTGACAATAATCATTAAATAAAATTTAATTTATTTTGTATACGCATGGGTTGGCTCAGAATAGACCACTCCTTTCCACCGATGGGTGTCGTAAAACACGAATAAGGGTTAATATCAAGAAGATGAGCAGCAGCATTCTCTCGTGTACTAATAACACCATACTGCAATTACCAATCCGTCTGCCAATTATCGTGATTTTGGTAATATCCCCTTTGACCGCCTCGTCAGTGGACATTTACTGGCTGATATATATGTGCTTGTGTGTAAACTGTGATAGATAATTTATTGAACTAAATGGGAATAGGTGAGGAACACTTGCTGATAATTAGCTTAAAATTAAATTATTATATTAAATTCTTCAGAATAAATTGCGACATAAAACACCAAACGTGGTATAATGTAAATATTTGTTTTGTGGTTTGGGTGAAGTGTGCGAAAGCAAATTAATTTTTTTCCATCATTTCAGCCAAATAAAGTCTGCTGCTGGACACAGGCCTCCCCCAAAGATCACTACAACGACCGATGTGGGTGTGTTGTGTGCTCATTGGGGGGTTTTGCCATAATCGCCACGCTCGGCAGGCGGGTTGGCGATCGCAATTGAGTTGTTAATGTACTCGAAGGACGCTGCTGCCCATCCGCCGGCTAATCGCATAGTCGCCTTTTACGACACCCAAGGGATGAGATGGGTTAGTGCTATTTGTAGCCGGCACCACACAGCAGAAAGCAAATTATTGTGTAATAAATGCGTAATAATTTCTGTGATCAAGTTTATAATTTTGTTTTAGTGATTATGTAAGAGGATTTTATATATAGTGATGAAGTTTATGGAGCCCAATGTAAAACTTCATCACCTGGTTTTATTTTTCATCTCTTCGAGGTCTGGTAAATACTTACCCATACTTTTTTATACTACAAATTTAACAAGCATGAATATAATATAAGATATAATTATGGTACAGCATCAGAATTTTAATTTATCCATGATCATTACCTTCTCTGGTATGTGTGTGCATGTGTATATACAGTAATAGATAACTTATTAAACTGAATGAGCAATAGCTGAGAAACACTTGCTGACAACAAGCTTAAATTAAATTGCGACATTAAACACCAAGCTTGGTGAAGAAGAATCATAACAACAATTTTAAAAACTAAAAGCCATACTTTGTTCCACTATCCATGTTCCACTCCCGGCTCCATCATCAGACCAGTGACCAAGTTTAATGTATGGACTCGTTATAACAAACCAAATGAGCCTCAGCTCGAGGGGTTTACTAGTACCCATTGAAGAGTTCTAATATCCACCCCCTAGCTCCATCGTCATATCAGTTCGATGGTGCCAGATTATAGTATTTCTATCCAGATTACTTATCCTTGCAAAGTTTTGGAAAAAAGATACAAAATTTTGTTTAAAATCGGCTTCCGAAATTTGTTTACATAGTTAGTTGCAAGTGAAGCTAATAAAAGCGTGTTAGAAAGAGAGAGTGAATCATGATAACGGACTGGTATTCGAAAAGTTCACTTCATCATCATCATATCAGCCATCCACGTCCATTGCTGAACTGAGGCCTCCCCCACAGATTTCCACAATTGCGACTTTATGTCGTCGGGGAGAATTTGCCAGTACTCACCGCGCTTGGAAGGTGAGCTGGTGAGCGCAGTAGGGTTGCTGTTACAAAGAAGGGATGCTGCTGCCCAGCCCCCTGGTTTAGAGTCCCTTAGTTGCCTTTTACGACATCGGGAAGAGATGGAGTAGAGGTTTATTCTGAATCCGGACACCACACTGACTAATAAAATAAAACATATTATGGTGATAATGATAAAACATTGATAAGCAGAACAACGAGTTGATAATTATTTTCTTAAATGATGGTGAAGTTGAGATAAATATTGTTAGTTGTTGATGAAGATAAATTCCCTGAGGGGTAATATTCATCAAACATGTACACTTACAAACCTCTTCTATAAGCTCTGGTAAGCTCACAAATTGCCTATCATACGCAGAGAGCGAATTAATCAAAATTCTCGTAGCTTGTGAAAATTACAATGGAGGGCGACATACTGTTACGTTTTCTACAAAACATTGATTGGATCGTAATGAGCATGTTTCTGCGAAATATACATAATATCTAGATAATAATGACAATGTCTCAACGAAGACTTTTGGAAAACAGGTTGTAAATAAAGCAAAGCGTTTTTTTAAGAATCACAAACCTGTACCCTAGTCCTAAAAAAAACCGCCAAAGGTCCCGATTAGACTGAAACAATAGTTACTTTTTCGAGCAACCAACAAATACAATTCAATAAAAAATATATATATATACCAAAGGCGTTGGAAGAAAAGCTGGTAACGAAATAACTATTTTATAATCTGTAGCGCTGATTGAAATAGTTTTAATCACAGAGTTAGTGTTCCGATATATTTAGGTTAAGATTGTGGTTGATGGTTAGGTAAGGTTAGAAGCGATAGGGTTCTGAGTAGGCTATCGGCTATCAGGTTTACTTTGGGTGGAGTAGAGACCTTACCCTTTCATCCGAGTGACGTTTATGAAATTAACTCTAATACTATCTAATAATTAGAACATAGATGATCGGTAAGTTTTCGGAACTACTTATCATATCAGCCAAAGGTAGTCCACTGAACAAAAGCCTCCCCCATGGCTTCCATGAATGTGTTGTTATTTTTGGGTAAATTTGGCAGTACTGACCACGCTTGGCAGGCGGGTTGGTGAGCGCAGTATGGCTACCGTTTCACAGAAGGGACGCTGCTGCCCATCCCTCTGGTTTAGATTCCCTTAGTCGCCTTTTACGACATCCACGGGAGGAGATGGAGTGGTGCTATATTCTTAATCCGGACACCACACGGACATGCTCGGTGTATCCCAGATCAATTAATAACTGTCTTGGAACCCACAACGAAATGAATCAGTGAAGAAAAGAGAGGAGTATGGAAGAATATACGTTCCACAGGAGGGACGCTGCTACCCATTCCTCTGGTTTATATTCACTCAATTGCCTTTTAAGACATCTACGGAAAGAGATGGTGTATTCTTAATCTGGATTACACACCACTCAAAACCAGTGAGCAAATATATGTTTTCATACAAAGAAACTGAGAATATAAATATCATCATTTCGGCCGAATGAAGTCCACTGCTGGACACAGGCCTCCCCCAAAGATACAACCACCGATATGGATGTGTTTTGGGCTCATTGGGGGGTTTTGCCATAATCGCCACGCTTGGCAGGCGGGTTGGCGATCGCAGTTGAGCTGTTAATGTACTCGAAGGACGCTGCTGCCCATCCTCCGGCTAATCCCTTAGTCGACTTTTACGACACCCATGGGAGGAGATGGGGTGGTGGCATTCTGAGCCGGCACCACACGACAAATAACAATCACAATAATGTTGCCAGTTATAAATCCAGTTAATAACAAAGAGGTCTATGTTGGTCGCTGTCCACATTCCCAGTCGTTAGTCAAAAGCCACGCTCATTAAAATCATTTCGCGTAATGACCGGCGATCACTACACCGGTCCGCTACATTTGTTTTAAAAGCTAGATTAATACACAATGTAACACTGCTTTCAGACCTTCAGGGAATGAGACAGAAGTATTTTTACATCGTTGTGAAAGAGATGGAGGACACAAACGAATTGTCTCACATTATTTCATAAGAACCGACAACACAATATAACTTTTTATGTGGCCCTGTCTCCGCAGTTTTAATTTTGTGCACGGAATGTGTTTACTGATAGGAAGAAATTTATGTTATTCACGATTTTCACGCAAGTGTAGATCACGCAATGATACAGTTTTGCACTACACATACTAACTAGTACACTACACATACGCAGCGTTAAGTATTTTTTTGTTTTCTTGGTATGTATAAAGTAATTATTTTAAATAGAGTTAAAAATAAACTAAGTTAATAATAAACTACTTCAATTTTATGTACATGTTACCGTTAGAATGCGAAATACGTTAATTTGCGTATTAACTAGGTAGTCTGCACTTTACCTAGTTAACATAGTAATGTCTTAGGTTTTCGCGATTATTACTCCTAATAAAACACTTTTAAACGTTTATCTGGCGTATATTCCAGATTCTTGTTTTTCCTGACGTTTCAAACACAAACAACATACCGCACTAAAAACATCATGACACTGTGAGTGATTACTGCGTGCATTGATACTAATTTTTATTTTTGTTTATATTGTACGGTAGATAAAATAAAATAACTTTTTAAAATCAGTAATGACGTCAGGAAAAAGAAAAATCTATAATATACGCGATAGAATCCGTTTAAAAGTGTTTTATTATTACATAGTTAATCTGCACATGAACGTATACTACACCGATAAATTGCGGAAGCGAGACAGTGAGGCTAAAAACTAGGTGTAGCAAAAATAAAACCACGAATGCCAAGGCGAGAGCAAAGCGCTGTGGAGCTCCCGCCCGTAAAACGTGACTATGGGATCAGCCGGGGGATGGACAGCAGCGTCCTTGAAGTACAATAATTTCAACTCAACTGCGATCACCAATCCGCTTAACCCGTCAATCGTGGCGGTTATTTCAAACCCCCAATGAGCATGCAAGATAAACACAGACCAGTGCTTGTGGCTATTTTTGGGGGTAGTCCAGCAGTGGATCTTTTGGCTGAAATGAATATTATCTCTTACTAGACCACGGTAAGAGTTTATGGAACGAACGACGTTTAGCAGTGGACTTCTTCAAAGGTTATTAGATATTTAAATAAGATTTGTATATGCTTCATACTATTAGTCTATTAAATATGTTGTTTAAAGTAGATAGGTAAATACATATCTCAAGTGAAGATTAATTCTATAATAAAAACATGAGTGACTATACACATAAGCCAAATACATCATCAGATAATATTGATGCCTAAATAAATAACACAGTTGTCAAAAGCTTAATATGTAGTTCTCTGCAATATTGCCATGTCATAGGAATACATAATTATTGCCTTACTACGATAAAATTAAGAACCCTTATTACCATTCGAGGGAGGGAGGAAGGTCGAACGGAACAGACTCGCGATAACCTACACGGATCGAAGATTTTCATGGCTTTAAAATTATTCATTTGGGGCTTAGAATTGCCGTGTGGTGCCGGCTCAGAATACCACCACCCCATCTCCTACCGTGGGTGTCGTAGAAGTCGACTAAGGGATTATCCGGAGGATGGGCAGCAGCGTCTTTCGAGTACATTAACATCTCAACTGCCAAACGTGGCGATTATGGCAAAACCCCGAATGAGCTCACAACACACCCATATCGGTCGTTGTAGTGATCTTTGGGGGAGGCCTGTGTCCAGCAGTGGACTTCATTCGGCCGAAATGATGATAGGAAACTGCGTCAGATCATGCATACGTAATTCGAGCGCAATGCACGCATGCGTAATGACTCCTCAGTTTATAATGTATTCGTGTACAATGCATGATCAGCTCCCATGAAAATCTTTTACAAAAAAGTTGATGACAAACATGATTGTGAAGTGGGGTAATGGTAAACAGTAATATTTAATCGACAGGTCGTAACAGCGAATACATGCGGGCCTTTCTGCATGTTCAGCGGTCATAAAAATAACAGCTTTTGCAAAAGTACACACCTGTTTAATTTAAATGGCCGATTCGTATCACAGACTGTAAAATTTAAACGCTTCTGAACTATCGCTGTATTAGCAGATAGTGTCGACCTTTGTGTATTTTTATTTAAATGTTCCTCGAGTTTTGCTCATAAAAGTATTAACTCAACCGAAAGTTCATACCCATATAATTTAACTGCTGTTCCACACAAAATTTAAAATAGGTATTATGTTTTGCACTTCATGTAATTTATGCCTTTTCATTTAAAGAGCATAATAGAATTTCACGGCGCACTTCAGGCTACGATTTCATACGTAAACCTTTTTATATTTTTACAACTTGGTGATGAGATAAGTTGGCTGGGTTTATCGGAATTTTTAAGAGAAGCCAAGGACACGATAACCTTGAAACCTTCCGGCAACCTTTTCTATTAGTATAGTCGCGGCCCTCGACTTCAAATCCCTCATTAGGAACATGATTACTATCGAAAGTGTGTTAAGCAGGAATAGACACCCAGAAGATAAAGTAGACGGTATGTATGAGGACGCAGGCAAGGCCATACATGCCTCCAAGACCCACCTCACTATTTCTGTAAGGGAATTTTACGTGCACACGATACGATGATGAGTTGACAGTCAATTTGGCTATGGGCAAAGGAACCCCAGGCTGAGGCTGGCCATTTCTTGAAAAGGAGTACTTCTTCGCAATTATTTTCTTTTTCCAAAAGCCACCTCACAGGAAATGCACCTAGATGAGTCCTGATGGTTTTACAACCACCCAACACCAGTTATAATCCAGCCCAGCTAACAGAATATCTATTTCATTTTGAAAATGTTAATAGCCATATACTGGTATTGTTAACCGTATTGTTTTTAAAGTCTACATGGAACGTTTCGGTTGAGTGGTTGTTATCTCAGTTTATGGGTAACTCAACATGTTTTAGTGTACAAATAAATTGGGATGAGTTGGGCCTTGTGGGCATCAGAAATAGAGTATATGACTTGGCACGTACCGCGGTTAAATGCGTGAGGGTTACAAATTTCTGGAAACGGTAATCCGCGTACGGATAGCAGCATGTGCCGTGGCTTAGGTGATTAAAAAAACAGAAAACGTAACCAACGCCACCACCATAGGGCAGCACTAGTGGGTACGTACGCTAACTGATCACAAACATATGAAAATATGTTTCTGCAAACTGTACAACTATGAGAGCGAGAGCTGAGCGATAAACTTTTTTACTACCCAAGAATGTCAATCGACGGCACGGTTGGTGCAGTGGCTGATACAGTCGGCTGCTGCGCTGCGGGTCGCGGGTTCCATTCCCGCATGGAACAAATATTTGTATGATCTGCAGATAGTTGTTCTGGGTCTGGGTGTATAGTGTGTGGAATTTATGTCTGTAAACGCACCCACGACACAGGAGAAATCCTAGTGTGGGGCAAAGTTTAAAAAAAAAAAACTGAGCGATAAAGTTGTATTTTTTTACTACCCAACATTGTCAATCGGTTGATAAATTATCGCAAGCTGTCGGCCAGTTTCTTAAAACCTCGCGCAGCTTACTATAATGCGTGACATACAAGAAAAACTTATATTGCCAATGACCAGACTCCATTTGGTGTTGCTCATTCAAACGCCGCAGCATACCATTCTGCAACCAAATTCTCAGTCAGCAGATTTTGTATTCTTTCATCATCATATCAGCAATTTATATGTCCACTGCTGAACATCGGCTGGTGTTTCGAAAATCATTTATTTAAAAAAAAATCGAACACTTCTGAAGTAGCTTTTAAACCGATCTTGAAGTATTTTTATTAAACATGGATGGTGTGTCTGTGGTGTGAGGCACTAAGCAGGCGGGTCATATTGCGCTGCGGGTGTAGAGAGCTGTGCTCGGCAAATATTTGTGTGGCCTACACTGCACCAGCGCACGCCGGCGGCGGATCGGAGCTGATCGCGAGTTTTGGACGAGAATCACATGTTTAATAATTTGCTTATTTCTGTAATTCTACTAAGCGAGTAAAGTCTATCTAAACTCTAACGTCTAACTTGGCAATACCATCCTGTTATCGGTGTGTCCCAAAATCGCATACCATCAGTTACCTAAAGTTTATCCTATTTATTTATTAATATATATTTAAATATCAGACCATTTTTTATACATTCCGAAAAACCTCTAAGTTATACTATTATAATACACAATAAACATACATTGCGTAATCAAAGAATAATAAATGGTACATAAAATCATAAAACCGACAGGCAATTTTTCGTAACTGATGAAATGATCGCTCGCGCTTCTGACTTCACGCAAGTTAGTGTGTCTGTTCACGCACGTATTCGTCTTTGCCCAATTCGAATCTGCCGCCTTATGTCTTGGCGCCGGACGGCACGATGTCACGTGGGACGCGTCGACCAATCAAAAACGCTCGAGTCGTTTTCACCTTCATGGCGGTTGCAACCAAAAACGGAACGGTCCCTCTCGCGGTATAATTCTCGAATATTGATAACGGCTTGTTTTAATGCTGTGATTTATGCATAAACTATTAATTGGTGTGACTACGGTGTGCTATTTGTGTTAGTGAACTTTTCCACACGGATCCTGAACTTTGGCAGGCGACATCCACGTGCCTGCACATCTTCAAGTACCACGGCAAAGGTAGGTGGATTTGATTGGGTTGCGTTACGTGCGTTTTGGAGTTTAGGTTCGGCCTACTGGCCCTATAGGTATATACAGTCCATAAACAAAATTCGGCAAGTTTGCGGTACATAACTTGGTCCATCGACCCGGATGGTCGTACTTTTCGGTCGGTTTTTGTGCATTACTTCTCGGTATAGAAGCGTGTTATCGGTTTAATTACTTGTATTTGGTGTATTTACAAAAAAATTCGAGTGTTTAATTAAATACACTTTTATATCGGAAAACCGCTTAAGAAGTAGGTATAGGCATCTACCCACTAACACAATAATATGTTATATTCTCTTTGCTACCTACATAGATTGTTATTACACAAGTATATTAACGTTCTAGAAAATTCAAAATGACGAGACCCTATGAAATAAAATTTAAATTAGAATGCGATTGGTTTCAACATTCAGCTGATATGATAGACTCATCAGATTTTACTAGTAGCGTATTATCGGCAAGGTTGCGTAAGTTAGATTCGCATTTCCAAAATTTAACGGCGGCATACGAAGGTATACTCGGAGCTACTGACGATCAGAAAGTTGTAGAAAACTATGATAAACGATACGCAAATGCCACGTTGCAGTATGACGCGTTAGAGGCTAAGTCAGCAGAGTTCCCCAACTCGCAGGGCATCCACAAACCCACTACCAGTGCGCCGTCGGCTCGTCTTCCACGAATAGATCTACCGAATTTCGACGGTGACCTATTTAATTGGTGCAGCTTCATTAGTTTATACAATTCACTTGTTTTATCACGGAAAGACATTTCAAAAACGGAGAAATATCACTATTTGTTTTCGCACTTGCAAAAGGAACCAAGGTCGTTAGTACAGCACCTACCTATGGTCGACACGTCACTCGACACAGCATTAGAATTGTTATATTCTAGATATGATAACAAACGTTTACTTGCGGATACGTATATTTCGCGTATTTTAAATATTCAGCCTTTAAAAAAGATATCAATGTTGCGGTCTCTCATTTTAAACCCTTTGCTTGAATGCACACGAGCATTGAAAGGTCTTGGTTTACCAGTAGACGAATGGAGTTTTATACTTGTTCATATTAGCTTAACTAAATTGTCTGTTGAGATAAAAACACGGCGCGAGCAAAATTTCGACGGTCTCATACGCGATTTACCTAAGTTCAATGTCTGACTGCAATTCTTACAGAATTAATGCAGTATGATTGAAACTGCAAACTCATCCGACACTTCTCGGACGTACTCGGAAACTCGGCGGACGGTAGGTCACTCGGCTTCATATCGGTCCGACTCAGTCAATCATAACAACATGACACATTCGACATTTGTAAATAATGGTACACACGCTAATTTAGTATGCGCGTTTTGTACTATTCCGGGTCATAAGATTGATCGTTGTTATAAGTTTAAGAGAGATAATATTGATGAGCGTAGGGCATGGGTACGTAACAGTGGGTTGTGTTTTAAATGTTTCGGTGGGAATACGGCAGCCCAATGTAATAAAATTGTTCCGTGTGAACGTTGCGGCAATCCTGGTCATCACAACCTGATATGCAGAATGAGTGCGCAATATAAGCCGAATTACAATGAGGCAAGCCAAATTATACAAAAACCACAAGTTTCAAATACCGGTCAAAATAGTCGCACCCAGAATGCGCGCACGGTCAATACTGTTTCGTTCGGTCCGGAGAATAATGACTCTGGAATGAATGATCGCGCGTCGGTCGAACACTCAACTATTCATTCTCAATAGCAGTTATGGTCGGAGATGAGTTTAATCTCTCCGAATCAATTAGCAATATTAAATAAAGATGTTGTTTTACCCACGGTTGTTGTAAATGTTTTATCGGCAAACGGTGATATTATTAAGGCTAGGGCATTGTTGGACTTCGGTTCGCAAATATCGGTAATACGTAGTGATTTAGTCGGTTTGCTCGGTTTAAGAAAATATTATTATGTTACTCCTTTGGGGGGTATCGGCGGGACACAAATAGAAAATAGTAAATATATTGTTCGGTTACAATTTACTTCCGATCGAAACTCGATAAAACTTTGCTATCGGTTAATGCGGTTGTGTTAAAGACACCTACCAATTTTTTTTTTTTTTTTTTGATTTTAAAAAACGTTGCCCCACACTAGGATTTCTCCTGTGTCGTGGGTGCGTTTACAGACATGAATTTCACACACAATACACCCAGACCCGGAACAACTACCTGCAGATCATACAAATATTTGTTCCGTGCGGGTATCGAACCCACAACCCGGAGAGCGGCAGCCGACTGTATCAGCCACTGCACCAACCGTGCCTACCAATTTATACCTATTTATATCAAGTAGATATTATTTTCGGTTGTGATATTCTCGGTGAAATTACGGAAGGGAGGAGGCCTTACGGCCGGGTGGACCTTATGCCCTGGACACTATCTTCGATTTTGCTATTTTCGGACCGATGAATGTTAATGTTAGTTATTCGGATACGGAATATTTTGCAGGTGTATCTTTGGAAGCGGTTTTGGAAATCGGAAGAACCGCCAAAATTGAAAATAAAAGATCCGGTAGATAGTTTGATGATTTAGTTTTAATTAAGGAAGATAATTATCCATCGTTACAATGGAAACGTGGCAGGATAGTCTCAAACTCAAACTCAAATTTTTTATTTCATATAGGCCCTAATAGGCTCTTACGAAAAGTCAAGCTAAGTGCACGGTTCGGAAAAGTCGGTCCTATGGAGAAGAGCCGGCAAGAAACTCCATGGATATACTCTTTTCAAAAAAAGTTATACTACAATTTTGTTATTACATGGTAATAAGCTAGGTATATGCGAACAAAGTTGACTAATTAAATGTAAAATACACACAATAACAAAACAGACAATTGCCTCTAACACAATAGAAAACTGATAACAATTAATGTATAGCACTTATAAAGTCGACGAAGATCACACATTTACAAAATGTAGAAGAAACTAAATTATATAAAATGAAAGGCATTTTAAACGCCAGAGCTTTAAATGTCATATTGAATATGTCAGTAAAATTAATATGTCAAAGTATATATTATATAGACAATATATATCAAAAGCTAATATATTCGAAAAATAATTACTATCACTATAAAATTTTGATTTGTTATTAGATAAATCCATATTTACGTATTACATACATACCATAGTACGATTATTACCCGGTTCGGATTCGGTTAATCGCGTTGCGGATATTGCAGTACATTGCTTCGGCCTGTATCCAAGCTGTGCAGGCTACCGATGTAGGTTGAGCATGTTTCATTACTTTTGGGGGGAGGGTATGTTCACGCACGTCTTTGCCCAATTCGAATCTGCCGCCTTATGTCTTGGCGCCGGACGGCACGATGTCACGTGGGACGCGTCGACCAATCAAAAACGCTCGAGTCGTTTTCACCTTCATGGCGGTTGCAACCAAAAACGGAACGGTCCCTCTCGCGGTATAATTCTCGAATATTGATAACGGCTTGTTTTAATGCTGTGATTTATGCATAAACTATTAATTGGAGTGACTACGGTGTGCTATTTGTGTTAGTGAACTTTTCCACACGGATCCTGAACTTTGGCAGCCGACATCCACGTGCCTGCACATCTTCAAGTACCACGGCAAAGGTAGGTGGATTTGATTGGGTTGCGTTACGTGCGTTTTGGAGTTTAGGTTCGGCCTACTGGCCCTATAGGTATATACAGTCTACAAACAAAATTCGGCAAGTTTACGGTACAATGTCCGAGCTTAGAAACGACGAAGATATGGCGAAATAAGCGGTTACTCTCCATAATATGTTGTGGTTATAAGGAACAAAGTAGATCACACACAATGAAGTGAAAACCTCCGTGGATATAATAAATATGAGAAAAATCTCTTTTTAATTAATTCAGACGTTTTCTTTATGGTTGTTTGGGTTGCGCTAAATATTTTCCTTCATGAAACTTAAACCTCACTTTCAGACGGTAACTTTTCCATACACCGACAAGAAGAATATCCATATTACGAAGCTTGTACCTAAGCCAATGCTAGAATGACGGCAGCGCGGTCCCCAACCCGCTTGTCCAGTATGGCAACAGGCAAATGGGCTCTGATTGATTGATAGCTTGATTTGTTTTAAATTTGGTTTGCAAAGAGTTTTCTGTTGTGTCATCATCATTTCGGCCGAATGAAGTCCACTGCTGGACACAGCCCTCCCCCAAAGATCACCACAACCACCGATATGGATGTGTTGTGGGTTCATTGGGGGGTTTTGCCATAATCGCCACGCTTGGCAGGCGGGTTGGCGATCGCAGTTGAGTTGCTAATGTACTCGAAGGACGCCGCTGCCCATCCTCCGGCTAATCCCTTAGTCGAGTTTAACGACACCCATGGGAGGAGATGGGGTGGTGGCATTCTGAGCCGGCACCACACGGCAACAAATGTACAATCAACAAATCAACTAGCGATACAAATACTTGTCCAGTGCAAAGATCGAACCCCATTATCGATGAAAGCCGACTCAGATTATCACTGGTTGAGTTTATTAGCGACGATAACTTATCTGCCTCACTTCTATAATCTTCGGCGCGGGTTCTGGACGTGGCATTTAATACATCGCCCGATGTCCAGTATGACGGTCCTCGTCCCTCAATAGAACGGTTTACGGACAATCTTTGGAAATTCCTACGTCATGCTGAAGATTAGGTCGTAGCGAGAAGTTGTAAAAGCCTTGATATATATCTCCTATATATCGCCTTGCCTTGCCTGTCAAAATGTATCTTCTTCTTCTCTTAGATTATGGCTTCTGTAGATTATCTTCCACAATTTCGCCAATTTCAAGTATAAGGCAACATTGTACGGTGTTTAGACTAATTAATCTTTACTTATTCAATAAAATATTTCTCAAAAATGAAAAAAATCTATAAAATATGTCGGCAACGTCGTACGGTTCAATTGTTTTTTTTTCAAGTCAAAATGTATCATAGAACATAGAACAATTATTTGCTATCGAATTGTTTTATACTCTTTTGACATTATTCTAAACGTCAGACTATGGGTTCAAGGTTCGAACCAAACTCATTTGAGTTTCGTAAGAACCTCATTATTACAGTACCACCGCAGTACCAGATCTTCTGCTGCATCTCAATCAGTTGTGTCTAAACTTTAGATTTTGCTGTTCCTTTTTGATCTTGAAATCTTCCTATTTTACCTTATTTGACCTTGAAAGTTTACTCTCACGCATCCGAAGTAAACTAAAAAGCTTAAAAAGATGCAAAGTTTAATGTTATAGGTAAACAATGAAACTTGTCATTTTTATGTATCAGAAACCATCCCTTTTCTTCTTACTGCGATTACTCGTCCATTTTTTATAGCAATCATGGCAATATAAATGGTTCGCGGGTTCGATCCCAAAAGGAAAATGTTTTTCTCATCAGCAGATAGTTGTTTTGGTCCTAGCCCTGCATGTGAGATTTACCAACGATATGGTAGAAATCCTAGAGTGACACGTTGTTTTAAAAAGAAAGAGGGATAGAAGGAAGGAATATTTTTTTACTATCGTTGATAAGATGTCAGCGTGTAACCGTGTAGCTCCGGTCACGCATAGGGTTGTCCCATCTCATCCCAGGGGTGTCGTATAAGGCAACTAAGGGAGTTTGGAACCCGGTGCGTACCATTATGGACTTTGGGTTAACCGCAGGTAGCGGGTAAACCACCAACACTAGCATACCTTTAGATGTCAACGTATAAGTATATGAGCTAATACGATATTTAATTAGGTAATAAAATTATCAGACCTGGTATTTCAGATAAATTATTTTCTATATTATTAAAAGATACATCAAGATATTTAGTTGGGTCGCTTTTGTGGCGAAAATATGTGTATCGTATTTAAGGATTTATTTGAGAGTTGCCATATTATTTTCCAAAAAGAATTGATATTTGCCCTGCTCTCACATTCGCAAAAGTTATCGAGAGTATTAGTAGAAAATACTTCATTTTAGCTTCACTATCCAGTCATCCGCAGATAATATATAAAGTGCATTTTTACTGATACGGATATTTTGCTGATATGCAATAGTGTTGCTGTGTGGTGCCGGCTACGAATAGCACCAACCCATCTCATCCCTTGGGTGTCGTAAAAGGCGACTTTGGGATTAGCCGGAGGATGGGCAGCAGCGTCCTTCGAGTACATTAACAACTCAACTGCGATCGCCAACCCGCCTGCCAAGCGTGGCGATTATGGCAAAACCTCCCAATGAGCCCACAACATATCCATATCGGTGGTTGTGGTGATCTTTGGGGGAGGCCTGTGTCCAGTAGTGGACTTCATTCAGCCGAAATGATAAACATTGACTCTGCCAGAGAAGAGAACGAGTCTAGTGACTTCGTGACCTCTATTGGCATATTTGTAAACAAAATTTATTTTACACACCCATATCGGTCGTTGTAGTGATCTTTGGGGGAGGCCTATGTCCAGCAGTGGACTTTATTTGGCCGAAATGATGAATAGTGTTGAAACATTACTGTCTTCCGGTTTTAAGGGCACTGCAGCTAGTCAAATTACAGGGCATAAGAGAATAATTAACTACGTTCTGAGGTAACGCACGCAGTACCGTGCCGCGCAGGACTATCCCTGGGTAGCGTGACAATTGTTATGAGCAGGTGTGACACTTACCAACAAGCAATAAAAATACATTTCCCTGAAGATTTTAAAATCCATCATGTTTATTTTAATTAGATCGCACTTGTATACGGTAACAAACAACTACAGCGCCGTCTATCAAGGCACTCACCTCGTTTCCTCATTCCTTCATTATCAAAATAATATAAAATATTTACATAATAATCAGAGGAGCAGCCCTGTTGCGACTGTCTAAATTCCAGAATTATGTTAAACTTGTGTGACAGTAGTTTGCAGATGTCTCCAAATCTGAGTTATTTGCTAAGTAAATTCCGCCTCAGAGAGGATCTTTGCTTGGTTTGGCCTGATTTGTGGGTCTTACATATGTAGAACAACTGAATGGGGAACTAAGTTTCTATTGGCAAATGGACGACTGAAGAATACTTATGTGTTCCGTCGTTGAAGACAGTTCGTTAGGGTTAAGCGCCTTTGTTAAGCTAGTTGAACTAAGTAAGTGTTTGCACTGATGTGGTTTGGATTAGAACTGTACTGGCTGGCTGTGAGATCGACGCCAGAGTTAGTCAGGTGCGTAATAACTTTCTAGTCGAATCTAGAAATGAGCAATTCAGATTAATATTTCAGGGTCCTATGCGGTATGGTGTTGCAGTAAAACGTTTAATTTCAGGAGTAACCTATCATACTGCCGAAACTAGTGAAGTCAGAATACTGTTTTCCCGAAAACGTTTCCCTTTTTATTGCTTTACATATTTTTCATTTGCCCGAAATGTGTCAAACGGGATTGTGGGAATCCAGTTTTTTTAAAGATAAGATATTTCTATTCACGTTTGATTTAAATTACAACAAAATGCTATTTCGTGGTTATTAAAGCCCGATTATGAAATTTTTCATATGAAGCAACAAGCATCCAACTGAGGATGCAAGGTGTAAGTATCTATATCCCTACCAGAGCAATAAAAATTAACACGTAGGCCAAAGCGTCTAACCATACCAGACTTTTAATTTACTATACCAGAAAACTATTTGCTTTTCAACTTAAACTTATTGCCTTGCAATTAATAAAATCATATCTACAGTACAATATTTAACGAATTACTAGCAAAAGAGCATAAAAAATGCCATCTATTTTAAAACGAAATCTTTAAAAACACGTTACAAGATAAACTATAAGCAGAAAAGGTTCCGTCCGATCCTTCACAAACAAACAACACTAAATTCCTATACAAACTTAATTTAAACTTAAAACAACATGAGCAACTGCGTCTAACAATTAATTCAGGGTACGCGCCTATCGGTGCGGCTAAGTGACATTTTAATTTGTGTAATTCAGTGGGGCCGGGCCCGCGGTAAACAAAGCCAAGTTCTGCGCTGCCGGTTTTTGTTCGCCGCGTGTTTTGCGCGCAAGATAAACGCTTCAAGTTTCGCGGCTGGCGGCGCAAGTTACAGGAGATCGTATCTCTGACGCTATGGAAATTAATAAAAAGTTGGTGTTTACAGAGTCCCCGAAAATGAGGTAGTTGAGTTTTTTGTTGTTTATTTTGGATGTATTTCTTCCTAATTGATTTCTATAATCTTTTAACAGGTCATCATTTCTCTTTTTAATATTTTGAGGATAATTAATGATTTAGTTATTGATAATAGATTGTGACGTAGAAAACATAGAGTGAATAAAATAAACAATACACCATACCTACTCATAAACACAGGCTACGTCTACACAACATTAGTTATTCATGTATTAAAAAGAAACTACAAAAAATGAATGAAAACACACTTACATCAAAATGCGTATTATATACTCTAACAGGAAGGGGGCTGCATGAACACGTAGGTAGGCGTCCAGGTGTTAGACAAACACGTATTCTTCTTGAATGTGGTGAGAAGCCGAAACGGGATTCATCAGAGAATAACACCCACTCACGATCATTTACGATCATTATGTCAAATATCAGCTAAAGTAGGTAGGTATTTATCATGATTTATATTTTCATTGTCTTTGGAAGAATCACGTGACGGTGAAAATTAGAAAACTTAATTTTCGAGTCCTATCAAGATAAAGTAAATCTCTTCGTTTTCATCCGCAAAACTCTTGCTTAACCTCCATACATTCCTGTATCTCTCAATCTCAATCTCATCAGCCATACATCGTCCACTGCTGAACACAGGCCTCCCACATAGATTTCCACAACTGTGTCATCATATTGGGGGGAACTTGCCAGTACAAAAAAAAAAAACTACTGTTCCACAAAAGGGACGCTGCTGCCCATCCCTCTGGTTTAGAGTCTCTTAGTCGCATTATACGACATCCACGGGACAAAATGGAGTGGTGCTATATTCTTAATCCAGACACCACACGGACAACCCTTTTTCCTGTATCTAAACCAGGGTTAAACTCTTTATTCCCAAGTTCGCAACATGTGTTCAGGTAGACAGCAAGTGTGTGTTGCAAGTTTTAGTTGATGTCGGGCCCGACGAGCCGTGTTATTTATTTGCCAACAACTATACGAAATGTGAGGCCTGCTCTGAGGTACGGCGCCTATGTCGCGATAATAGACAACGGACTCGGCCGCTTTCTGTTTGTGCTCGCAATATTCTGAGTATTTCGTAGACTTATTCCTGAAACGGAAAAGTGTATTGCCTTATATTAGTTTTTTTTTTTATTGGGTAATGTTGATTTTTGTTTTTCCTGACGTTTCGAACACTTTGCGGGGTTCGTGGTCGCAGGATGACTAAGGTGACAGGCGTCGTTACAGATTTAAAAAAGTTATTTTATCTACCGTACGAAACTAATCAAAAATTGTTTCGATGCACGCAGTAATCACTCACAGTGTCTTGATGTTTTTTAGTGTGGTGTGTTGTTTGGGATTTTATTAATAATACACGCGATTTAATCCGTTTAAAATTGTTTTATTATAATGTGTAATAATCGCGAAAACCTAAGACAATACTATGGTTAAAGTTATTTTACCATTGATTTATGATATAGTTTAGTTCCTTTAGATAAATTCGGCCGATAGGTATAAACTTTTAAACAATAATATTGAAAATATTTCGTGCGTGCCAGCTTAGACTACCCTTTTTTATAGGTCTCCAGTGGAAATTCCATGTGAACTTTTTTCACCCCGGGGAAGGGCGAAGGGGCAAAGCGGTCTCCTACCGGCTAAAACTACTGGAGCGGTCGTCTTTGGTACCGAAGGGGGCTTCAGTAGCTAGTAAGATCACACTAGAGCCACCCATGATGCCACGCCTTTAGGCACATCTCGGAGGGGTGACTGTAAAGTGGTCACCGTCTCTAGCGGAAGGATGCCGACTGTAAAAAGGCCACCTCCCAGGCACTTCTTAGGGAGGATTGTAAAGGATTCCCCTGAAGCCTCGCTGTGCGCTATGCTGCGCCCACATGAGATTGGTTTATGGCCAAAATATACGTACGAATAATACGCACATCTTCAGGTGTGGATAAGTATCCATTCAATTAAAATCATGATAATGTAAACATACTTGTGTAGAATTCATCATTTCGGCCGAATGAAGTCCACTGCTGGACACAGGCCTCCCCCAAAGATCACCACAACGACCGATATGGATGTGTTGTGGGCTCATTGGGGGTTTTGCCATAATCGCCACGCTTGGCAGACGGGTTGGCGATCGCAGTTAAGTCGTTAATGTACTCGAAGGACGCTGCATTAATTATGAATAAAAAAAATACGGTAAAGCAAAGTAAGAAGCCAGTTATCCTACATATAAAAGTAAACTGTCTCATTTCCCTTTTTAGTATAGAATATAAGCTGTATACACACTTCATAAATCAATGTCACGTAATAAACGTCACGATAAATGTATATTTGTCGCCCGTCAAACGGTGGGAATCAAGAGGGAATGCGTGAAAAACCTACCCCGTAGAAAAAGAATTACCAAACAAAATCATACCGTTTGTTTAATGTATAGAGTCCATTGTCCAGTGACAGTCAAACACGTTAGTGAATATCGAACAAGGCTGGATCAGTGATTGATATCACTTTTCATGCCATGTATATAATAATATTGTGGATTTACGTATAGTTGCGTATATAATATACGGTCCCGTAAACATAAATAAAAAGGGGATCGAGATCTTAAGCCGACCGCGGTCGTCAAGTGGATAAATGGTGAAATATATCGGAGAAACAGTGATAATCTATCGGGAAGTGGCGCATTTCTTGTTATATTGTATTATCGACTTTTTCCGTGACACCTTAGACTCTTAATAATAACTAGCTGGGACCCGCGATTTCACCCGCGTTTAATTTATAAGAAATTTTGAGTACTTCGACATAGACACTTGACATAGAATAAATATATTGGATTTTTTTTTACGTGGAACCCTAATTATTTTACTTAAATGAAAGTAGCCTAAGTTATTCCTTAATAACATCAGCTATCTGCCAATGAAGGTCCCATCAAAATAGGTTCAGCCGTTTCGGAGATTACCCGGAACAAACAGACAGAGAGACAGACAAAAAAAAAAAATAGTTTTTTCATAATATGTAACGTACATACTTTAATAAACATTTAGTAAAAAGCTGTTATTTTGACATTACAAACAGACACTTCAATTTTATTTATTTGTATAGAGTATAGATAATTCCCAAATGTAGTGTTTAAGATAGACAGTATCATTTTTTCTGTATAAAAATGGAAAAAATACACCTTTTGCTATCAACAAATATGTTATACATAAAGTTTTTCTAAAAATGTCTAAAACAGTTCCTGCGTGGTTCAATGCTCCATAAGAACATAATAAGTTGCTCCAGTAAACCATTTGAACTTTTTTTGGCAACTTAGTGGTGTGTGTGGTAATCGACATCATCAGCATCATCATATCAGCCAAAGTAGGTCCATTCCTAAACACAGGGCTCCCCCGCAGATTTCCACAAAGTCCGGTTATATGCCACACACATCCAACGGGCTCCCAGTGACCATCACCAGATCATCCGTCCATCTCGTCGGAGGTCGTCCTACGCTGCGTTTTCCAGTGCGCGTATTCCGTCATGCCTGTACATAACAATTGGAATGCTACCCAGGACGAGTGCTGCCTCGAAACATTTAGTCTCTTATGTCCAGTAATGTATCTAGCTACAGTACCCTTCTAATCGAAACACAGTAATAAAATAATATTCTTTTACTATTAGACATCCAATACAAACTGAAAACTGAACTATGTTAGCTGCAGAATCGGGGATCAATCCGCAGTTGCACCCGTCGGATACCGCAGCCGCTGCGACAAACAGCGACGTCTTGCTGGTACAACTACCGTGCACCCGGACGAACAAAATCAACCTTAGCTTTAAACACACAAAGGTGAAATCTGCTGTACATGAAGATTGTACTAAGTAATGAGAAAGTAATTGCGTGTCAGAGCCACACATATCCATTACTGATCCATATGAACTCGACGGATTAGTTTTTGATATAGACACGATAGTGAATCGATGCCAGTATTGTTAGATGAAACTCGTTCGAAATGTTATTGGAGTTTTACGAGATATAAAAATTGTTATAAGAAACGAGATACATGTTTCATGTCAGATTTTATAAGGGTATATCGAATTTTCTTGATTGTTTGAAGGACTAAGCTTTTATTTTTGCAAAGGTCTAGGGTACAGTTGCGCCGAAATCAAAAAAGGTCAATTTCTAAATTGCATGATCCTAAACTAAAGATACAAAGTAAATATATGTTATCCAGAAAGATTTGTCCATTTATTTTAGTTCTAAAACTTAGTTAACTCTGATTGAACTGAACGTAAATAATTAATTGTTAAAACCTAAGCAAAAGTACCTTGGGTTGCTGCTATAGTCTGGTGACATTCATCACGACTTTTTAAAGCAATCTAAGAGCGGCCTGGGAAGGCCAACGGAAATGTCTGCGTGTAACCGTGGGAGTTTGCGTGCTCACACCGAGCGACCCCCGGGAAGACGGTGGCGCGCACGTGGTGACGTGCCACCGTGTGCGCTGCACAGCGCAAAGCGAGGCTTGGGGGGATCCTTTACAATCCTCCCCGAGAAGTGCCTGGGAGGCGACTTTTTTACAGTCGCCTTCCCTCCGCTCGAGGGGGTGACCGCTTTACAGTCATCCCCTCCCGTGATGTGCCTAAAGGCGTGGCACCAATGTGCGGCTCTAATGTGATCTTACGAGGACCTGGAGCCTCCCTTCGGTGCCTAAGATGACCGCTCCAGCGGTTTTAGCCGATAGGAGTCCGGCATACCCCTTCGCCCTTCCCCGGGGTGAAGGAAGTTCCATGTAGAATGTCCACTGGACATAAATAACAAAAAGAATACTTGTCAAGTTTAGAAGCCTAGCCTATAAGTACATTATCTGTCATGTGTTACAATGCAAGAGCACCTTTTCTATGTGCAAAGTACATCAAGTAGAAGTTAGTATGATGCGAAAGATGAAACAGGGATTGTTAATACACTCCGATCACGTATAGTGATTTCCGAAACCGTTTTCATGACAATAGATCTATTATCAACTAATAAGACTTTTTTTGACAGGCCATGTGGTGCCGGCTCAGAATACCACCACCCATCTCCTCCCGTGGGTGTCGTAAAAGTCGACTAAGGGATTACCCGGAGGATGGGCAGCAGCGTCCTTCGAGTACATTAACAACTCAACTGCGATCGCCAACCCGTCTGCCAAGCGTGGCGAGTATGGCAAAATCCTCCAATGAGCCCACAACACACCCATATCAGTCGTTGTGGTGTACTTTGGGGGAGGCCTGTGTCCAGCAGTGGACTTCATTCGGCCGAAATGATGAAGACTATTTTTCATTTTTACAAATTTTGTATATAAAACGGAATAAAACGTAAATATTATAATATTAAATGCGCATACGTAACTGAATAATAGTAGGTCTGGGCAGAACTACTGTTATGAGCAAACGCAACGCTTGACACTAAACGAATTACTTGCTCGTGTAATCACAAAACAAGTATTTCATTTACACGATCAGAAAACTTCGCCGTGTGGTGCCGGCTCCAAATACCACCACACCATCTCCTCTCGTGGGTGTCGTAGTCGTCCTTCGAGTATATTAACAACTCAACTGCGATCGCCAACCCGCCTGCCAAGCGTGGCGATTATGGCAAAACCATGTGCCCCCAACATACCCATATCGGTCGTTGTGGTGATCTTTGGGGGAGGCATGTGTCCAGCAGTGGACTTCATTCGGCCGAAATGATGATCATAAAACTGCTTAACATGAAACTATGTTGACGCAAAATCTCAATCACATGTTAGAACCAACCCTTTGGCATCCGGAAACCTAGTGATAAATTATTCAGTACTAATATAGGTCTCAGATCTAACTAAGTACCAACTAAGTACCATTGTGACCTCACCAGGGCTGGTACTGGCCGTAAATTAAACATGCGACGCCATTACTCAATTTTGCCAGAAACTGGGATCCAGAGAGCCAGGCCGACCCTTATTAAACTTTTTACGATCCAACTCGGTTGAGAACATTAAATATATTGGCTTCGTTTGGCCAGAAGGATGCTCTTGTTAGGAAATTGTTTATTTGGAACCAATAAATAGATGTAAAATTATAGGTCAAAACCTTTCCCCTGATTTTTTCTTTTACATAATTCTTTTTTTTTTAATATGCTTGGGATTAAGCTGCTCTGATATTCATGGGCTCATAATGATATTCCTGGTTATTTGTTTAAAATACTTTTATTCCTATCTATAAATTACATCATAATTTCTTACAACGGATTACATTAATTCATAAAATGACATTTTAATATTTCTATATTTGCTGTGACATTAATTACTTGTTTTTTATATTCACCATTTACTTAGATTTGATACTGTATGTACGAGTACCATGTGGGTTATCAATTCATTTTGTTTAATTGACATGATATTTGTCTGGCAGATTAGGTATGTCATGCTCACTCAAGTGTCCTGCTGATGGTGGCGTCGTGTATCCGGTCGCTGAGTTGCCCTACAATATGGTTGAACTAAGCAACGCTGATGCATGCGTCATGCTCGGTCATGGTCAGCTTAATGCAGCCGTGGCAAATTAATCATAAGCTTTATTAAAAATTTGAATCTAGCTTGTTTAGTGTTAGACTTAATGTAATTTAGACTCTTTTCTCGTACACTGTCCTCTCATAACCTTCATTTCAAGAGCAATGTATTCAAATATTGTAACAAAACTATCTTGATTTAAAAACAGTAACCATGGAGTTTCTTGCCCGTTCTTCTCCATGGCAAACCTACATCTTGGAACGCGGCAACTAAAGTCTGACTATTCATGAATGCCTGTAATTGGTTATATATGAATAAAAACATTTTTATCTTCTATCTAATAACAACGGTTTTTAGTCTTTTAAACCATTTGCAGGCACTTATGAATAGTCAACTTTAGTATTCGCGTTCGTAGATGTAGATTTGCGATGGAGAAGCAAATTTAAAGGTTCTACACTAAACAACTGTGAAATAATTGGCTGTGACAGACAGACAGATAGTCGTAAGGACGTGTGAGTGACGGGATGAAAGGATTTTTTATCAAACACGGAACACTCAAAACGCTCGCAATCCTGTGACAATAAAACCTGCTAAAGAAAGGCACGATTGTTCTAAATCAAACAATGTATATTATTGGCTGGTATAATAAAAATGTACAAAACGAAGTGGATGTACGCAACAATAGCTCGGCATCTATTGGTCTGTCACCAGCAGACAGGGAGGCTGTTACTGTCGTTCCAGGGATGCCAAACGACTTTGTTTTTCACAAACGCTTTTTGTACAGAAGCTAGTTTTTATTCCGTTTGGATAGCCAATTTTTCCAGTTTATACACGGTGTGTATTTGAAACCGAACAATATCCACTGGAGTATTTGCCTGGCTGAATTCGACCGGAGACCTAGGTTAGCATGGGTGCAAAACAGTTGTTTGTCATTCGTTTCTCCGTTGAAAATCATCGCCGACACAAACGTTCATCTATGAGAGTTTCGCTGATAAAACCTTACAATATAAGCAAATAAGAAAACTACAAAGCAACCAATCAGACCGAGAAAGGAATATGTTGAAGAACGGTTACGGAATCGACTCAGATACGAGATAGAAGGCTTCTGTCGAACTCTTAACTAGACTGCGAACATTGGTGATGATGAATATTTCATAGTTTAAAAGGTTCTATCGACGGAACGCTCATGAATGAATAGTTCTGTCGGCGATCAATGCAACAGAGAAACGGATGTCGAAGAACGGTTACATTTTCGGTTAGGATACTTTGATATTATAGAGTAAAATTAGAAAGATCTTCTGCTTCTAGTAATCGTAACATGGTCTAGCTGAATGCAACAAAATAAATGTCTACAACATACTTAGTAATCATTTAGATTCATCATTTCGGCCGAACGAACTGCTGGACACAGGCTTCCCCCAAAGATCACCACAACCACCGATATGGATGTGTTGTGGGCTCATTGGGGGGCTTTGCCATAATCGCCACGCTTGGCAGGCGGGGACGCTGCTGCCCATCCTCCGGCTAATCCCTTAGTCGACTTTTACGACACCCATGGGAGGAGATGGGGTGGTGGCATTCTGAGCGACACCACACGGCAAATTTCATCATTCAATCAAAATCATTTAGATTGTCATTCTATTAAAATATCAGATAAACAATAACCATACTAGCTTCGTATATAAATGTTTGTTTTTGTTGTAAAATGTAATGAGTGTTCATATCATCAGCATCATCATCATATCGGCCATTTATACGTCCACTGCTGAACAAAGGCCTCCCCCATAGATTTTCACAACTGTGTCTTCATTTTGGGGGGTATTTGGCAGGCGGGTTGGTGACCGCAGTATGGCTACCGTTTCACAGAAGGGGCGCTGCTGCCCATCCCTCTGGTTTCGATTCCCTTAGTCGCCTTTTACGACATCTACGGGAGGAGATGGAGTGGTGCTATATTCTTAATCCGGACACCACACGGAATAATGAGTGTTGTATGACATAATTTAAAAATTAAAATTAATTTGAAAAAATATGATATACACGTACCTATTAAATAAGTATGTTACTTAGTAATATGTTATATAAAGAGCCCGCATACGACTACTAACCATAGTAGTAATAAAGAAGATACACTTACATATGTTCATTAATAAAATGTGTGATGCGGCATAAAGTGGCATGAAGTTGAAACAAAAAAGTACATTTCGGTATTTAAATACAAGCAAAACCTTCTTGATAAGTATTATTTTATTGCACATATTATATTAAATTAGTCAGACTGCCGCAGAACTATTAAAACTATATAACTGGAATGAAAGACATGTCTCTCAAATAAAATTTATAATTCAACAGATAAAAGCAAAGTGTTGTATCAAAGAAAAACTATTTAAATAAACATACGGTTACGTGAGGTTATCTTGTCTGGGTCACTTAATTTGACGGTCATAGGCAGCCACTTTAGTAAATAATTCGAACCTCGAAATTATTGATTTCTATCTAATAATTTGTAAGATGGCAACGCTTTTGAAAGATATGCATGGCTAATATAATCTATTAACTATTGGTCATTCTTGTTCATTTTGCGGCTAGTTGTGGTAGCAGTTCACATGACTGTAATTTAAAATACAGAAGATATTTCACATATTTAGCATCTATTTTGGTGTTCAGCTGCTTAAACCGTCGTGAATCTATTCGAAGGTAAATCTTGCAGAGAGCGGAGAAACTTTCTTTTTTTTTGGTTTCCACTGTTGAATACAGGCATTTCTTTGAGAATGGTAGTTAATGCCTTTGATTAGCTTGCGGAGCCAGCAAGTCGATGTGTACAGTTTCTCAGCAACCCGGGATATTTAGGCTGTCCATTTAATTGGTATTCTGATTGACGGCACGGTAGGTGCAGTGGCTGATACAGTCGGCTGCTGCGCTCCGGGTCGTGGGTTCGATTCCCGCACGGAACAAAAATTTGTATGATCTGCAGGTAGTTGTACTGGGTCTGGGTATATTGTGTGTAGAATTTATGTATGTAAACGCACCCATGACACAGGAGAAACCATAGTGTGGGGCAACGTATAAAAATTTTTTGGTCATCAGAGCCCCATCAGTTATAGTGAGCAAAGAGGCATTTCCATCCTGATATGAAGATAACCTCAGTATATTAAGATGATAGCCCTATGTAAATATAATTATAAACATTTTTGTAGTCTTCGCCAGCCCTGCAGTCGCAGTGGGAGTCCCGGGTATTATTTCCACGAGAGAGATTTGTCGGCGAGTGACGTGTTCGCGGCCCAGTGGCTGTTACCTGTAACAATGTATTGCTGACGTTGGGAAACTATGCTGACTGGTGTCAATATCGGGGATATGAGTATCATCATCATCATATCAGCCACAGGTCGTCCACTGCTGAACAAAGGCCTTAGATTTCCACAACGAGCGGTCACATGCCGCTCTCATCCAACGACTCCCAGCGACCTTCACCAGGTCGTCTGTCCACCTCGTTGGAGGTCGTCCCACGCTGCGTTTTCTGGTGCGATTGGATTGGTTGGATTACGGAAAAACGCAGCATAGAACGGCTGATAGCGAGAAGGACAGATGACCTGGAGAAGGTCATAAATACCACAGATTTATCGACTGCACTCGTCACCTACTATGCCTATGCTTACTCCTGGCTCAGCTATGGTATAATCTTATGGAGAAATACCACCATACCACTGTCTTATCCTACAAAAGAAAATAATAAGAATCTTAGCAAACAGAAGAGATCAACACTTGTAAACCCTATTTCCAAAAACTCAAAATTTTAACACTACCATGCGTCTATATTTTAGAAATACTTGGCAGTCGGGTTGGTGGGCGCTGAACGCTACTGTTCCACAGAAGGGACGCTGCCACCAATCCCTCTGGTTTATAGAGGCCCTTAGTCGCCTTTCACAACATCCAACGGGGGGAGATGTAGTGGTGCTATATTATTACCGGTCACCACACAGACGATTAGTTATTTACTTATATTGAATACTAGTTGGGACCCCCGGTTTCACCCGCGTTTAATTTAAAAGAGATTTAGAGTACTTCGACATAGACACTTGACATAGAATATATATATTGGATTTCAAGGGTTCTTTTTTTGTGCGGAATATTAAAAAAAAAAAAAAAACTAAAATAAATGAAGCCTTAGTTATTACTTATAACGTCAGCTATCTGCCAGTGAAAGTCCACTCAAAATCGGTCCAGCCGTTTCGAAGATTACCCGGAACAAACAAACAGACAAACAAACAAAAATTTAAAAAAATATTTTTTGTTTTGTGTGCCATATATACTTTAATATGCATTCAGTAAAAAGCTGTTATTTTTACATTACAAACAGATACTTCAATTTAGTTTATTTGTATAGATTACGACATTAACTTACTGTTAACATTGTTCGTGTGATATTAAATTATAATATTTATAAAAAACTGTAAATGTGTGATTTCATGTAGCCATTTTAATGTTATACGTCTATTTAGTACTTACATTGTTTGTGTTTATTGGCTGACAGTATTGAGCTGTCATGCTCACTAAAATGTCTTGCTGATGGCGGCGTTATGTACCAGGTCTTTGGGTTCTCTACAATGTGATTAAGCTAAGCAATGCTATGCGATAAGTGGGTGCCGTCCGTCGGGATAGGCCAGCCGAAAACTGCCATGGCAAGTTTATAAAAAAAAAGATTTTTCCTTCTTTACACATTAACTCACACAACACAAACATTTTTCACGTTACATATTTCCAATTATTTGTATCAATTATATTAAATTAACATTGTAATTTCAATTATTATTTTATTATATATGGGTATTCTGAGGTATTCATGGAGTTTCTTACAGGCTCTTCTCCATAGGATCATCCATTTGGAGTCGTGCAACTTAAATATTTACGTTCCATAAGTACCAATATTTGGTTAATCTATACAAATAAGTAAAATTGAAGTGTGTTTACAATGTCAAAATAACAGCTTTTTTTTTTAGAAAAATACTTAATTAGGGTTCCGCGCAAAAGAAATAAAACCCTTGAAATCCAATCTATATATATATTCTATGTCAAGTGTCTATGTTGAAGTACTCTAAATTTCTTTTAAATTAAACGGGGGTGAAACCGCTTTTCCCAGCTAGTATGAAATAAAGAACGACTTTCAGTAACCCACCTTACAATTTCTATCTGATATAAATCCCAAGTTGAATTCAAAAAGCGAGTTACCTTTCAAATAGTTTGCTGGCACATAGAATAGAGTGCCTCCGAGTTAGCGTTCATCCCTCATACATTTTACATGAACAAACAGCTTAACTCGCACATCTCAAGCACAGTGCAACATACATTCTCAACAATGAATATCACCAACACCGGTCTAACTTTGCAACGCCTCGGGCGAACTCCACAAAGGTGCAATACCTAACCGCAATCATCCACCTAACATCTTAACTCCCATCTACACTTTATAACAAAAGGAACCTTAACATCTTTGACAAAAAGTGGATTTCACTTTTGTGTGTTCTTAGATGTGAAATGTTCCAGAATGTTACCAAAAGGTATTGAAAGCGTGGTCTCCTCGCAGCGTGTTTACGCTGGCTCGCTGCGGCTGATGTAAGAATGACCTCAATATCCAACGGGTTTGCATCTTGTGATGCTCTTTACGTTAAAGTTTATTAACACCAGTGTTCTTAATGATGTAATATTAATATGTTACTCTATGCATATTGTATAACTTACAAGATCAATATTGTGATGTTAAATTTTAGAGCAGTACTGTGATTCCTAGTGTTTGGACGCATAATGAGTGTTTGGTTAGCTGTTTTGGTTTGTAGCGACACCTACGTCGCCAGCATAATTACAACTTACAACGACATCTACTTGACTATTAATTGCAACTCTCCGATGACGTCAAAGAATCCTGAATCACACTTGTAAAGTATTCGCGCAACGCTGCATATATACAGTCGTCCAACATCAACCGTTGGGCTTCGGCCCGCCAGGCATACCACCAGCCTGGCTGGAGGATCCTCCCTTTTCTATGGAGGAACACCACACCTTGTTCCCCATAGATTTAGATTTAGATTCATTAGTCTAAACACCGTACGACGTTGCTTTATACTTGACATTGGCGAAATTGTGGAAGATACTCTGCAGAAGCCATAATCTAAGAGGAAGAAGAAGAAGAATGGGATAACCCTTGTTCCGTTTTTCATTTTTGAGAAATATTTTATGAATACGTAAAGATTCATTAGTGTAAACACCGTACGACGTTGCCTTATACTTGACATTGGCGAAATTGTGGAAGATATTCTATAGAAGCCATAATCTAAGAGAAGAAGAAGAAGAACCCTTGTTCCAAAATAACCTGATTAAACCAGTTCAAGATTCTGGAAGCCGCAGCGTTAGAATTTTACATCGGTCTTATTATGATGAGTTTTCAGTTTTATTTTCTAGTTTATTTAAACGATTTCAGTATATAATTATTGTTTCTTTTCTTTTAATTTTCTTTCTTCAGAAAACTAACAGCTAAGATAAATGTAGAGAAGACATTAGCGAAAGAAGACCAATTACAAGATTTCCCAGATAAGCAAGATACTAGCACAAGTAGACGGTATCGGTAGACAGACTAAAGATTGATAAAAGCACTTAGGAATAATTTAGACAGGTTTCAGTATCCATTGAATAAAATGTTACACAATAACTTCTTCAGTTTAGGGACACTAGTGGAAAATAAATCAATATCAACACTCTGACACACCGAGTTGTGAGTTCTACGGGCCCTTATCATATAAGAGTTTCCGCCTATTCTAACGTTACTTTGAATAAAAACACACTAATAAATTTTCATATAAAACTGCAAAGTTAATAAAAACTAAACGGTTAATATTTCGCTACAGTTCACGGATGAGGTCATCGCTCGTAGTAGCATAATAATATATTATTATATTACACTAGTCACGTAGTGCTTTCATCACGTTATATACGATACATTGCGTGGTCAAAAATGAAAAAACAAGACATACATGACTTTCCTATCTTTATTATAGACCTTAGTGTAACTTCTTCCCAACTGTTTCAGTACGTTCTCACTTACAACCTTTATACTATAACAATTACGTATCATCACTAAAGTCATCACTAGGCACTTCGTTATCTATTTAACCAATAGTTTATAGACGTTAATCATCGCTATTAATCCGCGAGATTCCATTATGTACCTATTTGATTTTTCTCTTCCAAAAATGTTCTACAACTACGAGTAAATGTATCTTGAAAATAATATAATATTTTTTGCCTTAATTATTATGATGATATACACAAAGTTAAACGGCACGGTTGGCGCAGTGGCTGATCCAGTCGGCTGCTGCGCTCCGGGTCGTGGGTTCGATTCCCACTCGGAACCAATATTTGTATGATCTGCAGGTAATTGTTCCGAGTCTGGGTGTATTGTATGTGGAATTTAAGTCTGTAAACGCACCCACGACACAGGAGAAATCCCAGTGTGGGGCAACATATAGAAAAAAAGTTTTTCTTCTTCTTCTCTTAGATTATGGTCTCTGTAGAGTATATTCCACAATTTCGACAGTTTCAAGTGTAAGGTAGCGTCGTACGGTGTTTGAAATATAGAATCTTTATATATTCATTAATTATTCTCAAAAAAAAATCATAAGTTTTTTAATTAATGACATATAAATAATTTTAGTGTTGCCAGTGACGTGTCGTCACAGTCACTGGCAACACTAAAATTTTGCATCAATATGTCACTGATATATTCGATGTTCGAACGAGTTTAAACAATTCATATACTATATATACTACCCAACTTAACTCAATATCTAAACGTGTGAAACATGGCATTTAACCAATTGTATAAATTACACACACATATTTAAAATTACGAATCGATCAAATCGAGATACTTCTGTGACCAAACTCGCAACAGTCCAATATCATATGCTACAATGTGCCTACAACTGATTTATCTACTCATCCCGGTTGATAGGAACAAAAACAAGCTGATTTTGATTGATCAGTGAACAAATACAATGACAGATATATTTGCTGCCTCACGACCGACGACGACAATGTATTGTGTATGAGAACATCAATAAATGCGATGACTTGTTGTTAAGTGTATTTTAATTTGAAGATTTAGCGGAAGTGTTTTTATACACGAGTATTTAAAAAGCACGCCTAGACTACGTACTTCTTCTCTGTCGTTTGGTTAGTTGCCAACCTTGTGTCAGAGTTGCTCAACGGCCTTCGACTTGGTTTAATGATAACAACCGGGACCCAAGATTTTTCGTACCCTCTGAAATACGGAGACGCTCAGTTCAAATACCACTATACGATCACCCATCCATTGACTGACCACGTCGACCGTTGCTTAACTTCAGCGATCGTTTACCTATCAGTACAACTGGCTAACAAGATCTCAACTACAGACTTATAAATGACATTATTGTAGCTTATTATAATATACAAACCGCCTACCGAGGCGATTACTGAATTGGGATAGCTGCATTCTTTGATCTTGGACGTTTTTTCTCATCAAGGTGCGAAATGCTATTATTAATCCATTAACGGTAAGGACTGGTGAGTCAGAGTCCAAGTTTACAGATTCTTGTGTCAACCCTATTGAAAGTGAAAGTGAAAGAATCAATATTTAAAAGTATATCATACAAAGTAATTCAAATCTATTTGTAACATATTTAAAAGAAAACCATTCATTTATGCTACGAAAAAAAATGTACTAGAAAAAAATTAAATGTACTAGAAAAAAAAAAAACATCAATCTAGAAAAACAAATAACATAAAATACAAAACAGCCTCAGGAGATATCCCTGTACTATGTGAAGTATGTACGCACAAGATCACTAACTCATTTCCCTCAGCTCAGTTTACGACTCCCCGGAACATGACTACGTCATAAACTGAGATTAGCATGCGAATAACAAATTTATATTCATAGATTTAACAAACCAAGGCCTGAACTATTCTAGCTGATACAAGAAGCAGGAGAGAACAAAGTCTACATTTAGTCGTTTCATCTTAAATGAATTCTATAATAGGATGAAGGAGCAAAAAGGTTGATTTGGTTCTTGTAGCCAATTTTCTGGAAACTAATAATACTCGTAAAGTATTTCATTACATACTTGAAGTGAAGTAGTATAAATCTGTTGAAGTAAGAAGAAATAATGCATGTTTCCGTGTGGTGTCCGGATTAAGAATACAGCACTACTCCAACTCCTCCCGTTGGATGTCGTAAAAGCCGACTAAGGGACTCTAAACCTGAAGGATGGGCAGCAGCGTCCCTTCTGTGAAACAGTACATATACTCACCAACCCGCCTGCCAAGCGTGGTGAGTATTGGCAAATACCCCCCAGAATGACGACACAATTGTGGAAATCTTTGGGAGAGGCCTTTGTTCAGCAGTGGACGTATAAATGGCTGATATAATGATGATGATTATGATGATGATTGCAGGTTAGGTTAAGAGTTGATTAGGATATTTATGTTATAAGTTATAAGGAACAACGACATTTGAAGATGAAAAGAATATCTCTACTAACAAACTACCGTAAAATGGGCCTTTTTTGGGCACTACGGCGCTAATTGGGTTGGGAATTTGAATAAGGAATACTTTGACAATTGTCATATAAATATTAGTATTTAAAGAAAAACCTTTGTACCCCTTTTTAAACACATTGCGCGCACAGAGAAGTCTGCGATTTGGTATAGTTAAAGTTCATATGGAAGCGGAGTATCATATCATATCGGCCATATATACATCCACTGCTGAACAAAGGCCTCCCCCATAGATTTTCACAACTGTGTCATCATTTTGGGGGGTATTTTCCAATACTCACCACGCTTGTCAGGCGGGTTGGTGAGCGCAGTATGGCTACCGTTTCACAGAAGGGACGCTGCTGCCCATGCCTCTGGTTTAGATTCCCTTAGTCGCCTTTTACGACATCCACGGGAGGAGATGGAGTGGTGCTATATTCTTAGTCCGGACACCACACGTGGAGGAGTGCAGAAAGTTAAAATTTATGTCTAAACAATTATATGAATTCGATATGAATCGATTGAATAGGAAGGTTGAATTTCAACCATTGGGCGACCACTAGTATATATTAAATGATTTGCTGGTCTCGGTCATCGGAACTACTACTATTGAAATCAGTCGCACATTTTTGTTATAGCTTCAGAAACCAAATCCAAAATCCTAGAAATTGTTCTTGGGCCAATTAGCTCCGTGGTTCACAAAGAGCTCCATTTTACCGTTATATATTTTAAACGAGACTAAAAAGATATTGAGACGTTTGATGAAAGTGAAGCAGAAATATAACTGTAGTTTCTTTTTGAAGTCAAGTCAAAAAACAACTAAGAATCATATTGTTTGCATGATAAAAATAACCGTTATGTATATAAAGTCACTCCGAAGCCATTTGCGCAACTCCCATTAAGAATTACGAAGTGTATCTAAGCGTTATTTTTCTCGCATGTAGGCTTCGCAACTTCGAGTAAATCTTTCATCAGTGACCCTCTTCATGAGTGCTTAGCTGGAAAAGTCTTACGATCTTCGGGCACTTCACTTTATTGAAACGAATTATTGAGTGTATAAGTAGGCTTGAGTGTTTTGATTAAGTTAAAAGACTCTAGGAATTAATTGGATTTGAAGCGTTAAATAGCTGCCTATTGTTGAATTTTTAACATTATTTACTGCTTGGATAGGAAATTGGAGCCTATACTGGAACTCGTGTAAAATGGAAGAAGAGGCAATTTACAAAAACATTTATAACATCACATAAGACCGCGCTGTAACGAGCGTTAAATATGGCTTTTCACATTGCTTCCGGTTGAGCCTTCATAAAAGTATATTTAAAAAAACATAGAAAGATGCTGTTGCGCTCTTATTAACTTCTTACAATACCTAGAATAAACAATTATAAGATTACATTAATTATGTGTGTATGTCTGTCTATATAAGTGCATGCCTTATTGTACAATTTTTTTTAATTTACAACGAAGCTTACCCCGTTTACCACTTTCCTAAGAATGGGCGCGAACTAACTAGTAACTAAATTATTATTGTTGCCACTTCGGAGGTGTACAGGGACTTTGGTAGCTTTTTTAATTGGAATATCATTTTATTCGTACCCCAGCACTGGTAGTTTTTATAGCTGCTTGTCTTTTCGAGCTACAATCATCATGATCATATCGGCCAACGGAAGTTCACTGCTGAACAAAGGCCTCCCCCATTGATTTCCACAATTGGTGAACCCAAAGACATGCTTGGCGAGCGCAGAATGGCCGCTGGTCCACAGAAAGTACACTGCTGCCCATCGCTCTGAATTAGAGTCCCTTAGTCGCCGTTTACGACATCAACAGGAGGAGATGGAGTAATGCTATATTCCTATGGACACAGCATGTAGCTACAATACGTCCATTCAAGCGGCTTCTGTTGAACATGAGCCACTTACATTTACTGATGTAACATAACAGGCGTTTACGGTAGTTAAATCAGTGACCGCAATAAGATACACTGTATCAGTACATATACTTAATGTTGACGCCTTGCATGTGTGCACGCACACTGCTCTCAACACACACACGCATACGGCACGCCGGGCGGCGTGGGGCGCCCTCCACAGAGCATTCTACGACACCGCACATTACGGTCGTGTGTGACACTCTCATATTCATATTTATTGTAAATTTAAAAGTCATTCATTACAGTCATTATTACATCATCATTATTGAGTTTAAATTATCGCGAGTCCACCCCGTCATTGCAAGCAGTACCTAAGTTCTACACTTAATAATTTGGGCCGCATAAAGTCCACTGCTGGACACAGGCCTCCCTTAAAGATCACCACAACGACCGATACCGGTTTTGCCATAATCGCGACGCTTGGCAGGCGGGTTGGCGATCGCAGTTGAGTTGTTAATGTATTCGAAGGACGCTGCTGCCCATCTGCAGACTAATCCCTTAGTCGCCTTTTACGACACCCACGGGATGAAATGGGTTGGTGCTATTCGTAGCCGGCACACATACTTACTAATTCCATATACTGGTGTTTTTTGTGTAAGAAGAGTTCTGTATGAAGAACAGGTATGCTACTAAATGCTGTACCTATTTCACCTGACATACTAACTTTGTGCGAGCGTAGTTTTGTTCCGGGCGAAAGAACAGCGAGTGAATTTACCTTTAAGCATTCCTACTGAAGCCGTAGGCCGGCAACGCATCAGTTACTTATAATCAAGTACCCGTTCCTCCGCCTGCCTGACTGTCATAGAAAATTCAAGAACATTGACAATTTTCTGGCTTCTTTTATCTCACATAACCTTATACATTCTGACAAATGGAATCCCTCATTACTCGTAGTTATACCACATTCTGAATTATAATTACCCGCACGGTGACTGCTTTGAAATGTTAAGAATGCAAGAAAACGAGATTATTTTAACCCAAGAAGACTAACCTTTTTTATCTTTCTTTTAATTTGTCCCAGTGGAAATTCACCCTGAACTTCCTCTGCCACGAGGAAAGGCGAAGGAGCATGCTGGACTCCTACCGGTTACGACCACTGGGGCGGTCATCTACGGCACACTTGAGCCAAAGAAGAAGAACCTAGTAAGTATAAGGTTAGATGTAAATAGGGGTAGAAACTGAATCAGGATCATATACATCTTAACTATGATCATTATGTAAATCTAATACATGCAATCAGAACTCTGATCAGTGATGGGATGAGTGCTTTTATTAGATCAAAGAGTTCGACGGAGGGCCTCGGAGGGTCGGAAGTCGTTCGTTTTGATTACTCTGGATAACTTTTGCCGATCACGTGGTGCAGTACCAGCAATATCAACTTCCAATGGTAGTTTCTGCAGCTACCAAGATTGCCACAGGTAAGGAATCAGGGTTCGATTCCGGCGAGGGAGTTTGAGAAACGGCTACTGCATCCAAGGAAGGCAGCAGGCGCGCAAAAAATTCAGTTCTAATTAACACAATAATTTAAAAGTGCGTTATGGCTTTTATTATATACCTATATGTCCGTATATATAATATGAACCGTATTCATTTTAAATTTTACAATTGTATGTTTTCAATAAACACGAAAGTATGATCAACTTGAATTTTCCGACGGCGAGAGCCGAACGCAAAACTATTTTTTTGACTTTCTGTTATTAGACAAGGCTAGGCTACGTAAGCAGTGGCAATATAGCCGTTCAAACTAATATAAATTTGATGTGTTTCCTTCAAATACAGCCTGATGATTTTAATTATATTTAAGAATTTTCCGTTGAACTGTAAAATTTTAACATTTCATATATATCCACCTCATTTTCAAAAACAGTGGTGGTATGCACAGCTCCTGTAAGAGATGATAACTACGTATTTAAGAACTATAAAAGTTATGCTCCTAAATAATTTTACGCTTTAATGAAAGTCCTATCGAAATCCGTCTACTGGTTTTTTCGCGATAGTCTTTCTGAAAAATAAACAGACAATGTTTCTAGAAACGGTTGTTTCTGCTTCTGCATCGAGGATGGTATTAAGCGAGAAAATATTCAATGTACAGAAATAGTCACTTTAGATTTTTATCGTATTCAGCCCACCTGGCTAATAAAGCTTAATCTCTAAGGGATTAAACGTGTACCTGGAATATGCCAACGCTTTGGAAGTAATAAATAGGATATTTCTAGAGATAATTCTGTATTTTGTTTCGTTCCGGAAGAAGAAAGTAAAATGTAATAACGAAATATGACACGAGTAATTTTTCGTGCACGTGCGCAGATCCAGCAATAAGTCATAATGTTCGGAATCACTGAACATTACACATGTAGGTGTTATTCACGTCACGAAGCAGACATTAGCAGCTTTCGACACACTTCGGGTAAACTCGGCGAAGCTTTGGAGGAAAGAACGAACTCTTCCTTCCTACCTCATCATACACTTATTGTCTCAGCGTTTCTCATACCTCCTAGAAGCTAAACCCTAGAACCCTCGTCGCCCTTGCTAGATGCCATAGTGAAGATCTATTAGCGACTTTAGGAGCATTTAAAAATAAGTAATGTTTCATTTCTACAGTTAGGTGTTATTTTTTCTGTAGCTTCATATGAATTTAATGTTGCAGATAACAGGATATGCTTTTGTAATAATATAAAATGCCATTTGAAGCCATCTATAAGTGTATAGGTATTTCAAAAACATAACTTAAGGCTCTTAGGGTGAGATTCAGAAACGAGTCTAAGCGTGAACTTACGCTTTCATCTGTCAAAATGCACTACTTACGCCCCTAATTTTGACAGATGGAAGCGTAAGTACGCTTAGACTCGTTGCTGAATCTCACCCTTAGTCTTACGAGAACGGAGATAATTATAGAGGACAACTTTCTGTTTTTCTTTTCTTTTCAAAATTAAGTTACCAAATATAATAATTTAAAATCTTACATATTATTAACTATTGACAATTAAACAGATACCGTATACTTCTTATGTTCTGTAAGGTATATTTTAATACATAAACGAAACCCAAGTTTTGGTTTAGTCCATTTATCTTTAGAAAGCTTAGACATAAATCGTTAGTCGATGTATTATGTACACTACCTTTGATTTGCGGGTTTCAGAGGAAATCCGGATTATTCAGGTCCCTTATATTAAAGGTTGACCCTTTAAGATCAGAGTTAGGTTATCGAACTAGCAAACTAATTTTGTTGACAAAACAGACCAAACGCCACTAAGGACTGCTGTAATTCATTTGTGGTTACCTATAGAATGATTTGTAATATTGGTTCGGTGCTGTATTCTGTGTGGCTCCTGGCAACGAAAAGATAATCTCTCTCCACCCATGGGCGTTGGAACGGCGTCTAAGTGTATATAAGAGTATGGGCAGCAGGAAGGAAGAGGAAATAACACAAGGTCTGAGTTACCTAAGTCTCTTTTCTTTATTATTTCTTCTTTAGCATAATGAGTCTACTATAAGCAAAAGTGCTTGGGTCGAAACCAGGTATATATCGTCCTACGCCTAAACCCCCTGCCGTTGCTATAAGACGGGGGACTTCCGGGTACGCGGGTGTGTAGATTGAGGAATCTGCGTGCCCACACCGAGCGACCCAAGAGAGGACGGTAGCACGCATGTGGTCACGCGCTGCCGTGGGACGCTTTGGGGGATCCTTTACAATCCCCACGAGGTAGTGACCGCTTTACAGTCACCCTCTCCGAGATGTGCGTGGCACCAGTGGGTGGCTCTAGTGTGATCATACGAGGACCTGGACCCTCCCTTAGGTGCCGAAGATGACCGCTCTAGTGGTTTTAGCCGGTAGGATACCCCTCCGCTTTTGTCCAGGGCGAAGGAAGTTCATGAAGAATTTCCACTGAGCACTAATAAAAATAAAGGTATATATCGTCCACTTGGCGTTATCTAAGGAGCCACCGGGTGCTCCAGTTATTATGCCATAATTTATGTTATATGTGGAGCTACAAGTTCTGTACTCGTTTAATTGACGCATCCCAATTCTATGGAAAATCATAAACATTTATATCGTGTTTAACTTATGCAACCTGTAGTATTTCTATATTATAGTTATATATCTATATCTAGCAAGCGATTACTAGAAAATGGAAGTATTAAAATTTTATGTTTGGATTTAACATATTTTTAATTTTGCTTATAATTATCACGGTGTATTTTAGCAGCTCATATCAATCTCATTCTTTTACCATCCAACTATTGTTGGCGCATAGGTTAGCTAAATATTAACACAAATAAATTATAACATTGATTCAGAGTTTATTAACATTGTATATAAACTGCATTTACATAGTTGTGGTTGTTTATTCAATCATTGCTAAAATTAGACAAGAAAATACCCTGCCATCTAATAACAAATTCGGTAATATTTAGAACTGTAATGACGCACATTTATTTATTGTTGCCCCTGCTGAATTTACTATTTATTCCAGTCAGTACAGACAATTCAAGTATAATTAGTATGTATAGTGTTTTAAATCATATAGCTTGAGCTTCTATCGCTCGAGTCCTAACATATGTGTACGATACCTTTATGAATTTCGAAGATCAGTGATGTTATCTAAGCCCACTATGTAAACGCTATTTCTACAATATATGTTCATCATTTAGGCCGAATGAAGTCGACTGCTGGACACAGGCCTCCCTCAAAGATCACCACAATGACTGATATGGGTGTGTTGTGGGCTCATTCGGGGGTTTTGCCATAATCGCCACGCTTGGCAGATGGGTTGGCGATCGCAGTTGAGCTGTTAATGTACTCGAAGGACGCTGCTGCCCATCCTCCGGCTAATCCCTTAGTCAACTTTTACCACACCCACGGGAGGAGATGGGGTGGTGGTATTCTGAGCCGGCACCACACGGCAACAGATTTATAAATATATTGGTAACTTTATTTAATTAATCCCACACTAAGCTTTCTACTATGTCCCAATAAGACATAAATCTCACATGCACAAACATCCAGACCCGAAACATTTATCTGTAGATGATACAAATATTTCTTCCGAGCGGGGATCGAAACCGTAACAAGTAGCGGAGAAAACAAAAAAATGGCGGCACTACGTTTAACCCGCATTGCTCACATGAGCGCTTACCTGAATGATTTACCTTCTCTGGTACTCGATAAACAGCATAGATAACCGCTATTGTAATCACCTTCTTTACTACATCATTAGATTCAACTTGTTTACGACAGACTTTGATATGAGAACGATAAGGTTTATAGCTTTGGATATTGTATTAAATTTCAATAGATCGTAAAAACGAAAATGCAGTAAAAGCGTATTAAATGTTTCTGTTTTATGTGTCAGTTTATGCTTTAGTATTACATTTGTACATTTTAGAAGTGTAATAAATCATTCAAATCTGTTCATTTTTGTCATAGTTGTATGCTCAGCTGCAGGCTTTGATGTTTTTAGTTCAATCCATTCTAAAGAGCAAGGTATTAATTGTAACTAGATTGCGGGCACGGGACATTTTAGTTAACTCAAAACGGTTGTAAAATAGTCAAGCATTTATTCTTCATTTATACAAATAAACTCGCGATTCGTGGTAGTTTTTTATTTCTTTTAAAAAAAAAACAAAAGTTTCTCGAACATTCAAACTTTTCATGTGGTAAATTCTATAATTCGAATATATTTCAGAAACTTTTAGTTCAACGTTACTAAACTTGAACATACCAACGAAATCACTCACAAAACATATTTGAACTTTCCACAACACAAAATGTTACATCTACTCGTAAAGGTCCACTACTAAACATAAGTCCACAAACAAAATCCATTAAGCAACTAGTCACGGTTGGGGAGTGTAACTACAATTACATAGTAGAACTACGCTTGATTGTCTCATTTGGAGCCGGTACATACTCATCCATACCCAGATCGCTCATATAATGATAAAAGTAGCATAGCAAGGATAGTAATGGGTAAAGATCTTTAAACTCATGAAGATGAGTCGTTTAAGAATTTGTGAACTTGTAACTGTCTTAAAACTCGCATATCATTCTTATTGGTCTTCGTGATGGAGAATATTTTCACCGTTTTCCATAGGCACTGTTTATTTGTAGTAGACATAACAAATTGTTTCCACCGCTCATCGAAGCCAACATTGTACGAAAATACTCTCATTAAACTAATGATCGGGGGACCGTTTGTATCCCAAATTCCTTTCATCTATCCTGTATAGAAATACGAATCACGTGAGCAAACATGTCAATAATAAATCACTTAGGGCTGCTTCGGAAAAATGTCAAGGGATTTTACTAGCTTCGACTTTTTATTTAGGGCTGGTTAAATTGATACTAGATAAAGGTGGATCGGAATGGAGGCGCCCGTGTAGGGGATTTACTTTCCCAGATTTTATTTTTTTGCGGCCTTAACTTTAAGAGATGTGTGTTTTTTGTCCGCAACGGATGTTCTACTGCCATTAGCAACATAAAATAATATCATGTTATATTTAGAAGAAATAAAGCAGCTTCTTGTTATAAGTTACTTGCGGATTACATAACCGTATTCTAGTTAATACACAATAATACTGATGATGATTCCATTAAATTCATACATAACATTTATGGTCTGCTACAATTGACCTCGTAATAACTTAATAATGAACCAAAATGAGGTAATCGTATTGCGGTAAGCCTCAGTGCATTGCATATGGATTTATCTGCCTCTGACGTTTGTAGTTTTATTGACATATTTAAAAAAATATATTGAATTTTATTCAAATACTTCTTGCGATGCTGTTGGAAATGTGAAAATAAAATAAACGCTTTGTTGCATCTGTACGTGAAGCTATTCTATTTCAGAAGATGATCATAATAGCATAGACTTAGTAATCGCTTAAAACGGAACAACGACTGACCTACGCAAATGTTGAAGAAATCGTTTCTCATGGAGCAGTAAGATAAGGTTGTTTATCCCGTTTGTGGAATCTATTAGTGCCACGCACGAGGTCTATGTAAAAAGATCGTGTATTTGCGCCGAGAACCAAGCTTTGAGGAGTGATTAAAAATCGTATTAGTAAGTCAGCCGAAAACTAGCCTCGGGCAATCGTTAGGCATATGCTGAGCCACTTACCTACTTCGCGCAAATATGGGACACAAATGTACCTACTGAGTAGTAGTTTTGTTAAATGAAGTGTTGCAGCTGTCTGTCTATATTTGGATGTCTTCACTGGTGATTGGTCTCGAACTGCAAGAGGTCGGCTAGGTAGGTACCACTGCAGTGCCAGATATTCACCGCTAAGCAGTAGTGTTTAAACTTTAGACATTACTGTGACATATATCCACAATGCAGCACCAACACATCCTTCACTTGATAGTTTAGATGCGTCGGTGAAGACTGTGAGCCAGTCGGGGAAATTTTGATATATAGATTCTTCAAATAAGAAATTAGTACCTGGTTGAAGCTTTGAGATACCCAAATCAAATAATGTAAGAACATTCTAGTCAAATTTGAACGGAGAAAAAGCAACAGAATCGGTGTAGTGTGGAGGTAAATTTATCAATTATTATATAATTCAGCCTCCGGTTAGAAGGGCACTGTAGCTGGTGAAATTACTGGGCATAAGAGACTAAATAACTTTATATCTCGAGGTGATTAGCGCAATCTGATGCCTCGCAAGCCAAGTTCTGGGTAGCATTCTAATTGTTACGGGCAGGCATGTCGCTTACCATCGGGCGAAAAATTTCGTCTCACCACCAAGTTGAATATAACACAATTTAAAACTTGTCATTTTTTTTGTAACCAAATAAACAGTTTGAATGTCGTAGTTGCACGCTTTCCGAGCACTGCACATCAAGGTCTACAAGTTCCGCACAGAAATAAAACCCCCGGCAACGCAGGTATTTAATTCATTCCATTATACGGCACTAGCGTTCATTAACACCGCCGATGCTCAATGGGTCGGACAGGCCCTCCCCGCTCGATCCGGCACGCTTCGTTAACGACAACCTTTCATTTGATTAACTGCTAGCCTTTTAAACAGCCCTCTGTTACTTGGGGTGCAATTCCTTAAGCTCAAACATCCATACATCCTTGAATACGGAATCGAAATAACGGTGTAAAACCAATTTGTTATTAGCTAAAACATGATTGAAGCTATTCAAGGATACGTAACTGACAGTGAGCTATGAGGACCAGTCTTTGCGAATACCAAATTTGGTTGTCACCGTTATTTCAATTATGTATTCAAGGATGTATGGATGTTTGAGCTTAGAGAATTATACCCCTGGTTTTATTGTTCGGATTCCAAGTACGCGCGACATAGCAGGTTATGTCAGAGATGTGAATAAAAAGGCTGTACTGCATCGCTATTGTCATCAGCCCTCGAATAAAATATCAGTATCTGTGAATCATTATTTATCAATTCGTGTTCGATCCTTGTCTAGTTTAAGGTAGTTTTAAGCTCTATTTAATATTATGCCTTCTACCCTCACTTCTGGTGAAGTGACGGAGATGAGCAGCCATTTTGGCACGATCGAGTCGACGTTCGACTACCGAGATGAAAGCTGTGTTGCGGTGCCGTGCACGCCTATGTGTCCGAAATCACATTGTACAGCTTGACTTTTCTTCACCTAGTGAATAGTGCCTTCTGATCGTATCAGAACAAAACTTAACATTCAAATGTGTGTGCCTACGATTTGGATTCCGTGAGACTTTTCTAGAAACCTATAGTGACGTCACATCCATCCACGAGGAAGCGAGTTGTCTCAGCAAGCCTGATCCGATCCGGGATAAGGGAGAAGCTTAAGGTTGGTGGAGTTGAGATTACTTTATTCTAGACAAGGATCTAAATTGTAGTCATAGTATCGTAATTCTAAAGTCGTCAAAAGTTCCTCATACAGTCCACTACCTCTTTAGGTCCACGTGCTACATTTTTGGCCTTCGAGCCGGATATCAGTTCCTATTTCTATTAATTTCATTAAAATAGTCATACCTACATATTCGTCTCGCATTCTATAAATATTTATTTACGTCGTACGTAAAAAATATAAAATCTGTTAAGCCATTGCAAATACAAATTAATATCAATCATACAAATTGCAGGTTTAGTAATTAACGTATCGAATCTGCACTTTGAACCTTCTAGAATCCACCTACATTAAAAATAATATTGTCAACGTCGAACGTTTCAACGTTATCATGCCTCCTAAAAAAGATGTTTCACAGCAATCGATAGCATACTTGAACCAAGAAAAAGAAGTACTCTTTGAACAACTGCAGTATGCCTATCAAATGTCAAAGGACACTTCCACACCTGATAAACAGGAATTATTTTTATTACGTGTCTCGGACATAGATGAGATGCGTATTAGATTTAGTAAAATAATCTTTAAAATTTGTGAAACGGAATTGGAATCGAACCCAGATGCTACCGTTCGAAACCAGGAAATAAAAACTTTCGATGATATTTATTACACCGTCAAATTAGTTGCAAATAAATTAATGAATACTACAGTGGGTAGTGTGAAGGTTGAAACCCAAACGTCAAACCAATCTCGTCCTCGTCTACCCAAGCTACAATTATTTACATTTGACGGTGATATTGAAAACTTTACAACATTTTATGAGACTTTTTGTTCACTGGTACACAGCCAACCACACATACCAGACATAGATAAATTCCATTACCTTCTTTCTTGTACTAAAGGCAGTGCATTAAATATTGTTAAGAGTTTACCGATCACTGCAAGTAATTATGATTTGGTCTGGAAAGGTCTTCTTGACAAGTACCAAGATAATCGTATGTTGGTAGGTAGATATCTCGATAAAATGTTAGGTTTTACACCGATTTATAAGGAGTCTTCAACTCATTTAAACACTTTCATTGAAACCTTTGAGCATTCTTACAAAGCCATTCAAGCGTTAAATATCGATAACTTAAATAGTTATGTAATGTGTCATATTGCACTTCGCGCCTTAGATTCACAAACAAGAAAATTATTTGAACAAAGTTTGGATCAAAGATCGGTTCCAACTTTTAATGATTTAATTACTTTTATTCATAATCATATTAAAGTGCTTGATCACTCTGTATCTTACATTAACAATTCAAGTTCCTTGAACTTACAACAAAATAAACGGCAATCATTGAACAAGGATAAAACTAGGTCATTTACTCATACGTCTTCTTCCCAGAACAAATTTTCATGTTTAAATTGCGACGGCAATCATATGATTTTCAGATGTGACAAATTCCGTGAATTGTCCACTGAGAAGCGCATCAACCGTGTTAATGCGCTTAAGTTATGTCACAATTGCCTTAAACCAAATCATAATGCTAATGAATGCAGAAGTCAGTTTAAATGTATAGTTTGTCAAAAATCACATCACGTGTTATTGCACGTCGACGACAACAAACCGGGTTTTGGTTCGCGCCACTGCGACTTGACTGCATCCCATGCGAAGTTATCGTCAACACAGGCGACATCGGGCACTGGTCTGAGTGTAAGTAACAGTTGCCATGCCGCTTCTATACATACACACGCTAGTACAGTTATATTAGGCACAGCCGTAGTGCACGTGTTAGATCAAACAGATTGTTATCAGCCTTGTCGTGTTTTGATAGATTCTGGCGCTCAAACAAACTTTATTTCCATTGATTGTTTACAACGTTTGGTGTTATCGTCGCGAAAATGTAATTTCGATATTTTTGGGCTCGCAGGTGAAGGTGTAAAACATCATGGTATGACTTCGTTTACTATAAAACCGCGTCATAGTAATGAACCATTTTTTAATATTGACGCTGTCGTACTAACAAAAATTACTGGTGATCTTCCTACAGTAAAATTACCTAAAAGCGTGATTGACGAGTATAGAAATTTAATACTAGCGGACCCGGAGTTTTACAACCATTCGAAAATAGATGTAATTTTAGGTGCGGACATTTTTCCGTACATTTATGATGGAAAGAAATTAATCTTTGGCTCAAATATACCTGTAGCGTTAAGTAGCACTTTTGGTTATGTGATTACGGGAAGATTGTGTCAGTTGGAGAATAATGACTTACACGCAACTACTGCCACTACGTCTCTGCATGCAGTAACGTTTACTGTCAATGATAATCTCCACAATGATTCCCCAAAACGTTTTTGGGAAGTTGAATCCTTGCCGTGCGAGATTCAACAATTAATACCGCAAGACGTTCTTGCTGAAAAAATATTTACTGAAAATTATTGTAGGGATAAAACGGGTCGATACGTTTCTCCAATATTGTTAAGACCAAATCCGCAGTCCTTGACTTCAAGTCAGTTAATACAAGGTTTTTTTGTGGATGACGTATTATGGTCGTGTCCTACGATAGACGAAGCTTGCACGTTGCAAGAGGAATTAACCTCACTTCTTAAAAGTGGAGGATTTGACCTCCGCAAGTGGGCTAGCAATCGTTCAGAACTGCTCACACGCATGACAACTGAGCAGGTAACTGCTATTAATTTTCAAGATGATACGTTATCATCCTCAATCAAAGTGCTAGGTTTGACGTGGTTACCTAGCTGTGATTGTTTTTCTTTTAATTATAATTTAAGCGACTCGCTTTCAACGAAGCGGTCAGTACTTAAATTACTTGCGAGTATCTTTGACCCTATAGGTTTTATATCGCCATGCACTTTTGTTGCTAAGTGTATTATGCAAGATTTATGGAAATTAAGTTTAGGATGGGACGATTATTTACCAACCGAATTAAAGGAAAAATGGCATAAATTCTTTTCAACCTTGCCTTGTTTGTCAGAGTTGCGAATTAAACGACATTTATTGTTATCGAATTTCAATTCATTTCAACTCGTAGCCTTTTGTGATGCGTCATCCCTCGGTTATGCAGCCTGTATTTATGTTCGTAGCGCTGACAACGCAGGCAATATAAAGGTTCGGTTACTAACAAGCAAATCAAAGGTTGCTCCAATGAAACCATTAATGTCGATCCCAAGACTTGAACTCATGGCGGCCGTGCTGCTATCTAAGTTGGTTAGCTTTGTCAGAAAAAATATAAAGGAATTAGATTCTTCGGTTATTGCACTCAGTGATTCTAATGTTGTTCTTTCATGGCTCCAGACGCCATCATATAAACTAAAAACTTTCATTGCAAATCGAGTCAGTCAAATAACTGATATCGTGCAGCCTAACTGTTGGTATCATGTCAGCAGTGAGAACAATGCTGCTGATATTTGTTCTAGAGGAGCCTTGCCCGATCAGTTTATGAAATTTGCTCCTGAGTGGATCCGTGGTCCTTCGTGGTTATATCAAGAACACAATTTGTGGCCTATAAAATCGCATTTAGTTTTTGACGAAAACAAGGTACCTGAATTAAAATCAAATTATGACACTTTTTGTTTTAGCGTAACTGACAATAACGCGAAAAATTATAAACATAATATAGAAGAATTAATATTTAATAAAATTTCATCCTTTAATAGATTACAACGTTTCATCGCCTGGTACTACCGTTTCATCAATTATTGTAAATCAAAACAAATAGTCCAAGGTCCTCTCACAACCCCTGAGCTTTCTAATGCTCACGATTCTATAATTCGAGTAATTCAAACAAATCATTTTGAATCTGAGATAACCACCCTTTCTAAAAAAGGATACGTTGTCTCCCTGCGTAAACTTTCACCCTTCGTCGACGATGATAAGTTCCTCAGGGTGGGGGGTAGAATATCACAGGCTGACTTGCCTTACGGTGTCAAGCATCCCTTACTTTTGCCAAAGGCATGTCATACCACTTTAATCTTAATTGAATACTATCACAAACTTTACATGCATGTAGGTCCGCGCACATTACACGGAATATTATCAAGGAAATACTGGATTATAAATGGTCGCAATGTTATACGATCAGTGTTGTCAAAGTGCGCTAAATGTTTTAAATTTAGACCGACTTCATTTTAACCAATGATGGGTACGTTACCCGCAGCAAGACTTCAACCGAATAAAGTATTTAATCATGTGGGTGTCGATATTGGAGGTCCGTTCATTGTAAAGGAAAGTCAAAAACGTAACGCTAAAACCTATAAAGCCTACTTATGCCTATTCATTTGCTTTTCGGCCAAAGCTGTACACCTCGAGGTTTTGTCAGATTTGTCATGCGAGTGTTTTCTAGCAGCCTTTGATAGATTTGTTTCGCGCCGCGGATTATGCAGCAGTTTATATTCTGACTGTGGCACAAACTTTGTTGCGGCCTCTAAATATCTGAAAGAAGTCTGTACATTTTTTTACAGTAAAAAAAATTGCGATGATATTCTTAATGGTTTGACATCACGATCCGTAAATTGGAAATTTAATCCACCTAGTGCCCCATCCATGGGTGGCTTATGGGAAGCCGGAATTAAATCGGCAAAGCATCACCTCTTTCGTTCCGCCGGCGATAGGATCTTCACATTTGAAGAACTATCAACAGTTTTTTGTAAAATTGAAATGGTAATGAATTCACGTCCACTCTGTCCAATGTCAGATAATCCAAACGAATTTGATGTGATCACCGCTGGTCATTTTTTAATTGGTCAAAGTATGCTATCGGTACCGGAGTATAATATAGAGGATATTTCTTTTGGTAGGTTGTCACGTTGGCAATCACTACAAAGAATTACCCAATCTTTTTGGAAACGTTGGTCGCATGATTACCTGCACACTCTGCAACAGAGAGCGAAGTGGTTTTCGTCGCCGCCTAATCTAAACGAAGGAGACTTAATTCTTGTAAAATCTGATGTCACGCGCCCATCCGAATGGCCGCTAGGAAGAATTGAAAAAATTCATCCCGGTGTTGACAATATTGTTCGCGTCGTTACTGTACGAACAAAAAATAATACTTTTAAAAGACCAGTCAATAAAATTTGCCCATTGCCATACGCAAATTAAGACCAGGTGTTAGTTATAGACTACATACGTAAATTATATCTACATTTTTTTGTTTCCTAGTATTTATTAGTAGGTTGGATTTATCCCTCTTTTGTTCATATCTTTTTAAAAAAGGTTCGTAACCATTTCATTCCAAGCCTGACTCGTAACCAGACTTGTTAATCTGTTATAATTTATTATCATTTTCTCTTACGGGAAATTATCATAGTAATTTCGGTGGGAGGTATGTTCGATCCTTGTCTAGTTTAAGGTAGTTTTAAGCTCTATTTAATATTATGCCTTCTACCCTCACTTCTGGTGAAGTGACGGAGATGAGCAGCCATTTTGGCACGATCGAGTCGACGTTCGACTACCGAGATGAAAGCTGTGTTGCGGTGCCGTGCACGCCTATGTGTCCGAAATCACATTGTACAGCTTGACTTTTCTTCACCTAGTGAATAGTGCCTTCTGATCGTATCAGAACAAAACTTAACATTCAAATGTGTGTGCCTACGATTTGGATTCCGTGAGACTTTTCTAGAAACCTATAGTGACGTCACATCCATCCACGAGGAAGCGAGTTGTCTCAGCAAGCCTGATCCGATCCGGGATAAGGGAGAAGCTTAAGGTTGGTGGAGTTGAGATTACTTTATTCTAGACAAGGATCTAAATTGTAGTCATAGTATCGTAATTCTAAAGTCGTCAAAAGTTCCTCATACAGTCCACTACCTCTTTAGGTCCACGTGCTACAATTCGGATAAAAGTTTTTGTTTTGGTGATGTGTGCCCATTTTGAAAACCTATGGTTGAAAGAAGAAAGAAAAGAAAGAAAGCATTTATTAGCACACTAATGTAACACAAAAAAAAACAAGATAATAACAAGAAATTTGTTTGTATAGTGTGGCAAAAGGAGCGGACTCAGCAAAATGTTGAACAGTGAGCAGCATAGCCGTAACACTGCCCAACGCTGGTTTTCAGTCCGTCCCCAGTTACTACCGTTATTTAAATATAGATAATTAAATTAAAAATAGTAATTATGTAGATTAAAGATTATATATTGTTTGCAGCTAACTGGATTTACTGTCATTACTAAATTAAAGCAGTCCAAATAATTTTGTTCGAATTGCTATAACACGCATCCGATGTTATCGCAGAAAATACATTAAACATAAAATATACTGGCGCATAGTAAAAGCAAACAAAATTAAATAGCGTATATAGAACAGACTGGCTCATTTTAATAAAAGCGAATGTGTTTCCAGGAATTTATTACATTGAATACAGAAACAATTTTACGAATGAAAAGTGATGTTTACAGAACGAGGTATATTTTATGCCCATTACTTTCTTAAGGGTTACATCGCATTTTATGACCGTCAATTTTCATATCTAAGAACGTAGACATACTTATGTCTAGTCTAGTATATCGTAAGAACGTGCAATAAAAGTTTCTGTCTCTCAAACTTGTAATTTTCGCAAAAAGACATGTTTAACATTTAGCGCCGACGAGCGACTTTCGCAAGAACAGAACACGGGATTTGTGCTGCTAATGGCACTATTATCACGCACAATTTAACGAACATATAAAAACATATGTGTATGTGATGTGTATAGGACACAAAGACACCCCATGCTATCATTCACCTTACTTGAGTTAATACAAGGTGTAAATTACCTTGACGATATTATTCGGTTATAAAATTTTATGTGCCAACTACCTCACGTAGTTCTTTTCACATAGTTTTCGAGATGTTTCCATAGCTATTTGTCTAATGTAGGTATATTCGTAGGGGCGATCTAATAACGTTGCGAACAAACTGATTAAGATCGATAAGAGATAGTGGAGTAAATTTGATAAAGGCTTTACTAAGGTAGTTGACTGAACTTAATTAATTAACTGTAAGATCAGTTCACAAGAACGTGTATTTGAATTTAAATAGCCAGTATATAGAATTTTGATAAAGTTGTTGACCTCGATAATGATAAAGATGAAGCAACTGATAAATATAAAGAATGGTGTTAACTGCCATGATTTGAGAGTTGATGAGGTGAAAGAAAGTCCATCATCATTTTTATTTGGGATATAACTCATTCAATTTATCGCAGCCTAGTGCTGCGCAGAAAATTCGCTTTTCCACGGACTTTTCAAATATCGAGCTGCGAGTTGAAAAATATAAAATTCACTAAGCGATACATGAATTTTCTACCCATAAACAAGCTTTATTTAATTTCCAAATCTAGGAAATTGAAATGATTTTTTTTGATTTTTTAAAAAACGTTGCCCCACACTAGGATTTCTCCTGTGTCGTGAGTGCGTTTACAAACACAAATTCCACAAACAATACACCCAGACCCGGAACAACTACCTGCAGATCGTACAAATATTTGTTCCGTGCGGGAATCGAACCCACGACCCGGTGCGCAGCAGCCGACTGTATCAGCCACTGCACCAACCACCATTCTAAAAAAAAAAGAAAATACAGATAAAATCAGATATAAAAGAAAACTAGTGTCGTAGTGTACATTGATGTCAGTTGTAACACTCGCTCGCGCCAGCCCCATGGCTGGCTGCCTCGCAGGACACTGTTTGGTATCTTCAATACGATGGCTATGGCGATCCGTACAGCCACTCTGCGCGGCAGACTGTGATGTTTGGTTCTGCAGCACTGGGCACCTTACAGATGACCTGACCATACACGCGCCCCATATAGGGTCACAGACTGCACGACACCCCGTAGCGACGGTAAACTTCCGCACATGGTCCCCCGAGATTGGGCAGCAGCCGGTGTAGTGCACCCACTACCCTCTCAATTCGGAGGATGAGATGCTGGAAGTGCTCTTTGAAGCCTCAACAACTGTTTTGGGTGAGCCCCGGGTACTTCATGTACCGGCCCACCCCGATTCGTGCGTCATCAACGAGTACCACTAGTGCTACCCTAATAGTGCCCCACAGGATGGAGTTGAAGGCGTTGACGATGTCTAGACTGACCGTCAACGCCACCCCACCCCGCCAAGACACTGCTTATTCCGACAGCGAGCGGACGCGAAGAATCGTGTCGATGGTGGACTGCCGCAACCGGAAGCCATACTGACTTTCGGTCAGGTCTGGGTCAACTCGTAACAGGTGCTCTACTCGCAAAATATTTACCGTCTCACTATTTATATATAACGACTAGGTGGGACCCGCGGTTTCACCCGCGTTTAATTTAAAAGAAATTTAGAGTACTTCGACATAGACACTTGACATAGAATATATAGAGTGGATTTCAAAGGTTTTATATTTTTTGCGCGGAACCCTAATTATTATTCTAAAATAAAAGTAGCCTAAGTTATTCCTTATAACATCAGCTATCTGACAGTGAAAGTCCCGCCAAAATCGGTCCAGCCGTTTCGGAGATTACCCGGAACAAACATACAGACAGACAGACGGACGGACAGACGGACAGACAAAAAAAATTAAAATCGTTTTTTTTTGTTATATGTAACGTACATACTTTCATATGCATTTAGTAAAAAGCTGTTATTTTGACATTACAAACAGACACTTCAATTTTATTTATTTGTTTAGATGACGATTTGCCAGAAGATAGTGAGTTTTTTAAATTATTTAACATTATTTTACAATTTTCGATGGTCATATCTTCTGTTGTCTTATTGACTAGTTTAAATTTAAAGTCAATGAGGACTGCCACTTTGGTGAAATAAACGACTTTAGTAGTCCCCCAGTCGAGCCCTTCGCATAGAACTCAATATTGGTTGTTATGTTTGACTTCGTATTTCGCGGTAGTACTAAAAATATATTCAAACATAAATAGCATGAGACTTTAAAAGTTCATGTTCAGCATGTGATACTTATGGACTAACATAGTTGATACGAAACTAGTAGAATTCTATTCTTTGTTCACGTTCACGATTTCAATTTCTGAGATCAACAATACATCCAAGTGTGTGTGTGTACCGTAAGCGAGACCAGCCTTAATTTCTTCACACGCCGCTAATAAATACCACAAAAATCTCCAATTACATTTCCTATAGGAGTTTTATTAAATCCGAAATGGAAAATATACACCTGCCAATCAATCTGATTAATCACTAGACTACATTTGAAGCAGTCACGAGAAAGGTCTTTTTACCCTATATAGTACAGGTACCGGCGTAAATTGAATTCAAATTCAAGTAATTTTTAAAACCCTTGTTGGTAGTATCCCTTTGATCAGGATGAGCAGATCTTAAATTTGTAGAAATTAGGAAAATAGGCCCACGACCCAGAACCAAAGTGAAGAATTTACATTGACGATATATAGAGAGGTATTGAGGAAGGATGGCTTAGGTAGCTTTGAATAAGGCTTTCGAATTAGGCGAAATTGCGCAGGAGATTTTTAGACCTGTTAATCTGAAAAGGCTTTGAACATCGTTTAAGTACAATTTTGAAATAGTAAAATAATTAAAGAATTTACTGTGTTATCCCGAGATCAAAGTAGCCAGACCATTTATTCCTGTCAGCGTCTCAAGAGTTTAAAACAGCACTCTTCCCTGATGGCTGCGTAATGTTGTCACCACATGAACTGTAGTATTTAGTCTATTATCGACTGAAGTTTTAATTAAAATGCGACCGCTGATAGAATGCGTTCCTGACATCTGTTAAATTGGTCTGGTTTCATTAATATTAATGATTAAATTTCATATATAACATGATTTTAATGTATTAACGTCAACACGCAATAAGCTCAAACAGTTGAGCGCTAAATTAAGTATTTAATATAACAGAAACTAGACCAATTAACAGATGTTAGGAACGTATTCTCTCATCGGCCACATTGTAGTGTAGGGGACAAATGCGCCAAATTGAGTTATGTACAATATAATCAGTAATACTTCTCTGCTGTCCGAGCTCTATCGACTGCTATTTATAAGCACTGGGATAGCTGTGGTCTCTTTTGACACTGTCCTGATTAAAATTAGAGTACCGCTCCATCTTCTTCCGTGGATGTCGTAAAAGGCGACTAAGAAACTCTAAATCATAGGAATGGGCAGTGGTATCTTTTCTGTGCAACAACGGCCATTCTGCGCTCACCAACCCGCCTGGCAGGCGTCGTAAGTAATGGTAGATGTTCCAGGTGGGAAGGCCTTTGTTTAACAGTGGGCATCCTTTGGCTGACGTGATGACGATATTACGCAACGACTAAAAATAACTTTTAGGTTCTACTGAGATGATGGATTTTTGTTTTTACGTCCATTAAAATTTTCCGAATTTGCTTGTGTTAAGAAGACAGTTTGCCTGCATATTCGAATTCCATGCTATGACTGATACAGTTCAACCCACACAGGAAAACAAAAATGTCGAAGAGATAGGGGCTCTTCGTTATAAGATTTGCAAATGGCAGGAGAGATATTGTCTTATTTAGTAACGCCATGATCAGATCAGAAATGAGGAGATCCATAGAAGAACTAAAATTGTCAACATAGAGTTGTATTTTATAATTGATTAGGGAGAAAGCGATCAGTAAAACAGCAAGCCCAAGTGACAACTGGTTTATTAACGTCTACCGACATCTATAATAATAAACATACCCTACACATAGCTGAAAGGATTAGTAAACTAAAGTGGCAATGGGCAGGGCACATTGCTCGTAGAACTGATGGCCGTTGGGGCACAAAGGTTTTCGAACGGAGACCGCGCACCGGAAAACGCAGCGTGGGACGACTTCCAACGAGGTGGACAGACGACCTGGTGAAGGTCGCTGGGAGTCGTTGGATGAGAGCGGCATGTGACCGCTCGTTGTGGAAATCTAAGTGGGAGGCCTGTTCAGCATTGGACGTCCTGTGGCTGATATGATGACTAACACCAAAATTCACCGTAGCAGTTTGTCATGCGGATATAAAAACGAATAGTAAGAATTTGACACGGCATTACACATACACCCATAATATGATTTTAAATATTGTATAGCAGCGTAAATAGTTATTTTTGTGTTGAATATCATTAAACGTATATAATATCATAATAACGTACTGTAATCCCAGGCACAAAATTCGTGTAGACTTTTCTAATTTACGATTTAAATACTGAATTTTAAAAAAAATACATCAAGACTTTCCTGAGCATTAGCCGTACGGTCAATATCCTCTCAGCATTAGAAATTACATAAAAACTACTGTGTCGGTAAAACCTGCACTTAGAAATATATATGCAATTTACCGACCCTGCACCTTGTTTCTGGAAAATTAATTTATTTAAAACATGTGTTTTATTAGCATTTAATAAGAAATAAACCATTTGTAGCAAACATCTTAGACAGAAGATAAACTATCATTAACGTGTACCACTTCAATTACTTTTCTACTGATATTTAAAATAAGTGAAATGTCATCAGCACATGAAATTATATGAGATAATAATAGGGAGCTTATTTATATAGTATTGGAACAGATATAGCCTTAACGATTATATGACAGATCAATAAATTGTAATTAATGTTTAAATACTAACTGAATGCTAATCTTTTTTCTCCATCATTTAAATGATACAATTAATCAAAATAATTTTATTTGCTTGACAATTTTAACTATGCTTTTGACATTAATTAAACTGACATTATTATTTATTAAGTTGTAATTATTGATGATATTAATGCTCATTCTTATAATATTGTTTGTGTTATTTTATTTTTAGTTTGCACACCATTGTCATGGTATGAATGTACCGAACGAAGGCTCAATTTAAATATCTATATTGTACAACTACATTCTTGCAAATAAATTATTTGAATTTGAACAATTGAACAGAAAAGGACACAGAATTGCAACCTAAAGCACGTCCATATTGTCATTTCCAATGTTACAAACGACAATTTATCAAAGACGATAAGTTCAAAATTGATTGACAAAATAATCTCGTTTCAATTATTCATGTACACGTTATTTCAATTTCAAACAAAACAAAATTACCTTAATTAATCCAGAATGGAACGGCTCAAAACCGTTGACATAAACGATTCTATTTTGAAATGTTTCAAGCGTTTGTTATAATGCAAATTATGATATGTAATTATTGCCGTCGCTCGTGTCATCACATTATCGGTAAAATGAATGCTTAAAAGGTTCTAGATTTAAATTGGCGTGGCAGAAAAATCAAGACTACAGATTAAATAACACACAGATACTAACTACTACTACTACAGAACTACATTCATTGTCTACATACGCAGATGGACGAAACACTCATTACATCATTGTATTCGGAGTACACAAAAGAAGTGAGTTACCTTTTTTATATGTAAATTCCCGGCACACAACAGTGGGTTATCTAAAGGCGAAACGGAAATAGTATTTCTCCTTCGATTTATTTTTATTTCAGACCCAATAGCTTTCTGTACAATTGTCATTTAAAACACTTTACATTGCTACATATGTGTATGTATGTACTGGAAGAGAATACCAAATACGAAAATAATTACAAGTATTATCTATTCGGTATGATACTCTAAACCCGCAAGGCTAATACTAACTTACTAAAGTTAAACTATAAAAGAACCGCCTAACAAACAGCCCACACATATGATCTGAATCCGGAACATAATAACAGATTTTGGTCCAAATTACTAGATGGAAGCTTCACTGTCCCACGACAATAAGGCCTCTACGACTGGTGCTGGTAAGCTTAACTCTACGGTTGGCATATTACAAAATAACCCTTTATATATAGACTATAAGGTTGGTTTAGGCTGTAATCATTCCTTGGTAGGTCATTAGTTCCAGGATAGTGATATTTCCCCGGCCATGCATCAAGCTGATATATGACATAATGAGGCTAGGAGTTTAATGTCATAAAAGAGCTTACTCGGACATTATTACGCAGGCATTTGAGCTATGTTTTGTTTGTAGACATTTTAATACCGTACTGGCTAGAGTTTTTTTAATAGTTGAATTTATATTAATGTAAAAGCCTTTTTTTGCTTTTTGTGTTCACAAAGAGAATTCATGTTTTTATTTCGTTTCATTTGTATTGTTGATAAGATAAATATGTTTTCTTACTAATTACTCTTTCGAATCACTTTCCGTGTTGTGGAGTAAAATATTGAATGATGATTTTAGAGCGGAGTTTTTACTTTTGCTATGTGATGAATTTTGCTTACTTGAACTTTCTACAATATCACCTTACGAAACATTCAGCGAAACTTGAAATTTGACTTTTTTATTTTTTCTTATGAAAGTAATTAAAAGAGCAACGGCTTAATTTTTTAACGTTTTCTTTGTTGTGTTATAATAAAACACTTCTAAATGGATTACGTTGCGTATATTATAGACAAGCTGTGCCCCGCGGTGTCACCCACTTTTTATTTTTATGTACATAATATAATTAGTATCTATATTATTTATATACTATGTATATACTAATTAGTACACTTCTTTTTTTAAACGCAGACCCGGAACAACTACCTGCTGATCGTACAAATACTTGTTCCGTGCGGGATTCGAACCCACGACCCGGTGCGCCACAGCCAACTGTACCAGGCACTGCACCAACCGTCCGTCAATATCATTAAACGTATATAATAACACAATAACGTGCTCTAATTCCAGGCATAAAATTCGTGTAGACTTTTCTAATTTACGATTTAAATACTGAAATTAAAAAAAAACTATAACAGATTTTCCTGAGCATTAGCCGTACGGTCAATATCCTCTCAATAAAAATGTACTACATTATCGTTTACGTGACGCCGTATGTTCCCTATTGTAGAGACCTGAATACGAATAGTTTTTAATAAAGTGCCCTATAATGATACGCATGCCTTGCGGGCATATAACGAGATTTATAAAAGGTAATTCTATGAGATGTTAAAAGCACCATATTTTTCGTACGTGGAGAGCTTCCTCATGGACTACCTCTGCAATCATGCTTGGTTCGATGAAGCTAGATAATTCGTTGGGCGCAGTGGCTAAGTAATGGGCTTTCTACGCTACGTGTTGCGGGCTCGAATCCCACACGGAACATGTTCATATCATCTGTAGATAGTTGATTCAGGTCTATGTGTTTACGATATGAGATTTATCTCTATAATTCCACGACAGAGGACAAATCCTAGTGTGAGACATATTTTGAAATAGCAATATATTCAACCTGAAAGACCAAAATCTAAGAACGTCTTAGTCGTATGAACTGTGAATAGCACCATACTAAAAATATTACTCAGTTAGAAGATTGGAGCACATTATTAGTTCTGTCAAACAGAACTAATAATGGAAGTTTTTCATATTGAGGACATAATAGTTATTTTTGATGACGTCGTTCATATACCAATCGTCTTGTAAAAATAGTTTTTATTAGGATTTTGACTATTGGTGACCTCTACACAAAATACGAAACTCTAAATATGAGCCTAGATGGCTATAAGAACATTAGATAAATATCTATTATTCATCATCATCATATTGGCCATTTAGACGCCCACTGCTGAACAAAGGCCTCTCCCATAGATTTACACAACTGTGTCATCATTTTGGGGGGTATTTGCCAATATTTACCACGCTTGGCAGGCGGGTTGGCGAGCGCAATATGGGTACTGTTTTACAGAAGAAACGCTGCTGCCCATCCCTCTGGTTTAGATTCCCTTAGTCGCCTTTTACGACATCCATGGAAGGAGATGGAGTATAAGTATATTATTAATCCGGACACCACACGGGCGAAGGTCTATTGCTATGGACAATGGACATGGTAAACGTAATAACAATTTAAAATAATAAACAGAAACAATAGCTGCTACCTTTCAAGGGTTCATGGAAGTTTTGTGACAGAAAGTGACTCACTCCTTACCAAATAGGCCTCAATTGTCCTTTGTACCAAGTTGACTCCCAATTTTCGTTTCTGGACCAACGCATTTATTGTGCACCCAGTAATCAGATTTTTAATTCTCACTTACATAGTAATCTTTTACCATCGGATAGTCCAAACATATGCAGCGTTTTAACAATATAATTAGTAAACTTTTTAGTTATGATACAAGTTAATCAAAATATACATTTCACATGTTACAACAAAGTTCAAAGACCGCCATAAAACAAGACAAACTCTATGTTTACCGACGGACCCACCAGTGAAGAGTTTTGTCCTATATAATATACCTGTCAAATATTGACACAGGGGTCCTTGGCTCAAACATTATTCTTTCATCGAGGTAATGTTTGTTCACTTTCCTAGCTAAACAAACTTGCCGACGTTTTTCAAATAATGTCCTTTCGTGAAATTCTGGTCATGTATGGTGCGTGAAATTGTTGGAAGAGAAATGATAATTTAAACGGTAATATACAATTTAAATGGACCCGGGCCACCCTGTCATCGCATATCCTTATGTAGGAGGAAGTTTTAAGGGGCATAGAAATATAGTGACACACCATGCGAAAGATGTACTGCCAAATGTCAGATACGTCGTATGATTCTCATACGAGTACAGATACAAGAAACCGCAGCTTTAACTATCGACTTACCAGAACTAAATTTGGAATGAAATATATGCCGAAAGTAATATCAGCCGCTCCTCTTTGGCAGCGCATCATCTGCAGACTTATAACTAACTAAACCTTCTAATGCAATGTGGAATCAATTTATTAAGTACATCGTTGATACATATTTGGAATAGTAATTTTCGTTTCTATAAATTACACACTTCAAAAAACTTTTTTAAAGACTGAACACAAAGACTGAAATCCGAATTATATTTTAATATTCCAATAGAGCATTCGATGTACGAACACCGAAAAAGATAAATGTAGAATTCATGTCTAATGGCGGTTTCAAATCACAGCGCACGTTTGATGGCGACGCGTGTGTGGTGTCAAATGTCACGGCATGACTCTTCACACCCTTTGATCCAGCTTCGGAAACGTAGAACAAATTCAATAACGTTTCGAGCAGTTTGATTTCGATTAAATGAATTTGCTTTACTGATGTATGATTTAAAAAAACATCTTTTTTGTGAAATCCGCTTTTTAGAGGTAAAAATAAACTGTTTGAATTGATCCATTTAGGTCAACGTAAGCCGATCTTTTTGTAACTACGAAGACAATTAATAGATGGACTTAAAAGCAGAAAGACGTTAATTTTCCTTCACTGTACAACGTGAAAATAAATACAGAAAAATAAGTAGTACAATATGTAACACTTGGCACAATGAGAAAATAATCTTACAAACAGCATTGTGTAGCAGTATAACATTAAAGAAACAATTGTTAATCTAAATGTGTTAATGTATTTTGAGTGCGCACAACTTCGATTGTGTACATAAGGATATAAGTTATTTCCGTTTATAAATCTTAAATAATCATTCCGGTGCCTGCTGTTTCACACGTTCACTGGTTTGATTTTGTTTCAGAAAAAGAGGGCAATCGACGCTCCAATATAAAAAAAAAACATCACGTATAGAAATGTTCCGTGTGGTGTCCGAATTAGGAAGGAAGCATCTCTCCTTCCGTGGACATCGTAAAAGGCGACTAAGAAACTCAGAACCAAAAAGCCCTAGCGTCCCTTCCATAGAACAGTAGCCATTTTGCGGTCATCAATCTGCCTGTCAAGCGTGGCGAGTACTAGCAAACTCCCCTCTAAATGTCGTGGAAACCTGTGTCTCTGTTCAGAAGTGGCTTGGCTTTATGCTTTTCTTTGGCCGATGTGATGATGATGACGTACAGAAATAGCGTCAAGTATGATTCTCAAGTAGCGAGCACAAAATATCATTTGCTGCCAAAATTAACGTCTGTATTATTATTTATATTACTTCAAAATGTGGTTACCGTAGATATCTAACTACGGATAGATTACAATAAATGAATCCATATGGCATAGACTTGCTGTTGTAATATTCTCTAAATTAATAGGTAAAATAATAATGCTGCTTATTTTGAAATTTTAAGTAACAGTTCGTTCGATATCACACAATTGAAATATGACACTTTTTTCGATATGACAACAAAACAGAACTTGTTTTATTCTAATATCTGGATGAAACATTGTAAGCTGTCCAACTTCAGACCCGCTTAATTCATTTTCAACCCTAGTTTATATTTTATAGAACACGCGGTCTGTCAAACAAGGCCGTGGTACGTGGGCGTCCTTTGTGCCGGCAATAAATCCGGAGTGTTATGTTTGGCGACGATCAATCACGGAGGCATTAACATGAACCCGCGTTGCCTTTTATTTCATCGATGTCATATAGAAACTTCGAAATATTGAACGAGACCTCTGAATTCAAATTTAAACTCTTTGCTTTGAGTGCTAGGTTTGTAATTTGCTTCGGGATCCGGTCTATTCAGAGGGTTCAATGTGTCACAATTGTGAACGTACGAAGCCTAAGTTTGTGCGCAAAAGATATGAAGTACTATCAGGTGTGGGAAATGTTTTGCTGTGGTGGAGACACGCATTACGAGCAACAAGTTACTTGTACTAAATTAGAAAGTTTGCTTTTCAGTTCAGGAATCTATTCAAGCAAACTTGAACACTAAGGAGAAAACTTTCTACCCCTTTTACACCGTAATAGATTTTTGTCTAAGCGCCAATACATTGCGCATAGCATTTTGCTGAATAATGTGGGATCACCTTAGATAGAAATAAACTTTATACTCTCAAGCATGCATAGTGCTTTAGCAAACACTCTTAAATCCTATGACGAGTACCTTACCTTTGGTCCTTTCAATTTCGAATATTACAATCATAATATTATGATGTATATCGCCTAGAACCAAAGTATTACGATCTCTTATTTTAAAGAGAGCTACTTTCAGTATTTAATCATTGGAAAGTATTATTATTATAACAAAATACGCACTTTCTATGTCACCATATGGTGTTGGTTAGAAAAACACTACCCCATCTGATCCTGTGGGTGTCGTGCAAGGCGACTATGTCCTTTTCTTTTTAAAATCTTTCCCCACCTTAGGATTTCTCTTGTATCGAGGGTACAGTTTAATAAATATATGTCTGTAAACTGACTATTTCTATGACTATGTATGAATAGCAAACAAATATTTGTTTCGTGCAGAGATCAAACCCACGACACATTGCATAGAAAGCCAATCGATTAGCCACTGCACCAACCGTGCCATCAAACTACTTTAGGATTAGCCAGACGATGGGCAGCTGTATTCTTCGAGTACATTTAGAACTCGATCGATTTCACAACAATTGCCTGCCTGGCGTGGTGATTATAGTAAAAACCCCCAAAACTGTTCTGGGGTCAAACAAATCAGGCGAGGCCTATATCCCGCAGTGGACGTCTCTCGGCTCAAATGATGATGATGACGTACTTCTTTCTACTTGGTTTAACATTGCGCATTACGGTTTCTCCTGTGGTGTAGGCACAGTTTACAGAGATAAGTTTTACTTGCACAAACACCCTTCAGTCACTATTATCAAGATTCCAGCCATGACCTGCCAGGACTGTAGGCTGTTAGAGTTATCAGAGAACTCGAGTCTGTTGACGATATAATCTCGCTCAATTTCCATAAAAAAAAACTTGAGAGCTGGGTACAATATCAACCTAGACAGACATACTTCGCAATAATGTTGACATCCGTTGTATCAAAACACTAAAAGTATACGATTATTACAGCCACGGTCTAAGTAGTTGATCCCGAACCACTGACCTGAATGACACTCACTAAAACTTGACTTCAATCTACTACCCAAAGACTACAGAAAAAATCAGATTGTCAGGAGATATTTCTGGTAGTTGAAAACATTTACAAGAAAGTTTATAAAAAATAAATCAGAAGTGACACGCGTAATAAAAAAGAAAAATTGAGAACACATACTCGTATAATTTCTCCGCCAAAATCCTAATTAATTTAAAAAACAAAATTATGTGGTGTCGTGGGACACCAGGTAGGAACGAAGTTCCTTCGGCTAATGTAGAATCGACACAAATTGCAAAAAAAATCGTGCTCAATTTTATGTAGGTTTTCTTGATTTTTCTCTTAAATTTTGCTGATTAGTTTTTATTTAAGTACAAGAAAGTATTTAGGAAATTCAGTATTTTAGGAAATAATAAATTACTTAAAATAAAAAAACATCGTAATTCAAATTATCAACTAAAATAACAAAATAAACGTGGCTACTCACGAGTAAAATGTATATATAATGTGAGTATTCGCCACGTGCTTGTCCATGAATTCATGAGTATATACTATGCATTGGCGGGGTGGAGTGGTAATAGAAAGAGAATGGATGAGAGAACGAAAAGAAAGAGGGAGAAAGAGAAAGGTATTATACACTACTCGCTTGTGTATGCGACTGTCGCGCCTGCGCACGTCTCATTTAACGGTTTTATTCCACGCACTTTTTTCCACGGATTTTTTCTTACGGTTTTACTATCACATTTTTTTCAGTTCGGTCGCGCAGCAAAATCCCTATCCCCTCCAAGCCTGCCGTAAGGAACTTCGTTCCAATAAATAAATAAAAAAATAATTATGTGGTGTCGTGGGACACCAGGTAGGAACGAAGTTCCTTCGGCTAATGTAGAATCGACACTTATACACTACTCGCTTGTGTATGCGACTGTCGCGCCTGCGCACGTCTCATTCAACGGTTTTATTCCACGCACTTTTTTCCACGGATTTTTTCTTACGGTTTTACTATCACATTTTTTTCAGTTAGGTCGCGCAGCAAAATCCCTATCCTCTTCAAGCCTGCCGTAAGGAACTTCGTTCCAAAAATACATTAAGAAAACTCAGCAGCCTCAAATTCCAAGAATTTATTTTCAACAATTTAGAATAATTTAAAGGCATACGTGAATCTTCAAAAATGCCATATGCAATAATGCAATAACATGCGTCAGTGTTGCCATAATTTCATAGTAGGATTTTCATTTCCTACATATCTATTTACAGTAATTTTCTACTGCTACTTAAACCGTTTCATTTTATGATGAAATTTCACTTTTCTTTTATTTACTTGACGTGTGTGAGTATTAGATAACTTTTTGGATACTTGAAATCTTTCTTTGTACAAAAACTCATAATTAAAACGAATGTATAAACTAACGCATCTATCACTACTGGGACAGAAGTGTGAACGTTGAATGTAGAATAAAAAAAACTATATATCTCTTCGAAAATGAAAACTTGTTCTCCGTATAAAAATCTCGCAATATCTTCTACACTTTTAACTCAGCCAGCTTAATGCGGCTCTTCATCACAACGTCGTGAATTGTTAATACAGACAGATAATTTAATTCCTCGTTGCTGCGAATAATTCAAGGTAACACCAGAAAAGATTGTTTCATTCCGCTCGGATTATTATCTCGACGCGGATGTAAGGGCCATGTACCGCGGATAATGTGTTGCTTGCGAGTCGCGAATTGGTTTGAAGTTCGAAAGGATAATTGTGAAGAAAGTCGCAGAGTAAGGATCAGTAGAGGGCCGATCCTGCTCGGAGAAGGAGGACACGGAGCCGGGGCAACAACCGCCGCGGCGCCTGTGTCCAACACGCCTGAGCCCCCTGTCATCTTTATATGGCGGGTGGCCTTGTGGGTCGCAGACGTGTCTATTGGGAAATCTGCGTGCTCATACCGAGCGACTCCCGGGAAGACGGCGGTGTCCATGTGGTAACAGGCCACCGCGTGGGCAGCATAGCGCATAGTGAGGCTTCGGGGGAATGCTTTACAATCCCCCCGAGAGGTGCTTGGGGGATGGATTCTTGACAGTCAACTTCTAAAGTCCCCACTAGAGGGGTGACCTTTTTAGAGTCATCCCCTCCGAGATGTGCCTAAAGGCGTGGCACCAATGGGTAGCTCTAGATGGAGATTATACGAGTTCCTGGAGCCTTCCTTCGGAGCCGAAGATGACCTTTAGTTTTAGCCCTTTCCCAGGGAGGACACAATGTATTTCCACTGGATCAATAAAAAAGAAAGAGGTATATTATTCCATAACATGATATTTTAGCGCCTCATGGAATACTTGCTATATATATGGCAGTTCTACTCCCAGTCCCAGATAGTTCCTTTATTGACTGGAAAAAGTTGATTGTTTTTTCGCACCAAAACTTTGGCGTTAACATTATAGTCCAGCTGCAAGCCTCTGGCTCAACCTTTTCATAGCACATACTGTTTTAAGGCCATACGACAACAATTGTTTTATACAAGGTCCTCTGCACAGTTGGACACGGAGAAGGCGTGTTTCTGCACTGTCAGGTGGCACCAGGTCATCATAGGCGTTTACTGTTCAACCTTCCTTACAAAAACTTTTCCATTAAGGTCAGAACAAAGGAAGAAAGTCCAATCGCAATTATATCTTTTAATTCAATCCACACAAAGCGTATTATTCTTCGTACAGATTGAAGCAGTCATCTTTTAATTTCTTCTGTAAGTTGCTCAAAACTGTACAATATACGAATTGAGTTAATTCGAAGCGTTTCAATTAAAACACATAGATCTTAAGAAATCTTTGGAATCTGAGTGGGAGTAATTTTTTTGTATAATTCTATGAGTCATAAAACACGACTGGACAAAGGCCTCCCCATAGATTTCCACAATTGTGTCGTCATTTTGGAAGGAATTTTCCGCTTGGCAGACGGGTTGGTGAGCGCAGTATGAATTTTGTTCCAAAGAAGGGACGTTGCTGCCTATCCCTGTGGTTTAGAGGCCCTAAGGGTATGTATGACAGTCATAGGAAGAAATGGAGTGGTGTTATATGGTCAACCCGGAAACCACACGTATTAAAAAAGTGAAAAATTTACAGGCTGATAAATGTTTTTCTTTTTTTTTCTTCTTTTTTTAAAACGTTGCCCCACACTAGGATTTCTCCTGTGTCGTGGGTGCGTTTACAAACAATTGTGGAATTCACACATACAATACACTCAGACCCGGAACAATCAGTTCCGTGCGGGAATCGAGCCCACGACCCGGAACGCAGCAGCCGACTGTATCAGCCATTGCACCAATCGTGCCGCCTAATAATTTTACTATTACGTGCATAGTCATATATCTCTTTATTTTAATTTACGTTTGGTTACAACAAAAAGTTATGATATACTAAATTAACTGCTGCAGAAGGACTTTCATGCGAGTTTAAGATGCGCTTATACTTCTTCTTTTCTTTTAAAAAAAAACGTTGCCTCATACTAAGATTTCTCCTGTGTCGTGGGTCTAGCCCATGCACTAAAGCCTAGACTCGGATCAACTATCTACAACCCGCGACACTTATTACAGGAAGCTAATCGCTTAGCCTTCGCTTATATGTTATTGTTAGGGTCCTGCTGGGACGTAAATAAAAGCGGACGGTATATGAACAGGGCTGGTATATTTGCTATCCAATATTATAATCAAAACCGTCCTCGGTCAAACAAGCTAGTACAAGGAGTGTCGTCCGTCGTCAGTGGTGTCATCGGGTCCGACGAGAGCCGCGGTGTCGCCGCTTGCAGCCGATGACGCGTGCATATTCAACCGCGCATCTCTCGTATTTTTCGAAAGTTACATTACACGTGTTATCAAAATGATCAAATTGTGTATATTGTTAATATTATTTATATTATCTACGTTGGTAAATATTTTGTACAGCTAAGCCCTTTTCCTTTTACTATTTTCCTCTTCAAACATTTTTATCGAAGATTGCCCTTATTGAGTTAGGGGTAAAATGGGGTACCTCCATACATTGCATGATATATAGCCGTCGCTCGGGGTTCTAGCAACAATATGATTTAAATATTGCAATAGTGCACTAGTAAAAGCTTTCTGCCCGACTCTCACGAGCACAGTGACCTATTTTCTTTTTCCACGGGAACAAACAGCTGACAGCTCTAGCTCTGTTTTTTCCTTTCTAAAGTCAACAAGAATGAAAACAAATACGTGTAATGTTAGACGATAGTTTCTTATTTATTAACACAGGCACTTGATATTTTATTACCTAAGTTTGTAGGAAGTAGTAAAGAAGAAATTAAGTTTTCTTTAGTTTCACGTCTTCTTCAATAATTCTTGCAAATAAACAACTCAAAGGACAACTTTCGGACAGTCCCCAGAGTGTCTTTAGAATATTGATGTGTTTTGATTTTCTGGGAAATAACAAACGACCTGCGATTTTCGGGTGGGTCGTTTATGCTTTGATAAATTTGTGAGTATAAAACTTTATGTGGATTCTTAGGACTAATTTGTTTCATAGAGTTCTAACTTACCTATCTCAGTAGCCTCATTTACAGGCACTTTATCAGATGCTCACCCGGTAGATTAGGTCGGTTAATGCGTTAAATCTTTCTTCGTTGAGTTTTTGTTAAATATCGTAACTTAGACATCTCGTTTTGATTTAGGGCTATATATTTCTATCCGCATCGATGTGAACACATCATTGTAATACTATTCCATATAACGTAACGAGTAAGGGCCCAAAACTAGTTCTAAACATCATACGAATACTTCCAGTCTACTTAATACGGCATACAATCACAACTTCGGAAATCATGTCGCACTAACTGCCCGGAACTGAAGTATATATTATTTGCATTTGCAAAGAACGTAGAGTAAAGGTTCTGTCAAAAGGGGAGTGCGACTTTATCTTTATCTTTAACTTTGCTATTGCGACAGCAGCGCAGCATGTGTATTGTAATGTAGCAAAATGTACGAGGGACATCAAACAGGCCGACCGCACTGTAAAGACAGCGCGACGTGGGCGCGCGTAGCGTAGCGTACGTATGCCAATACAGCTCGCATGCGACGCTACGCGACCGTAGCACGACGTTTGGGGAGAGGGTTATTTACATAAAGGAATCATATGCAGGCAGTCAAACTGTAATCGCCCGGTTAAGAAGCCACATTTCTCTGAAATCATAAAAAAAGTCAGTTAATCAGCGAACGTGGTGCGATGCATTAGCACCGAAACGACGTGAGCGCGACGTTTCTGTTCATCATCATCATCATCATTTCGGCCGAATGAAGTCCACTGCTGGACACAGGCCTCCCCCAAAGATCACCACAACGACCGATACGGGTGTTGTGGTGTTTTGCCATAATCGCCACGCTTGGCAGACGGGTTGGCGATCGCGATAGAGTTGTTAATGTACTCGAAGGACGCTGCTGCCCATCCTCCGGCTAATCCCTTAGTCTACTTTTACGACACCCACGGGAAGAGATGGGGTGGTGGTATTCTGCGCCGGCACCACACGTTTCTGTTGTGTTGTACTATTTCACGATTTGTGTACAGTTTGCTGTATTGTTTAGAATGGATCACTATCTATCATATTACAGGATATTATAGTGCTGTGCGATTTAGGTCATTAGAACTTATAAACAATCATAACTATAAAACTTAAGGTGGGAATCAATCAGAAGTCGTTAGAACAAATTTTCGCCTCTGCACTAGTACAAAGAAAAGTAAGAGCTCATCGTCCGAACTGGGGGCCTAGACAAAATCCCTTTTCTGTAAGCGTTAACGCCAACGGAACAATCAAAATGTATGGAGTTGACATTTGGATAAGAAATGTCACGTGACTGCTGCTAAATTGGTAGACAAAGTCGTTATTCCGCATGCGGAAAGGAACGTCAGAGTGAGCGTGAGACGCAAACGACAACATTTGTATCAAAATGGTAGACAAGCGCCACTTTTGACAACCCAAACGCTATTTTGTCGTTTCCGCAACACGCTTTAATAGCGGGAGCTTGGACTCTGCCGCTATCTCGTGTAAAGAGTAAACAGTGATGTTTTTGTGAATTAAAATGCATACTTGGAGATTATAATGGGCACCTAATAATCTAGGAGCATTGCAGAGACGTCAAATATGAATAAATCGTCCTAAATTGAGCAAATTGTGGGGATGCCGAATTGAAATTTGTGCATCGTTTTAGGCTAAATATACAAACTTATTGCGGCAGAGTATCGTTTGACTGCGTGAGATTACGATCGCCAACCCACTTGCCAAGCGTGGCGATTACGGCAAAAACCGCCTATGATCATACCCCAGTCGTGGTGGCGATCTTTGTGTCCAACAGTGGACTTTATTCGGCTGAAATGATGATGATGATAGCCTTAAGGTCCGAGTTAAGCGTCATTGTGGTAATCTTCGGCGTTTAATCTCATTAAAAGGCACCCGTAAATTAGTTTACAAATCAAGGTACGTTTTGTACTTCTGACTGATATTAAGTACATGAGTAGTAGGTGCATACGTCAAGTTGTTGAGGCATTGAATCATCCAGCTATTATAAATAAATGGATTGTGTTTCCGAGGTCGCAATAACAAGGAACCCAAATACGACTTGAGTAAGTTATGATTTATGAAAACTATACACTATAACAATATACTTAATGGCCAAGAGGTACTTCAAAAATAATGCCTCATACCATAATATCGAAACCTGGGCAGTGCTGCAATCTCTGCAGCGGTGCCTGATCGACTATCGGTACATTGAAGTGTTGAAGTGCTTATACAGAAACGCCACTATGTCGGTCCGAGTACATGAACAGAGCACGGGGGCAATTCCATTGCAGAGAGGTGTGAGACAGGGGGACGTCATTTCCCCGAAACTGTTCACCGCTGCAATGGAGGATGCCTTCAAACTACTGGAGTGGAAAGGATTCGGCATTAACATCAATGGCGAGTATATCACTCACCTTCGATTTGCCGATGACATCGTAGTCATGGCAGAATCGCTGCAAGAGCTCAGCGCAATGCTCGATGATCTCAACAGAGTTTCCCAACAGGTGGGCCTTAAGATGAACATGGGCAAGACAAAAGTCATGTCAAATGCCCATGTCGTGCCCATCCCAATATCCGTTGGGAGCTCTGTTCTCGAAGTTGTTGACGAGTATGTCTACCTGGGACAAACTGTCCAGTTAGGTAGGTCCAACTTCGAGAAAGAGGTCAATCGTCGAATCCGACTCGGCTGGGCAGCGTTTGGGAAACTTCGCAACATCTTTTCGTCAACAATACCGCAATGCCTCAAGACGCAAGTCTTTAACCAGTGTGTGTTACCAGTGATGACATATGGAACAGAGACGTGGTCACTCACAATAGGCCTCATAAGAAAGCTCAAGGTCACTCAGCGAGCTATGGAGAGAGCTATGCTTGGTATTTCTCTACGAGATCGAATCAGAAATGAGGAGATCCGTAGAAGAACTAAAGTTGTCGACATAGCTGAAAGGATTAGTAAACTGAAGTGGCAATGGGCAGGGCACATTGCTCGTAGAACTGATGGCCGCTGGGGCACAAAGGTTCTAGAATGGAGACCGCGCACCGGAAAACGCAGCGTGGGACGACCTCAAACGAGGTGGACAGACGACCTGGTGAGGGTCGCTGGGATTCGTTGGATGAGGGCGGCATGTAGCCGCTCGTTGTGGAAATCTAAGGGGGGGGCCTTTGTTCAGCAGTGGACGTCCTGTGGCTGATATGATGATGATGATGATGATGACCATAATAAGTAATAACACTATAACTTAATATGAACAATTATAGAGTTTCTTGGAGTAGGGTTTACATTAAAATCACATTGACTTGACCAGAATTCAAATAATTAAAAACATCTAGAGTAGGTAGGTACTTTAGATAACTATCTACATAGCTATGTAAGGCCTATACCCCTATAAACAGGATAAAAAAGAAGCCAATTAAAATTTCATAAAATTTGATTTTAGAATTTTATTCATAAGATTTGTGCACAGTGAGCATAAAGTTTGGTACTGGCATTCTAATACGCTATCAATGAAACAAATATTAGGATCGAATTCGAGCGTATATCTGTAGAGGAATAACAAATTTAAGAACCACAATCACATAAGCGCACCATTGTGTGGTCGTTGTTTACATTATGCATTCCATAAGCTCAAGTAGAGTAGGTAAAATACTAGTTAAAAACGTCAACACACACACGCAACACTTTTAAAAAGTTAGCGCGTAATTGCGTTTGACACTTGCTACACATTATTCCATAGACTAAATATAGAGTGTTTCGGGTAACGCTGCGGAATAGGCGTTTCGCGTTCCATGTGTAACTTGTCTACCAAGTCAGTCACGCTACTGTCAAGTCCTTAGCGTGAAAGGAAAACGCGTGAACGGAAGACGCTTGGATTTTGTCTAGGCCCCCTGGCGCGGTTGGCGTTTGACATTTGTGTTACGCCGTGCTGCCGTCGCGCTCGCTGTTTGACAGTCACGCCACGCCCGCGTAGCGCTAGGAACGCCACGCCCGCGTAGCGCTAGGAACGCCACGCCCGCGTAGCGCTAGGAACGCCACGCCCGCGTAGCGCTAGGAACGCCACGCCCGCGTAGCGCTAGGAACGCCACGCCAAGCTGCAGTCGCGCCGATGGACGTAGCGCTCACTGTTTGACAGAGCCTCTAATGAATTTAAGCAAATTTTGTCATTGATATTTTGATATACCTATTACGCCTAATTGAGCAAAATGAGGGTTTCGCGTCCTCATTTTCGAAAGAAGTGTTTACGAAGCCCATTTCAACCCAAATTATCGAAGAGCTATTGAACAGATGGGTTATTTGGTCGATGGGTCATTTCAATATCTCATCATATCGGCCATTTATACGTCCACTGCTGAACAAAGGATTCCTCCCCCACAGATTCCACAACTGCGTTATCATTTTGGGGGGCACTTGCCAATACTCACCACGCTTGGCAGGCGGGTTGGTGAGCGCAGTATGGGTACCGCTTCACAGAAAGGAGGCTGCTGCCCATCCCTCTGGTTTAGATTCCCTTAGTCGCCTTTTACGATATCCACGGGAGGAGATGGAGTGGTGCTATATTCTTAATCCGGACACCACACGGATTAATATCACGGACGAATATCTACATGTACAAAAACGGTTTGACAATATTTACCTAGTTCGTCTGATTCGCATAAATAGTAAAGTTAGAAGGTAGGCCACAGAAAACTAAACTAAATTACTTCGATTTCTATGAGGTGGATGGATAAAGTTACGACTCATTCATTTAGATCAAACAGAATGTTGTTACTTGGTTAGTGACGTGTGGTTTTAATTGCAAATGTAAAAGTCAAAAGCGAGGGCGAATGAAAGAAAAAAGAAATATTATTGAGCTGCGTAAAAGTGGACATAATATAACACAAATATCTATTGAAACCGGACTGCGTGTGAGTGTTACGTTTTAAATATTTTATATTTTACTGCACATATAAACATGAAAACGATATGACATGTATTAATTTTATTGTTACATTATTTTGTTGATTGTTTTTTTAGGTTCTAGAGAAATACTGTGGATTTGTGTTGATGGGGTTTCATCACAGATACAGATCAATCTATATTTGTGGGCTTTGATGGTGCGAAAGTGCACGAGATTAAAGGTGTATTAAGGTAGACTCCATGCGTCAGCATCTACTTTACTGTATCGAGAATAATGGGCGTTATTTAAAGTTCATTAAATGTTCACATTGTTTTAATTGTTATTATATTACAAATATATTGCACTATAGCCGTTTATTGAAGGATTACAATTTGAGATTTAGTTTCAATTTTCTCTTCGTAAAATAATCAATACTAAATCTATGAACCTACTACATAATAAATAATTCTTGCTATTTGTTAACTTTAGTTAGGTAATTATAACGAATATACGTTTTTGTTTTGTTATTACTTATTTTTAATTCTCAACCCTTTATCGTAATAAAAATATAAAAAAAATATTAAAATTGCCACCTAGGTTATATTATTGTTGCAAAATTACTTCACGAGATCGGAACCTAAGCCAGGTGCTTCACGTTCCAACACTAAACGCTTACCGCTATCGGCACATATTCATTTTCTGACAATTTTAGCAATTGTATAAACCCGTCATGATCATGTGTATGATGCGTGACTAAAAAAGAAACGGAAATATATTGTTGTTTCGTGTAGTGACGACAGTTTGCGTACTCTGTGGTGTGCATACTGTGTTGAGACACCACTTACACATACAGATGTATCTACGAAATGTAAAACTCGTACGAATTAACTGTGCACCTCGCTCTGTGACGTCATTTGGATGGTACCGTTTGCAAAAAAATGAGAATTATGTTAAAAAAATCTAAATTACCTTTTTTTTAATGTTGATAAAAGGTCATTTTGATGATAAGGCGTCATAATACTAGATCATTTTACTCATGACGTTCTACAATTAAATTGATACACATGGACTGATATGATATTATTATCGACTAGGAGTGAAATTTAAATAAAAAAAAGTACAAACTAAACAAAACTTATATTCCGAGTCCTCTACAAAATTAATGAATTTAAAGAATAAACATTAAGAATAACTAGTCCCTAGCAAGCAAAAGTGTCTGCACGATAGTGATCGGCTCCCCGCCTGAATGCTCGCACGACTCGGTGGTGTGATCGTTGGCCACGCCCTCTGCTTAGTAGTCATCATGTTACAATATTATTAACTTGGTCTACAGGTATTATAAAATGTTTATTTGCTTTCTCATTTTCAAAGAATTTTAACACCTTTAATATAAGAGTCCTTGCCTCACTATGAATTGTCTTGCCCATAATGTTGGTGCAACCAACAGGCTTCACTAACGCGTCGAAAATGTCCAAACAAAAACAAACTTAAAAAAAAAAAACTTAACAAAGCAAAAACTTGACAGAAGCAGTAATAAGAACAGGGGATTTAAACTGTATTTAGACAATTAAAACGAGCCACGCGAAACGGTAACAAAGATGATATCGCTACTGAGCGGTTACGGCGAATGCGGGGCGCCGCGCAGGGAAGCGGGAGAGGGGTCGCATTCCAGCGGAGTGCACAGTTGATTCGTACGAGTTGTACCATATACCGTGTGTCACAGCGATACAATCCTCAGCGTGCTACTGCACTTTTGAATGCTTACAGTACCTAACAAAAATGTTGCTGAATTCGACATTAAATATTAGTCAAGCGTCCATGTTCAAAGCCGTTGCAGTTGTACAGCGATGCATTTATGCAAATGGCCGCCGCAAATCTGATGAGCCGCTCGTTCGCTGAAGCTTAATCGCTTCCGTCGCAACTGTACGGAAAATTCGCTATTTCATTAAATAACCTGGAAGGACTTTGGACTTGTGCGAGAGTTGAGAGTTGAAAAACATTATGTTCAAAATAAGCGTTATGGCTTCATGGTCATATTATTTTGGTCCTTGTCTAGTTGTTTTAGAAAGTGATAAGTGGAGGCTTATAGCTATACACTACCTATCATAATTTGGTAATCTCATAATGAAAGCCCCGTATGATCAGAACCGATTGCATATCTTTTTTTCTTTTCTTTTTTTTTCTTTTTTTTTATAAAACGTGGCCCCACTCTAGGATCTCTCCTGTGTTGTGGGTGCGTTTACAGACACGAATTCCACATACAATAAACCCAGACCCGGAACAACTACCTGCAGATCATACAAATATTTGTTCCGTGCGGGAATCGAACCCACGACCCGGAGCGCAGCAGCCAACTGTATCAGCCACTGCACCAACCGTGCCTATATTATATATATACGGCACGGTTGGCGCAGTGGTTGATGCAGTCGACTGTTGCGCTCCGGGTCGTGGGTTCGATTCCCGCACGGAACAAATATTTGTACGATCTGCAGATAGTTGTTCCGGGTCTGGTGTGGGGCAATGTTTAAAAAAAAAAAATGAGAAGAAAATACTTTGTACCCTATTTTAAGCACACTGTGCACATGGAAGAGTGTGAGGCTTGGCATAGTTGAAGTTCATATGGAGGAGGACTGCAGAAAGTTAAAATTTATGTTTATTAAAAATGCAGTCGAATTTTGACTAATGAGAGAAATGAATAATAACCACCAGTTTTATTAATATGGTACCTAATACCTCTCCGTGTGGTTCAGATTAAGAATATAGCACCACTCCACCTCGTCCTGTGGATATCGTAACAGGTGACCAGGGACTGTAAAGCAGAGGAATGGGCAGCAGCGTCCATTCTGTGGAACAGCAGCCATTCTGCGCTGACCGACCCTCCTGTTAGTGTGGTGAGTACTGGCATTTTCCTCCCATAATGACGACACAATTATTGTGGAAATCTAAGGGGGACATCCTGTGGCTGATATGATGAACTGGATTCCAAACAGGTGGTACCTGCCAACCATCTTCTCTACTAAAATTAGGATTGTTTTTTAATTTCAATAGCCTCACGAAACATTGTAGGTACATAGCGGTTCTCTTTCGCAAGGACTTGAGGTTGATCAAAACGAAGATAGTGGAGATAAGATATTGCCTAAGGCATATTCACACACTGCAAAGGTTTTGATTAAAATTGTACGGTAGATAACATAAAATAACTTTTTTAAATCTGTAATGACGCCTGTCACCTTAGTCATCCTGCAACCACGAATGCTGCAAAGTATTCGAAATGTCAGGAAAAGCAAAAATCTATAATATACGCGATAGAATCCGTTTAAAATTGTTTTATTATAATATGGAATAATCGCATAAACCTAAGACATTATTTTTATTGTCTATTTCATAAATCATACCCACCGTAAACAACATTCTTCTTTTGGTTATCGGGACCGGTCATTATGGTCAGCCGGTAACTGCCATGGTAAATGTGTTATTATATTCTTACTGTAGTATGTTCTTTCTTTACGCATTAACCTACATCTTACTCTCTTTCACCATAGTAATTTTTACAAATCAACATTGAAATTTCGATTGTTTTAAAAGAGTTCCTATTGACTTTATTGCCGGCTCTTCTCCATAGGATCAACCAATTGGAATCATGCAACTTAAATTCTGACATTTTGTGAGTGCCATTAATTGGTTTATTTGACATAATCGATAACTGAGCTTAAAACAAATATACATGGAATGTAGATTATCAAGAAACGAATTGAGAACCAAGAATCATCGCCGATTACATTATTTCAAGTATTAGAAGCAGATGTAGCTTGAATTTCTATTCACCTCGGGTAAACGGGCTTGAAGGTAAGTTAGTATACGTTAAGTAATACTAGTCTGCGAAAATCTCTCCACTTCTCATTAAACACAAAATAAAAGCTAATATATTGAAATCCAAGCAGTATCGATAAGAAATTGTTTTCCAAAGATCTGGTATTTGTAATCTATTCAATTAATGTATTTATTGTTAATCCTCACTGCAACCTTAGCTGTATTAAGACCTACGAAAATACATTTTTAATAAATCTCAAATCGCGTGTTACGTCTAAAAAATAATGTTAAAAATATTTTTTTAAAACAAGCTTTTATTTTTAAAATACTCTAAAAAGAAGAATATAAACTTTGAAATAAATCAAATCCATTATTTTGTTATAATGTACAATTTTAAATGATATAAAAGCTGGTCGGGAGATTTTCCTAACTAAATTAAATTTACAAGAAATACTTAGAAATTGATTGTGTCATGATTTTATATAATTCACAATTATTTATTATAACAAAATCATGGGTTTGATTTACTTCAAAGTTTATTTTCTCCTTTTTAGAGTATTTATCTTTTATTATAAATAAAAGCTTGTTATAAAAAGATTCTTTTTACTTTTGTTTATTTTAACTTTCTAGTTTTGTGATGCAAAATAACTATTTAGGATGCATATTAACATGTCCTCTGGTGTTTCTTCTCGGGCTATTTGCCACAGGTGCTTCCCGAAACACCCATGTTCAAGGATACTTGTGTCATCTGGAAAATGAGGGCACCATGTCACCTCTCCAGCTATTCCTCCATGACGGGTCTTACCACCACTATCGTGACGTGCCTTACATTAGGCTAGATCAGTCGCTCCTTCCACTCCGCCACCAGGATCCACCAAAGCTCGGAATATCGTACCTCAATCTCACGAGGTAGTGGCAGTTCGCCACGCCATTGATATAGTGACGCAAGAGTTCTCGCTTCTTCATGCCAGGGCGGTGATCTGGCAAGGAGGCATCAGACCCTGGATATCATCTAAGATCAGAGTACTTGTCAAAAGAAATCCAAAATAGGATTTTCCACGTTTTAAATCGTTATTTTGCAACATCTGCCATATTTGAATTTAGAATGACGTCACTCTGCTTATCGCATTCTGCTCATCAAACCCTTTCATTTAATACCCATTTTTTAGGGGTTACTTTGGCAACGACATATCGATATCTAGCAGCGTCCGCCTTATTGGATTTAGAATGACGTCACTTTGTTTATTGTATTTCGCTCATCAAATCCATTAATTTGATACCCATATCATACGGGTTACTATGGAAATAATAAATTCGCCATTTTGTGGTATCCGCCATTTGGATTTAAAATGGTGGACGCCACAAAATGGCGAATTTATACATACACATATAATCGTGCATTGTCAAGAGAACCAAACGTGTGCAAATTTCAGTCCGAGTCAAATTTAACTTACAAGATTTCATTACAAACAGCGGGACAGGTGAAATTAAATTAAAGCTTATAAAATTGCGCTTAGCTTGGACCATTACCTACTGTTGATCATATGATATTGTGTAAAACGGGTTATACTTAAACACCTACATACCTACTTCAAACAAAACATAAATAAATCCGTAAAAGGTTCATGCTTTACCTTTGACATAGAGAACAGAAAACGTAAAAGTGCAGGAAATCGGATTGCGGTCACTCGCGGGTGTGTGCCGGAAATAAACAGGGACCGATATCGTTGGTTCCATTTTCAAATAAATTGTATTTTATCTTTATATTTTTCTCTTATATGAACAGATATTTCAAATCAGTTTAAAATTGCGGCATTGATCTGTACTGAAAGTATGTGTCTACCCACTTCACAGTTATGTATATTGTTCATGCTGTATTTATTCTATTTTAATTAGCTTCAGTTGCATTTAAACTCTTTTTTGCCTTTTTAGGGTTCCGAACGTCCGACAGAAACGGTGGAACCCTTATAGAATAGACAGACGTCTATCTGTCCGTCTGTCACAGTCAATTTACTGGACTGATTAAGTTGAAATTTGATACACATATAGTTTCTGCAACCCAAACACATACGTGTAACGTAAATCAATAAATTTTCCATATGGGAGTCACTTTTGGGGGCAAAATTGACCAAAGCCCCATCTCCGAAACTGCTAAGCTAAAAATTTAGAAAAATACACAGTATAGTTTTTTCCTTAGATTGCATATAAACTTATAAGTAGTCTCATCATATCAGCCACAGGACGTCCACTGCTGAACAAAGGCCTCCCCCTTAGATTTCCACAACGAGCGGTCACATGCCGCTCTCACCCAACGACTCCCAGCGACCTTCACCAGGTCGTCTGTCCACCTCGTTGGAGGTCATCCCACGCTGCGTTTTCCAGTGCGCGGTCTCCATTCGAGAACCTTTGTGCCCCAACGGCCATCAGTTCTACGAGCAATGTGCCCTGCCCATTGCCACTTCAGTTTACTAATCCTTTCAGCTATGTCGACAATTTTAGTTCTTCTACAGATCTCCTCATTTCTGATTCGATCTCGCAGAGAAATACCAAGCATAGCTCTCTCCATAGCTCGCTGAGTGACCTTGAGCTTTCTTATGAGGCCTAGTGTGAGTGACCACGTCTCTGTTCCATATGTCATCACTGGTAACACACACTGGTTAAAGACTTGCGTCTTGAGGCATTGCGGTATTGTTGACGAAAAGATGTTGCGAAGTTTTCCAAACGTTGCCCAGCCGAGTCGGATTCGACGATTGATCTCTTTCTCGAAGTTGGACCTACCTAACTGGACAGTTTGTCCCATGTAGACATACTCGTCAACAACTTCGAGAACAGAGCGCCCAACGGTTATTAGGATGGGCACAACGTGGGCATTTGACATGACTTTTGTCTTGCCCATGTTCATTTTAAGGCCCACCTGTTGGGAAACTCTGTTGAGATCATCGAGCATTGTGCTGAGCTCTTGCAGCGATTCTGCCATGACTACGATGTCATCGGCAAATCGAAGGTGAGTGATATACTCGCCATTGATGTTAATGCCGAATCCTTTCCACTCCAGTAGCTTGAAGGCATCCTCCATTGCAGCGGTGAACAGTTTCGGGGAAATGACGTCCCCCTGTCTCACACCTCTCTGCAATGGAATTGTCCCCGTGCTCTGTTCATGTACTCGGACCGACATGGTGGCAATAATTTGTATATATTACAGGTAGTTGTTCCGGGTTTGCGTGTTTATCTATATAAGATTCGTGTCTGTGAACTGTACACACCACACAGGAGAAATCCTAGTGAATTAATTTACGTTAATTTTTAGATTATTAAAATAGAATGCTCTCACAATGTATAGTATATATGTATAGTGTATATAAATATATATAGTATAGTATATAAAACGTTTATAAAATAGATATTATTTTATTTATACTACCAAATCACCCACGAAGTATTCATTGCCATTACAAAAGTGACCAACTAACGTCCTATGAGACACGCACGTTTATGATCTATGGAGTAATTGCACGTTTTCAGTGAGCTATATAACTTGTATCATATCTTAATAAGGTACTAACTTGACTTCATAAACTGTGCAAGCTGTAAAATTTAACGCTTAACTCGTAAGCAACAGTGTATCTGGTACATCACTACTACTGCCACTATAAAAACGTACTGAACGACACTTGACTGCCGCTAAAATTATTTTTAATACCGACACGACGTTTATATTTAGATCTGTGGATCGAACCTTACCTATATATATATATCCAAGCAATTTTCCTGCCAGAGCTTACTAGATAGGCGGATATAGCCAATTAGTTTTTTTTCTTTAAACCTCGCCCTACACTGGTATTTCTCCTGTGTCGTGGTTGCGTTTACAGACATGAATTTCACGCACAATACACCCAGACTCGAAACAACTACCTGCAGATCATACAAATATTTGTTCCGTGCGGGAATCGAACCCACGACCCGGAGCGCAATAGCCGACTGTATCAGCCACTGTACCAACCGTGCTGTCAATCATTAATATATCAATAATTAATGTAGATTACGCGTGTAACTATCACACAGCACAGATGGCACTCCTGATCTATAGGTTAAGAAGATTAATGCGCATTGCAGCTGTTATTTTTTCACCATACTGAAACATGAAACGACGGCATGGTTCACGACGTGTGTTCCACAGAAGAGGTGCAGCTCCCATCCATCTGGTTTAGAGTCCCTTAGTCGTCTTTTACTACATTCAAGGGAGGAGGTGAAGTGGTTCTGTATTCTCAATTTGGACACGACGGATTACGACGGTGACGACGGTGACGGCGATGACGGACGGACAATCAATGTCATCTATATTATTTAAAATCGTTAATTCATAAAATAATTCTACTTTTAGTTTAGTACGTAATGTAAAATAATTTATGTATGTTACTGTCCCTAAAAGCTGGAACTTGAAATTATTTTAAGCAAATAATCACATTTTGAATTTGTTGCCGAAGTTGAATCCATTTGAAGACTTAGCGATTGATTGTGTACCGTATTAACATGATTAGGAAAGTACATTTCGTATTTCGAAAACTTATCACAACAAAATATTTGAAGCAGTATACCGTACAAATTTATTAAGAACGATACAATGTTACCATACTCATACCATAAATTCAATTCACTGCTGCAGAAGTACACAAGCATTATAAGTACAATGTGACTTAGAAATGTCACTAATATTTCTTCAAAGGGATATATATATATCAAAATATTTTTTTGATAATGCATCACCATTATCAAAAAAATATTTTCAAAGTAGTACACGATGGAAACTGGGTCGCTGCGGATGAGTATCGCAAACACTGCCATTTCCCCACCGTATTCTCATATTGTATCATCTTTGATCTGAAGCTCAGCGCGGATGTAATACCGAATATCAAATATTTAAACGATATAACCGATACAATATATAATGTCATCAATGTTACACGTCATCGCGACATCCACGATAATCATGTGCTACATCATCTTATATTCTGATTTATAATATTTTATGTAAAAGATATTTAGCTACGATTAATTGGTATTACTGTTTTTGTTATATTTAATTATGGTGGCAACTCTGAATTGTTAAGGAGGATATAAAATCAAACCCAAACGGGGGTGGACACACATTCTGTTCTCTGTAAAGCTACAATAAACATTGTTACTGCATCTGTGATCGCCTAATTCATTTCAATCACGTATCAAACAACATCGTGTCGTACAAATTCAGAAGTGGGATTGAGCACAATGCTCGGACCGTATCGTCAAGGACTCGGGAAGAGACGGATAAACAATAGTGCCGAAGATGACATTTTTTTTCAAGAACACCTACCCTCTTTGACTTCAAGCAAAAGGCGACGACTCACTCAACTGGATGCAGAAGTTATTCCCAAATTTGACCCTGGAAAAGGCACAACCAACGTCAAAGGCTGGTTACATAAAATAGACCAGTTGGGAGACATCTATGACTGGGATGACAGAGATCGAATATTCGTCCTGCAAGTGAGGCTCCGCGGCGCTGCAAGAGAGTGGTACGACGACCTTGATGACTACAGTGCCTCGTGGACTCTGTGGAAAGATAGACTCGCTAAAGCTTTCCCTCGATCTACTGATTTCGTTGATCGCCTAGAAGAAATGCTCGCACGCAAAAAGGGCAACGGCGAAACTATGACCAAATATTATCATGATAAAATGTCATTATTGAAGAAGTGTGACTTGGACGGTGAACGCGCAACCTCTTGTCTTATCCGTGGCTTGCCCGTCGAACTTAGAGCCAATGCCAAGGCTTATTCGTGTGAAACCCCGGACGAGTTGTACTACGGATACTTATCGTCATTAGAAAATTATAAGAAGGTAGAAACCCGAAGTTTGGAGAACAAATCCTACTGGCAACGCGGTGGGAATACAGGAGCAATGCCGAAGATCTGCTTCAACTGCCGAAAGACTGGACACGAAGCACGGGAGTGCCGAGCTGGGATACGCTGTCAAATATGCCATCGTGTGGGTCATGGTTCGACATCATGTTGGTACTCCGATGCTGGACGTGCGGCCGGCGTCGTAAGCACGGAACGTCTACCCGCATTGCAGTGGAACACTGCTGCATCAAAACCACAACAGGTTCGTAATGTTTATTTTACTACGCATGAGGTTATTACAGACTTGTACAAGAAAATGGTCACTATTGAACATCTAACTGTTTGTGCGTACATTGATACCGGTAGTAAGCTTAACATACTAACGTTAAAAACCGCTAAAGCATTATCCCTAGATATTCTACCTTCGTATGTAAACATGAGAGGTTTTGGTGGAATGTATACCTTGTCGCTGGGAAAAGTTGAGTTTCGACTACGAATAGATGATCTGAATATTTTCTGTGCCGCTGAGATTACCGATTTTTATATGAATGACATAGAACTAATTGTAGGTCAGTCTATAATTAATCAGCCGGGTATTAGTCTCGTAACTACACACAATAGCGTCACATTAGTTAGAAATTATAATGAAACTACCCCCTTTACAGATATGAGATTTTCGAATGATGAATTCATTAGCAAGGTAAATGTTTACCTATGCAATGATGTTGAGTTACAACCAGGAACTACCTGTGATGTTAATGTGTATATACGAGATAGCCTACAGTCTACTAGTTATGTTTTAGTTTCAAGACCTGTATTAATTTCGATCGGAAAGTATTGCGTGTTTATACCACAAGCCATATTTGAACATGGGAAGCCACTCCTTTAGAGAATAATAAATTTAGGTCATACAATTGCATACTGGAGGTCAGAAAATCTTATTGCGCGCGCTGTCGTATTTATGTGTGATGACGTGTACACAATTGAAAACTATACGGCATGTTTAAATAACTCTGTGAAACAACAAAAGAAAGTGGACATGTCTGATCTTAATATAGGGGATATCGACACCCGTAATTCAAAGCGATTATTACATTTATTAAATGACTATATCGATTCTTTCGCTGATAATAGTAACTTGGCTGTACGGATCTCATCGAGATGGAAATCAAAACCACTACGGATAGGCCTATCTATTGTAAACCTTATCGTTTGTCGTACAAAGAAAATGAAATTGTGCAACAAAAGGTTCGTGAGCTTTCTGACGCAGGCATTGTTAGGGAGTCCAACTCTGATTACGCAAGCCCAGTGATACTGGTAAAAAAGAAAGGAGGTGACTACCGTCTATGTATCGACTATCGAGCGCTTAACGCACAAACTATTAAAGATAGATATCCGTTACCGCATATAGATGACCAAATTAGTAGGTTATCAGGAAAAGTATATTTTACGGTTCTAGATATGACGCAGGGCAACTACCATGTCAAAATGGCGGAGAACTCGATTTCAAAGACGGCTTTCGTTACTATGACCGGTCAGTATGAATTTCTGAAAATGCCGTTTGGTCTTGCCAATGCGCCCGCGGTTTTCTCGCGTTTAATTCAAAGGGCATGAGGGTCTTTGGACGATCGAATTGCCTGTTATTTAGATGACGTCACAATTCCGTCTGTAACTATCGAAGACGGTATAGAATTATTACAAAAAGTACTTGCTCTTTTAAGAAAAGCGAATTTAAAACTTAACCTTAACAAATGCTCGTTTCTGAAGACGACTGTGAATTATTTAGGTTATGAAGTAACAGCTGGTTTTATTCGCCCGGGTCAAGAAAAGACAAATAGTGTCGGCGATTTCAGGCGACCACAAAATGTACACGAGGTTCGGCAATTTATTGGACTTGCTTCTTACTTTCGTAAGTTTGTGCGGAACTTTGCAGAAATAGCGCGCCCTCTGACTATTTTGACGAAAAAGGATGTACCTTGGTCTTGGTCGGAAGAACAAGAAAAATCTTTTAAACAGCTTAAAGAAATTTTATGTCAAAGACCAGTGCTTGCGATTTATAATCCCCATGCCAAGACCGAACTGCATACTGACGCCAGTAAGATAGGGTTAGGAGGTATATTATTACAATACCAGATGGACAGTTCTTTAGAACCTATTGCATATTTTAGCCGAGTGACGAGTCGCGAAGAGCAACATTATCATAGTTATGAACTAGAGACCCTCGCAGTTGTAGAATCATTAAAACGATTCCGCATATACCTAACGGGCATCCCAGTCAAAGTTGTGACAGACTGCGCGGCGTTACGTACTACGCTACATAAAAAAGATCTCTTATCGCGTATTGCCCGCTGGTGGCTAGCGATCCAAGACTTTGATTTAGAAATTGAGTATCGTCCGGGAGATCGCATGCGACATGTGGACGCACTCAGTCGTAATCCTACTCCCGCAGTACCCATTTTGCACATAGCTGAATCCGACTGGTGCCTGTCCCTTCAATTACAAGACTATAATATACATAGAATAATTAAACAGATTGAAGGAAATACGGATAACCCTGATATTGTTAACAATTATGAGGTAAATAATGGTTGCTTATTTCGTAAAACATTACACGGTACTAGATTTGTTATACCCAAACTCGCGAAATTTGGTTTACTGCAAAAGTATCACGATCAGGTCGGTCCCCCAGGGTTCGATAAATGTGAAAAAACAATAAAGTCACAGTTTTGGTTCAGTGGAATGACAAAATGTATTCGGAAATATATAAAATCATGTTTACAATGTGCGTTCTCCAAAAGTAATTTTGGTAAATCTGAAGGTGAACTACATCCTATTGATAAAGTTGCTATACCGATGCACACGCTACATGCCGATCATTTAGGCCCTTTTCTTAAATCTCGTAAAGGTAATTGTTACATACTGGTAGTAATAGACGCGTTCACTAAGTTCGTCTTTGCTAGGCCTGTAAAGGGGCCAAGTTCAGTAGAAACTATTAGAAATCTCAAAGAAATTATTTTGACTTTCGGGAGCCCCACTCGCATCATAACAGACCGCGGTGTTGCATTTACGAGCCGATATTTTAAAGACTTTGCACAGGAAAAGCAGTTTAAGCATGTTTTGAATGCCATAGCTTGTCCTCGGTCAAATGGGCAGGTAGAACGAGTAAATCGCACAATAATTAATGGTTTGAACACAACTGCTGATAGTGAGTGTACGTGGGACGACAAACTATGCGATGTCATATGGGGAATAAACAATACACCGCATGCGGTCACCGGCGTTACCCCGTTTAAACTAATGTTTACTCACGAAAACTCCCTTTTACCAGCATATCCCTCAACAAGTAGTAGGTTATCGCATGCCGAGGCTACGCAAAAGCTAGTTGAACGTAGAAGCGATGCTAAGTTACGTATCGATAAATACAAAACAATTATGAAAACCCAGTACGATAGAAAGCATAAAAAGTGCCGTAAATATCAGATAGGAGACTTAGTACTTTGGAAGGGCGGTATTACACGAGACAATACAACCAGAGTAACAAAAAAACTTGGTAATCGGTATACGGGTCCCTATAAAGTAACCAAGGCTGATCATTCGTTGGACCGGTACGTTATCAATAGCATACAAGGTATGAAAGGTTATAAGAAATTTAGCGCCACGGTAGCAAGCGATGCACTACGACCGTATAAACCAGTTGTGACAGATAGTTCCACCGAATCCGATCATGAAGTACACAGAGATGATTTGATAGATCTTTTAGAAAGTTAAATAAGTTATTTGTGAATATTATATCTGTAATAAAATAGTTTTGAAGAAAGAAAAAAATTTGGAAGTACATTTATTAATGTAGGTATATTTTCCAATAAAATATAAAAATATACCTAAAGAATTAAATAATATTCCACACATGTGTAATGGATATATTTAAATTTACCCACCTAAAAATATAACGTATATAAATCAGGACACTGCTGTGTGGTCGGTGTACTTGGATCTGTGTGATGAATTACTCGTGCCTATGAATGAAATCAAGACTATACAGTCTGATTAGTGTACCTAGATCTGTGCAACTTGATAACCATCTAACTAACTGCAGACACTGTGTGAATAGTGTACCTAAATCTATATTGCTCTTCTTGCCTTTACACAAAATCTAGACACTACTGTGTGATCAGTGTACCTAGATCTGTGTGATATATGTAGCCCCTGCTGTATGTAAGTAAAATCTAGACACTACTGTGTGATTGTGTACCTAGATCTGTGTGACATATAGCCCACTTGTATGTAAATAAAATCTAGACACTACTGTGTGATTGTGTACCTAGATCTGTGTGACATATAGCCCACTTGTATGTAAATAAAATCTAGACACTACTGTGTGATTGTGTACCTAGATCTGTGTGACATATAGCCCACTTGTATGTAAATAAAATCTAGACACTACTATGTGATTGTGTACCTAGATCTGCGTGACATATAGCCCACTTGTATGTAAATAAAATCTAGACACTGTGTGATTGTGTACCTAGATATGTGTGACATATAGCCCTCTTGTATGTAAATAAAATCTAGATACTACTGTGTGATTGTGCACCTAGATCTGTGTGACACATGTCCCGTCTTGCCTGTAAATAGAATCGTCTACACTACTGTGTGCTTAATGTATCTAGGTCTGTGACATATTGTCCCTCTAAGTTTAATCTAGACGATACAGCGTGTTAAGCATAAACAAATAAAAAATAAAATTGACATAGAGATTGCACAAGTCTGACTGAAGACGTAGAATGCCTGAAAATATGAATACATAGTTATAGTAATATATATAAGTACAGTGTTGTATATAACAAATTACTGCGCAATCTCATTCTTTTTCAGAATCAACAGAATGATTTCTCCTCGAACCGTCGTGCGCCGTGAGGGACCACGCCGCGGTGCATGCAGGATGGCCGAGTGTTACACGTCATCGCGACATCCACGATAATCATGTGCTACATCATCTTATATTCTGATTTATAATATTTTATGTAAAAGATATTTAGCTACGATTAATTGGTATTACTGTTTTTGTTATATTTAATTATGGTGGCAACTCTGAATTGTTAAGGAGGATATAAAATCAAACCCAAACGGGGGTGGACACACATTCTGTTCTCTGTAAAGCTACAATAAACATTGTTACTGCATCTGTGATCGCCTAATTCATTTCAATCACGTATCAAACAACATCGTGTCGTACATCAATGTATGTTTTCGTGTTTACTTAAATTCCGTAATACATGGGAGGGTTGGAAATTGTGCTTGTAAAGTAACAACATTTATGTAATTTAGGAGAGGAAATATGTTTCTTGATGGTACTCGCTCCATATTATTGGGTAAGGCAAAATACATTATATATGGATCCATAGAAATATGCCTTAAAACTGTGTCGACAGAAAGTCGAAGATTTGGTTATATATAGAAAGAAGAAAGCGAAAGAAAGAAAGAAAAGCGATTTATTACCACAACAAAACGCGCATCGGTACATTCATAATTAAACTAAAATCTACACTAAACTTGCAATAAAAAACCACATTACAAAAAGATTGATCGTAGAATAGAAATAAATAAAATGTATGAGATACAAAATTTCAGTCCACAAGCGACAGGTGCGTGCAGGTCGGCTATTTTCGGTGGACACTTGTCAGACCAATGGCCGAATACTCAAACGCCATTTAACGTTAAGTCCCCGCTTTAACTATTCGAGAAACCGGTTTTTGGTACAAAACCGGGCGGCTCAAATTGTTTAAGCGGGGACTTAACGTTAAATGGCGTTTGAGTATTCGGCCGTAACTCGGGGTTGCGTTCACCTGTTCGCAGAATGCTTGACTCCTACAATAGGACTTTTGAACATGTAGACATCTTTGCATGCTTCCCATACAGGTTCAAGGATCTTATACTTAGGGCACTCTCTGTATGATCTGCTTTGTATGAATTTCTAAAAACACTTTTAATTATATGAATTTTGTTTCTGTTAGATTTGTATCTGTGCTTTGTCTAGGCAAACGCCTAGCAGTTTTGTGTTAGTGAAGTGTCGCGATAACATTAATTATTGCATTCTGGTTTTATTTCATCTGTCTAGTCTACCCTACACTATTTGTATTATTTTTTATAAAATTTGATATTAATCATAGAAGCATCACGTATTTTTATTTCTTCCTGAAAATTTACCGAATCAAATCCCCAACATGGTCCTATCGAGCCTGATTTAGAAGATATTACGCTAACCAAATGTTAAGTAACAAGGATTTGAAGATAATTGGTGGATATCAAGGATTATAATTTACGCTGGGTGTGGTCGTGCAATTTTGCTGTGTCATTCAAAGAAAATCAAGATCATACGGTGGTCTGGATACTTATTTAACGTATTAACTATAATAAGAAGAACCTAGCAACTATTAATTCCACCCATCACTCTAATTCAGGTAGTATTTAGTGTTAGTCAGCCGTTTATATAAGGTTAGTACCGTGATGTTTGTTTGTTTTAAACCTATTAGAGATTATAAATTGTTATAATTATTATCTGATCAGTGTTATTTGTTAATATCGGTAGTTTATCCCTTGTAAGGAGTAGTTACTTTATCTAAATAACTACATTATTTGAGCCTTACCTGCCTATTTAGATTACAAGTAATCATAAACTGAGTCAGTTTTGTATTCTCATAAGTTAGTTTAGGTCATAACAAATTATAATAAGAAAGGTTCTAATATCGGCTGTAATTATAATACGTGTCGTTTTAATTAGTGTCTATTACACTTACCTATATTATTAGTTTACATGTTATATTCATACTAAAGGTAGCTGTACTCACATTTGAATTTAGAACTTATTTGCTGCTTATTTGCAATAATTAGTACAACAACTTTGTTTACATAAATTACAGGTTGATTGCACCAGCTTACGCAATGCCAGATGATAAGGAACTGATTAGAAAACGAGCAAGTTATAAGGGTCGGGTAACTGTGTTCTCCAATTACTTAAATTCACTGGATCCTGCTACTTTAAGTCATTCTGAGGTAAATGAATTGCAATTACGTTTAAATAGGCTTGAGGCGTTGTATGTGCAGTATGACGAGGTGCAGTTGTCCCTTGAGTGTAATACTGATAACCTGGATGGCCAGATATTGGAACGTAGCGAATTTGAATCTCTTTATTACAAATCCCTATCACAGGCTCAAAAGGTCTTGACCGATTATAGGAAAAGAGATCAAACAGACAGTGAGGTAAGTTCACGTACTAGCAATCATAAATATGTTAAATTGCCGACTATCCAGTTGCCTAAATTTGGTGGTTCTTATACGAACTGGTTAGAGTTTCACGATACTTTTGTGAGTCTCATTCATTCCAATGACGAGATGAATGAAATTAACAAATTTCATTATTTGAGATCGTCTCTAGAAGGATCAGCTGCTGTGGTGATTAATTCAGTTCAGTTTTCTGCCTCTAACTACACTGTAGCTTGGAAGCTCCTTTGTGACCGGTTTGATAACAAACATTTACTTATTCAACACCATGTATCTGCGTTATGTAATATAGACACGATTAATAAGGAGTCTTCAACTAATTTAAAAGATTTAATTGATAAAATTAATAAAAACTTGCGTGCCTTGGAATCCCTTGGCGAACCAGTCAACCAATGGGACACACTTCTCATTTATATTATTACACACAAATTAGATAGCAAAACTTACCGGGAATGGGAAGAATATAAGGGTCGACTCGATAAAGATTTTAATATAACATTTAACGTTTTTATAACTTTCGTTAAGAATCGAGCTGAACTAATTGAGACGTTAGAATTGTCAAATACGATTGTTAAGCAGTCAAACATTGTTAAAAATATCAGAGTTAAGACAATGATGATACAGGATTGTAAAACTAAACATAACTTTGACTATACGAATAATCAGATAAATTCTGATTCTTTAAAACCCAAGGGTTGTCTTAAATGTGGTGGTGACCACAAGTTGAATAGTTGCTTTGAGTTTTTGGCACTAAGCAATGAAGCAAGGTTACAATTGTTGCCTAAATACAAGATTTGCTTTAATTGTTTGTCTCCAGGTCATTACGCTAATAATTGTAAAAAGGCTGGGTGTAAAATCTGTCACCGCAAGCACAACACTCTTGTGCATGTCGCGGACTACTCAAAGGGAAAGTCAATGCCACCTGTAACGGCTGCCATTAGACCTGACGATACCAGCAACGCCGCGTGTACGGTGACGGCGATGACGACACCGTCAGTCCATGGTGCAGGCTTATCGTTGTCTGCAAGTGTTGAGCAAGGGGACGTATTGCTCTCTACTGCATTAATTAAGGTTATGGGATTAAATAATCGTGAACATATGGCACGTGCGGTTCTGGACAGTGGTAGCACATCGTGTCTATTGAGTGAGAGTATGTATAAAACTCTAGGTTTATCGGCTAAAACGGTTAATAATTCTATTTTAGGTATAAATAGTTCAACGTCACTTATTGATAAAATGTGTCTTGTGTCAATAAAATCATTAAATGACAACTTTTCAGCATATGTTAACTGTTTCGTTCTACCATCAATTACAGGTAATGTTCCTAGTAGACATGCAGATTTATCAAAGTTTAAGATCCCATCTAACATTTGCCTGGCTGATCCCAAATTTCATTCACCGGCTCCGATTGATATTTTACTCGGTGCTGACATATTTTGGGACTTATTGGGATCACAGAAAATAAAACTAGGAGTTGGACAACCATATCTTTGTGAAACAAGATTGGGGTGGCTAGTTTCTGGCTCAATTAATAACGGCAATGCATCAGCATCGTCAAAAATAGTTAAATGTAATTTTACAACAGTTGTCTCTGACAGTACTGATGTTTTAAATAACAATATAGAACATCAACTTACACGGTTTTGGCAATTAGAGGAAGTAGGCGCTTCGATTACGTCACCGTATTCTTTAGAAGAAAGGTGCTGCGAGGAACATTTTAAACAACATACTACACGTTTAGATAACGGTCAATTTTGTGTCAAAATTCCTCTGAAACATTCACCTGACATGTTAGGCGAATCCTTATCAAGAGCTAAACATTGTTTCTTTTCATTAGAGCGTAGATTTAAAGGTAAACCTCAATTGTGCGAACTATATAAAGATTTCATGTTAGAATATGAATCTTTGGGTCACATGTCTATGTGTCAAAGTGACCAAATTCACGCGCATTATATACCTCATCACGGAGTACTGCGTGAAAGCAGTTCTACCACAAAATTGCGAGTAGTTTTTAATGCTAGTAGCCCTACTACGACAAGTATTTCCTTCAATAACATTCAGATGATAGGGCCTGTAATACAGGATGATCTTTTATCAATATTGTTGCGTTTTAGACAGCATAGATATATAATTTCGGGTGACGTGGAGAAGATGTACCGCAGGGTAGTTGTTCATCCACAGGACAGATATTTGCAACAGATTCTATGGCGTGCCAGCCCGTTAGTCCCTTTACAAACTTATCAACTTAACACAGTGAGTTACGGTACGGCAAGCGCTCCGTTTCTTGCAACAAGGTGTCTGAAACAGTTAGGCTTAGAGTGTGTCGATAAAAAAGTCGCTGAAATTATTCTTCACGACTTTTATGTAGATGACCTCCTAACAGGGGGGGATGAACTGACAGAGGTTGCAAACTTGCGTCATAAATTAATTTCAATTCTAGCTTCAGCACAAATGAATTTAAGAAAGTGGAAGTCAAATGATGTACGATTGGTGACTGGGTCTGACTCTCCACAATGTTCACTAGATTTGAATATTGGAGGATCAGAGTCAGCTAAAACTTTAGGCCTCGGTTGGCAGTCGCTGTCTGATCAACTATGCTTCCCTATTAGTGAGCCGATCATCTGTCGTTATACGAAACGTGACATGCTTTCTATTATTGCGCAGATCTTTGACCCTTTAGGACTTTTAGCTCCTTTTGTAATCATTATGAAAATTTTACTTCAAAAGTTATGGCTGCATAAACTGTCATGGGATGAACAGCTACCGCAGGACATCAGTAAGGTTTGGTCTGAATTAATCATCAAACTGCCACAATTAAACCAGATTCACATTCCACGCCATGTTATTATTGAATCATTTGAATTCATTGAATTTCACATTTTTTCTGATGCGTCTGAGCGAGCATATGGTGCGAGCATTTATGTTCGTAGTGTTAATCACAAGGGCGAAGTTTTAGTTCGCTTATTGTTGGCCAAAAGTCGAGTTGCACCACTTAAGCCAACAACGATACCTAGACTTGAGCTTTGTGGTGCTTTGCTTGGAACCCGTCTCTATGAAAAGGTTGTCGCTTCTTTACGCGTGAGTGCTAGGCGTACCTTCTTTTGGACAGACTCCACCATCGTTTTAGGGTGGCTAAAAATGTTACCAAATAAACTACAGCCATTTGTGCGAAACAGAGTTGCAGAAATGTTAGACAAAACCGGTGACTGTGAATGGAGACATGTCCCAACTAATCTAAACCCCGCTGATTACATATCCCGTGGAGTAGACATTACTTCAATGTCGTCTTTACACGATTGGTGGTCCGGTCCAAGTTTTTTAATGAATGATATATCATCCTGGCCTTCTAAGTTTTTACATTCAGACAAAGATATATCAATTTTACCTGAAATAAGAAAAAATGTTACATTGCATGGTATAGTTAATAGTGATTGCAACAAATTTATTGATTTCAATAGATTTTCAAGATTTTTACGCCTTCAGTACTCTGTTGCTTATGTTTTACGTTTTATAGACGTTTGCAGAAGAAAATCAATTGGGGGCCCTCTGAGAAACGAGGAGCTGCAAAGTGCTTTGAATTTGATCATTAGGACATCTCAAAATGAATCATTTAATGAATACAAAGCGTTGATTAATAATAATAAGTTACCTATAAAAAGTCAATTGATTAAGTTTAACGTTTTCCTTGACCAAAATAAGATAATGCGTGTTGGAGGTCGGCTCCATAATTCAAATTTCCTTTATGAGAAGAAACATCCTATCCTTTTACAGTCCACTCACTGTTTTACAAAATTATTATTTAATTATGAACACCAAAGACTATTACACGCTGGGCCACAGTTGCTCTTAGCTTCAATAAGAGATTCATACTGGCCTATCAGAGGACGCAATTTAGCTAGAATGTGCTGCAGGCGATGCGTACGTTGTTGTCGTATTAAAGGAGAAACTGTAACACCTATTATGGGAAACTTACCACAGCAGCGACTTCTAGCCGGTTTTCCATTTAAAAATATAGGTTTAGACTATGCAGGTCCCATTCAATCCGCTGTACGTCAAGGTCGTGGTTGTAAAACAGTAAAGGTATATATTGCTATTTTTGTTTGTTTTGCCACTAAAGCAATCCACCTTGAGTTAGTCGGCGATTTAACGAGTAATACTTTTATCATGGCGTTGCGGAGATTTATCTCGCGAAGAGGCAAACCTACCAATATTTATTCGGACAATGGTACCTCGTTTGTCGGTGCATACAACGACATTTCTAAGTTTATCAAGGCAAACTGTGATTCATTGTCTGCGGAGATGGCCAAAGAAGGCATTAATTTTAATTTTATACCTGCTTATTCCCCTCACTTCGCGGGCCTTGCGGAAGCTGGCGTCAAATCAACTAAATATCATTTAGTCAGAGTGTTGGGCCTTTGTAATCTTACGTATGAAGAGCTTTATACAACGTTAGTTCAGATTGAAGCTGTCTTGAACTCCAGACCACTGACACCGATATCATCAAACCCGGAAGACTTGACGCCACTTACACCGGGACATTTTCTGATTGGACGTCCGATGACATCTCTGCCGTCACATGATTTTCAAGAGCGACCCACGAATTCCCTAACCAGATTTCAACGCGTTGAACAAATTCGCCAACATTTTTGGTCAAGGTGGAGTAAGGAATACGTGTCTGAGCTCCAGCTTCGTATAAAATGGCGTTCGTGTAAAGGATCTCTGAAACTGAACTCTCTTGTTATCTTAAAGGAAGACAACTTGCCACCCCTAAAATGGAAAATGGGTCGAGTCATCGCTGTTTATCCAGGTTCTGACGGTGTGGTCAGAGTGGCAGATGTGAAGACTTCTAGTGGTCTGCTCCGCAGATCATTCAGCAAGATTTGTCCGCTTCCCGACTGCCTTGAGACAGAAGCTGTTGGTTGAAAGGCATGCTTTCAACGCCCGGGGGTATGTCTAGGCAAACGCCTAGCAGTTTTGTGTTAGTGAAGTGTCGCGATAACATTAATTATTGCATTCTGGTTTTATTTCATCTGTCTAGTCTACCCTACACTATTTGTATTATTTTTTATAAAATTTGATATTAATCATAGAAGCATCACGTATTTTTATTTCTTCCTGAAAATTTACCGAATCAAATCCCCAACAGCTTTGTAGTATTTTATTCTATATTTATTTGACATTTTGAATGTAACAGTTAAGTAAAAATATACCATACATATTTATAACCCTAGTGATTACACCATTACTATGTAATTTACAGTTAATCTGTGAACAGCGCTGTGGGCTACAATATTGTTTAAATATTTCGTGTAAAATTATTTTTTAATAATTTATATTGTAGCTGTTTGTTGTTCCACTTTCATAAAAAAATCATAACAAAAATAACAGTTTTGATGCGCAACAGTGGCAAAGAGGTCAACACACGGCATAATACTGTGTTGTAACGTTAGCCGCAACACAGAGCTGGTTTCCAGTATTATTATTATTTATCATTATTATTTACTATCACATGGAATGCCTAACTAGTACATCGTATTAAGTAAGTACATTCTTTATTAAGGCCACCGTAACTAATCGCAATACCCCCTGTACTAGTTTGTACTGTATTACAGTGGGATATTATTCTTCGTTTCTGTGACCATAATGTTTACTATCATCAAATGACTTGTTATGCTAATTACAATGTATGATTATGAATGTAGTTTTCCGTTTTGCTAATACAATACTAATTTATAAGTATATGAGTGCCATGTTGGCATTGGTCAACTTAATGCTGCTATGACAATTGAATCATAAACTTGAATTAATATAGCAATCAAGCTTGTTTAGTGTTAAATTTTTAAGAAATTGGTGCAGTGGCTGATACAGTCGACTGCTGCGCTCCGGGTCGTGGGTTCGATTCCCACACGGAACAAGTATTTGTATATTTGCAGATAGTTGTTCCGGGTCTGGGTGTATTGTACGCACACCCACGACACAGGAGAAATCCTAGTGTGGCGCAACGTTTAAATAAAATAAAAAAAAAATAAAAAATAAATCTACTGGATTATCCTCACATCACCTCATTTTGAAAACATTATCGTCAAAAAATATTGTATTATGATTTAAAAAGAGTAGCCGTGGACTTTCTTGCCCGTTCTGCTCTATAGAAAATCTACATCCTGGAATGCGCCAACTAAAGTCTTGACTATTCATAAGTGCCTGTTAATGGTATGATGTGAATATAAAACATTTTTATCCTTATCTTTTATAATATTAATTAAATACCCTACACTACTTATTGTTTTTCAAGCTTAATTCTAAAATTCAATTGTTTCATAATTCCGGCCGAATGAAGTCCACTGCTGGACACAGGCCTCCCCCAAAGATCGCCACAACGACCAGTATGCATGTGTTGTGGGCTCATTGGGGAGTTTTGCCATAATCGCCAAGCAGACGGGTTGGCGATTGCAGTTGAGTTGTTAATGTACTCGAAGGACGCTGCTGCCCATCCTCCGGCTAATCCCTTAGTCGACTTTTACGACACCCACGGGAGGAGATGTAGTGGTGGTATTCTAATCGGAATTCGTTTACACAACGATTAATCCATGTAGCAATAATTTTAAACTGTTTACTTTCATAATTGACCTCACTTACGGTGGCACATAATTTAAAAACATGACACAAACAAGTTATTAACGGTTCATTTTACAAAGCATTTTGGAAGAGAGGACTCAAAAACTAAGTGCCATGTTGTGCCGTAACGAGAATAATAAATAGCATATTTGACAATACACACTTAGGCCAAAATTGCCAAGGCCTCATTTTTGGCCGAGATTTATGTCCGGACCGGGACGGCTGACCCACCCAAATTTATCGCCGCTCTACGAACACTTTATTTCTTATACCATATTATATTACCAACAGTCTGTTTCATACAGATTATCATACAAAACCTTTTCGTATGACTTCTGGTATAATTAATTATATATTCTTGGTTACGCACCTTTTTTTTTATTGGTGACCAGTGGAAATTCTTCATGAACTTCCTTCGCCCTGGGGAAGGACGAAGGGGTATGCCGGACTCCTACCGGCTTAAACCACTGGAGCGGTCATCTTCGGCACCTAAGGGAGGCTCCAGGTCCTCGTATGATCACACTAGAGCCGCCCACTGGTGCCACGCCTATTGGCACATCTCGGAGAGGGTGACTGTAAAGCGGTCACCCCCCCAGGGGGATTGTAAAGGATCCCCCAAAGCGTCCCACGGCAGCGCGTGACCACATGCGTGCCACCGTCTTCTCTTGGGTCGCTTGGTGTGGGCACGCAGATTCCCCAATCTACGCACCCGCGAACCCAGAGGTCCCCCACCTTATAGCAATGGCAGGGGTTTTCAGGCGTATCGAATTAGGCGCCAGGGCAGTTGGTTACGCACCTGTTGCTAGTATTATGGTCATAGATTGTAGATTCTGCGAATAAATGAATTTTCTCTACTTCAATTCCTTCCATTTTGTCGTGATGTATTAATGTTCCTGTAAATAAAAATTCCGCCAAGCTGCTGGCATGATGTCTACTTATTACACAGAAACTTTATGTGGGCGAAATGGTTTCCACTAAAATAATTACACATATATTTTTTATTCACATAATTTTCAAATTAATAGTTTTTACATAACATAATAATGAGTTGGGCTTCCTAGGGTAGGGTAGGCCTACCCTTAACATTATTATAAATCAAGACACTTATACTATTTAAAAAGTATTAGTGGAAGGTATATTATAATCGAGTGCATGTAACATTAACTTTGGTCACGCCACAGGAGAAAATACGATGTGATAGTGATCACCCATCAAGCAAAAAAATTATCAATTGTTTAAATTAATATCTTTGATGAATTTTCAACAATGTTACTCGTAGCACGTCTACTAGGTGGCTGTTGGTGCAGAAATGTTCTTAAATGCACCACACATCGATAAACGCAGCGTGGGACGGTTTCCAATGTAATGGACAGGCAAACTTTATTTTTAGTCATATCCTCACGAACTTCTTCCACTTTGGGTAGGGGTGGACGAGATGTTGCTGGAAGCGAGAGGTCACCCACTTCAACCGCCGCTGTGGGATCACTACCCTGCCTCATCCAAGCGGGGCACTCGTCCAGCGTGAGCTGCGCCGTGTCCTCTAGATAATCTTCACAGTGATGACAACCGGGCATCTCTTCCTGTCCTATGCAACATAGACACTTCCCGAAACATCCATGTCCTGAGTCTGCATCAGCCGGAAGTTGAATGCGCTATGCTGCCTTGCCATGCTTTGGGTTCCCCAGTCGTTCCTTTAATTCCACATGGATAGATGACCTGATGAAGGTAGCTTGCATGCTGGCAGCATGTCATTAGTCGTTGTGAAAATCCACGGGGGAGGACTTTGCCCAGTAGTGGACCTCCTTCAGCTGATGTAAAAATATGCAGTTATGAGCCTAGTGCTTTAATTTGCCACGATTTATATTTCAGGTCGAACTAAAACAAAGATATGAAAAATATAAATAAATTTTGATAAATCGTCAATATTGGGTACAAAGCCATAATATAAACTTTATACTAGAACAGCGAGTCTATTATTATATCAAGATGTTGTTTGCCACGAAAGTGCGCATTCATGGGATGCAAGATGATAACTGGGTTATAAAGGACAAAATCAACCAGTATCGGGGCCTGATATAGTGATATCAACGTATTGGAGAGTATTCATCAAGAGAACTTTAGCAAGAGGAAACAACTTGATAGTTTTACTTTTAGTTTGTGAAAGAGCAATATTGGACTTGTGAGGTGGAAGGCCTGGTGACCTGAAATACAGGCTTAAGCCTAGTTTAGGCACCAGTCTACCACAGTAAATTTGAACAGAACTATAACATTTTCATTATTGTGGTGAGAAAATAAAATAAAAATAAATAAATGAAAGACCATACTTAACACAAAGATCAAGTTCAAAATCCTAAAAAAAAACTGTTCTATTTAAAACCACCGAGAGCCACTTGCAAACCGCTTCGTATTCTGTTCTTTATTAAACATCTTTCATTCTACATCACTTGGAATTCTTATTCCTATCGAGACAACCAAATTTCAAATTTAAGCATCGTAAAAACTCATCGTAAAAATCTCCATGTATCAAAGTAAAAGATGAAGCGGTTCACGAGTTTGGACAGTTTAACGAGCACGATGGACTACTCCGGCAGATGATGAGCCCCCTATACACCCGTCGCGCCAAACAACTTAACTACAATTTAGATGGATCTAAGCTTTATGTATCGGGCATTTTCATTATGATATGAATGAGGCGTTTTAAACTGTGTTCTTGATATCCAATATAGGCTTTAATAATTTTCGAATACCTCTTCAATTAATAGTTCAAAAACTTATAACCGGTAAATCCATTTAATGTTATTTCGGGTCGGACTTTGATGATTTTTTGCACAGGGTTTCCCTGGTACAGACGCCAGTGTCTTACAAAGAACCATAACGCCATATAAATGTTGAAAACATATTGTCAAGGAAGTTTAAGTGGTGGTAGGTTTTTTATAGCAAGAAGCCAGCTACGGAAATAACACCCTAGTGCCAGATATTTTCCACTAAGCAGTAGTTTAAACTTTACATGTTATTGTGTTCCGGTTAAAAGGACACTAGTTAGTGAAGTTACCGGCCATAAGAGACTAAATGACTTATGTATCGAGTGTAGTGTGTCCATAGTCCAAGGGTCGGGTCTATCATCATCATATCAGCCAAGGAATATCTACTGCTAAAAAAATACTTACCCCATATATTTCTACAACGAGAGGTTACGTGCCGCCCTCATCCAACGAATCCCAGCGACCTTTACCAGGTCATCTGTCCACCTTGTTGGAAGTCGTCCCACGCTGCGTTTTCCGGTGCGCGGTCTCCACTCAAGAACCTTTTTGCCCCAACAGCCACTTCAGTTAATATTTTTATTTTTTTATTATACATTTGTACACAAACGATTAAAAACAAAGGCCAAATTAAGTATTATAAAATTGAGTTCCTTAACCCCTAAACTAGGTATAACCCTGTGTCTTAGGAGTCAGCAGTGGTAGATTTAGTAGAGGATTTAGGGTCGCATGTCGTATATTTTGCACACCAAGCTTATCATTTAGTTTTTGTTTCAATCTAACTGTTTTAGGTTGCACTTTCGTACAAAACTGATCGAAATATTTCTAGATGAATTTGATTAGGTATATTTCTAATGTCACCATTCGATCTTTTTAATAGTACTCGTATTAGTAAAAATGGTGTGAATATTTCCACTTATGTAGCTCATAGTTTTACAACAAACATTTTTTTTAAAGCATGTGGTGTTTACCTTTAATTAGTAGTGCATTGAGTGTTATTTTTGATTTCAATAATAAAATAAATAATTTACACAGTAAATCTAATTAGTAATAAAAATTACTAAATCTAGATGAAAAGAAACGTGATGTTAATTAACAAAGGTACTTGACTGACATACTAGTAATGTTTTTTTTTAAACGTTGTCCTTTACACTCTTCTTCTCTTCTTCTCTTCTTCTCACAATACAACCAGACCCGGAACAACTACCTGCAGAACATACAAATATTTGTTCCGTGCGGGAATCGAACCCACGACCCGGAGCCCAGCAGCAGACTGTATCAGCCACTACACCAACCGTGCCGTCTTATCTCATCTGTTGATGTTTAGCATAGTTTTTCTAAATGCCAACTCTATTCTTTTACTTGTGTTAGGTATACTGAACAATAGTAAAACAAAACCACCATATCTAATGCAAAAGAACTAAGTATATATTTCACTCCACATTTATAGATAATACTGTCATACTTCTTTGTCTCACGATGCACTAGTTTCCCTCTAATTTCAGGATCCATCAGATTGCACCATTTTTCTTCTCATCTCCACTCAATTCAATTTCTATTTGTTGCACACTTTTCCCCATTGTTTCAGGTAAGAGTACTACAGCAATAGTGGCTCCCAACACGTTGATAACAGTAAAGATGAAGAAGCTGACATGTGCTCCATAATTGCTGGTGACTGCACTGAAGGCTAAAATTTGAACGAAGCTCATGAACCACGCCAGCATCACCAGGTAACCCATTAGTTTAGTACGAATCTGGAATTAAAACAAGATACTAATCAGTTGCTAAGCTTAGTAGCACAGACTGCAAATACTTCTGAGTTATAGACACAAATTCTACTGAATACACGATCATATAGCTATCAACCTTTGTTCAACATTGAATATATGTGCTGTGGCACTAATAAACAACCTCGACTCAAAATTACCATTACAACTGACTTACTAGAATACTTTATGCAATGGCATATAATAGATTTTTAAATATTAGGTTTCCCGCAGTTCTGGTCATAAAACTGCGATTCTGAAAGCCGCTGCGTCGGCAAAATACATGGACGGTACACTTGCAAATAAGCGTAAACATGTGCATCATCATTTCGGCCGAATGAAGTTCACTGCTGGACACAGGCCTCCCCCAAAGATCACCACAACGACCGATATGGCTGTGCTGTGGGCTCAATGGGGGGTTTTGCCATAATCGCCACGCTTGGCAGACGGGTTGGCGATCGCAGTTGAGTTGTTAATGTACTCGAAGGACGCTGCTACCCATACTCCAGCTAATCCCTAAGTCGACTTTTACGACACCCACGGGAGGAGATGGGGTGGTGTTATTCTGAGCCACACGGCACATAGTTTACGATTAATATATAAGATGCAAATAATGTAAAATGTATCAGTCATTACGTTGAACTGACTTTGACTCATTACCCGTCCACTGTCTCTCACTGCGGCCAAGACACCTTTAGCCGTCAGTGCGATCAGTCTAGTGAACCTGCTTGACCGCTAGTGAGAAACCCATTTCCACCTGTTGCCTTAGGTCTCCTGCTAAAAGGATTCCCTGCTATTAAACGACAAGATAGCAGGGCTGGGAACTTAGAGACTGTAAGGTTCGAAGGACTTAGGGTGTGATAGTAAGTCAGATTGGGAGTATTAGTTTTTCTCGTAAGGACGTTGTTCAATAAACCATAAAAGTTGGCCCTCGACAGTACAACCATCATCAAGTAAACATTGGCTCCCGGAACCTTATATGTTTTAAATTAGTACAGTTATTTATTTATAACTAGCTGGGACCCGCGGTTTTACCAGCGTTTAATTTAAAAAACATTTAGAGTACTTCGACATAGGCACTTGACATAGAATATATATATTGAAATTCAAGGGTTCAATTTCTTTTTGCGCGAAACCCTAATTATTTTTCTAAAATAAAAGTAGCCTAAGTTATTCCTTATAACATCAGCTATCTGCCAGTGAAAGTCCCGTCAAAATCGGTCCAGCCGTTTCAGAGATTACCCGGAACAAACAGACAGACAGACTTAAAAAATAATTGAAATGCATTTTTTGTAATATGTTCCGTTTATACTTTCATATGTATTTAGTTAATAGCTGTTATTTTGACATTACAAACAGACACTTCAATTTTATTTATTTGTATAGATGTCAGCATTAGTGTAAAGTATAAACAATACCTTCAGGAGAAGTGTTATCTCACAATGAAATTGGAACTACAAGATATTGGATTCAAATTGAGCAAAATGAGATATTCGATAACAGTTTATAAGTACTCAAAACATATGAAAGGTTATTTTACCGGTTTAAACCAGATAAGTATAATATAGTATAATCAGATCTCTGAACCTCAGGCTAACACGGTTGGAACAACATGCGCTGCGCGCTCTTCATATTATATTTTTTTCAGTGTCAGAATATAACACGGAATAATAGATATAATATATAAAGTCAAATATTTACAATAAATCTCGATTTCTGATTGTATATTACAGAAGCAATCATGTGTTTATTATTGCGTGTATGTATTTCACTTTTAGTCCTCTTTGTTTTCGCATACTTGACGTATTAAAATGTCATAAACAAAATTACTTTTTAAGAGTTTCTATGGAGTTTCTTGCCTGCTCTTCTCAATAAGATCGACTTTTCCGAAACGTGCATCTTAACTGTTGACTTTTCTTAAATGCCTATTAGGGCGGCCTATATGAAATTAAAACTTTGAGTTTGAGTTTGGAATTTGAAAGGTATGCAATACCACCTGATGAAGAAAAAGGGAGAGAGTCTATCGGCACGGATATAATTTTACGTCTAATACTATAATAACGCCAAAGGCAATTGAGAAGTTTTCTAGCAAAAAATCTCAATTATACTTTACCTGACTTAAGCAATAAACGTAGGACCTCATTATGGGTCTAATCTTAAAACTAAACAAAATCTACTCACCTGAAAATTAAATATTTCTGGCATAACAATAAATGGTATGGGAGCGACGCCGCCGCCGTAGCAGCAAACTGCTATCATTATCATGACAACGTTAAACCAACCAAATGTGGCCCATCCATGAGATCTCAGCAGTATTGAAGTTGCTAAGCAGGTGAAGGCAATTGCTGAGGCAACAAAGGCCATTATCAAGATAGGCTGTAAAAATTGTTTAGTATGTATATCGAGGAGCAGTTTAGCCTGAAGTGGTCCAGACCATTTTATAAGAAATACTTAGTAGCAAATACGACATTGATATCGTTCTTACTTTTTTCAAAGATTGTATATTTTTCGTTATTATTTTAATTGACTTCTTTCTGTGTTTCAAAAGCCAGAGTCAAAGTCTGACGAATTTTATTAGTCGGTTCCAGCAGCATTAAATAATTTCTAATTCGCCTCACCTTTCTGCCCAGCCTATCGACCGTACCCATTGTTACTAAGGTACCTGCTGTCATACATACAGGTATGCTGAGTGATTGCAGTTCTGGACTTATTTTAACTCCGGAGTCAGACAGTAACGTGGTAGCGTAGTTCAATATGGAGAAGCCACCGTTTGTAGCGTGAGTGAGAATCACCAGAATCATTACGATGAATGCTTTCCGCCACGCCTTGGTTTGGACTAAAAATAAAATAAACTTATAACAAATGGTCACAGGATCACCACGAATATTGCAAAGTATTCGAGACGTCAGGAAAAACAAAAATCTATAGTATACGTGACATAATTAGCTTAAAAGTTTTATTATAATGAGTAATAATCGCGAATACCTAATACATTACTAAAGTAAACTTAGTTTCAAGTCTTTGAATTATTCGACATCCAAACAGTCCGATTATACTGAAAATTTTGTCAGATTTGACGTTTGTTCAGTATTCTAATAAGCTTTGTACTTGAATTATATTTCAAATTTAAACAATCAGTTAAGAATAATGCAACATAGGCAATACTCACAAACTGTTACTATTGAAATATTGGGTATGGTTTTAAAATATTCATCGTCCTTCTTGATCGCGTCGACTTCACTTTGAATTTCTTTATCATCTATACTCATACCTCTCAAGAACGCTAATGTCTTAGCGGCCTCCTACAAGGAAAAGCATTTATCTGAGTAGCGAATTATATTTAAAGTTATTAAAATATTAAAAAAATCTTCTGTTTTAAGACTTTGGTAATTTAGAAGTTTATATTTTTCGCAACTTTCCGTGTAGATAAGAATTACAAATGGCACTCCACCAACAATCTTAATTTATACCTGATTACCTAGATTAATTATACATTTCAAGTAACATTGTTAAAGCAATTCATTCTATTAAATTCTCGAAAATAATAAACCGCAAAGGATAAGAATAATTTAAACTTACATCGATCTTTCCCACTTTTACTAAGTAAGCAGGTGACTCAGGAGCTTTTAGGAACAGTCCAAAAGTCAATATTGGGATACCCACAACGACCCATAGCACCGTGTCATAATCTAAGAAACCTCCCATTGCATACATCGAGAAAATTCCTGCGCTTTGACATAATACGAATAGGGACGCTAAGGTGCCTCTAATATTGTCCTGGGCGATTTCTTTGACATACATTGGAACAACGTGAAAGCAACCTCCTCCACCAATGCCACATGACATTCTGGCTATGATCAGACTAGTTGTGCTAGCAGGAAACATTGTTATAATCCAAGCCATCTGAAAAATAAAAAGGTTAATTGAATACATCAACGTTCTGATGCAAGCGGCTGGGGTAGAAAGGTTACAAAGAACTGTAAATTGGGTGTTGTGTTTCAACTTGCGAGAAGCCTATGTATAAACTTCACTATCATGTAAATTTTTATCGCACAATAATTATGTTTAAGTAATTTGCATTAACCGTGTGGTGCCGATTACGAATAGCACCAACCCATCTCATCCCATGGGTGTCGTAAAAGGCGACTAAGGAGTTTTTTTTAACAAGTTTACTAAGGATTAGACGGAGGATGGGCAGCAGCGTCCTTCGAATACATTAACAACATTAACATTAACAACGCGATCGCCAACCCGCCTGCCAAGCGTGGCGATTATGGCAAAACCACCCAATGAGCACACAACACACTGATATCGGTCGTTGTGGTGATCTTTGAGGGAGGCCTGTGTCCAGCAGTGGACTTGATTCAGCCGAAATTATGATGAATTTGCATTATGTTTTTCGAGGCAACTTATTTCAGTTAAATAAATTCTGATGTATATAGGAGTAGTACTCACTGCTTGGAATACAGTCACCACCAAAATTCCAAATTTTCTCCCATATCTGTCCACAATTTGCAGAAATATGAGGACTCCAGCAACACCCGATAAAGATGGTGAACTAGCTATCCATGATATTTCATTGTCAGTCAATGGTCTTCCAGTAGGAGATTCTTGTGACTGCAGAATTCTCGTCATGGGTGATATCCAGCCGCATTGGAGACCGTACGTGAGAAGTGTCATGTTGCCTAAAGAAATTATAGTTTAAAAAACTAATAAAAACACACTCAAAATATATTATGTACATTTTTTTTATGTAGAATAAGAAGCGTAGGGTGCTTGATATCAAATGTAGATTAATTATGAAGATGTAAGTAGAGAGTACTCCACGCATTCAATTAATGTACTCGTATTTTTCTAAAATTTTTAGGTCATATTTAATTAAAACGTGTTTTAAGTAAACAAAAAGAAATCGTCTACAATAAAATGAACGAATAAATTATAGTAGAGGAGATAGTTACAAGTAAAGCTAATAAAAGCGTGTTAAAAGGCATAAGTAAATTTTTAAATAATTAATATTAACGTGGGGTTCGCAATATCAAAGGCACAATAATTATGAGAATATAAGTAGAAAGCATCGTTAAAATTATGTTTTTATCAGTAGGTATTTGAACTATTATTTTAGTTTTAACGCAAAATTTAAACAATAAAGCCAGGTGTCATGTATGTGACACGTCAAAACAAACCAAACGAGCCCAAACTCGACGGGTTTACTGGTAGCTATTGACAAGTTCTATTACCCACCTTCCGGCTCCAACAGATCAGTTTGAAGGTACCAAATTATTGTACTATCATTCAAAATACATAATTATACAATACGATAATAAAACATAAAAATAATTTATTATAATGTGTAGTAATCGCGAAAGTTAAAGACATTGCTACATAAAAATTAACTAAATCAACCAACAAGAGTACTCTATTTCATATATATTCTCAGAAGTTCCAATCTCAGACCCACATTAGCGTTACCTAAGTCGGAGGCATCACTATCAGGAATTTTATCATCATCATCATCATTTCAGCCGAAATAAGTAAACTGTAGGACACAGGCCTTCCCCAAAAGATCACCACAATGACCGGTCCAGGCGTGTTGTTTGTTACGGGTTTTGCTATAACCGCCACGATTGGCAGGCGGGTTGGCGATCACAGTTGAGTTGTTATTGTACTCAAAGGACACTGCTGCTCATCTTACGGCTAATCCTATAGTCGCCTTTCATGACACCCATGGATTCAGATGGGTAATACATATATTTATTGAATTTTATTTAAATGTACTGATTCGTAATAATTTCAATTAATGTGGAGTACAAAGGTTAAAACAATATACCGATGTCGAAACAGGAATTAATCTGGCGATCCTTTGCATAGTATTTATTTTCAAAAAATACAGTGGGAAATCATTAATGATTGAATGAGGCGTTCATAGCGAGTTGCACTCACTGATCAGTAAACGATCGGTGAGGTCAAGCAAAGGATGATGGATGAACCGCATTGTGGTATTTGAACTGAACGTCTGCGTGCTTCACAGGGCACGTAACATCGTCGGTTCCGGTTGTTGTTATTAGACGGCAGTTGTTAAGCCAAGCTGGAGGCCTTTGGGCAGCTTGAACAACTCTGACACGTGGTTGACCAATAACAAAATGAAAGAAAAAGAATAATAAGTATTATGAGGCTGGATGATTGAATTCATAAAAATTGAATGACAGGTAACGGACACATTTATATGATTAGCAACAAAACTAAATGTTGGAAGCATAATCGAATAACATTTTAAGAGAAATAAAACATTCTAACCCATTCTTGTGGCCTTTTTTTGTCATTGACAATAAATGCACAATCTGTTTCCTTCTATTATATAAGGCTTATTTTTACTACATCATGATAATTATCTCAATTATTTGGTTTTAAACAAATAAAAACATTAAACTTACATAATATTGTAACTGCCCATTGCACCCTTGTATGTCCTTTAGACTCAGATGTCCCTTTGACATTCATTTTTAAAGTTCTATTTAGAAACTATAAAATATAAAGTAATAAATAAATTGTTTGGTAACTAAAATATACTACATTCCCGCGCACGACTCATACGATACTGAATGATTATATTACAGATAAATTAGTATAATGTCCTTTTTTGCAGATGTATGTTTACTTTTGGTCCGTGTTCTAATGTTAAGAATGCTAGATAACTCTTCGATAATTTGGCGTTGTAGAAATGGATTTGCAAAAATTGCTTTCCAAATTGAGTAGGGTTACGGAACTAAAGCCGTAAAATATTAATTGAATAAAATAATATTTGATTCAAATTGTTCTGCCCCTTGATCAAAATAGACCTGCTAGTCCATTCTAGCAGTTCTCCTCGGCCAAATAACATAAGAATAACAATTTTTTTTATTTTAATGCGTAATTTGGAAGTCACTTATACACCAGTAGAACAGTGGACTGCAAATAGTGTGAGTTGTGAGTATTTTTGGTACTAATAACATAACATTGTGATCACATATCGGTCTGCTAAGCATGGTGATTTTAGTAATGTCCCCTGAAACCAGTCACCGAACTGGCCCTTGGGAGACTAGTATTGTGCAATGGCGGTAAAATGGCACTTTTTCAAGATACTTATAAAACTTATAGTTAGTTTATAATAAAACAATTTTAAACGGATTAGTGATCATGGGTCTATCAGAAGTCCGAAGAGAGGGGGAGAACACGATAGCCCTGAAATCCGGCAACTTATTCTACTACCGGGAAGGCGAACATCTGTCTCAAGATGGTTTCGGGTTTCTCATCCGCAGGTCCCTCATTAACAGTATAGTGGACATCGAAAGTGTGTCGAGCAGGGTAGCGTACCTGATACTCAGAATATCCAAAAGGTATTCGTTGAAGGTCATACAGGTCTACGCACCGACCTCGACACACCCAGATGATGAAGTAGAGAGTATGTATGAGGACGTAAGTAGGGCCATACATACCTCGAAGACACATTTCACTGTTGTGATGGGGACTTCAACGCAAAGCTGGGCACTCGATGCAATGGTGAGTTGAGAGTGGGGCAATTTGGATATGGGCAACGGAACCCCAGGGGACAGAGGCTGGGCGACTTTGTGGAAAAGGAGGGACTCTTTGTGATGAACTCCTTCTTCCAAAAGCCGCCTCACAGGAAGTGGACCTGGATGAGTCCCGATGGTTCCACGAGGAATGAGATTGACTTCATCATGACCAATAAAAGACAAATATTCAATAATGTCTCTGTGATCCACAGGGTGAAAACTGGTAGTGATCACCGAATGGTAAGAGGCACATTGAATATTAATCTCAAAGTTGAGAGGTCTCGTCTGATGAGGTCTACTGAGAGAGATTGAGAACTTCAACCGGCAGTTATACACCTCGGTTACTATACCTACCATTGGCTCTGACAAAGACCCGCGAGCCAAACTAACCCGACACTATACCGAGGATACCCCGGACATCAGCCTGTACGAGATTAGGATGGCCTTGAAACAGCTTAAAAATAACAAGGCGCCGGGTGGAGACGGAATTACGACAGAGCTTCTAAATGCTGGTGGAACACCGGTACTTAAAGTCCTTCAGAAGCTATTCAATTCCGTCTTATTCGAGGGCACAACGCCGGAAGCGTGGAAAAGAGGTGAGGTGGTGCTCTTTTTCAAAAAGGGTGATAACACCCTATTGAAGAATTATAGACCCATCTCACTTCGGAGCCATGTTTATAAGCTGTTTTCAAGGGTCATCACGAATCGTCTCGAGCGCAGGTTTGATGACTTCCAGCCTCCCGAACAAGCCGGTTTCCGAATAGGTTTCAGTACCATAGACCACATCCATACGCTGCGGCAGGTTATACAGAAGACCGAGGAGTATAATCTGCCACTATGCTTGGCGTTTGTGGACTATGAGAAAGCCTTCGATTCGATTGAAACCTGGGCAGTGCTGCAATCTCTGCAGCGGTATGTCTACCTAGAACAAACTGTCCAGTTAGGTAGGTCCAACTTCGAGAAAGAGGTCAATCGTCGAATCCGACTCGGCTGGGCAGCGTTCGGGAAGCTTCGCAACGTCTTTTCGTCTACAATACCGCAATGCCTCAAGACGCAAGTCTTTTACCAGTGTGTGTTACCAGTGATGACATCTGGAACAGAGACGTGGCCACTCACAATGGGCCTCATAAGAAAGCTCAAGGTCACTCAGCGAGCTATGGAGAGAGCTATGCATGGTATTTCTCTACGAGATCGAATCAGAAATGAGGAGATCCGTAGAAGAACTAAAGTTGTCGACATAGCTGAAAGGATTAGTAAACTGAAGTGGCAATGGGCGGGGCACATTGCTCGTAGAACTGATGGCCGTTGGGGCACAAAGGTTCTCGAATGGAGACCGCGCACCGGAAAACGCAGCGTGGGACGACCTCCAACAAGGTGGCCAGACGACCTCGTGAGGTTGCTGGGAGTCGTTGGATGAGAGCTGCATGTGACCGCTCGTTGTGGAAATCTAAGGGGGAGGCATTTGTTCAGCAGTGGACGTCCTGTGGCTGATATGATGATGATGATGAAACGGATTAGATCGCGCATATATTAGATATTTGTTTTTCCTTACGTTTCGAATACTTTGCAACATTCGTGTTCGCAGGATGACTGCAAAGTATTCGAAACGTCAGCAAAAACAAAAATCTATAATATACGCGATCTAATCCATTTAAAATTGTTTTATTACAATGTGTAATAATCGCGAATACCTAATACATTACTATTATAGTTAGTTATTCTAACCATTTTATTGAAGACATTTTTATATTGTTTTCGTTATCAGCTCTCTTAATAAGAGTTATGCGACTATTGTTTGCTGACACACGTTTACAGCCGTAACATTTGATTTGAATTTAATATCAGATTCTGTAACAAGTCATACAATATTTACTTGAGATAATAATTATTTATGATAGTATTGTTGGTTTTATATTGTTTGCATTGACATGCGTATGGTGGTTTCTTAAAACATCATGCTTTGCACACTCGGCATAGTGATCTGGTATTCCTTACGGTATTATTTTAGCTAATCTATAGCTACTGTGGGGATCGACTGCTGATGTTGAGATTAGTTTTACCCGACTACAGTAAAGCCAAAAGAAAGGATTATGATTTTAGCATCTATAAATGTTAGTATGTTCGTCTGTTCCCTCATCATATCGGCCATTTATACGTCCACTGCTGAACAAAGGCCTCCCCCATAGATTTTCACAATTGCGTCATCATTTTGGGCGGTTTTTGCCAATGCTCACCACGCTTGGCAGGCGGGTTGCTGAGTGCAGTAGGGCTTCCGTTTCTCAGAAGTGACGTTGCTGCCCATCCCTCTGGTTTAGATTCCCTTAGTCGCCTTTTACGACATCCACGAGAGGAGATGGATTGGTGCTATATTCTTAATCCGGACACCACACGGCCGCTGTTCCCTCAGATCGCCTTAATTAGTCATCGCATTTGGACAAAATATGAGGTATCATTGGAAGCATCGTGCTATTCCGCGCGTTAAAGGCTATAATGTTACATAAATTTCAACGTGGTGGTTTATATAGCGAACATAAACTGCTGCCAAAAAAGTATAAAATATTGTATTCGCTGAAAAATCTCTGTTTTGATTTCTTTTTTATAAAACGTTGCCCGTTGTGGGTGCGTTTACAAACACAAATTTAACACACAATACACCCGGACCCGGAACAACTACCTGCACATCATACAAATATTTGTTCCGTGTGGGAATCTAACCCACGACCCGGAGCGCAGCAGCCAACTGTATCAGCCACTGCACCAACCGTGCCGTCAAATTAGCCGTAGTAAAATTGGGATGTTTTTAAATTGCAAAAGCCTCACAAAACATTCTCGGTAGATATCGGTTCTCTTTCGCGAGGACTTGAGGATGATCGAAACGTAGAAAATGGTTGGGTTTGTTTAAGACACGCAGACTTTGTTGTGTATCTATGCTTGACGTCAGATATGTGTTCTTTTATTCCAGTAGCTATACTAGACTTTGTATGCCCTATGTATGAGAACCCACATTCACATTACTGTTTCAGAGGTTAGTTTTGAACCAAACAGTATAAACAAACATATTAACATAGCATAAATTCTGGAATAATATATCGGAGAATAATTTAACATAAATAGTTCCATAGTTCTTGTATATGTATTATGTGAAAGAAAATAACTAACAAAACCGAAAAATGAAAGGACCAAGAGCATACGGTGCAAATGGTAATTATTTATGAGAAGCTGCGCTTTACGTTGATAATGACAGTTATTTTTACCCTGTGATCATGACATTTACGGAAGAGTATATTATAGTGACGTCCAAACTGCCGATAACCTTCTTATGTTTATTGATTCTCCCTTTGTATGCTGCTTAAATATATTACTCGTTTTGGCATTAGGTTGTAATTAAGAATACTAACTCTTTATGTTCTACTAACTAATTTCCCTCCATCTAAACTATTAAAAGTTGAATGTAGTTATACTTTCTCCATGCTATAATGTGACGTCTCTCCCTTTGTGACATTGTGTTTGTTTTTCGTGTTGTTTTAGGTGGCGGTTAAACACTGAACAATCTCTTTATAAATTTGCAGCCGCCCAATACCTTGCGTGTATTAGCTTACAGCGTTGACATTGGCAGAATCGTATTGGGCCTTGAATCAATGGAATAAGGCCAGAAAAAAAAACTCACAACTGATTTCTTTAAACAGTTTGAAAGTCTGACACTATCTGACATCTGTTGATCGATTTATCATAAGTTTTACATTATCGTTATTGAACAAATTTCAAGATACTATTTGTTTCAGGGTATGACACATATCATAAATGGATAATGATGATAATGATTTGTGACGCTCATAGCTAGTTCCACTCACCGATCGGAAACGATAAATGTGCTAAAATTTGAAAGATATCTTTGTTTGTAGAATATCGTTAGATAGTTGGGAAAATAAATGGTCGAAGTACAAGCGAAGTGTCGTATCGTCTACAATAGATACGCATTAGGTTAGCTAAGTGCTCTGGCCAAGTGCTTTTTTATACAGAAATGGATTATTGGTCATTAAAATGACTATTATTTGGTTTGCTAATATTTTTAAAATTAGAAGAACAAATCTGTTGGTAACGGCGTGAGCTATTACATAAGAGAATAAGCAAGTATACGTGTCGGCTAAGCGACCTCCTGTAATCATCTATCATACCAGAGGAGTTGCTGATTCGTTGCCGACCTTCAAAGTAGAAAAAAAAAGGTTGGTTTGGTTAAAGCAGTTGTTAAAGATATGTTTTAATGGTCCACTATTTTTGTCGCCTTAGCAAATGCGGTAGGGATTCCGTCAATGCCAGTTGCAATTTCTTTACGAAGGCTCATAATTATATTATTCATGCTATTTATATTATGTATTTATTTATATTATGCTTTAATTTAGTTAACGCCATAGCTAAAACACTTGATACTTTTTTATATGTACCTATAGGAGATTCTGTGTGCTCACACCGAGTGACCCCCGGGAAGACAGCCGCGTGCACGTGGTTACGTGCCGCTGTGTGCGCAGCTTGGGGAGATCCTTTACAACCCTCCTCCGCCAGAGCGGGTGACCGCTTTACTGTCGTCCGCTCTGCGATGTGCCCAAAGGCGTGGCACTAATGGGTGACTCTAGTGTGATCTTACGAGGACCTGGAGCCCCCTTCGGTGCCACTCCACTTGTTATAGCCGGTAGGAGTTCGGCGTACTCAGTTCATGACGGATTTCCACTGGGGACCAATAAAAAAAAGGTGCTAAAATCGTAACCCTTCCTTTTAGCTTCACCGTAGACAGGTTAAAAAAGTCTCAACATCGGCAGTCGATCCCCACAGTAGCTATGGTTTAGCTTTGGCAATACTGTAAGGAATATCAGATTACTACATGGAGTGTATTCAACATCGGACTGTGGATATGAACAGTCTGCAAATCATATCATGTGGGAGTGTATTCTCTGGCAAGATGAACGCAATAATATGTTTGACAGCTTGCAAGTTACATCCAGACTTGTTTACTATACAGACCTTGTTGCAACTAGGACGAATTTCCGTGCGTTCAGACGTTTTTTTCATCCCTACTATTGGAATCAGTCACAATAGCTCCCGCTTCGGTGCCGAAGATGATCGCTCGTTTTAGCCAGCAGGAGTCCGACTTACCCCTTCGCCCTTCCCCGGAGCGAAGGAAGTTCATGTAAAATTTCCACTGGACACCAATAAAAAAAGTCAATGTATATACATATAGGTTAGTTAAAGCTATGCATCATATTTTTCAACCAATCGAGCAAGTGAGGTGATCCGTAGAAGAACTAAAACTTTCGATATCTAAAGGATTAGTAAGCTGAAGTGGCAATGAGCGGGGTACACAGCTTGTAAATCTGATGTGATAAGATAGTAGTTAGCGTAAGGTACACTTAAGTATTGTTATTTACCGTCCGATCACCCTTAAGAAACCCAGATCTTCACTGAATAATGTTATCGGTGCAAATATGAGAATAATTAAAATCACTTTATGGTTACATGGCATATGGCATGGCAATTATATTACGCCAGCGTTATGCCTAAGTTTTGTAGTAATGTAAATTCAGAAATTAATATTTTATGATAAAATATGTTATTGTGCGAGTTCTAAAGTCTGAAGTTTTAATTGATTATTTATACAGAATCCAAAAACAAACAATTCTACAGAAAGTTGTCAATTTGAAATTTGCAAGTGCTGAAATTACACTTTAAGTTCTACAGTCAAACTTTTACTAATTATTTGAAATATTATATAATTGTGCTTTGCATAACGGAGTGAGCCTAACTGAAAGACTAATATTAATGGCGCTCAGAACAAATTACACACGTGTTGCTAATGGTCGATTTGTAGTACTTTCGAGCATCAAAATAGCTTAAAGAAGATTCAAGAAATATCCACAGATGTTTTTAATTTACATCTAGCTAGCAGAGGTGATCTGGTGCGATGTTAATCTCCTAGAATATATTTGCGTGTGATTCAATTATAAATGTAACTCCATATTGGGACGTTACTCTATCCAAATCGAAAGCATCTAGTATTGATAGGTACTCTGTTTGCGATTTGATACCCACTATTATCAACATATTAGGGGATTACATGTAAAAATGACGCGACACGAACTGGGTGGTTGTCTGCTCCGCGGCAGTTTGTGGAACCATAGTGCCTCGGTTTTGTGAGGTGCTATCTGCAGACCCAGAGCATGGATTTGTCAAGCCGGATGGTTCCCGCGAAGGACTTCCCGCTGGCCAACACAAGAGTGTCGTCAGCGTAACAGGCCAAAGCCGATGCCAGCGGGGAGTAGGCGAGGTTCCATTAAAAGAGGCCTAGAACTGACCCCTGCTGAACCCCGCACGTAATATCCCTCCGCTTTATGCTACCGTCCCTGTCCACGTAGCGAATGTGACTATCGCGCAGATCATTATTCTCTCGAATAGCTTCGAAGCCTCGTCGAGCAAGAAAATGGGACGATATGCAGTAGAGTAGTAGACTCCGCAGGCGTTCCTTCCTTCCTCAAAAGAACCAATCCGGCTTCCTTCCAGCTGGACGGGAACACGCTTCGATGGATGCAACTGGTGAACAGCCACGGTCCCCAAGCCCGGAATGCCGTCCTGACCCGGTGGGGTGTTGCGACTCTTCAGGTGGTCAATGGTTCGGCCCAACTCCCCTTACAAAACCTCCAACTCCTCGGCCCAGTCCGAGGCAGTCAGGGGTGGAGAGTGACCGGGACGGTCCCAGACCGAAAGAACGTTGAAAGTACGCCCTCCAGTAAATCTGGGGCCATGGTTTCGGTCACCAGGGGGACCCATGGGCGCAATTTGCCCGCGACCATACGAAAGGGTCTCAGTTCAGACCTGCTTTTCTATGATTCGCTTCTGTACTTTTGGTGTGGCCGGCCAGAGTACATGAGCATATTATAGTATCCTGAATAAAATGGTGCTAAAGCGTTCCACGTGTCCTCCGATATCCTGATTGCTTCCGCCAGCCGCGTTCTGTCTCAGGAATAGCTCTTCCTTCTCACCAGTCGACTGACACATATTTCTGCTTGTAAAACGTTGATCTCATAACCACCACCGAAAAGAACTTCTATAATTGCCCGTAAGCAAACCTCTTTCCGTGTGGTGTCCGGATTAATATTATATATTCATAGCACCACTCCATCTCCTCCCGTGGAAGTCGTAAAAGTCGACTAAGGGACTCTTGACCAGAGGGATGGGCAGCAGCGTCCCTTTTGCTGAGCAATAGCAATTCTGCGCTCACCAACCCGTTTGCCAAGCGCGGTGAGTATCGGCAAATTCCCCCTAAAATGAAATCTAAGGGGGAGGCCTTTGTTCAGCAGTGGACGTCCTGTGGCTGATATGATGATGATGATGAAACCTCTGGCAGCGTCGCCATGTGATGTTGGGGTTCTATGAGATTGTAAATAAATAGACAACCACCTTGATTGAACCCCGTTTCCCCTTTTTCACTTTATTTTGAAGTAAAATCGTTATATATCGTTTTAAAATGCACAAACACACTATAAAAATATAATATTATTTTAAATAAATAATTTAAATTAGCCACTCGGGGGGGGGGGGGGGGGGGGGGGTCGAATTACAGCCGTGCATTTAAACTGAGTTTTCTCAACATTTTACTGTGTTTCTGTGTTTTAGCTTCGGATATTAATAAATTGCTTTTCTTTATTTTCTGCCTCTCTTTCTAATTAAATTTCGACCGTTTCATAACAAATTAATACTAGCGATAATGTATATAGTGTCTTGTTGTATGAAGTATAACTATGGATGCTTTTACAATTTGTATGATTAGTCTCCTTTTTGGTCCGACAGGGACTAAGATACATATTGTATGAGTAAAAAAACGGTTGATCCATGTTCTCTTATGTACTCGACTAAGGGTGCTCCTTATTGTTTCCCAAGTCTCTCTCTGACATACAATTTGAACCGCTAAGAGTTTCCCAGACATACATATACTTATCGTTTAGTGCCAACGGGCATTAATCACTTAAGAAGAATATTTATGTGTCTCCACTAAACTGAAAGGAAGTTAAGCAACTACAAATAACAAATTTTCTAAAGGTACTTCGATCGGGTACGAAAATTGGCTTGCTTCTGGAAAATGGGACGCTCATGATATCCGGCACACGTATGGAATATGTGACTTTGGAGCGCCGGAAATTATGAGGGAAATCGGGGGAAAGCAGGATATTGGCGGTGGCGAAATACCACGTGTGCACGCGCTTCATAATCGAAGCGTGATGGATGATGAATTAATTATTACTATCGAGTACCGTGGTACAATTTGACGGGAGAAGTTTCAGACAGCATGACGCACGCAGTAGCTCAGCAATCGACTTTCTGCGCTACATGTTGCGTGGTGATCATCGAACGAAACAAATATTTAAACGAGTTAGTTGCAGCAGGTAGTTGTTTCGGGTCTGGGTGTTTTTGAATGTGAGATTTATGTTTGTGAGCTGTACCTACAGGGCAAACCTGAGTGTAGAAAACGGTAAAAAATGGTAGTGGGAAAATGAACGGTCTATGAATATTTTTAAACCTGGTAAGAGCTGCTATCCATGTGGGATTTAGATTAAAAATACCACTCGTGGATTTCATAAAAGGCGAGGTGGGACTCTCAACCAAAGGAATGGGCAGCAGCTGTCTCTTTTGTGAAACATCAGTCATTCAGCGTTCACCAATTCAACCTTTTCTTTTTTTATTTGTGTCCAGTGGAAATTCTACATGGACTTCCTTCACTCCGTGGAAGGGCGAAGAGGTACTCCTACCGGCTAAAATCACTGGAACGGTCATCTTTGGCACCACGTGCTGTGTCGATTTTTAAAGTAAGGTCTTGTATGGCTGGTAGCTGGAATTATGGCATTCGTATCATCTGCGTATACTATGAACTTCGCATTTGAGAAAGAAGCAATTGCAGAATTAATAAGATCATTTATAAATATAATAAATTAATTGGACCGAGTATTGACGTTGAGGCACGCCACATTTAATGTTGATCACTTTGGATTTTGTTACCACTTCTTGCTTATTTTCAATAGATTTGAATTCTATGAATTGTTGCCTATTATTTAAATATGATTGGAAGATACTGCCTCTAATTTCATAATTATCTAGTTTTGCTATTAGATTGATGATCTACTGTGTCAAAAGCAGCAGTGAGGTCCACTATAGTCCATTGTGTGTAGGTAAGTTATTGTAGGTATTTATTCTCAAGATTCGTAGGTATAAAATTCCCAGTATTTTCTGAAAAGGTAATAAAAGTACCCATACTTTTAAGTATGGGTACTACGATATTTTATTTTTAATTATATTTACCCGGAGAACCGCGACACCAAAATAAATCGTGTGGGGATTAATTTGCAAATTACATTACACATAAGGGATTTTATCCCGGCTGTATTCCAATGAATTCGTCGTAGAAAAATAAGCTTAAGCAAATGCCCATAGAAATCGGGTTAATGGGAAAAAAGAAAGAATAATTTCAGTTAACACAAACGTAGGCAGGAAGGATAGCGCTCCTTAATCCTTTTACATCTCCAGAATTAGATTTTCCCTTATAAACGCCTTTGGGGACTAAAACAGCTTTGCTTTTGATTGAATTTTAGAGGACAGACGTTTCGAAATCAGTATATCAATGTAGAGTATGAAAGGTAATCTGTAGAGCGCGTGTGAGGAGCAGTGAACTGTGAGCACAAGCATGACCGCGCACACTGTTCGTGCTTTACGTCGCACCAACTATCCAATTTTCAAGCAACAAACATAACATCTTGTGTTGATAAAAAATGCAGTGTAAACGCTTGTTTCATTAAACATAAATGTAAAATTTTATTAGTTTTGCATCGTGTCATCAGAATCAACCCTAGCGATGTTAAACTCCAAACAGCGAAACCAAATTGTGGGCTTTGTATTATTTTGTTAGTTGTTTATTTAATACTTTATGCACTAAAATTGTACAGAAGAACTTAACCCCAATTAGGCATTATCTACCAGTCGACCTTAATGCAGGGATGCAGAGACAAAATATGGTACAAAACCGTCAAAACGACAATACATGCATCTACACAAAAAAGGTTTAAATCCATATAGATATTATAAGTAAAAAATATACGTACATATAAAGTAATAATATATACTACATTAATAATACATACATACGAAATAGTAAATTATATTTGTAAATATTAATAATATATCGAGAAAGATTATAGATTATTCTGCCAAAGAAGTGAGAAGGTATTTACGTAGTTTACTTTTAACTAAAATAAGAGAGACTGGTAGCCATCCTAATTTAAAAAGGTAGCGCATTCCTCAGAAGCATAGATTGGATTAAGAGAGAAGAGTGCATAAAGGTAGGATTGCAATAGGGACATTGCAAGAGACGATTATGGGACTAAGATTTCTGTCATGATTGAAGCATACTACTACACTACAGCAATACTTAAAATTCAAAAATACTTGTTTTCAATGCCCTTTGCGCTGTATGTTGCTGGATAGGCAACCATTTTAGAAGCGTTCTTATGCGGAACACACGATCATACTTACGTAGATTGAAAACGAATCGAATGTAGTTATTTAGAAGGCAGACAGCGTGCGGAAGATTTGTATTCAGCTTTACTTTTTTTGTACCAAAACTATGTTTATTCTACCCTGAACTTCATCGTCATCATCATGTCAGTCACAGGAAGTCCACTGCTAAACAAAAGTCCCCCCCTTAGATTTCCACAACGAGCGGTTACATGCAACCTTCATCGAACGAATCCCAGTGACCTTCACCAGATCATCTGTCCACCTCACTGGAGGTCGTCCCACGCTGCGTTTACTGGTGCCCGGTCTCCACTCAAGAACCTTTTGTACCATGGCCTTTTAAAATTAAAACGTATGTCTCCAGAGAATAACAATGATCGAAAATGACTAATTGCTACAGAGATGTCATTGATTACAGTCAAAAAAGGCAGTGGCAGTATGTACCGTTACTGTTTTTTTTTATAACATGTAAAGGAGTATCTGCTCAGCAAATAATATTAGCTTTAATTTCGTATAAGGAACGAGCGCTCTATAGATTGTGTGATTTATACCTTGACATAGGATATCACGTCTAGAAGCGAGTTTGTGGAGACCTAAGGGAGTCCGCTTATCTGTTTGTAGGCGTCAAATGATTGTCTTTGTGAGACGCTGTATTTTGGAGTCGCCTCCTGGTGGTGGATATTAGGTTTGTAAATATGGAATTATTTGCTCTTTTACGAGGGCGGCACTGAAAATTTCGGGAATCAAAGACACACAACATTACTATTTAAAAATGTATTTATTGCTTTTCGAAGTATTCTCCGCGAAATTTGACACATTTTTCCATACGATGGAACCAATAATTGAAGCAACCATTCCATTCAAAAGTTGGGGTCTCCAAAATGGCCGTTTTGTAGGCGTCAGCAGCTTCTTTAGGTGATGAAAATCTCTGTCCACGCAATTTATTCTTTATTTTAGGGAAAGTATAGAAATCATTAGGGCTTAGGTCGGGGCTGTACGGCGGATGGTCTAATAATTCTATGTTTTCTTGCTCTAAAAACTCTTTTGTTCTGTGCGCGGTGTGAGAACTCGCATTGTCGTGATGGAGGATGATGCGGCGGTTGCAGTTCTCTCTACGGAGTTCAGAAACGACCTGTGGCAAACAAATGCTAGCATACCATTCTGCATTAACCGTTCTTTGTCCCTCAAGAGGAATAGTCGTAACATGGCCGGTTTTGGAGACAAACGTGGCCACCATTTTTTTTGCAACACTCCGTGAACGAACAATTTTTGTTGGCTTTAACTCATTTTCGAACACCCAAACTCGTGACTGGTTTTTTGTTTCGGGAATGCGTACGCATATATCCAGGATTCGTCACCTGATACGATGTTGTATACAGCATTTGAGGATCCTGCGTGGAATCTTTCGAGAGTTCTGACGCACCAAGTAACGCGAGCCGTTTTTTGCTCTATACATAGCAAATGCGGTATCCATCGCGAAAACAACTTTTTTACACCTAATTGTTCATGCAAGATTATTTGTATTTGACTCATGCCAATGTCTAAAGTTGCCTGAATTTCGCGGTATGTCACATGTCGATTTTCCTCAATCAGCTTACGCACAGCATCAACGTTTTCTTGGGTGACTGCAGTTTTTGGATGACTTTAACGAGGATCATCACTGAGCTTGACACGTCCACGTTGAAATTCAGCAAACCAGCGATAAATTGTGGTTTTGGATGGGGCTTCATCACCAAATGCAGAAATCATCCGGTCAACACACTGTTTTTGTGTTAAACCACTTCGAAAGTCATAATAAATCATCGCTCTTGAATTTTCTCGAGTCAATTCCACTTTCTCAACGACTAAACAAGTTTGACAAAACCTTGTGACAAGACCGTGAATCTTTTTTTAAATGAATAAATGGTATTCGATTTGTAAAACCAAGGAGTTTTCAATTAAAAAGATTTTAATATGACAGGAACAGTGGAAATATTCCATTCCCGATACTTTTAGTGCAGCCTATGTAATTTGTTCTAAATTACCATTTGTCACATTGTTGTCAAAACCATTTACTGCCAGTAAATGGAAAATTTGATTTTATGTAAGTGGTACAAAATCGTGGTGTATTAAAGCTAATATTTCTGTAATAAAAAATAGAAAACAAACTAACTTTTAAAACGAATTTGTGATCCGGATGCAGTAAACAAAGATGTCTGACTAATGTCTGCAGGTTAATAAAATTTGTTTTTGCCCTAGCCTTTTATTGTGTTGGGAAAATCATCATGCTCCCACCGCCCTGGGTAATTTGGAGTGGTATCTCGTTTCAGCCGAATGAAGTCCACTGCTGGACACAGGCCTCCCCCAAAGATCACTACAACGATCGATATGGGTGTGTTGTGGGCTCGTTGGGGGGTTTTGCCATAATCGCCACGCTTGGCAGACGGGTTGGCGATCGCAGTGAAGTGTAATGTACTCGAAGGACACTGCTTACCATCCTCCTTAGTCGACTTTTACGACACCCACGGGAGGAAATGGGGTGGTGGTATTCTGAGCCGGCACCACATTCTCTTACCACCTTAAACCTAACGGTGTTCCTTCTATTTACCCATGTATAGAAATATGGAGTTCAGTAGGCATTGGGCCACACCTACGGCAGTTATTAACCCATTGATCGGTCTGATGGGCTCTGACCTTATGCGACCTGGCCAACCGCATATTCCTTCGGAGGGGTGCGCGCAATAAGTAACGCGCTGACATCTCAGGCCTCTTCTGTTTGCGCAACGGACTATCCCAAGTTTGCAGCTAGCAGGCCGATACTCATGGAGGCCGGAGATCGGTCAGTGCCCTTCAGCCCAGTGCGTTATTTTGCAACAAAGAAGAGAGGTGGTCTCTTTTCGCCCCCACTTCACCTTTGCATGCGTCACGTCTTCGCAATAGGAGGTGAAGGCATTCCAAGCGCTGTCGCACCGTACGACGGTCTGGACTACGGCCGGAAGTGAGAAGACACGCTTAGGCCCTTAATTTTTATTTTAACCCAGTGTAAATACGTCATGTAATTCTTCCGCCCCAGGGAAGGGAGGAGGGGCACGCCGGACTCCTACCGGCTAAAACCACCAAGTGGTCATTTTCAGCACCGAAGGGGGCTCCAGAAACTTAGAAAATCTCTATCTAGAGCCGCCTATTGGTGCCACAACTTAAGACACATCTCAGAGGGGATGAGTGTAAAGCGATCACTCCCTCTAGCAGAGCGGAGCCTGTAAATAGGCCGCCTCCCTAGGAATATCTTGGGAGGATTATAAAGGATCACCCAGAAACCTCGCTGTGCGCTGTGCTGCATACAGATTCCCCAACCTGCGCGCTAACGACCCCCGAGTCCCCATCATGTAACGATCACAGGGGGCTCAGGCGTATCGGACATGGGCGCCAGGAGGGTTGTTACCCCAACACCATGTCCTTCTCCGAGTGGGATGAACCTCTCCTGATCCCGCTCTACGTCTAGGCCCTTTTTTTATTTGTGCCCATTGGAAATTCTTCATGAACTTGACCTTCACCCCGGGGAAGGGCGAAGGGGTATGCCGGATTCCTACCGGCTAAAACCACTGGAGCGGTCATCTTCCGCACCTAAGGGAGGCTCCAGGTCCTCGTATGATCACACTAGAGACGTCTAGGGCCTAGCCGAAGATTTTATAAAGAAAAAAAAAGGAGGTTAATGATTGTGTCTCAGTCGATGTCTACTCAATTGATCATGAAAACGTTTTATTTTACATTCTGGGTGAAATAAACAAGCAAGTTATTTTTTTGGTGGAAAGCGTCATGCATGCCTGTGTCAATTTACTACCCATGACTAGTCCAAGCCACTGAGCTGATCACCTCCAGACATTCGTTAAATAGTTTCCCATCCCCAGTAACTGGCGACGGCACGGTTGGTGCAGTGGCTGACACAGTCGACTGCTGTGCTCCGGGTCGTGGGTTCGATTCCCACACGGAACAAATATGTGTATGATCTGCAGGTAGTTGCTCCGGGTCTGGGTGTATTGTATGTGGAATACATGTCTGTAAACGCACCCACGACACAGGAGAAATCTAAGAGGGGCAACGTTTTTAAAAAATAAAAATAAATTCACTATCTAAAGTGCTTTTCAAACCGAAACACAGTAATGTTTGAAGTTTCAACACTACTGTTTGCTTGCTTTTTCTTTGAAACACTCGTAAGTTAATGTTTGATTTTTTTTATGATTATATGCTTAAATATCGTCATCCATCATCATATCAGCTACAAGACGTCCACTGCTGAGTAAAAGCCACCCCATAAGCGACCGGTTACGCATGTGTGCTTGTGTCATTTTAGGGGGAGTTTGCCAGTACTGACCACGCCTGGCATGACCTGCCAAGTGACACTGCTGCCCATCTCCCTGGTTCAGAATCCCTTAGTAGCCTTTTACGACATCCACGGGAGGTGATGAAGTGTTGCTTAATCTTAAAATGCTTAAATATCGACAAACCTATTTTACATAATATCTATATATACAAATAAATAAAATTGAAGTGTCTGTTTGTAATGTCAAAATAACAGCTTTTTACTAAATGCATATGAAAGTATGTACGTTACATATAACAAAAAAACTATTTTTAATTTTTTTGTCTGTGTCTGTCTGTCTGTCCGTCTGCCTGTCTGTCTGTTTGTTCCAGGTAATCTCGGAAACGAGGATGATGTTATAAGGAATAACTTAGGCTACTTTTATTTTAGAAAAATAATTGGGTTCCGCGTAAAAAAATAAAACCCTTAAAATCCAATATATATATTCTATGTCAAGCGTAAGTGTCTATGTCGACGTACTCTAAATTTCTTTTAAATTAAACGTGGGTGAAACCGCGTGTCCCAGCTAGTTATTTAATAAACATGTTTGGGAAACAATATGTATGACCCTACCGGAATTGATGCTGTAAAGGTACTTCCTGCGGAAGCATAAAATAACACGATACAAGCTAATGGCGATATTTTAGTGTAGAAATATAATTCCTTACGACAATGATACTCCACACCACACTACCATCTTTATCGCACCTAACCTTACCGACTTCCTACCACAAGCCCAGCGGAAGCATGCAGCCCTACATTAGGAAGTCCTCCATCTTTACCACAAAGGAGCAATCTAAATCACTGATTTTTCGTGAACTTATATAAAACAGTTTTACGGGCGGAGGTGATAAAATGTTAATTGCATCTTTTGTTGGAGGAAGCCATCGTAAAATTGTGGTTTTCTTTGTTACCGTTTGATGTTGAGCCTGTTGATACAAGTGTCTGGTTCCGTACCGAGTTTCTATATGTTTTTAGATGAGATTGTTTTGTTGGGTATATATGTAAAGAGCGATGGGTATGGTTTAGCCGGTTTTTGTTTAGTTGTTGCAGCGTTGCGTTTCAGTATTTCGAATTAGATTTGTTTGCGAGAACCTTTATAATGACATTAGGTAATATCATTGTGTACATCAATACTTCTCCTTCTTTTAGAAGGAGAAGCGCTTTCTCCTTTTGTCAGAGTTGTTTAAGCCGCCCAAAAGCCTTCGACTTGGTTTGACGACTGCCCTCCAATGACAACCGGGACCGATGATTGTACGTGCCCTCCGAAGTAAGATGATGCTCACTTCAGATACGACTATGCGATCACCCATCACAGGCTGACCGCGCCAAGCGTAGCTTAACCTCACAAATATTTTTTTACCGATCATTGATTTCAACTGGCTATCAGTACCTCCACATTAATGCATAGTTCATATTTTTAAAAGTTATAAAAAAAGTAATGAAGCAAAAGGAAAATAGTTGATTATTTATAGGTTTCGTATGTTAGGTATATTGTGAACCAAGTTTAAATTATACGTTTTCCATTGATGACATCATTTCACAATGTTTTTAGTCACAATTTCAGGGCAGACATACGTAATCTACTTTTCTTTAACGTGCAAACAGTCCTCTACCCAAACCTCAACCAATTCCTAAAAAATATCGCATCGGAGCTTCCCAAAACAGATACGTATACGGCGCAGGTTTCTCTCCAATCGCGACCCTTCTCGAACAAGACAGCTCAACATTGAATTATTTAGACGTATACCTCGACAAAGAGCCTCAAATATACATACAAAAGGTCAGAGCAACAAAGAAGCGATTGTTACAGCTGATTACGTCGGGAGATGTCCGAACAATAGGCTCGTCAAAAGAGTGTTCGATAAGGAGCCAGATTAGAAGTGAAATGAATTGAGGGATGTTTGGGAAATGGTCGTGTTGGAACAGATTCATTCAATTAATGTTTTTCTTAGGTTTTATTATTTAATAACAAAGATTTTGTAGTGGCACTTCTATATTACTTCTACATACGCTTTGAGTCATTAGTGCAGTGACTAAGTTGTAGTGTAGTGCAAAATAACAATCAAAGCTATTAAAACTCCCTTTAAATAGTACTCATTCATCAAATCGGCCATTTATACGTCCACTGCTGAACAAAGGCGGGGCTGAATAAATGGCCGATTTGATGCACTTTTGTTGCACTACACTACAACTTAGTCACTGCACTAATGACTAAAAGCGTATGTAGAAGTAATATAGAAGTGCCACTACAAAATATTTGTTATTAAATAATAAAACCTAAGAAAAACATTAATTGAATGAATCTGTTCCAACACGACCATTTCCCCAAACATCCCTCAATTCATTTCACTTCTAATCTGGCTCCGTATCGAACACTCTTTTGACGAGCCCATTGTTCGGACATTTGCCAATACTCACCATGCTTGGCAGGCGGGTTGGTGAGCGCAGTATGGCTACCGCTTCACAGAAAGGACGCTGCTGCCCATCTCTCTGATTCGATTCTCTTAGTCACCTTTTACGACATCCACGGGAGGAGATGGAGTGGCGCTATATTCTTAATCCGGACACCACACAGACTAGTATAAAAAGAAATCATTAATATTTTTGATAACACGAAGCGATACACTTCGTGTTATAGAACAATATTAATACCCACCATAAAACTGAAATTTATCATAATTACGTTTAGTTTTAAACCACGCAATGTGTAACCAAAATAAAGCTAGTGAATTGAGCTTTAGATTTGATTTCATAAATGTGGTTTACGTGTTCCCTTATAATATTTGTCGGAAGTGTTGTAATTTGCATAAATTATCAAACACGATTTAGAGCCAGGTAACGATATCAGTGTTGTTTAAATTTAGTTTAATGTGAAGCAATTTTACCAGTTATGACATATGGAACAGAGACGTGGTCACTCACAATGGGCGTCATAAGAAAGCTCAAGGTCACTCAACGAGCTATGGAGAGAGCTATGCTTGGTATTTCTCTACGAGATCTAATCAGAAATCAGGAGATCCGTAGAAGAATTAAGGTTGTCGACATAGCTGAAAGGATTAGCAAACTGAAGTAGCAATGGGCAGGGCACATTGCTCGTAGAACTAATGGCCGTTGGAGCAAAAAGGTTCTTGAATGGAGACCGCGCACCGGAAAATGCAGCGTGGGACGACCTCCAACGAGGTGGACAGACGACCTGGTGAAGGTCGTTGGAAGTCGTTGGATGAGGGCGGCATGTAACCGCTCGTTGTTGAAATCTAAGGGGGAGGCCGTTGGACGGCCGCAGCAGTGGACGTCCTGTAGCTAATATGATGACAATGATGAATTTTATTCATTGTAATCACGCATGCGAATTCAACATTTTAGCAACCCAGTGTTTCGGCTGAAAGCACTGCCCCTAGTGCTGGGCATTCCAGTAGTGGGGAACTGGCGCGGTAGCGTGGCGAGCGAGCCGGCCGTAGCAGCCGTCGCGTCCAGGCAGTGAGTTCCCGTTGGAAGTTCCATTCAACTCATTTTAAGAAGACCAGTGTAAGATTAGTACAGAGTATTGCTGGTGCCGGCTACGTATAGCACCAACCCATCTCTTCAGTCTCTCAGTGTCGTAAAAGCCGACTAAGGGATTAGACGGAGGACGGGCAGCAGCGTCCTTTGAATATATTAATATCTCAACTGCGATCGCCAACCCGCCTGCCAAGCGTGGCGATTATGGCAAAACCCCCAAATGAGCACACAACACACCGATATCGGTCGTTGTGGTGATCTTTGAGGGAGGTCTGTGTCCAGCAGTGGACTTACGGACTTATTCGCCCGAAATGATGAGCGGTGATTAAAAGGGGAGGTTGGAGGTCACCAGGGCGAATGCCCCAATATTTTCACGTATAATCTCCTTATATGTTAATACACAGAGTTGAGTGCGTTTGACGACACGGTTGGTGCAGTGACTGATACAGTAGGCTGCTGCGCACCGGGTCATGGGATCGATTCCCGCACGAAACAAATATTTGTACGATCTGCAGGTAGTTGTTCCGGATCTGGGTGTATTGCGTGTAGAATTTGTGTCTGTAAACGCACCCACGACACGGGAGAAATCCTTGTGTGGGGCAACGTTTTTAAAAAGAAGAGTGAAAAGATTTTTCGCGCAAATGTCATCATCATAATTACCAGCCAATGGATGTCCACTGCTGAACAAACGCCTTCCTCATAAATTACCACAATTGTGTCGTAATTTTTGGGGGAACTTGCCAGTACTCACCACGCTTGGCAGTTGGGTTGGTGAGTGCAGCATGGCACAAAAGGGACGCTGTTCCCTAAGTCGCCTTTTACGACATGCATGGAAGGACATGGAGTGCTGCTATATCCTTAATCCGGATATATGGGCGCATAAATATAACAGCATAAAAATTAACGAACCAAAATTGCTACAGGAAATACAATCCGTTTTCTATGTACTATGGCAGACCAACGGCTATGTAGTTTGTGCAAGTTGTGCAACATGACAAGCAGTGACAATGAAATCAGGAAATGTAAATCTATTGCTACCTTTTTTTTTTTTCTTTTTTATTGATGTCCAGTGGAAATTCTACATGGAACTTCCTTCACCCCGGGGAAGGGTGAAGGGGTATGCCGGACTCCTACCGGCTAAAACCACTGGAGCGGTCATCTTCGGCACCGAAGGGGGGCTCCAGGTCCTCGTAAGATCACACTAGAGCCGCCCATTGGTGCCACGCCTTTAGGCACATCTCAGAAGGGATGACTGTAAAGCGGTCACCCCCTCTAGCGGGAACACGACTGTAAAAAGGTCGCCCCCCCAGGCACTTCTCGGGGAGGATTGTAAAGGATCCCCCCAAGCCTCGCTTTGCGCTATGTTGCGCACACGGCGGCACGTGACCACGTGCGCGCCACCGTCTTCCCGGGGGTCGCTCGGTGTGAGCACGCAGACTCCCCAAAAATCTATTGCTACCTATGGCTCCTTCTACAATAAAACTCGTAAGGAATTACATATCTTTAGTCTCACAAAGATTAAATGCAAAAAGAGGCTAACTGACTGGCTACAAAAATGAAACTATAATGATACTGAAAACATCCTTAAAATTACCTAAACACACAATCACACACTCTCACACACTCACATACCTACTCGCAAACACCCACCCAGTCACGTACCCACGCATTCACACACCCACACAATCACCCACACTACACATCTACTAACATTCGTTTCGCATACTTTAACTTAGATTTAATCATAATAAATAAAACTATAAAATATCATGTGATTATTTACTAGATTCTGTCAGCGCACGTAGTACATACTCCATAAAATGAAAATATAAAGGGGTGGGATCCTGGTGTCCTGAAACACAGGCCACGGGCCTAGATTAGGCACCAGTCTCCCACAATATATACTTACCTGAATTGTGTATCATTGCCGAATCTGACCAATGTAAAAAATGTATATTGTGGCGAGAATAAACGATTATCTTATCCATTTCGGAATCATAATCTGATTACTGGCCTTCTCGAGATTTAGGAACCACGATGAGTGTATTACGCACATCACGCACTTATTCAATATACTAGTCCCTTTGCGCCAAAGGGATGATGCCCAAATTACAGTGAAATTACGTTCACTGAAGCTGTCCCTTTTGGAAACCAGTTATCTATTACCATTTATATAACTAACACGGTCTTATCTGTGGATGTTTTGAGTAAGAGATTTTATTTTTATACTTCACTTCAACTGTGGAGTTTGCAGACAGTCTCACATAGTATGATATTTTCTTATTTTCTAATAGATCAAATTAATAAAAGTTCATATATTTATACTAGCTAGCTTGGCAGACGTTGTTTTACCCTTTTTGGTAGATGGCACCACCTACCAGAAAGGGCAAAACACATACTCAAATAAATAGGCCCTACTCAAATAATAATGTTAATAGGAAGAAGGTCGTACTTTATCAATATCTCATTGCCTGGCAATGCTAATTTAACTACTTATTAAAACTCTAACACTGACTAACAGACATCGCACAGCTTAAACCTATGGGTTTAAAAGCATAAAATTGCACAAGTGATTCATACAAGGATAGTTTATGTTCTTGAATGGAGACCGTGCATCAGAAAATATGGCATTCTCTACCAGTCAACTTTTGGGTTAAAAAGAAATGCATCGAAAAGAGGTACAAAAAAGATATATTACAATATTTTTTTTAAATAAAGAATATAACATTTTGATACATAGGTACATACAATATGATCAAATACATAGGTTTAGAACATATCACATACAACATGTACTTTTTATCATAATAACCATGCCCGTAATTGTCAATTAGAATTCCAGCGAATTCAAAAAGTATTCCCGAACTTTGCGTTTGAAAGAAAATTTACTTGGTGCTTTCTTTATATCAAGGGGAAGCTCGTTCTATATTTTGACTGCTGAGACAGCAGAGGATCTTAATCTTATATAAGCTCATTTTTATTTGAGACCCAGCACTCAATTCAACAATCAGCTCATCCAAACACTGTCCAAAAAGTAACTTCACACCACACCACCCATAAAGTCTGCTAACATGCACAAATTATTGCATTCAGCAAATTTATTAAGGGCTTAACTCCAACACATACGTTATGTCCCAGCCACTTCGCTCCGTATATTAACACCACAGATATTATAATACACTAGATTTACACTGTCTCCCCAGTCTAGACGCACCTCTTCACTTCTTATACTCGGAGTGAAGAGCGCGATATAAATGTCTTGCTGAGAGCTGCAAAATGGAAAATAATTTGTCGCTCTTGTAAAAGTTTTGATGGTTAACATAGTCCCAACTATGTGACATACTATACTGCTTATCATGAAAACATTTAAGGGATAAATAATACGATGTTATACAATTTAATAAAAACCCACCGACTGGTGTTGATTTATTACGTTATGTTAAATAAGTAGGTACCGTGTGGTGCCGGCTCAGAATACCACCACCCCATCTCCTCCCGTGGGTGTCATAAAAGTCAACTAAGGGATTAGCCGGAGGATAGGCAGCAGCGTCCTTCGAGTACATTAACAACTCAACTGCGATCGCCATCCCGCCTGCCAAGCGTGGCGACTATGGCAAAACCCCCCATTGAGCCCACAGCACAGCCATATCGGTCGTTGTGGTGATCTCTGGGGGAGGCCTGTGTCCAGCAGTGGACTTCATTTGGCTGAAATGAAACAAGTAGGTATGATTTACCTATAAGTATTTGCCTTGACGGAAACCACTAACCGTTTTAATGTCAAACATTTAAAATGGTGATCAATAATGATTAGGAATGTGACGTATTGAAATGATTATTCTTTATATTTATAGGAAGCTTATCATCCCAATACACAAAAATGTGTTATGAGGTGAGCGCCGACACAGATAGTTTTAATTAAACCATCTAATACTTAAGCATTTAGGTCCGTATTACAGAACGAAACTCAAGCATTCATCATACCGGCCATCCATACGTCCACTGCTGAACAAAGGCCTCCCCCATAGATTTTCACAACTGTGTCATCATTTTGGGGGGCATTTGCCAATACTCACCACGCTTGGCAGGCGGGCTGGTGAGCGCAGTATGGCTACCGTTTCACAGAAGGGACGCTGCTGCCCATCCCTCTGGTTTAGATTCCCTTAGTCGCCTTGTACGACATCCACGGGAGGAGATGGAGTGGTGCTCTCAAGCATTGATCTCAGTTTAAAACTAGTTTTAAGTTGAGCATTAATTTTAAAACGTCCCTCAAGCATAGATTTATTGAACGTAGTTCAACTGAGTCGTGGCTTTATTCTAAATCGTTACTCAGTTATAGGTCTGTACTAGAGCAGAGATTTGAACTGTGATCACGTGAGTGTGGTCCGGATAGCGCTTGAGCACAGTTTTTAATGCATGTTTCTTGCGCATTGATTTTTGGTTATATTGTTGTTGAATACAAGCTAAGATGTTTTTATAAAGTCTCTCTGCAATGATATCATAGATTAATGTATCTGTAAAACGTGATTTAATGGTGATATATTTATCACAAAATGGATATTTTTGGAGAAGTTGACTATTACAATGATTTACTAACGATCATTCGAAAAGAAGTTTGGTCTTTAGTGTTCCTCTCAGATGTATATGAGATGTACAGGACTTATATAATCGTATTTTTTTAATGAGGTAGTTTCTTTTCTTTAACTTTCTGGAGGAGCCAACACAATTTCGCTACAGGTATTATGTTAATATCTACATCAATCGGGGTCTGCCAGATGCTCCATAGTCTATCGAGCTCGTAATATTCACTTTTTGAACGTATTTAGCCTCTCTTGAGAAGTCGAGATTGAATCGAAACTCAAATAAAAACTTTTGATTGCAAACTGGGTAGCTGGACCTTTCTATTGGAAGGCCTGGCAGAGGTCAAAATACTCGAAATCTTTTCTTTGTAGAAACTTTCATAATATAGTGTTGTATTTACTGTTGAAGATGCTTGTCGATTTCTTCCAAGTTTAATCGCTTATAGCCGTAGACGAGACTTAGACTAGTTTTTAAATAAATAATTGTAATAAATGAATTCAATTTAAAAATAAATCAAGTTTACTGTTAATTGAATTTCTTGCTGACATTTTATAATTTTATCTGTATCTATATTTGACATTAAATAATATTATTACTAACTGTACCTATTATACACTGACATGATAGTTAATTTGAACATTTATTTAACTGTTTTTTTTATAACTGTAGCAACAATTGTCTGTGTTTCTTTGCTTTTATATCATTAATGTTATGATTAATAGATAAAATGCATGTAAAGGAATAAGTGTGTAAGCGCTCATAGCTAGTTGCACTCACTAATCGGTAACCGATTGGCGAGGTTAAGCAACGCTTGGCGCGGTCAGTCTCTGGATGGGTGACCGCATAGTGGTATTGCAACTGAGCGTCTCCGTGCTTCGGAGGGCACGTTAAATCGTTGGTCCCGGTTGTTGTCATTAGACAGCAGTCGTTAAGCCAAGTCGGAGGCCTTTGGGCGGCTTGAACAACTGACACAAGGGTGGCCACTAACCATACGAAATATATATATAGTGTGTAAGCCGGCTGGCAGATTATGGTGAATCAGCAATGTATGTGTATGCTTACTTTTTTAAGATTCTTTTTGTGCCCAAAATCACACCAATAAAGTTTCTGATTTCTGATTTCCGATTTCTGATTTCCTTTTAAACCAATTTCCTCTGAGGTGCTTTATTGATAAAAAGTTATTTGATAGCAAAACTATTTCAAGGGTTTTCTTTCACATATGTATTTGTTTAGTAAAATGAATGTTGAAGATTTAATAAAGATAAGATAAGATAAGATAAAAATATTTTTATTCATGTAAAACCATTTATAGGCACTTATGAATAGTCAAGACTTTAGTTGCCTCGTTCCAAGGTGTAGATTTCCTATGGAGAAGAACGGGCAAGAAACTCCATGGTTACTCTTTTTAAATCATATTGGTACAATGTTCTCGAAATGATGGTAATGTGAGGACAATGCAGGAAGAAAGAGTCTATCTTAAAAAGTCTACACTAAATAAGCTTGATTTTAATATTCACCAGAATTTTTGATTCAATTGTCATGACAGCATTAAGATGACCAATCCCAACAGACGGCACTCGTTCACGAGCATGACGCATGCATCAGCGTCGCTCAGCTCAACCATATTGTAGGGAAACTTAGCGACCCGACACACAACGCCACCATAAGCAGGACACTTGAGTGAGCATGACATACCTAAACTGCCAGACAAATATCACGTCAATAAAACAAAATAATTGAAAAGCCCACATGGTACTCGCACTATTACAGTATCAAATCTAAATGCATAACATGAACATAAAAATAACATTAAAAATAAATAACATAATGTCATATAGAATAATGAAATGTCATTATATGAATTAATATAATCCATTTTAAGAAATGATGCAATTTAAATGTCAAATTAATTAAAAGTACTGGTTTTAGATACATGTACATGGAATGTCAATATAAGCCTATGCATATCAGAGCAGCTCAATCCCAAGCATTTTTGTCGTCCATATAGTCTGTTACATTATAGAAAGCTTTTCTACACAGCTTCTGTTTTATAGTGGACTTGAATTTATTAACGCTTAGTTTTTTAATATGGCTTGGGATTTTATTGTAAAAACGTACACATTGACATTTAAATGATTTGCTTATTTTCTGGAGCCTAGTGGCAGGAACAACGAGTTTGTGTTTGTTCCTAGTATTAATACTATGGGTATCACTATTCTTTGCAAACAGAGAGATATTTTTATGAACATACAAAACATTTTCGTAAATGTATTGAGATGGAACGGTCATTATATTAATCTTTTTAAATTGCTCCCTAAGTGAATATTTAGAGCTTAACTTATAAATTGACCGAATAGCTCGTTTTTGCAGCACAAAAATAGTTTGAATATCGGCAGCATTCCCCCACAACAGAATACCGTACGACATTACACTATGAAAGTAACCAAAATATACTAATCGGGCTGTTTCTATGTCTGTTAAATAACGAATTTTCATTACCGCGTATGCTGCAGAGCTAAGCTTTTTCGACAATTTAAGAATGTGTGGGCCCCACTGCAGCTTAGAATCTAAAGTAATACCTAAAAACACTGCGGTGTCCACAAGATCCAACTCCGCGCCATTCATTAATACACTGGTGTTCACCGTTTTAACATTAGGTGTTGTGAATTTCATACATTTAGTTTTTGTCTCATTCAAGACTAAATTATTAACATTAAACCAGTGGACCACTCTAGAGATAGCGTTATTTACATCGTCAGATGCCAGATGTTGGCGTTTAAGTTTAAATAAAAGTGATGTGTCATCTGCAAACAACACTATCTCATGATTATCCTTCATGATGTAAGGTAGGTCATTTATGTATATAAGAAACAAAAATGGGCCAAGAATTGAGCCCTGTGGTACTCCCATTTTGACCACAGACCCAGGAGATCGCTTTCCATTAACATCAACTGTCTGAATCCTATTATTCAAATATGAGACCAGAAGTTCCAGTGCAAAATCCGTAATACCATAGTGAAGCAATTTCCTGATCAATATTTCGTGGAGAACACAATCAAATGCCTTAGACAAATCACAGAAGATGCCCAAGGCATCATGTGAATCCTCCCAAGCGCCGAAAACATGTCCTAAGAGTTCAACACCAGCATCAGTTGTTGAACGACCCTTTGTAAATCCAAATTGTTTGCAATGTAATAATTGATACTTATTAAAAAAGGCTTGTAATTGATTCAACATCAATTTTTCAAAAATTTTACTAAATGTAGGTAGCACTGAAATAGGTCTAAAATTACTAGGGTCAGATGTACTACCTGATTTAAACAAAGGAATTATTTTACTATTTTTCATAAGATCAGGAAATTTTCCACAGTCAATACATTTATTAAAAATTAGAGCCAATTCAGGTGCAACAATGTCAATAATTGATTTGGCTACGTTAACAGAATTTCCCCACAAGTCTGCAGTTTTTTTAACATTTAGAGTGTTAAAGGTTCTTATTATATCTCTAGAATTAACATGAACGAATTGAAATTCGTTACTGCAAAAATTTACATTTTGTTTAAGTAAAGTTTCTGCTACAGTAGGGGAAGAGTTTAATGATTTAGTAGTTGAAATGGGAATGTCAGTAAAAAAATGTTCGAAAGCCATAGCTACTTGTATATCTGACTTAATTATTTTATCGTCAATAAATAAGCTATAGTCACCGTTCCGGCTACTAACTTTTCCAGTTTCACTACTAATAACATTCCAAGTCATTTTAATTATGTCATTACTATTTTTAATTTTTGAACTCAAATAACGAGATTTTGCTATATGACAAATTCTTTTAAATAATTTAGAGTAATTTCTAACGTAAAGATTAAATTTATCAGTATTAATATATTTTCGTTCATCATATAGCTCATAAAGTCTCTTTCTACTTAAATGAATTCCAACAGTAGCCCATTCACTAAAGGTTGCATTGCCATTAACTGTGATCGTCTTGGGGATAAAAGTTGCATTGAATTCTTTACAGTATATATTAAAAAAGTCATTATATAGTTTATTTGGATTATTGCTGTATGGTAAAATAGGTATTTTACTACTGAGTCTATTTCTAAATCTTTCCAAGCGACTCACGGTTTTTGGATTAACAGTAATATGCTTCTTAGCCACGTTATTCCTTTTGTTCATTATGGTAATCTGCTGTCCACAGTGGTCAGAGTCCAATAGGTTAATAACTTTTTTGTAGTGTGGTATAACATTTGTATAAATGTTATCTAAGCATGTGGCTGTAGTTGAAGTAATTCTGGTAGGCTCCAGAAATAAGTTAACAAGATTGTATGACTGAAAAAGGCTTTTGATGTTTGCACTTGAATTTGAATCTTCTAGTAAATTAACATTAAAATCACCACATGTGATGATGGTTTTATTCAAATTAGACATTTTATATAATACTTCATCCATAACTGTTTCAAAAGAATCATACAATGCTGAAGGAGGTCTGTATACACTTAACACAATAAACCGCTCCAATTCTACACAGGCTATTTCTATTGTTCGTTCAACAGAGAGGCCCACAATATCTTTACGTTCTTTGAATTTTAGCTGATTATTCATTATAATTAATGAGCCGCCATGTATTGCTTTTTCCCTGCTGAACGAACTGCCAACCTGGTGATTACTGAAATTGAACATAAACTGGTGACTTTTTAGCCAATGCTCTGTAATACATAGAATGTCAATGTCATTGCAGTTCATGAATAGTTCAATTTCTAAATCTTTGCCCATAATACCTTGAATATTTTGATGCACCAGGTTGATGGTGTCTAACTTACTTTATACTTTACGAGTCAGTTGTAATACACATTCGGTACACATTTACCGGTATAGACGTGGCAAGAATAGTGTCGATATACCGTGAGTACCACACAGGCGAAATCATCATCACATCAGCCCGAATATGATGACTGCTGACCATAATCCTCCTTATTGACCTTTTTTTTGTTTTTTTATTAGTCCCATTGAAATTCGCCGTGAACTTCCTCCGCCTTGAGAAAGACGAAGGGACTCCTACCGGCTAAAACTGCAGGCGTCGTCATCATCGGCACCTATGGAGGGTTCCACGACCTCGTATTATCACACTAGAGCCGCCCACTGATGTCACGCATATATGCACATCTCGGAGAGAGTAACTGTAAAGCGGTCATCCCCGGGGGGGACTGTAAAGGATCCCCCGAAGCGTCCCTATATGCTGTATGCAGCGCCCACGGCGGTGCGTGATCAGATGCGCGCCACCATCATCACGTGGGTCGCTCGGTGTGGGCACATAGATTCCCCAATCTACGCACCCGCCTTATAGCGACGGCAAGGGGTTTCAGGCGTATAGTAATTAAGCACCAGGGCGGTTGTTACCCTGGCGCCGTCGCACTCCTGATAGACCTATCTCCTCCTATAGCCTTTTGATCACAGTACATTGTTATTTAAAGAGAATCTCTAACCATAACCTCGACGGTTCGATCAAGTTGCATTGATCTTTGTCACAAGTAGGCTATGGCCATATTATCATGGTAGTATACTGTGCGTGAATAAACCCAATTTTGTTTCATATTTTTAACTCGCGAAAGTCTAAGAAGCATTGTGAAAATAGCGACCTCCGTTGTCTGAATATGGCTCCTTAACACATAGTTGAAACTTTGAACAGGTTGAAACGCAATGTTTTAAACTGCACCTTGCAGCTTATCGAGAGTCGAGAAGCAAGCATTATGCGCGGTAAGCTGTATAACCTCAACTCTAAACACGTGTAAATATTGTTAAAACTTATTTTTGTTATTGTTTTAATTCACAGGGGATTTATATTGTGTCATTATCGCAAGTAAGGTACTTCGTTCCTGACGGGCGGTCCGACCGCTCAATTTTTTATTCCTTTTAGTTTGGCTTGTAACGTGGAAAGTACGTGCTTAACCCAAATAATATTTTTACCTTTCTGACCGCTAAAATATTCACCGATGGCAATAATGTGACCCAAAGGTAACCGTTATTTATTCTTTCTCGTGTCTCTCAAATATGATATGATCGGTTGTAGTAAGTTTTATGTATTTCAATTGCATCAGAGTAACTAAATGTTTCTAAGCTATCAAATAATTATCACACACGGCTGTGTTAAACTGGGTTTGAGATACTGTGGTATTGTTTTCGGGAGAGCTTGTGAGCGTTACTCAGCCAAATAGCTAAAGCGATTACTAAAATGCTTAGTAAGCCATGTGATCGTAACTAGTATGAATTAGATAGTATGGTTTTTAGGGTAAGAAAAATCTCGACAGAAATAAAACTCGTAAACTAAATTGGAAAAAGATTTAACAAGGAAACTATACTTCTTTATTTAGTACACCTTTGATTGGAGTCATAAGCACGAATCGACAAATACAGCATGGACTTGCCCGAAAGTAATTAGTATTTAGTGTATTATAAGTATTTTTATTAAAATGATTTGTAACTGTGGCCTGGGTAAAAGTTCACAGACAAAAGTCTCAGATGCAAATGACCTAAAGAAAATAGCTGGGGTAAGCACTACAGTCCAGTGCTTATAGGCTCATAGGTTTCTTCTTCTTACATGTCACCGATACAACACGTTAGCCAAAAATTATCACTAAAATGAGAGAGTATAAAGAAAATAAGTAAATTCTAACAAAATTAATTATATGTTTCCTTTATAAAGAAAGTTTATTTGCTACCTATGCTTTATCGTCTAACATATAAGCCATAGGACGTCCACCGCTGAACAAAAGCCTCCTCCATAGATTTATACAACTAATTGTCTTGTTATATTAAGGGGAATTTGCCAGTACTCACCACGCTTGGCAGGCGGGTTGGTGAGTGTAGTATGGCTAGTCCTTCACAAAAGGGGCCCTGTTGCCCAAAGCCCTGGTTTAGGGGCCCACCTCTTACAACATCCAGGGGCGAGATGGAGAGGTGATATATTCTTAATCCGGACACCAAATGCATAACATAATCCATGTAACATACTGATATTAAGTCTCTTAATAGCAATCAACAGGGGATAGGTAAGGAAATACGATACGGAGAAGACTCCGCTGTTCTAATATTAATCCATTTTATTTTTTAGAAATTTCTATCTCTACGCTTTATATTCTAAGTTTATATAACGGAATATTTCTAACTTTGAGAGTTCAAAACAATCATTTCTTAACCTAATGTTATCCAAAGACGATCGTCTTAAAATAGCATGCGCCCAATAATTTTGTAAGAAAATATAATCAATCAAATAAATTGCGTGGAGCCGTCATTTACTTAATGGATGCCATTAAAACACTTCGGATTATCACGGCGACACCTGAGGGTAATGGGCTACTAGGAGGGGTTGGATGTGTGACTCAAACTGCTACATAAAGTTTTGCTCCGTGAGTGACCAATATTTACTTTATTGCACTGCAGGTTGCCTCATTTACTTCATCCGCCCTGGGGAAGTAAGAATAGTTGTGATGAAGTCTTATAAAAGTATATGCAAAACCGCCTGGGTGGTCATCCTCAGGCCGTAAGGAGGCTCCGGGATCTCTAAAACGAATGTTCCAGAACCACCCATTAGTGTCACAGTTATAGGCACATCTCGAAGGGAGTGACGGTAAAAAGAATGTATGGCGGGAGGTGAAATGAGACTTAAGTTAGCCGTTGGGTCTTGTTAGAGACCATTCTCTGTGCCAGTTCCGTCTGTCTGTGTGCTGAAAAAACATAACGCGATCACCGGTGCACTTCGCCGTGTGGTCATTCCCTTTAGGAAAGCCGTCGCCTTCTTTTGTGAGGGAGTACCTAATGTATTCATAGGGGCAGTGAAATGGGAAAGGGCAACGGCTACTTCTCTCCCCACCTGTAGCAGACACATGGGCCGCCGGAGGCTGCTTAACGCAATTTTGTGGTTTGCGGTTGGCGGAATTAGAACAGCTTTCCGCCGCCCGAACAGAATCTTACACCGTATTTAGCGTGTGCCTCTTTAGACGATTGTGCGACAACCGTGGTGATTTAAACTGCTGAGAATCCAGCACACCCTGTATTCTCCAAAGTGGACCACGTTAACGAGAATTTCCCAAAGTGAAAACAAAGACGTGGTGCGGCAGTCCTTTGTCTACACAAAATTTACTCACTCGGATCTGCACTAACTTGAAACCTGCACCACTACTCTGGGGTTTAGTTTACAAATAGTTTAATATTTTCTGTCGAAAGAATTCTATCGCGTATATTTTAGATTTTTGTTTTTCCTGACGTTTCGAATATTTTGTAGCATTTGTGGTTACAGAAAGCAAACGACATCTGCGAGGCTTGACCATGTGAAGCTAGTTCTTCAAAATAGCAATTTGAAAGCTCCACATCCCCGTCGCAGAAGCCGCCCGAAACCCACTACGGTTGATCGACGACCCGCTGTTTTACCATTTATTAAGGGAGTCACGGACAGAATTAGTCATATATTGAAGCGTGCTTCTATTAAAACCTACTTCAAGCCGCATAAGAAGATCAGATCATCATTGACGTCAAGCACAGACGCTCCACAAAGTCTGCAGTGTTTGAACATGCCTTAGGCAATCCTAACCATTTTCTTCGTTTTGATCAACCCCAAGTTCTCGAGAAAAAGAGAATCTATATGTACCTAGAATATTTCGTGAAATGAAAAAACATCCTAATTTTAATAGAGAAGACGGTTGGCAGGTATCACTTCTTTGGAATCCAGTCATTAAAATAATAAAGTCCCAAAAAACACACCACACTAAGAAACATCAAGAAACTGTGAGTGATTACTGCGTGCATCGAAACTAATTTCTGATTAAAATTGTACGGTAGATAAAATAAAATAACTTTTAAAATCTGTAACGACGCAAGTCACCTTAGTCATCCTCCGAACACGAATGCTTCAAAGTATTCGAAACGTCAGGAAAAACAAAAATCTAAAATATACGCGATAGAATCCGTTTAAAAGTGTTTTATTATAATGTGTAATAATCGCGCAAACCTAAGACATTACTATTCTCTGTCGATATAAGTATTCTGCTCTTTTATTGTAGGCATGATAAGGTACAATAGTCGGCAGAGTGCCAATTCTTCACGTAAGTGGTACTTTTATTACAGATATTTATGATTGTCGTAAAACAAACAAGATACATTTCAAGCTACGCTTCGGAACATAAATGGTATTTATAAAGCACTTCTAGGCTTCTCATATCGTCGAGGGACTTCTGTCAGACATTTTTAATCAAAAGAAGAAGTAAGAAGAACGACTCGTTTTCACATATAGTCAACAATATTTTTACTGGAGATTTTAATTTGAGGTTTACCGGAGAACATAACAATTTTGTACTAGGACTACTCGATATATATTATTATGAAATGGAAATGCTGTATGTTGTCGGCTCAGAATACCACCACCCCGTGTCCTCCCGTAGGTTTCGTCGAACTAAGGGATCAGCCGGAAGATGGGCAGCAGCGTTCTTTGAGTACATTAACAACTCAACTGCGATCGCCAACCCGTCTGCCAAATCGTCTGACAAAACCCCCCAATGAGCCCACAACATACCCATATCGGTCATTGTGGTGATATTTGGGTTAGGCCAGCAGCGGACTTCATTCGGCCGAAATGATGAATGGAAAATACCTTCATCAAAACGACCGATGCAGTCCACAAATGATTAAAATGAACCCTAGTTTGTTATGTTTTTAATAGACTTCAAAAAATGAGGCCTATGCCATAACCATGGTTCATGCAGACCAATGTGAAGTTATATATTATACCTGGCCTCACCCGACTTCTTGTCGCCTAAGTGCCCATAAACATCTACAACACCAGAGGCGTTGCTGATGTGTTCAGAGCCGACTCTTTCCTTGAAAGTCCCCGTGTCATATATCTGCCATACTTTTGTAGGTTAGGCTTACGGTATTTGTCACCGTATAAACGAAGCAATGTTGCTATTTCACGCCAGTATTATATGACGGCGTGGTACTTTCAGATTTGTGCCAGCACATTTATGAGGCCTAGTCAAGCGATAACTAGACTCTGCCACGAATAGTAGAAGTATTGTATGTCTGTTTATACGCCCTCCATTCTGACGTACAGAATCTTCTTTACAATTCAATTCCCAGCAAATAAAACAAAATACCCACATCGAATTCTATACGGAAAACACGACACAAATACATTGGGGAGCTACTCATACTAATACCCATCCACACCATCCGCCGGGATTACGATCCTGTCCCCGTTCCCTCATGATAAATAAATAAGGCCAATGTATGAAACGAGAAGTTGCGGGAATTTCATAATAGGGTTATCATTCCGTTTTTATTCTATTAGTAATGGAATAGGACCGATCTTAATTGGAATCTGACGCAACTAACGGAATGTTGATGGGTTAGACAAGTGTGATATGGTGTGTGAAGTGGCTAAGGGATCATTAATTGTGTTAGTCCCTAGTTCACATTAGAAAGAAGAAAGAAAGAAAATGTATTTATTGGTACAAATAAAAAAATAGGAAAAAGAAATGCCGGAATTAAGTTGCCTGATTAGTGTTAATCCTGCTGCTGGTGGCGGCACGTAACCCCTCTTTGGGTTTCCCCACAATATGGTTGAACTAATACTCAGGTCATGACTATCATATTCACCAACCCATTTTATCCTGTGGGTGTCGTAAAAGGTGACTATGGGATTAGCCAGAGGATGGGCAGCAGCGTCCTTCGAGTACATTAACAACTCGATGAATGTTAGAATTCATAACTTTTGATATGTAGGACATATTATATATGTCGTTTTTGACTTGTTAATGTATGATGATATAGAACATGACGATAATATGACGTTGTTTATAGCTTTGATGCCTATATTTTACTTTAATTTAGCATCTTCTACATTTTGAAAATGTGAGAACTTCGTTGACTCGTACCAGTGCTACCTGTGCGTTAATAATTATCAATTTCTGATTTTGTATTACAGAAGAAATAGTGTGTTTATTATTGTGCGTATGTGTTTCACGTAGAGTCCACTTACATATAGTACATACCTGTTAAATTGTACAATCGCTTTTTTAATAGAGTGTCTATGGAATTTCTTGCCGGCTCTTCTCCATAAGATCAACTTTTCCGAACCGTACACCTTAACTTATGACTTTTCTTAATTGCCTATTAGGGCCTATATGAAATAAAAACTTGAGTGTGAGTTTGAACTCAACTGCGATCGCGAACCCGCCTGCCAAGTGTGGTGATTATAGCAACACCCCTCAATAAGTACACAACATACCCAGACACGGTACTTGTATGATCTCTGGATGAGGCCTGTGCCCAGCAGTGGACTTTATTCGGTTGAAATGATAATTATGTTCAGCAGGCCAGCAGAAAATTTTATTTTAAATCTACGTTAGTACTGAAATCATTTTAAGATTTTTCAATGATTACCTACAGTACGTAGAATAGAATAGAAAATATTTTATTTGGTACAGGACATATTTTACAGCACATAATAAAATACAAGTAAAATTAAACAAACACATTTCAAAATGAGTGCTCTGACGAACATGCCCATACCGAAAGGGCAACCAACTCAGCATGTGCTGGGTGTAACACCCAGCGCTGGTTTTCAGTTGGCACCCCGCAGTGACACACGGACGAAGGTAAGGGATAATAATAAATAATAAAATATTCTTGCCATAATAATAAATCAAATACTTATGACTTATGACGCGTATCGTTTAGTGAACATTATATTCATAAACTAGCTGGGACCCGCGGTTTTACCCGTGTTGAATTTAAAAGAAATTTAGAGTACTTCGACATATACACTTGACATAGAATATATATATTGGATTTCAAGGGATTTATTTTTTTGCGCGGAATCCTAATTATTTTTCTAAAATAAAAGTAGCCTAAGTTATTCCTTATAACGCCAGCTATCTGCCAGTGAAAGTCCCGTCAAAATCGGTCCAGCCGTTTCGGAGATTACCCGGAACAAACAAACAGACAGACAGACAAAAAATTTAAAAAAAAAAATTGTTGTAGGTATCGTATATACTTTCATATGCATTCAGTAAAAAGCTTTTATTTTGACATTACAAACAGACACTTCAATTTTATTTATTTGTATAGATATTGTAGCATTATCTGATTTTAAAAGAATGACTAAGTGCCTTTAAGCTTTTTCATGATATCTGCCAAATGACGCCCAAAGCCGAATAAAGGCCTGCCCCATTGATTTCCAGGACCACCGTTGACATGCCGCCAACCGACGACTCCAACTTCTCTTGAAGTCAGGTCATCTGACTATCTCGTTGGATGGGCGTCGCATTTCACAAGACGTTTTAAACTGTTTACATGAAAAAGATACCATTATTTTATTTTATTACTTGCTGTGTGCCCCACGTTTTCATGCGCCGTATAATTTAAAAGAAATCGGATTCTTCTTCTTGATCGTTACACTCTTGACAGAGTGGACGTGGTCATCACTTTAGGGTTTGTGGCGCGCTTCACTATCCGTCGCCAATCCTCGCGAACAGCTGCCTTTCTCGTACACTCATGGAGAGGACTGTCGAGGGCCGCCTTCACCTGGTCGGTCCATCGCATCGGTGATCTGCCGCGTGGTCTAGTGCCCTCGACTTTCCCCTGTACCACCAGGCGTTCCACGGAAACATCTCCTCGGTGAGAGACGTGGCCGAAGAAAGTTAGAATACGAGCTTGGACGATGGAGGACAGACGCTGTTTGATGCCAAGCTCTTGAATGATGGAGTCGTTAGTTCTAAAATTAGTCCATGATATGCCAAGCATTCTTCTCCAGCACCACATTTCTAGAGCATCTATCCGCTTTTTCTCACTTTCTCGAAGTGTCCACGTCTCGCAAGCGTAAAGAAATATGGGAAACACTAGCGCCCTGACCAGTCACATTTTTGTGGCTTTAGTGATGTTTCTGTTTCGCCATATTTTCGTCAACTTATCCATGGATGATCTTGAGATTGCCATACTCCACTTAACTTCGTCAACACATCCACTATTGTTAGAAATCAGGGCTCCGAGGTAGACGTATGATTGCACGACTTCGCAACCCGCAAAAATCGGATTACTTATAAATAATTTAGAGTACTTCGGCAACGATTAAGTTAGTCTTAGTTACTCCTTATAACATCAGCTGTCTGCCAGTGAAAGTTTCGTCACAATTGGTGCAGCCGTTTCAGAGCTTAGCTGGAACAAACAAACGGCCAGACAAATAAAAATAAAAAATTGCGTAATTATCGTCTATACTTTCATACGCATTTAGTAATAAGCTGTTGTTTTGAAATTACAAACAGACATTCAATTTTATTCATTTGCATATTTAATTTGTGTCATCATTTTGCGAAGATAATAATGTCTTAAGGTTTTCACGAGTATTGCACATTATAATAAAACACTTTTAAACGGATTCTACGGCGTATATTTTAGATTTTTGTTTTTTCTGACGTTTCGAATACTTTGCAGGGTTCGTGGTCGCAGGATAAAAGTGTTTTATTATAATTTTGCGAAGAATTTGCTAGTACTCGCCACCTCTGGCAGGCGGGTTGGTGAGCGTAGTATGGCTACTATTCCACAGAAAGGATGCTGCTTCCCATCCCCCCGGTTCAGAGTCCCTTAGTCACGTTTTACAACATCCACGGGAGGAACTAGAGTAGTGCTATATACTTAACTCGGACATCACATGGATTCCGGACACCTGACGAATAGCATAATTATCATTAGCAGTCCAAAATTAGTACATGTTCCCACTTAATGACGATAGGCTTGCCGTATTTTACCAGGGATTTTATAACGTCATCGGTGAAACAAAACATCATCGATGAAACAAAACATCCTTGCACCCTTCGAGAGACAATGGCGTGATTGCATAAAGTCAAGTAAGATTTTGATTGTTCTATTAAATGTTTAGTGTATGAAATAAAAATTCAATTTACTTTTCAATTAAGAATTTAAAGACTTTTGACTAATCTAGTTTAAGTGTTATATTAAATAAACGGCCACATAAACTTTTCAATAGACGAACTAAATCATCAAACAAATTAAACATGCAACAATTTGCTAGCATCAAATGTTAAAGTCCTCTCAAGGTTATTATATTTGTGGTAGCAAAGGATCTGAATCCGAATCAATGCCAACTTGAAAACCAGTCTTACCCAACGTTGAATGAAAAAACTGGAACTCATCAGGTTTCCTTGGCAATGATTAACCTAATACACAAATAATTAAGCAGGAAAAGCTGCCAAGGTCTTTAATGATTCCATAGTTTCTTTATATTAATATAATATGGAAAAAACATTAATTAAAGTATGTACTATTTACGAAGATGAGTATACTGAGACAATATGCTTGACTCTTCCTATTCCTGTCCTTGTCCCAAGCTACTTGGGGTCGGCGCAATGTGTTTCTAGTCATATTGCTTTTTCTTCTTTCATTTAAAAAACATTGCCCCACACTAAGATTTCTCCTGTGTCGTGGGTGCGTTTACAGACATAAATTTCACACATAATACACCTAGACCTGGAACAACTGACGGCACGGTTGGTGTAGTGGCTGATACAGTCGGCTGCTGCGCACCGGGTCGTAGGTTCGATTCCCGCATCTGCATGTAAACGTTACCCCAAGGCAAATAAAAAATAAAAAAAACTGCCTGCAGATCAGACAATGATTTGCTCCCTGCGGGAATCGAACCCACGACTCGGAGCGCAGCAACTGGCTGTATCAGCCACTGCACCAACCGCGCCGTCATTGCAAAGGTTTAGCAAAAAAAATTACGTTTAGCTGTCTGCCTGTCACCTACCCACTTTGAGAATGCTAGTGTTGGTGGTTTACCCGCCACCCAAAAACTGTGGAAATCTATGGGAGAGGCCTTAATTAAGCAGTGGACGTCCTTTGGCTGATATCATGATGATGATGATGATGATGAGTTGAACATTTTACAATTATTATTATTAAGTTTTAAAATTATGATTTATTCTCGGTAACCTCTTTATCATTTATAACTTTCAGCTGCATATGATTGCCACCTTAATAAAGGTCATATTTTGTTTTTTATAATGCATCCCCACATAAGTATTTATCTTCTATCATGGTGCATTTGTTTCAAACCTCGCACAGACTGATACCCAGACTCGAAGTATTATATAGGTATATCAGCGTTCGCTGAGCCGAAAGACGTCCACTGCTGAACATAGGCCTCCCCCAAAGATTGCCACAACGACTGGTCCTGCGCTACTCACATCTAACGGATCCCCACAACCTTCACCAGCTCGTCGGTCCACCTCGTGGGGGGTGTGAGCACGCTGCGTCTTCTGGTACGTGGTTGCCAGGAAGGTGTATGTTTCGCCCAAATACATATATGTCGTACGCAACTTAATTAAAAATATTTATTTCGAGTATGAAAGGCTCATAGTATTAATTATGGGAAACCTTACTAAGTATGTTGCATAATATTTACATTACAGCCATGTTTGAATTCAAAATAACGACCAAGTAATCAGTGCCAAACATGCGACTACTGCCTGATCTATGCGATTAGAAGCGGCAATAGACGACCCGCGCCGGAAGTGGCGAACGGCATATTTTAGAGCACCGGAATCACCGTGCACAATTGAGTGCCCCTTGCAGTGCTGATAACATGAACTATGGACTAAGCAAGAATGTAATTTGAAATGGAATAGACAGAAGCATTAAAATAAGTGCCAATATACATTTCAAGGACAAAAACAGGTTTGATTGAAACTTTCAATCAAAATTACTTTGAGAGACTCAACTGTTCAATTACTTTTTGAACAGTGGCGTAACATAATATCAGTTCGTTGTAAGTGAGTATTTTTTGTATCAAGACGTTCAAATCATTCGCCTGGTGTAAGCGTGATGCCAGCTCATATCAATTGTAAGGACTGCCCTGCCCAGCGTGGCACCACACTGCTAGTCACCTCGAGACAAGTTATTTAGTCTCTTATGCCCAGTAATTCCACTAGCTATAGTGCCTATCTAACCAGAACACAGTAATTGGATTCCTTACATAGTATTATTACTTTATGCTGATTTTGACAAGTTCTTGGCAGATTTCTCAAGAAGTCAAGAAGAAGCGAGCCGAGTAAACACTCCGGTGGGCCCAGCTAACTGTGTAGAATACTGCTACCAGGTATTTAAGAATTCCTATTAAATACCGAAATATACATTTGATGTCATGACGGATTATATAATGCCTATTGATTTGGTTGTAACATACCTACAACTTGGCAATTTTTTTATTGAAATATACGGCTTACGGAGACCTTTTTTTTTTTTTTTTTTTTTTTTTTTTTTTTTTTTTTTTTTATTGGTGCCCAGTGGAAATTCATCATGAACTTCCTTCGCCCCGGGGAAGGACGAAGGGGTATGCCGGACTCCTACCGGCTAAAACCACTGGAGCGGTCATCTTCGGCACCTAAGGGAGGCTCCAGGTCCTCGTATGATCACACTAGAGCCACCCACTGGTGCCACGCCTATTGGCACATCTCGGAGAGGGTGACTGTAAAGCGGTCACCCCCCCGGGGGGATTGTAAAGGATCCCCCAAAGCGTCCCACGGCAGCGCGTGACCACATGCGTGCTACCGTCTTCTCTTGGGTCGCTTGGTGTGGGCACGCAGATTCCCCAATCTACGCACCCGCGAACCCAGAGGTCCCCCACCTCATAGCAATGGCAGGGGTTTTCAAGCGTATCGGAATTAGGCGCCAGGGCGGTTGTTACCCCGGCGCCGTCTCCTTCTTCTTCGAGCGGGATCGGCCCTCTCCCGATCCCGCTCTGCGGTCTCCTTCTGGAGCATGACGCTCTCACAGAAGGAGACCACTGCATTCCAGTTTTCGTGCTCTGCCAACATAGCCGACACTACTGCTGGCAGAGAGAGATCTTGCCCGATCCGATCGACCAGGATCCGCCGCTCGGCGGCCCACGCAGGGCACGCCTCGAGCGTGTGCTGTGCGGTGTCCTGGTCGCTATCACAATGGTGGCATTGTGCCGTGGCCTCACGTCCTATCCTGTGCAGGTACGCGCCGAAACAACCGTGCCCGGTGAGCACCTGCGTCAGGCGGTAGGTGACGCGCTCGCTCCTTTTGAGCCAGGCTCCAAAGAGCGGCAGGACGGCCTCGACGACGCGCTTGGTTGCAAACTGCATCCGCAGGCGATGACGCCACTTTACAAGTGCGCGCCGCCGAGCTAGCCGCCGCAGCTTGTCCAACGCCCCTGGAGGCGCGCCTTCGCCGCTCTGGCGGAGGGAGCGTGTCTGATCGTAGACCCACGCATCCATCTCCGCCAGGATGTCAAAAGGCGGAAAACGCACCAGGAGAGTTGCCGCCTCGTAGGACACCGTTCGGTATCCTCGTGCGATCCGGATAGCCACTCTGCGCTGCAGACCGTGAATTTTGGTTCTGCAGCGCTGGGCGCCTGATAGTCGAGCTGACCATACAGGCGCCCCGTATAGGACCACGGACCGCACGACTCCTCCGTAGAGACGGCGAACTTCCTCACATGGTCCCCCGAGATTGGGCAGCAGCCGGTGTAGAGCACCCACTACCCTCTCGACTCGGGGGACGAGGCGCTGGAAGTGCTCTTCGAAGCCCCAACGACTATCCAGGGTGAGCCCCAGGTATTTCATGTACCGGCCCACCCCGATTTGCGCGTCACCAACGCGTATCCACGAACTGGGTGGTTCTCTGCTTCTCGGCAGTTTGTGGAACCATAGCGCCTCGGTTTTCTGAGGCGCTATCCGCAGACCCAGGGCGTGGATTTTGGCCACGACAATTGCCACCGCTTGCTCCGCAAGCCGGATGGTTCCCTCGAAGGACTCCCCGCTGGTCAACACCAGAGTGTCATCAGCGTAACAGACTAAGCTGACGCCAGCAGGGAGAACGACACGCAGGACCGCATCGTAGGCGAGGTTCCATAAGAGAGGGCCGAGAACTGACCCCTGCGGAACCCCGCACGTAATTTCCCTCCGCTTTACGCTACCGTCCCTGCCCACGTAGCGAATGTGCCTATCGCGCAGATAGGCCCCAATGATGCCCTGCAGGTAGGGCGGACACCGATGATAGACTAGTGCCGCCCTAATGCGCCCCACGGGATGGAATTGAAGGCATTGACGATGTCTAGACTGACCGCCAACGCCACCCCACCCCGCCGGGACACTGCCTGTTCCGACAGCGAGCGGACGCGAAGAATCGCGTCGATGGTGGACCGCCGCTGCCGGAAGCCATACTGACTTTCGGCCAGGTCGGGGCCAACTCGCGACAGGTGCTCAACGAGTCTTCGGGTAACTATTCTTTCGAATAGCTTCGAAGCCTCGTCGAGCAGGCAGGCTTACGGAGACCTACCAACCGTTCGCAATCGAAAAAGGCTCTTTAATTAAATATTTTAGTTGAGAACGGTACAGGAAAAGGTTTTAAAAGGTACTTTCTATAATGAAGAGCTGACCTTTTCACCTGGTTACTCTTTTGACTTATTATTTTTGGGATACGAGGACAACCCAAACATAAATAATGAAATATTCTTCTAAGAGTTTCATGTAGATAATAAAAGGTTTTCGTTCTACAAATAAAGAAAAACTTGTAGTATATAATATATACTACTATATAAATTGGTGGCAGATGACGTAGTAGTACTGGTGGAGAGGGGGTGGCATAGTTATCTTTGCTGGTCTGTATACGGAAATTCTAAGATGACTGCCGAAAAATGCCTTTCCTCATCATCCTCTTTGTCGAATAAAGCCTACTGCTAGAAACAGGCCTCAACCAACGATCACCACAACGATCAGTATAGGTGTAACGTGTGCTAATTTGAGTTTGGCATAATCGCCACGCTGAGCAGGCTGGTTAGCGATCGTAGTCGAGTTATTAATATACTCGTAGGACGCTCCGGCCCATCCTACGGCTAACCCAGTAATCGCCTCTTACGGTATCCACTGGATGAGGTGGGTTGGTGATATTTGTAGCCAGCACCACCTTTCAGATCGACGAGATGGATTTAATTATACAGTCGCTAGTGAATAAGTACTAATTTAAAATATACCCACCTCGGTTCAGAATATCTGCTTATTGCAATACCATATATTATACAAAGATCATCATAATATGGTTGTCATTCCGTGGACGGAGTCACGGGCAAAAGTTAATATGTTATTTTGTTATCGACATCTAAAAAATCATTAGGTTCGTGGCGTATAGGTTTATTTAATTATAGGATTAGGATTAAGAATATAGCACCACTCCACTTGCTCCCGTGGATATCATAAATGGTGACTAAGGGACTCTACACCGAGAGATTGCCAGCAGTGTCACTTCTGTGGTACAGTAGACATGCTGCGCTCACCGATCCGCCAGTCGAGCGTGGTGGGTACTGGCAAATTCCCCCCAAAATGACGAACACAATTGTGTTCAGTAGTTGATGTACTTTGGCTGATATGATGAACTATGACAGCTTACTTAACTTCAATATTATCACGTTAGGATTAAATGAAACACTTACTCTAATATTGAGATATTTAAGCGACATTGCGTATTGTTTCGAATGTTATATCCACCATTATTTTATAAACTAAACATAAAAAATGTTTTGAGGAAGTAACGCCTATCTACCAAGCAACATCTTTAAAAATAATTATTTGAGCACACAACAGTAAACAGTGTTCCAGCTCATTTGTAACACTCGCATAATACGCAGATTACGGAGACGCCGACGGGACACGACGCGGGCTTTCATTAGCGAAGGACTTTCAGAGGATTACCGAGGAGTGCATTGTTCGGCGCACAAAGACGACGCCAAGATGAGCACAGTTGATCCATAGTAGTAAGTCAACTTGATGGAACTGGAGATAGTATGTTTTGTATTTACTTCGCCAGATAGCGAAGGTAACCGCGGAGTTTACGTAACAAGCTCCTCTGTTTTCCTAAGACGGTGAAATGTTTGACGAATCACGTCTAGGTATCGGGGTTCTTTCTTAAGATGTTAAATGATTTAATGGGTTAACTACATTAGTAACAGCATGGGTGTCATAAATATGTTGTGAGTACGCTTAGTGCAGGCATGATCAAAGTCGCTCGATCAAAGAAAGGGAATTAACAGTGGAGAGAGATGCTGATGATGACCGTTTTTATCAACCTTTTCAGCTCAACTTATTAAGGAACTTTTTCTCACGTAATTTCAGACTAAGAATCCACTCCCCGCCAAGTTTCTTTCAAAATAATTCAGCAGGGGGACAAAAGGGCATGACGTTTTTACTGTTATTTTTTTTGGGCTTCTGGGAAGTGTAGTTACTTAACCGGTCGTTTCTGGCGAAGCCAAAAGAGGCCTCCAGCCAGTTTTACTGGGTCGGCACCACGCGAGCTATATCTCTGGTGTTGCAAGCGCTCGTTACGGTAAGCATTACCTATCAGGCGGGCCATATGCTTGTTTTCCACCCTAATGGTACAAAAATACCGGACAAAAGCGAGTTGAACTCGCGTGAAGAGGTTTCCGTACGATGAATATATTATCTACCATGTTTTTTAAATATGTTTGTGGTAATTAAAAAACACTTTGGGTGCATCGAAACTAACTTCTGATTTAAATTGTACGGTAGATAACATAAAATAAATTTTAAGAACTGTAACGAAGCCTGTCACCTGAGTCATCCTGCGATCACGAATGCTGCAACATATTCGAAACGTCAGGGAAAACAAAAATCTAAATAAAGTATGTTTGGTACCTGATTGCAGAGGAAAAGCATGTTGCTGAATATATCATATAATCCTGTCTTGTACCAATTAATTTATCCCAAGAACAAACTTAACAGTGTAGTTAAAAAACATGTTCTGTAAATTACTTTAAAACTATTTAATTTAAGATTAAAATACATATATTTGGGACCCTCCCAATAATCTCTTCCATTTCACATGTGACATGGTACAGTTTGCAAAACATTATTCTTCAATTTTGCGTTTGCATTATTCTTAATCCTCCGTATTCAAAATTCATTTAATTACGTTACATCTCCATGATTGAGTCACAGAAATTCATACGTGTACCAAATTTCAACTTAATCGGTCCAGTAGATTTGGAAAAGATTGGCTTTGTCAGACGGACAGACAGACAGACACACGAGTGATCCTATAACGGTTCCGCCGTTTTTTCATTCGGACGTTCGGAACCCCAAAAAGTAATATTAATTGATAATTCGGATGATACAAGGTAACAGGTGGCCTACACAATCCTTCCGCTTTAATTCAAAGCCAAGATCGGATTCAGAAAGTAGAAATTAAACACAGAACAATGTTTTCGATTCATTTATTTATTTCCATAAACATTATGCAGCAATAATACGTAAGTGGACTTAATGCCGAAGGCATTTTCAATTCAATTCAATTCTTTAATGCATTTCATAAGTAAATTATTAAAGAAAACAGATGGTAGGTTTATATCTATAGACCAATTGACCAAAACCAATTGACGACACGGTTGGTGCAGTGGTTGATACAGTCGACTGCTACGCTCCGGGTCGCGGGTTCGATTCCCGCACGCACCAAATATTTGTATGATCTGCAGGTAGTTGTTCCGGGTCTGGGTGTATTGTGTGTGAAATGTATGTCTGTAAACGCACCCACGACACAGGAGAAATCCTAGTGTGGGGCAAAGATTTAAAAAAAAAGAAGAATAAAATTGTGGACCCTGTTGGGCACAGCATAGTTAATTAGGATAGAAGACGAGTTTTATTAATAAATTGTAATTATAATGTATCGTCGATGAATTATTTTATGCTATAGTGGTTTTTATTTTATGGATATATATGGATATTTTATGGACTTTATAGGGTAGGACGTTACTAAAATATTTTGACACCTTGTTAAGACATTGATTGGATCCTTATTTTTAATGTAATAATGACATATTAGATATTATGATAATCAGGCAATAATTATTATTAAATTGTAAAGAATTATAAATTAAGCAATGTCCACAAATGATCATATATTTAATTAATTTGAATATGTAATTTAATGCACTGAATGAAATGTTATATGACTTGTAATCTTTATTATTACCAATAAATAACTATCAACTATCAACTTTTTCTAAGCAAATATTTTTTTTAATTTGAATACAAAAATATTAAATTTGTTTTCAATTTTGATGACAGCTTATTATATATTTTTATAGACATCACCAAGGGACCCGAGGAGTGCCATAGCTAGTCGAGAAGTTGGTAGATTTAATCTATTTTTGTGTCGAAGTATAATTTTGGTTTGTATGTTTTTGCGTTTATTATAGAATTCAGGATATTTACGGACAAATTTACATATTTCTAAAATATAGACGGCAAGGTTGATACAGCGCGGCCTCCTGTGCTACGGGTCGCGGGTTCAATTCCCACACGGAACTAATATTTGTAAGGCCTACAGTTAGTTGGTCCGGATCTGGGTGTTTGTGCATGTTGAATGTATATCTGTACCCACAACACGGGTCGGTAATAATTAAAAACAAATTTGGAATCAAACATTGTACCAACCTAATTATATGTGTCCTACACATTATCTATACTACAAATAAATAAAACTGAAGTCTGTTTGTAATGTCAAAATAACAGCTTTTTACTAAATGTTTATTAAATTATATCCAGTACGAGAGCGGTTTGACAAGTCCATGGCTTTGGAAAGAAGAAACACTCTTTTTACATAGACATTTTTTTTTCTACTTAATCTCCTTTAAACTCTACGCACTTAGTCCTTAAAAATATTTTTTGTCAAACCCTGAAAATTAGGCCTCAGTTTCGGCTACCACCTCTTCGTTTGACGAAAATCTTTGCCCGCCAAACCATTTCTTCATGTTTGGGAAGAGAAAAAAGTCACAGGGGGCTAAATCTGGCGAATACGGAGGGTGTGGCAATAATTCGTATCTTAATTCGGATTTTTGATGTCGCGATTGCAGACGAGTGAGCCGGTGCATTATCCTGATGAAATAGAATTTTTTACTTTGCTAGATGCGGTCGTTTCTTGATCAACTTTTTATTGAATCTATCTAACAATGCAGCATAGTAAGCTCCGGTTATTGTCTTGCCTTTATCCAAAAAAACGATGTAAATAACCCCTTGGCTGTCCCAAAAGACTGTGGCCAAAACTTTACCAACCGAGCAAACAGTTTTTGCCTTATTTTGGGCACGTTCCCCGGTAGAAGTCCATTGCTTCGACTGTTGCTTAGTCTCTGGTGTATAATGATGGACCCGCGTTTCGTCAACTGTTATGTACCGACGCATAAACTCACTCGGATTGCGATTATACATGGCTAGGCATTCCTCAGAAGCTGTTACACGATTTCGTTTCTCGTCGACTGTTAGTAAACGCGGCACCCATCTTGCAGAAAGCTTTTTCATGCCCAGAATATCATGCAAAATATAAAAAACTCGCTCAGTCGAGATGTGCACAGCATTATTTTTTTCGCGTATCTTCTCTCGACGGTCTGCCAAAACAATATCATGTATTTTACTAACCATGCCCTCCGTAGGGACCTCAATCGGCCTTCCTGGGCGCTCCGCATCATTAGTGGTAGTACGTCCACAACGAAATTCAGTAAACCACTTCTGTACCATACCATGAGTAGGCACAGAATCATCAAAATACTTTTTCAATTTGTCTTCGCTTAATAGTTTTACCACGTAAAAAATAGTGTTTAATTAGCACTCGAAACTCGCTTTTCTCCATTTTCAAAGAATACTTAGAAGTCGCCTAACTTTTTGTTTCTGAAAAGCTTGTTTTCGCGCCAAATTTGAAAAAAGAACGGCATGCGCTTCGTAGTGAGATTCCAAATATGAGACAATTTTTTTTATTAAAAAAGATTTTATTCAACCTTAAAGTCATTGATCTGTCTGTTTGTTCCCGCTAATCTCCGAAACGGGTAGACCGATTTCTACGGGACTTTTACTGGAAGATAGCTGATATAGGCTTCTTTTATTTTAGAAAAATAATTAGGGTTCCGTGCCTAAAAATAAAACCCATAAATCCAATATATATATACATACTCTTTGTCAAGTGTTTCTGCCGAAATACCCTAAATTATATATAATAATCCACTTTCTTTCAAATTAAGCAGCGGGTGAAACCGCGGGTCCCAGCTAGTGAGCTAAAAATTACTGGTTCCAGGAATTAGTCGACTTATAAACGCGGGTCTGACATATTAGTCGACGTTTTTGTTTTAGATTTGTTCAGATTACGATCAAATCTAACAAACATGACTACAAACTCAGCACTACAGAATGTTTGCCATGCGATGGACATGAAATATGCATTTGGGTCTTCCAATTTAAGTGAAAACTTCTTTTAATGGCTCAGCACGAGATAAAATTTCACGTGCCGTGGTGATAAGTTAAGCAAGTCGGCAAGTTTAGTAACGGGGCTGTCTGTTTAGACCTTTTTTATTGGTGGCCAGTGGACATTCTACATGGAACTTCCTTCGCCCCGGGGAAGGGTGAAGGGGTATGCCGGACTCCTACCGTCTAAAACCACTGCAGCAGTCATCTTCGGCACCAAAGGGGGGCTACAGGTCCTCATAAGATCACACTAGAGCCGCCCATTGGTGCCACGCCTTTAGGCACATCTCGGAGGGAATGACTGTAAAGCGGTCACCCCCTCTTGCGGAAGGCAGGCGGCTCTAAAAAGGCCGCTCCCAGGCACTTCTCGGGTGCGTTACTGAATAAATGATTGACTTTCCAATTTTTATCTGTCGTATGAACCTGCATTCATAGCCAACATGTTTCAAAGACGCCGTTGTGTAAACTTACCGTGTTCCTCTTACAGTGGTATGCACTGTGTTAGTTGCAATTACATTTGGTCTCAGTTGACTGCTTTTCTGAATCAGCTCTAGTTAAAACTTTAATTTTATGGCTCGATCGTTCAGATGGTTCCGAGTTGACGGTGTTAGGAACTTTGCCACTAATTGAAATTACTTTGTTTGCTGGGTCACTGATGTAGTTCGATGTAGATATTTAGTACTAGTATAATAGAGACGGGTACTCTGTATGAATTAGTATTCAGGTTTCATCATTTCAGCCGAATGAAGTCCACTGCTGGACACAAGCGTTTCTGCAAAAATAACCACAACGACCGATATGGATGTGTTGTGGGCTCATTGGGGGGTATTGCCATAATCGCTACGCTTGGCAGACGGGTTGGCGATCGCAGTTAAGTTGTTAATGTACTCGAAGGACGCTGCTGCCCATCCATCCATCCGGCTAATCCCTTAGTCGAATTTTACGACATCCACGGGAGGAGATGGAGTGATGGTATTCTGAGCTGGCACCACACGGCAATTCAGGTTTAACTATCCTCATATCCGCCGGTAGACTTTTGCTGCCTAAGCGACGTTTCTTTGTGGAAATATATTGCTATATTTATCACACTTCGTAGCAACGTGTACTAGCACAGCAGTACACAAGGAGAGTATTGCTACCTAACGTCTTTAGATAATGATGATTGAGAATTAAGACAAACTCATCATCATTTCAGCCGTTCTCCGGGGAAGCCAATATTCATAAAATGAGGCATCAGCATATCTGTCAAAAATTAACGACCTTGTTAACGATCAGGGGTCACGCATTAATATAGCGAATAAGTCCGCGATTATGGATATAACTCAGCGCGTAACGGCCATCGTATCTTTGTTAGCAATTAAATCGTCTTGCAATGAAACGAAGTTAGCGAACACGGAACGTGAATTAGACAAAATTAAATCGAATACATGTGTCAATATCAGTCAGCAAGTAAATAAGGTATCATATGCCGATTCATTAAAACTCCGTTTAGCGAAAGTTGCTCCGCCGATTGAGTCGCGCGTTCCGCTTCCCTGCGTAGTGGCATATCCAACCGCGGAGCGATCAGCTGATTATGCGTCATCGTCCGCTACAAAACAGGCCTTAATGAAAGCTATTAATCCTAGCGACGATGGTTTTCAAATCGTAGGCGTTAAAAAAACAGCGAAGTCTGGTGTTGTATTACGCGTCGCGAATGAGAAACAACTCGCAAAGCTTCAATCGGTCGACGCTATTAGATCCGCTGGCTTACGGCTTGAAAAGCCAAAAGGTCGCAAACCACGAATCTTAGTTAAGGACGTCCCTTCTTCAATGGAAGACCGCGCTTTTCTGACCGCGTTATACCGGCAAAATATTAAAGACGAGTTGTCAGTTGCAGAGGATGATTTTATCAAATCTACTAAAATCACTCGCAGGCGTTCCTTAGAAAACGGGCGGAAATGGATAGGCATAGAAATTGAATCCGAAGTGCGTAAACACTTGGTCACTACCAAGGATAAATTATTTATTGATTGGGCCACTTGTCGTTTTATCGATGATGTCGAAGTAGTCCGCTGCTTACATTGCCAATATTTCGGCCACGTTAGAAAACATTGCGTTAATAAAACACCTACCTGTGCTAACTGTGCCGAGGCACATGAAACGATGGAGTGCCCTCATAAGGACAATTTGGAGCATTCACCAATATGCGTGGCGTGTAAACGCTTTAAAAAACCGTGCGACCATCGTTGCGGGTCACAGGATTGTCCTACCTATAAGCTCAAGCTCGAACAGTTAATCCTAAATACTAACTACTAAGGATGGCTTACACAGTAAATAATCTTACCGTTGCACAATTAAACCTTCATAACGATAGGGTGGCCACGTCGGAGTTAGATAAATTAATTTTAGATTATAATTTAGACATTGTCCTTATTCAAGAACAATATCAAAATGCAAGCTTACGTCAAAAAGTAGTACAACTAGATGGCAGGGCACGAGCTGGAATTTACGTTTCGCGTTCTACTAGTTTTTCAGTGACATCGTTACAATATCTTATGACGCCACACTGTGCTGTCGCGGAGGTTTCAACGGCACTTTATAAAGTTTACGTTGTGAGCTGTTATTTTCAATATTCAGACCCTGTTGCCCCTCATATACATAATCTTCGCCACGTTATGCGGTCGCTTGCAGGCCGCAAAATAATCATTGGCGCCGACGTTAACGCGTCATCATCACTCTGGTATGGCAAAGTACGGTCCACTGATTTTGAGCGACGTTGTGCTGTCGAGGATTTCATCGCTGAGATGAACCTATCAATACACAATACCCCTGACGCACCACCTACTTTTTGCAGCCAAATGGGCGAGTCTTCTATTGACGTCACACTATCTAGTGCAGACGTTCGCTTGGACAGGTGGCGCGTCCTTCCGGACGCGTCGTGTAGTGATCACCGCCTGATCGTGTACGAATTTGTACCTAGATTGACACAAAGTTATCAAAATATTGGATCAAATTTTAGATACAAATCTAAAGGGGCGAACTGGGATTTCTTTAGCTCACTTTTTGCATCTCATGCCAAAGACTTCACTCGCGATGGGTTGTCAGCAGAAGATAGTGCTAAAATCATGTCAGACACATTTACATACTGTGCTGATGTTGCTGTAGGTCGCGGATCAATAACCAACACTCGTAGATGTGATTGGTGGAATAGCTATTTAACTGAACAACGTAAACGTTTTCGCAGAGCGCGCAAAAAACTAAACAAGCTTAAAAAACAGCAAATCACGGGAGATATATTTATTGATACATTAAATAAATTCAGAATTGCTAGATCTAGTTATAGAGCCGCGGTGGCAAAATCGAAGGGAAATCTGTTACAGAAGGTAGTGCAAACACTAGATAGGGAGGGTCCGTGGTCTCCTCTGTACCACGAGTTTAAAGCCAATAGATCAGTCGATCTTGCTTATATCCAAAATATTAAAATTAATAACGTGCATACCACTGGCATTGAGGAGACCACGGAGGCTCTTCTCAATACTCTTATACCTGATGATCTACCTGGAAATGATAACGAGTATCATCAACAGATCAGATCATGGGCTGCTGAGCCGCCGGAATCCCCAGCGTCTGACCTACCATCCACTGACGAATTCATAAACGTTGTCAATAAACTACCACTTAATAAAGCATCTGGAGAAGATAAAATATCAAATAGAATGATTAAAGAAGCTTGTAAAATATCGGGTGACTCTATACTGACCGTTTTTAATCGCTGCATTGCTGAAGGCATTTTCCCTCGTATATGGCGTTCCGGTTTTATACGCATAATACCAAAAAGTGGTGACAACCCCCCGGATGATCCTAAATCATACCGGCCTATAACTTTACTACCATCTTTAGGGAAACTTCTCGAGCGCCTTATAGTTCCACGTTTGCTGCCAGATGGACCGAAATTTCATAATAACCAATTCGGCTTCACAATAGGAAAATCTACTATTGACGCGGCAATCTCTGTCAGGAAAGTAGTAAATTCATCTGAACATAAGTACGTGATAGGCATCTTCCTTGATATCTCTGGTGCCTTCGACAACGCGTGGTGGCCAATGCTACTACTTAAAATGAAAGCCCGCGGTTGCTTCAGAAACATCTACACTCTCGTTTACTCATATTTTGCACACGGATCTGCAAAACTTAAACTTGGTCATCACGCTGTGTCGAAGGAACTCACGATGGGATGTCCTCAAGGATCCGTTATTAGTCCTTATCTATGGAACATGGGTTTCGATGATTTTCTGGCGATTCCACTACCGTCCGGCTGTTCATTGACTGGTTACGCAGACGACGGCCTTCTGCTTATTCAGTCAAGTACAAGGGCGAGCCTTGAAAAGTTGGCGGATACTTGTTTACGTTTAATCTCTAGTTGGGGCGAACGAAACCGCTTAATGTTTGCACCACAAAAAACCTTTCAACTAATTTTAAAAGGCAATCTTAAGACATCACCGAGCATTAAATTCAATAATGTTACCGTAAAAAGAAAGGAGTCCGTGTGCTACCTTGGTCTTGTATTGGAGAGAAATTTTTCATTCGTTGAACACATAAAATCTGTAGGTGAAAAAGCTAAAAGGAACTTTTATGCCCTGACAAGGATATCAACAGCTACATGGGGTCTTTCATTTTATACTTTGAAAACTATTTACGGCGCTACCTACTTAGGTTGTATTTGCTATGGTTCACCTGTGTGGGCCGATAGGGCTACTATCGGCGCGGCAAGACGTAAACTGCTCCAAAGCCAGCGCTTAGCGTTGATATTCTTGTGCAAGGCATATAGGACAGTAAGTACTGAAGCTCTGCCTGTGCTAGCAGGTGTTTTGCCAGTCGATCTTGAGATACAGCGACGTGCTGCAATGTACTACTCAACTAGAGAAAACATGGACGCGGAATTTCTGCTACAACGCGATCGTGTTAGGATCTGCAGATTGTTTAAACCACAGACTGGTGTTTGGGAGGAACTCTTGGCCGAATGGCAATGCAGGTGGGACACGTCTATTAAGGGCCGTCACCTATACCAGTACTTTCCATCCATTCGTGAGCGGCTGGCAAGTGCATGGTTGGAAGTTGATCATTGCGTGGCTCAATTTCTCACCGGTCATGGTAACTTTAAGAGTAAATTATTTAGCTTCAAGCTTGTTACCTCACCATTCTGCAAATGTTCAACACCGGACTGTGAATATGAACAGTCTGCACATCATATCCTGTGGGAGTGTATTCTTTGGCAAGATGAACGCAATATTATGTTTGACAGCATGCAAGTTACATCCGGGGTTGTTTACTATACAGACCTTGTTGCGACTAGGACGAATTTCCGTGCGTTCAAGTGTTTTTGCCATACCTACTATTGGAATCAGTCACAATAGCTCACAACATAGGACCCGTAAATAAAAAAAATTGTACCCGTGGTGCTTGGCAACTGGGCTTAACCCTGTTGTAAACTCCCATTTATTGTGCCTATGGCCTATCGTTTTTCTCTGTCTCCTGCTTGCTACGGAGGGAAGTGGAACGTATATTCTTTCCTACTCCTCCTTTTTCTTTTCTGATTAATTTCGGTGCGGGTTCCAAGACAGTTATTCATTTCTCTGGGACACACCGAGCTTCATTGATCGGTGTTCTTTTCGGTGGTCGCCATTGTAGATCCTGGCTTACAGGAGTTGCAGTGGTTGGGAATGTGTGGCGGGCTTGTCCCAAAAAAAAAAAAAAAAAAAAAAAAAAATTCATAAAATGACATGGTTAACAAAAAAATATTACGTACGTTACGTTATCTTTATCATTAAATTTAATCGCATCGCCCTCTTTAATCGCAATCCAATTCAAGTTAATGTAAAATATTCCTCAAATTACAAACCGAAGCTTCTCCAGCCTAATTTATAAATCAAATGTAATCCTAAAGCGTTTTTCCAATATCTGAACTAATGAGCGACTATTATTCACGGCTCACTGTGGGTCCCACTCCAGCAATTAGGCCATTGTCGGGCTTTCACTTCACTATTATCGAAATCAATGATTTTATTCGATGCCGATATTTCAATACTGAACATCACGAAAATGGGTGATCGATTCTTATTTAATTGTTACTGAGTTTTGGTACTTTATTTAAATAGGTCCTGTGGTACAAAAGGCAAGGTCTTCAGGGAAAATGAAATTGACAACTACAACAAGAACATTGTGGTTGGGTTAGCCTGCTACATAATATCGTCATCAATCATTTGACCCGAAAGTCGTCCATTGCTGCAGACAGACCTCCCCAAAGGTCTCCACAACGACCTATCTGGGTTTGTGGTCTGTGCTCATTGGTGGGTTGTGTCCTAATCACTTGACAGACGGGTTGGCGATCGCAGTTGAGTGGCATATGCCCTCGAAAGACGCGGCTGGCCATGCACCGGCTAATCTTAGTTTATGAATAATCTCATTTTTCATATTTTACGACACCCACGTAGCACGTGGTGCTATTTTGGGTACCGCACCACACGAAAAGTACACCTCCTGTGTGCCGAGCAGTAATGACAATATTCTGTGATCACTTATTCCTTACCAAGGGTGGTGATAACGGCAATATTCCCTCATGATGATGGTGGGAATTAATAGTTGTTAACCGAGGAACAACGTTTCTCAGACAGTAAATTATAATAAAGGATATATCATCCTATAACCATCCCACTTCAAGGCAAACGCCTTTTTTCATTCAGAGAAGCACGGTTGCGCACTGCGTATTGGCAATTTCAATGATACATGTCAGGTTTATGCCTGCAACCTGGTTCCTTAGAAGCGAGCCTTGCGACATTCAGTTAATTAGCAGCATCTAAATCAGATACCTCAGATGCTTTTAACAAATTGCTTGGAATATTTAGCCCATTATAAAAGAGACTGTTTTCTTGTGATTGTAATTTTGTCTTGCTAAAATCAACAGTCCGTGTGGTGACCGGGTTAAGAATATAGGACCACTTCATGGAATAAGTCCATGGATGTCGTACAAGGCGACTAATAGGCTCTTAACCAGAAGGATGGGCAGCAGCATCCATTCTGTGAAACAGTGTCCGTACTGCGCGGACCAACCCACCTGCCAAGCGTGGTGAGTACCGACATATTAGCCTAAATTGATGACACGGGGAGGCCATTGTTGAGCATTGGACGTGCTTTGGCTGATATGTCCATAAAGCCAACAATACGTCTAAAGGATCATAGAAAAGAAAATATAACTAAAATGAAAGCCACTTAATGTTGACTTTCTGGTACTGTTACTGGTACTTTGGATTGTTCTCCTAATATTATCGTTACAAAAAGTTTGTTTAGAAGACAAACTTTATACTCTCCGTGTAAAATTTGGGTAAAAGGCACCAATGTTTATGTTTAGTTGTGGTGAAATAATGTTCTTTCCTAAGTATATCCGACAGTGTTTGATTTATAATAAAGTTTATGTAAAATTGCTGGATATTTATCCATGATGGCTGAAATTACGCGACAGTGACATTCACTTTCATTATTTTTCTAGTTCGTTCGATTTGTGACCAACCTCGTGTTAAGGTGCTTCAGGTCACCTATATGACTCGGACATAACGACTGCCGTTTAATGACAACTGAAACTAACAATTTTACGTGCGCTGCGAAGCACGGAGATACTCGCTTCAAATGTGCTATGCGCTACGCAGAGATAGCCTAGTGGTTGAACGCTTGCCTTCCATAAAGGAGTCTGAGTGCAAACCTGGTTCGCACTGTGACTTTTCAAATTAATGTCAGAATTTGATTATCACTTGACCTGCACAACCTGCACACCTGAGAGGGCTCCAATATGTTTTCAATAGTGTGTGTAGTCCATTAATCCGCAATAGGCCAGCATGGTAAACTGAGACCTAACCTTCTCATCATGATAAAAGCCTTGAGCATAGCAGTGGGACACTAAGGAGCAGATTATGATATGCGCTACCCCTCCAGAGATTGACCGAACATCGCGCACGATCGAGTGTTGCCTGATCTCACCGATCGTTTGCAAGCAAAGCGATTTAAATCTTTGGATGCAAGATGATAACTGGATTATAAAGGACAAAATCAGTATCAGAAAAAACAGTATCGGGGCCATATAAAGTTATATCAACCTATTGGAGAGTATTCAAGAGAACTTTAACAAGAAGAAACAAGTTGATGGAATCAGATACACTGTAATGTTGGCAGTCGGAGCGGAGGGATAAATGAAAGATGGTCCGTACCAGTCAATGGTCGTGTAATGACTAATTAATCCTACTTACTAAATACAGTTGCATATTACGACTAACGCACACTATAACATACATGTTGTATCTACTAACACATCACACCTGAGGGGTTATTTTGAAAAAAAAAAAAAGATACAAAATCATTTTTTTTTTTTTTTTTTTTTTAACATATATAATTCTAAAATCTTTTATTCATAATCACTATTATATAATCTAAACAAGTTTCACATAATATCTAAAGTACATTTTATGACATCAATTGCATACTCTTATTACTTATTATAAACAAAAGAATGTCGTAACGTTACACATTCTAAGCTTTTTCTAATAACAACAGTATCAAGTATCGGTGAGAACCTACTCAAGCTAAAAATAGACATTCTTATTACTACTAAGTTACATATAATTTAGTCCTGTTTTTATGGACAGTCTCAATCCTATCACCTTTACTAACAGTTACATTAGGTTCATTTTCATTTAACACAACAAACGGTCCATTAAACAACTTGTCTAATTTTTTTCCCGTTTCATTCCTAATTAAAACTAAATCACCTTTTTCATAGTGAACAGGATTACACTTTTTATCCCATATCTCTTTTCTTTTAATTTTGCTTAAATTTAAATTTTTATTTGCTTCCTGAGACGCTAGCTGTAACCTATACTTAAGTTCTAATACATAATTATCCGAGTTATATAGTGGTTCAACAACGTTATTAGTTAGGTTGCTAGGCAGGTTACATGTTTTACCAAATACTAGCTCGTATGGGGTGTACTTAGTTTCGGTGTGTACAGTAGTATTGAACGAAAAACACCAGAACGGAAGCCACTGGCTCCATGCCTCTGGGTGTCCGTCACACTGAGTACGTAAGAAGGCAGCAAGATGCTTATGGGTATTTTCTAATGCACCGATCGATTCGTGATGATAAGCGGTGGCGTTTACCTTCTCAATCTTTAGCAGTTTACACATCTCGGTCATTGTTTCTGAGATAAATTCTGCGCCTCGGTCGCTGGCGATAGCTGCTGGTACTCCATACCTTAGTACAAAATTATTAATAAAAGCTCTTGCTACACTTACTGAATCTTTCCGCTGCAAGGGATACGCCTCGACGTACTTGCTCAATTCGCATTGTAAACTTAATACATAAACATTATTATCTAAATCCCTATCTAGTGGTCCAATTATGTCTAAATAAACCTTTTCAAAAGCTTTCGATGCTGTTGACGTCACGGTCATAGGTTCAATAGTATTTTTTGAATACTTACTAGTTTGACACTTAACACATTTTCTCACGTACTTTCGCACATCGGATTCCAATCCTGGCCAAAAGTACTTACCTTTTATATTGTTGATCATACGTCGTACACCCGCATGACCACTCGTAGGCAGTAAATGATAATCGTGTAGTATGTATACCTTTTCATGATAACTATAGACTCTTTTTATTCCTTTTAATACATTTATTCGTGGTCCGGACCACATTTCTCTACTTTTTATTTCAGCTGTTAACTGCTTAATAAGCTCTTTATTTTCATCATCTTTTATTATACACAATTCTTTAATATTTAATTCATTACAACAACTGCTCAATATATTCGTAAATTTGACTCGCGTAAAGTACGACATATAATTGAGGTTTATGTATAATGTATGAGTCGACTCTTCGTAAGCAAAACATTCTTTACTATAACTTATATTTTTCTTGATTAATAAATTTCCTTGAATAAAGTTTAACTCTACGTAGTCACTAGGTTTCCTTAATATCTCTGCGACCCTTGGTTGGCCAGACCTTGGTTCTTCAGATTTATCAGGAATCCTCGTGCTATCATAACGATCCCCTTCTTGATTTAACATTCTAGCTTTTTGAGCTCTAGTCATTACCATAGTAAAGTTATTTTCAGTAATTGATTGTAAGTCTTTTGAAGTTATGGTCACCCTACTTAAAGCATCTGCCGTGTTATCGCGACCTTTAGTATATTCAACGGTATAATCGTATTCCTCTAACTGTAATCTAAATTTTAAGAGTCTTGTTGATGGATCTTTCATACCAAATAAATAAATAAGCGGTTTGTGGTCTGTCCTGATAATAAACTTCCTTCCGTATAGATATGGTCTAAAATATTTTATACTCCATACAATTGATAAAAGTTCTTTTTGGATAGTTGGATAATTTAATTCTGCTTTATTTAATGGTCTGCTTGCGTATGCCACTGGTCTCAAATCTTTATTGCATAATATTGCCCCTACTGCTACATTAGACGCATCAGTTTGCAGGATAAAAGCGTTTTCTTCCGAAAAATCGGGATATTGTAAAATCGGTGGTGATACTAGTTTCATTTTAAGGTTTTCGAAGCATTGTTGACATTTAGTTGTCCACGTAAACGGTACATTTTTTCGACATAATATATTTAGTGGTATAGTTATTTCTGAAAAATTTGGTATGAATTTTCTGTAATAATTACAAAATGCTACAAATCGCCTGACTTCGTCTGCGTTTTTGGGTACCGGGTAATTTTGTAAAACCCTTATCTTTTCCGGGTCTGGTAGCACACCGTCGGCTGATACTACATGTCCTAAGTATAATAACTGTGTTTTCATAAAATCGCACTTATTTGGGTTAAGCTTAAGGTTCATTTTTCTAAGTCGCTTGAATACGTCCATTAAGTTTTTATTATGGATTTGGCTATTTCTACCGAAAACAATTAGATCATCGCAGTAAATAAAACATTGCTCATAGTTTAGTCCTGACATAGCTATTGACATTACTCTAGAGAAAGCGCTCGGACTAATTTTTAAACCCATTGGTAAACGCTTCATTTGGTATTGTCCCGTACTTGTGGCGAAGCTAGTGATGTTTCTACACTCTGGTTTTAAATTAACCTGAAAAAAACCTTGGTGCAAATCTAAATGACTAAAATAAATACTTCCTGAAAGAGAGTCTAGGATTTCGGTGATATTTGGTAGCGGAAATTTGTCATCCTGTATTGAGTCATTAACTTTTCTGTAATCTATTACCAAACGCCATTTTTTACCACTATCCGATTTTTTAGGTACTAAAAGTATTGGACTATTCCATTCGCTACTAGAAGGTTCTATAATATCATCATCAAGCATTTGTTGAACTTGTCGGTTAATCTCTGGTTTCGACGACTCCGGTAGCCGATAAGGCTTTGTGTACACGGGCTTAGTATTAGATTTCACTGTGATAGACTGTTCTACAACGTTCGCGGTACCTAACTTATCACCTTCTAAGAAAAATACATTAGCATATTTTGCACAAATAATTTCTATGTTTTTTCTGTCATTCGAATTTAAATGTGATAATTTTAATTCTGGTAACAACTTTTCAACACGCTCAACGTCCTGTTTTGATTCGTTAAATAAACATATATTATATTCTTCTAAAAAATCAAGTCCATGAGGATGAATCAAGTCTGACTTCAAAATTTTGACTATCTTTTCACCCTTTTATCTTTTAATATTTTAATCGGAATTCTACCACATTTTGGTGTTACGATACTACTTGCAATAAAAACATTTTCGGCTAACTGTCTAGAATATATAACGCAGTCTTTTTGTAGATTTTTATTTATATTTATAAAATGAATTGATTCACTACGCGCTGGTATGTAAAGATAACTTTCAGACTGTACCGATTCATTACTCACCTAAATCGCCTTTTTCCTCTTCTTTCTGCTCGGCGTTCTCGCTATGTGTGGCAACGTTAACATTTCCTTGACGGTTATTATAATTATTATAGGACTTACCTCGATAGTAGCCTCTGCTAGGCCTCGTGTATGTCTGTATCTGCCGCGACCATTATTAGCATACCTCGTATTTTTAGGGCGGTAATTTACTTGACCTTGATGCTGGTCATTCTACATCATTATACATCTCAATGCCTTCCACTATACGCTCAGTAGTCTCCTCGGTACCATCCATTAAAGGAATTAATGTACACGCGGTTTTTAAATCAAAACTCTCCATTTTTTCACTATTTGTTTCAGATAAGATACATAAGCTATTTATTTCATCAAAAGTGTTCCTAATTTTCCCAAAAATTTCCAAACCTATCTTGATATCGTCACTATCTTCTAAAATATTAACAATTTCCTTACATCTGTTAAAAACACAATTTGCTTCATCTAATTTTAATTTTGTAGTATTACACGTATATCTACTTTTTCCCTTTTTTATAAAATATTTTCTAATATCTACCAAAACATCATAGCTTTTTAATAAACTATTGATCATAATAATAAACTTCCAATCATATTATTAGCCGTTCATATTACCTATCAGTTAATCTAAATTTCGCAACAATTGAATACCTCACTCATACAAAAACACACCACAAAAACTGTAATAGGCTAGGCTCACGTTAGGCTTCGTTCTCCGTTGTAGTGCGTCCTCGTAGGGAAGCACGGATGCGCTGCATTGTGTGCATTCTAATTTCTTCTTGAACCCACCGGCGATGGCAATTTCTGTACACTCGAGCGGCAACGTAAACCGCTTTGCTTGATGCCCCCCGATGTCTTAGTGCCTCATTTTGGTTAAGAAAAACCTCTTCTTTTCTTCTGATCTACACATAATTTTGTTCTTCAGTCTTCAGTTTGAGCCTTATTCAAAATATATACACAAAGGTCCCGACCAGGTCCAAACCATACCCAGTCGGGCCTGGCAAGGTCGCCATGTAATGTTGGCAGTCGGAGCGGAGGGATAAATGAAAGATGGTCCGTACCAGTCAATGGTCGTGTAATGACTAATTAATCCTACTTACTAAATACAGTTGCATATTACGACTAACGCACACTATAACATACATGTTGTATCTACTAACACATCACAACACGAACAAGCAAATGGAAAAATTTCGTTTGGTACAGTTCATGAAAGAGCAAAATTGGACTTCTGGGGTGAAAGGCCTGCTGACCTGAAATACAGGCTTCAGCTTAGTTTAGGCACCAGTCTCTCACAATAAATTTGATGAAACTTTTATCATGATGAGAAATAAATAAATTGTGATTGATTGATTGATCGTTTACCGGTCACTGAGCGCTCGAAAACCTTTCACTTCAGGTGCCCGTTATGGCCGATTAATTATGCTATGAACCTAAAACTTCTGCAGAAAATTAAATCAATGCACGATTCCACTTAAATAGGTTTATTTACATAATATTGATTTTATATTAAAGCTGAAAGGTTTTATATTAACAGCCGAGAATTCATTATTTTAGGAAAAACTGTAGGCGCAAGCCTGTACATAGCTATGTGAGGCCTCCTGTAAGGGCTTAGGCGTAATTACCACGATTAACTTTTTTGTAGTATTTATTTCCTGATAAGTAGTTCCTCCTTTCTTAACATACAATTTTACCATAAAAAGCATACAAGATGGCTTTTTTGTGTTGTGTTTTTTTATATTCGCTAGCATATTCATCATTTCGGCCGAACGAAGTCCACTGCTGGACACAGGCCTCCCCCAAAGATCACCACAATGACCGATATGGGTGTGTTGTGGGCTCATTGAGGGGTTTTGCCATAATCGCCACGCTTGGCAGACGGGTTGGCGATCGCAGTTGAGTTGTTAATGCACTCAAAGGACGCTGCTGCCCATCCTCCGGCTAATCCCTTAGTCGACTTTTACGACACCCATGGGAGGAGTCATCGTGGTAATAAAAACTGCTTTAGAATCTATAGTTATTCTCGGTAGTATTACAATGGGACCAAGTTTATCGTTACTCTCGTATTTTTGATATATGGAAACTGTTTTACGAGAGTATACTGCTCGTATCAAATCTGAATATAGTGATACCCTCTCTGATCGATATGTAACATGAGGCATCACTATGATCCTCAAAGGGAATATTATAACAAAAGCAGAATTTAAATCAGAAAATGTGTAAAAGTAAATATATAATTACAAATGTAAAAAAGATCTTCTTCTTTAATTTGACCATTTGTAATACACTTGCTTTACATTTTTAAATATAAATGAAATACAGTAGAATTTGTACTAACAAGACCACCCAAAATCAAACATTATATTATTCTCGCTCCACAAAAACCTTTCAAAGTCAAATTTTAATAAAAGATACATTACTCACAAAAAATTCTAACGAGTACGAAAAATAATTAATTTACTTTGTAACATTGTGTACTTAATTAACAAGCTCTGAAACAGCTCCATATCGCTTTAATTTTTGTTGGTACAACTGTCAATTGGCCAATCTCAGAACTTTCTTGTAACCAGTATTAATCACTGGTACCTAAAATTAAAAAAAACTAGGGTCATCATGAATCGGCTCAAGCGCAAGTTTGATGACTTCCAACCTCCCGAACTAGCCGGTTTTCGAAAAGGTTTTAGTACCATAGACCACTCACATACGCTGCGGCAGGTTATACAAAAGACCGAGAAGTATAATCTACCACTATGCTTGGCGTTTGTGAACTATGAGAAAGCCTTTGATTCGATCAAAACCTGGGCAGTGCTGCTGTGTTTGCAATTGTGCCACATTGACTATCGGTACATCGAAGTGTTGAAGTGCTTATACAGAAACGCCAAAATGTCAGTTCGAGTACACGAACAGAGCACGGGGGCGATTCCATTGCGGAGAGGTGTGAGGCAGGGGGACGTCATTTTCCCGAAACTGTTCACCGCTGCAATGGAGGATGCCTTCAAGCTACTGGAGCGGAAAGGATTCAGCATTAACATTAATGGCGAGTATATCACTCACCTTCGATTTTCAGACGATATTGTAGTCATAGCAGAATCGTTGCAAGAGCTCAGCACAATGCTCACTGATCTCAATAGAGCTGCCCAACAGGTAGGCCTTAAAATAAACATGGGCAAGAGAAAAGCCATGTCAAATGTCCATGTCATGCCTATATATAATATTTCCGTTTGGAGCTCTGTTCTCGAAGTTGTTGACGAGTATGTCTACCTGGGACAAATTGTCCAGTTAGGTAGGTCCAATTTCGAGAAAGAGGTCAGTCGTCGAATCCAATTCGGCTGGGCAGCGTTCGGGAAACTTTCCAACGTCTTTTCGTCAACAATACCGCAATGCCTTAAGACGAAAATCTTTAACCATTGAGTGATGATATATATAACAGAGACGTGGTCACTTACTGTGGGCCCTGTAAGAAAGCTCAAGGCCACTCGGCGAGCTATGGAGACAGCTATGCTTGCTGTTTCTCTACGAGATCGAATCAGAAATGAGGAGATCCGTAGAAGAACTAAAGTTGCCGACATAGCTGAAAGGTTTAGTAAACTGAAGTGGCAATAGGCGAGGCACATAGCTCATAGAACTGGTGGCCGTTAGGGCAAAAAGGTTCTCGAGGTAAGCCCACGCATCAAAAAGCGTGTTTTGAAAATCTAAGGGGTGGCCTTTGTTCAGCAGTGGACGTCCTATGGCTGATATGATGATGATGATGATGACAAGTTTAATACTGTAGGAGCAGTTGACCTTATAATTATTAAATAGATGTATTTATTTCAAGTAAAATGTATTGTTCCCAGTACCCGCTTGGATGTCGTGTAGCTCACACTAAAGGTAACCACGTCACATTCCTACAGATAAACACACGCTGAACATGGGACTCATAATGAGCGGTCATAGGGGATATTGTCATAATCACCACGCTTGGATGTGGATTGATGATCGCAGTATGTTATCACTGACTGACAGTAAGCTAACTCGCATAGATAGGCCACCGTCTCTCCGTCTGTGGGTGTCTTAAAAGGTGCCAAAGAAATGATGTACAGAGGACTAGCAGCATCTTTGTTTCACAACATTCTGCGTGTTGACAATATTGGATTAAACCCCAATGGGTTTCACATTTCTAGCAGACAAGGTTTACAAGTGATATATTTTGTAGGAATTATTGCCACATGCCAGATATATGTAAGCTAGAAATAGTTCTTATAAAGCCGTTTTCAACATCGTGGAGAGGTAGACTTTCTTATTGAAAAAAGAATTTGAAGCTTCTGATGATTCCTTTTTTATAGCTTGTAATTTTCCCGATAAATAATACTCGACAACGATGAAAATGAATCTAGTTCTGTCAATGGCAGACCTTAATAGCATGCATCAGTAAACCTCTGTCCAACCTTTTAGACATTCATCGGTAAATATCTAAAACAATTAATGAAAGTTATGAATTAGGATTTTAAAGTAACATAAATAAAACTAGGCATGCTCTTATAACTCTAACAATTCATTGTCACGCGAGCACTGCTAGTAATAAATACATTTGGTTCATCTTCATTCTATTCTTTTTACCAATAAATAATATTTTATGATTCTAAATCTTAAAAACTTGACACTAAAATATCTTGAACAATAAAACAGCAGTAGGATTTATATTTTTATCTCCCGCTTTAGTCCTTATCGACTAGATTTATTGCGACTCAGCCTCCGCAGCCTCTGCCCAAAATTTTTATTTTGGCGCATCAATTAAGTTCTTAAAAGAAATAAATATGTATGTACTGCTTTATTATTCCGAAACATTATCACCTTTTATTTGGAATATTGCAATCATGATAGTAGAATATAGCAAGAATGTCTAACATACAGAATAATATAGTTAGAGCAAACATCCAGTTTGCCATGTGGCGCCGGCTAAGAATACCACCACCCCATCTTATCCCGTGGGTGTCTTAAAAGGAGACAATGGGATTAGCCGGAGAATGGGCAGCAGTGACCTTCAAGTACATTTATAACTCAACTGCCATCGTCAAGCAAGCGTGGCGATTATGAGAACACCTCGTAATGGGCCCCCAACGCAAAACCATACTGATCTTTGTGGCAATCTTTGGAGGAGGATTGGAGGTCCGCAGTGAAAGTATTTCGGCTGAAATAATAATGATGATCATGCCTATAATGTGAAATTAGTGGTAACCTTCAAGCATTCGTCAATGAAAACTCACCTAATCATTTAAAATTGGTATCAAATTGGCTGTAAGTCTCAGACTATAACTAACAGATGTAATATTTTATATTAACGGTTCGAAGCAACAATACATACATGTCATGCCGACGCATGACATATATGTATTCGTTTTTACTCATCCTGCGACCACGAACGTTGTGTTCGAAACATTAGGAAACCTTCTTGTAATATAGGCGATGTGATCCGTTTTAAATTTTATTTTCTTTCAAATGTATAATCAGTTCACTTAGTTTTTTAAGAATGTTGATTTGGCAGCTCTTTTATTGTTTAAAAATATAAAAAATATTAAAAATAGCCAGCTCTTACGACCAGCATTAATGGTTTACTAAATTGCAACGTATTTCCCACTTTGTTGAACAATGTTATATAAAATATGATTCCATTAAATTTAAAATTAATAAATGGAATTTTCATCACGTCGTGCGATGGTTACACAATGCGACAGAGGAAAGACGATGAATAACATCACTCGAGCCATTGTAACCCAAATAATTACGTGCCTACGGCACTACGTTGCTACGGTGCTACGAAGCTACGCTTTTACAACGGTACGGTCACCAGCACCTGACCACTCACAAATTAGAATTACAACTTTATTTACATCGTAATAAAGTAGGCTTTTTATTTTCTGCTACATAAAAGAGGGTTTCTGTAAAGGTAGACCCTTGTAACGACGGTTGAATGATTCCATTTATCTTTCTTGTGTTATTATTTAGCGTGATACCCGCGATTATGATACCTATGCGTTATGTTTTAGAGATTGAATTAATTTGTTACTTGATGTTCTCTGTATAATGTGTTAGAGGATCTGGATTGCAGAAAATTAAGCAAATAATTTAGTAAAATCGTACTGTTTAAATAACGAATTTTGGGGAGAATAAGCGTTGATTTTGGGCTACTTTATGAAGAAGCAAAGTGTTTTCTAAATAACTGCTTGAATCTTTTTTCTGCAACCTAAGCTGAGTAAGGTTTATTTTACGAAAAATGAACGCTCTTTTAAAGAGGTTCTAGCATTAAAGTTCCCCCATGTTTTATATCTGTCTTCGAGAATAGCAAGTGAGACAGTTTTATTATATATGGGTCCGCTGTATCTGTAGGACTTATCGTTACAAAAATATCATCAATATATAATTCAGATGTTTTTTTCGCAGTTCCACGCGAGCGAATTAATTTACTCGGCAAAGCGCCTATGACGCGCGCCTTGCAGACTTTAAATGACGTTGCTGAGAGAATTGATTTGTATTCCTGCTCTCAGAATGAATTTCCAAGAATTACATTATATGTGTTATGTTTTTCATGGTTAAGGACTGCACTACCGCATTGGGAATATCCTGTTGTTGTGCTAGATAAATAAATAAATAATAAAACATTTCCGGAATCAACTTTTTAAGGACAGATTCGTGGAAAAGCCGAATCATTTCAAACATATAAATATAAGAATTACAATTAGCCCCAAAATATCATAGTAAAAATTGTAACATAAATTGTTCATACACTTATTATTTTTAGGGTATGTTAAATAAATACATTTCTTCTAGTGAAGGATATAAGAATTTTATTTGTCCTGAAGTTGCAGGTAGATTATTGCTAAAGAATATTGGTTTGAATTTGATTGGTATTTTACTGTCCCTGAATATAACTTACCTCTTTAATATACTATTAGGTAGACTTTTTGAAAAATATGTAGTCACTTACTGTACTTAGCTGGCCCTCATAACCAGTTTCACTCACTGATCGATACATGAACGGTGACGTTAAATTACACTCAGTGTGGTCAATCTATGGATCGCATAGAAGTTTTTGCCCCGAGCGTGCTTCGGAGGGCACGTAAAATCAACGGTCCCGGTTGATATCATTAGACGAAAGTCTCTATACCAAGTCGGAGGGCTTCGCGAAGCTTGAACATGTCTGACACAAGGTTGGCAGCTAACCTAACAAAAAATAAGACTGTACCAATAACATCATATCACAATAAGTTACAACGTAAAGATAATGCTATACTCAAATCACTGTCACTTCAGTCAGATAGCCGACTGATATTTAAATACTGTTGGTAGATTTAAGTGGTGGCTGAATTGTAGGTCAATGATAGAATCCGTAACTAATATGGTAAACGACAAAAAATGCCCTTATTTTTATAATATTGGATGGTAAATGAGCATGTGAGTCGCGAAATCACCACTGACCATAGCCATCTGCATCACCGCAAGAGGTATTGCCAACCTTTACGGCAGATACAATTTTTTACCTTAAAGCTTCTTCTTTCAATCTTATTATTTCTGACTGCTATATTTTGGGGCTTGTCGTCCGGTTCTTAACTCAAAAAAAAATGTTTGTTTGTTTCAAAATGTTTATTAATCAAAAAAGCAACATCACTAATACGCTTTTATCAGTGAGCCACAAACTAAGCTTAGCTTGTATCTTGGGGCTCAAGAGTAGGGTTTATACAAAATAATGTTAATGTTACAATCAATCACAGTATTAAATTTCAGTAACTTAAATTTATTCTAGTGGGCTATGTGTATGTTTGTGAGTCGGGTGTGGAGGGGGTATGTGTGAGTGTTTGTGTTATTGTAATCGTATGAGTATGGCGCGTGCTAAAGCAGAGTTTCGGTATCATCATAAGATAGTTTTAGTAAAGAAGAAGTTAGTTTTTTTTTGCAAATGGCCACTGAACAGTCCCTTAGATCACAGATTTTATTAACTTTATTATATGTGTTGGGGTGAGAGAAAGCGGTGCACCGTCTTGCTAGTTCGGATTTGAAATCTGGTATAGGTACTCTAAAAACACGTTTTCTTACTATGCTAGGATAGTCAGGCCGTTCCTTAAGGGTAGCGTGTATTTTTAGCGTTGCTTTGAGTATAAAAAGTTGTCGGACCCTAAGAACCTGAAATTCTTGATAAATTAGGTCTGTGGGAAACTTGTAGGGTTTTTTCAAAGCTACTTTAATGACTGCACGTTGAGCCCTCTCCAGATTTATGAAGGTACTTTTCCCAGCACTTCCCCATACGCAAATACAGTATTGTATAATCGACTGACAAAGTCCAAAGTAAACTTTCCGCAGGATATCGAAGGGGCAGCAGTCTCGGAGCTTTTTCATGATATGGATTATTTTTCGAACTCTGTTTGATAACGCGGATATATGGGTTTTGTACGTTAAGTTACTGTCCACTACTATGCCGAGATATTTTATTGTATTTGTGCGTTCAAGAGCTTCACACGTACATGGATTCTGAGAGATGAAAATGCGGTCTCGCGGACAGGTATGTATTTTTAAAGACATAATGTCTGGGGGGCTGAAGGAGCTTGTTTTGGAAAAAGCAATATATTTCGTTTTGGTGACATTTAATGTGAGTAGGTTTGTGTCAAGGAACTTCGCCACATGAGCAAGTTCTTGCTCTGCTAGGCAGTATACCCGATCCCATGACTTGCCATGGAAAAGTATGGCTGTGTCATCAGCATAGGCGATGACTTCGGCGTTACGTAGAGGTAGACTCACTACGTCATTTAGGTACAGAGTGAACAGTGTTGGGCCGAGTATGCTGCCCTGCGGAACACCGAATGTAGTAGGAAGAAGTCTGCTTTTATGGATACCTATTTTGATATATTGAAGACGCGTGGTCAAATAGCTACGGAACCATTGTAATGGGACTCCCCGTATACCTGCAGCTTCCAGTTTCTTCAGAAGAAGTCCAATCGAAACGGTGTCGAAAGCTTTTGCCAAATCAAGAAAAACACCGAGGCAGCATTCTCCATTTTCTACGTAATTGGAGATTCGATTAGTCAAAAACACCACCGCGTCTTCGGTCGACCTTCCCCGTCGGAAACCGAATTGTCTATCGGTTATAATCTTGTGTTTGTCCAAAAAGTCAACCAGTCTCCTGCCTACTATTTTCTCCAGAATTTTCGAAGTTATGCTCAGCAGAGCGATCGGTCTGTAATTTTCAGGCTTGTTTTTGGGACCACTTTTATAGATAGGAGACACTGCAGCAATTTTCCAAGACTCCGAAAATATACCTGATTCTAAACTTAAATTAAATATATGCATGAGAGGCTTAACTATGCTATCTAAGCATTTTATAAGCAGTGGAACTGTTACACGGTCTGGCCCTGGAGTACTATTTGTGTTTAAATTGTGAATTATGTTAATAATTTCTTGTTCGTCGGTCGGATGCAGGTAAAAAGAGTGTGAAATAGATTTTGGCGCCCTATATGATTCTATTAGGGCTTCTTGCGTAGTCAAAAGTTTGTTTAGGATCTTGGTAGCATGTTTATCACCTACAGAGACGAAATGCCGGTTGCAGTTATCGAGTGACGACTCCGGGGAATCATGAGGTACAATTAGTTGTAAAGACGTACTTTGAGAATTACCAGATCCACATATGTCTTTCACTGCAGTCCAGAGTTTTTTGGGATTATCCTTGTTGTATTCGATTTCCTGCCTATTATGTAACGTTTTGAGTTTCTGAAGTAAGGTGTACAAAAAATTTCGGTATCTTGTGTAAATTAGGTGCTTGTTGCGGTCATCAGGGTTAGCCCTGCAATCTAGGTGGAGTTTGTCACGATGAATAATGCACCTTATTAAACCAGGGGTAATCCAAGGTTTGATGTTAACCATTTTACGACACATCTTAATGTGTTCCGTGTGATTGTTGAGGGCGCGTGTGATAATGTCGTTAAAGGAGTTTACAGCAGTGTTCACACATGAGCAGCCGGTAACTGAGTCCCAGTCCGTCTTAGTGATCTCATCAGCCACGGCATCCCAATCTGTTCTGACTCTCCAGCGGTTAGAGTTGTTGTATTGTGATTTCAGAGGAACACTACAGAGGGCAAGGTCATGATCTGTGATAGGTAGGCTACAAACAACACCAAAAGGTGTTGATTTTGTCTTTATAAATATGTGGTCAATGCAGGCACCACACCTGGTTGGCATAGTTATAGCAGGGGATAAGCCGTGGGATGCCATGAGACATACATAGTTTACTACTTGATAGTTATTTAGGTCGTTAATATTAATGTTGATATCGCCAGCTACAATTACATTTTGTTTGTTTTTTAATTCTGAAAGTGTGTTGTCGAGTGAATTTAGGAATCTTTCCGCGTTTGTAAAAGAAGGAGACCGATAAATAGCTAAGAGAGTAAAGTCGTTGTTTATGTTTAATAAGACGCTATCAGCGTCATCAAGAATTGATTCTTTAAATATAATGTTGCAACACCTGGTGGATTTTGCGAAGACAACAATTCCCCCGTTTTTATTCACTTGAGTTGTTGTTTTGTATGTACTGTAACCTTGAAGTTCCTCTATTAACATGCCGTCAGAGAGCCAGCACTCTGTTAACACAATGAAATCGATATTCGAGTCCAGTCTATTTAGAGCAATTACGAATTCGTCAAAATTTCTCTGAAAACTTCTTATGTTATAGGTCAGCACCTTAATATTGTGTTTGGAAGCGTTTAGTATACTCTTGCAAGTTTCGAGAGATTCTACTGTGCGACAATCTATTGTGAAGGATTCGTCTAAGTCATTAGCAACGCTAAGTAAAGCCATATTTATATAATAAGTAAAAATAACATATTTATATAATAAGTAAAAATAACAACTGATCGTACGAAACTCAGAAATGTTGCTACTTCAAGTCGTTATTCTATTTTTTTCTTTTTCCGGCTGAATGAAGTCCACTGCTGGACACAGGCCTCCCCCAAAGATCACCACAACGACCGATATGGATGTGTTCTGTGGGCTCATTGGGGGGTCTTGCCTTAATCACCACGCTTGGCAGACGGTTTGGCGATCGCAGTTGAGTTGTTAATGTACTCGGAGGACACTGCTGCCCATCGTCCGGCTAATCCCTTACTCGACTTTTACGACACCCACGGGAGGAGATGGGGTGATTGTATTCTAAGCCAGCACCACACGGCACGTTATTATTTGACGGCGTGGAACTTCCCCGCTCGAGCCAGCCCATTGAACGGCTCTCGTCAGCCGATGACAATAGCTAAGCTATTTTACACGAATAATCTGTGATCTACGTTACGTTTCGTACTTTTCTTATAGATCAAGGTATCTGAGAGATTACGTTAGAAAAGTGAGTAGTGGCATTATCCCCCACTCCCGTAACTACATACTTCAATCACCAATATGTTAGCCAAGCATGTTATTATTGGAATATTCGGCCACAATAACTATGCATAGGCGTAGTAGTGAACAGAGTCTTCACTCGGTAGGAACTGTCGTGAACCACAGATGTTCAATATTTGGGGACAATGGCTCCTCCAAGAACAGCTTTGGCAAATCACAGTGGTGGTATATTCCACTAGATATCCTAGTTTTCTCTGTATGTGCTGAAGACGGACACCATTTGAAGAACCTAGCTGTAGTCATCAGGTGACTAGAGCTTGACAGAGCTAACCCTCGGCTGGATAACATTGTTTGTGACAATAGATGCCCTAAAGCTCGGTAACACAATCGCGACTCTTCCGAACGTGATCCACATGCTCGTTGCAATTCTGTCTCAAGAAAAAATATGGGGGATTAAGTTGATAACAGTCCGGTACGGCCCGCGTTACCCAAAACTAAGGAATTCAATTAAATTTCCCCACCTACAAAGAAAAGGAACCGCTCGTTAATTTATTGGAATTCAAGGTATTCCATCTTAAGCCAGCGTTAGCAACGAATTAATAATCAGGAAATAGCCAATAGTTGCTACTTATCACCAAGTAGCCAAAAACAAAATCACTACCATTTCTTGTTACAGTTGTCTGTAACGGTCGGTGAAGACTTATGTCACAGATCTTTGAAATACGATGTTTTGATTTTCAATTCATAAGTAGAACAGAACGCACTGCACTTTCGTAGCTACAGACTGAAAAACGATAAGTGTGTGCGGTAAAAGGCTATAAGATGAAAAATAAAATATGCGTATATTTTTTATTTAGAACTAGCTGGGACCCGCGGTTTCACCCGCCGTTTAATTTAAAAGAAAGTGGATCATTTATATATAATTTAGAGTAATTCAGCACAGACACTTGACATAGAGTATGTATATATAGGTTTCATGGGTTTAAATTTTTGGCACGGAACCCTAATTATTTTTCTAAACTAAAAGTAGTCTAAGTTATTCCTTATAACATCAGCTATCTTCCAGTGAAAAGCCTGTAGAAATTAATTCAGCCGTTTCGGAGATTAGCGGGAACAAACAGACAGACAGACAAAAAAATTGAATAGATTTTTTGTTGTAGGTATCGTATATATTTTGATATGCATTTAGTAAAAAGCTGTTATTTTTACATTACAAACAGACACTTCAATTTTATTTATTTGTATAGATCAGAACTTAATACCACTTTAGTATAGTTTACGGACATTAAATCAGAAATCTATGTACTGTTATTGTCCGCTAAATCAATGATCAGTTTCGGACATGGTGTTTAGCCCAAAGGTATATAACGGTATAAAGTTATTGGAGGGCTACTAATTATATCACCTGGCTATAAATTATATCGTACATAACATATACCAAAATTTGTAGAGCAGTAGCCGATAGTTATAGGAAGTTGTTGTATAATAGAGTAAACATTTTTACTTTATTGAAAAATGGTGAACTGATTGAAAAAGCAAATGATGAGAAAATACATTTATTATAGGCGATCTAAAATGCCATTGCTATGAGAATTCATAGGGGCTATGTTTTTTTAAATACTCCTGGTTTTTAAACAAGATCAAAAGTTAAACTCTATGTGGTGTTTGGATTAAAAATTAAGCACCACTCCATCTCCTCCCGTGGATGTCGTAAAAGGCGACTAATGGACTCTAAACTACAGGGATGGGTAGCATCGCCCCTTCTCATCATCCCACCATTCTGTGCTCACCAACTCGCCTGCACAGCGCGGTGAGTACTAGTAAATTCCGACAACGTGCTTGTGGAAATCTATGGGGAGGCTTTTGTACAGCAGTGGACGTCCTTTGGCTAATATGAATTAAATTACTTCTAGTTCTTTATTTAATACTTGTATCCTTATATAGGGTCTTACTTTAATAATGGAAAATATTTTAGGAGGTAAATCTATAGGTAGCAATGATGCGTTTTAGCAAAATAAATAAACGTAACATCAACCTTTATTTTATCAAATAGTACAGAGTAAGTAAATCTTTCGCTAGTCAAATGTTTGAATATTGATTTATTTATTACTAGCTGGGACCCGCGGTTTCACCCGCGTTTTATTTAAAAGAAACTTAAAGTACTTCGACATAGACACTTGACATAGAATATATATATTGGATTTCAAGGGTTTTTAATTTTTTGCGTGGAACTTTAATGATTTTTCTAAAATAAAAGTAGCCTAAGTTATTCCTTATAACATCAGCTATCTGCCAGTGAAAGTCCCGTCAAAATTGGTCCAGCCGTTTCGGAGATTACCCGGAACAAACAGACAGACAGACAGACAAAACATTTGAAAATGTTTTTTTTGTTATAGGTACCGTATATACTTTCATATGCATTTAGTAAAAAGCTGTTATTTTGACATTACAAACAGACACTTCAATTTTATTTATTTGTATAGATCAATAAAACCGATACTTGATATTTGAAATGAGTTCTATACCATTCATAGAGCCTAGCCTTAAAAGATTTTCCATTATTAATGTCAGACCCTATATACCGTGAGGTACTAGCTACGAATATCACCAACTCATCACATCCCGGGGTTGCCGTAAAAGTCGACTATGGGATTAGCCGGAGGATAGGCAGCGGCGTCCTTCGAGTACATTAACAACTCAACTACGATAGCCGACCCGCCTGCCAAGCCTGACGATTATGGCAAACCCTCCCAATGAAAACAGCGCATTCAGACCGGTCGTTCTTGTGATCTTTGGGGGAGGCCTGTGTCCAGCAGTGGACTTAAGTCGGCTGAAATGAAAATTATTATAATTATAAACACAGCTATTTATTGGAGGTCCGGGTTCTTGACGCTTTAAATAACTTTACTAATGATATTTTAAAGTAGGTGTTATATTCTCACATACACAAACACCGAACACTCCAGACCCGAGAGAACTACCTGTCGATCATACAAATATTTGTCCGTGCGGGAATCAAACCAGTGACACGTAGCAGACACACACAAGCTAATTGCTTACCCACTGCACCAACCCTGACGTGAAATTGAATCAAAGCAATCGATCACCTCATCCTATCATAGACTACTGCTGTACTCTGTCCTTGCTCTTCTTGGGTTACAACAACAGTTTCTCAGCTCTCCGCAAAAAACCACCGATAGTTCAATCAAAACTATATAGACGTCAAATCCACCTATCAAAAGGGTTCTCGTTGGACCCAACGTGACACTTAATTGACTCAGCAAAACGGACCATCACGGTGCATAATTTTACAGCATTTACCCCAAAATATTAATTACAGAGTGCTTTAACGTTTCCATGGCACGGTGCCCTAAAGCAATTTGCATGAAAAATAAGCCAGCCTTTAGACGAGATGAGTTTCAGTGGAAACTGCAGAATTCTTATTTGTTCTGCTGCTTTGCCGCGTAGTCCGTGTCAATATTTTGACAGCTGTTTGAGGTTTCAAGTTGTGAAGTGAATGTTAATCCTTTTCGGAGCGACTTTTTCAGGCTTTTGTTTTTCGTTAATGTGGCTTCTACTTTGCTTTCAGTTTTGTTTACTTTGTAACTGAAAAGAGCATGATGTTGCGTTTCCCCTTCTAAGCTTTTGCATGTTTATTAAATTCTCATTATTTGAAACCTCCGAATCTCTGTTCGTTGCAAAATAATGGAAACAATACTGATAAATAGGAGTAATGTTCTTCCATTGCCATAAGCAACTATTTCCGGTCGTGATATATCTTTTGCGGGGTTTGTGATTTAATAAGAATAATACTTTTTGTTTTTTTTACCAGGGTTGCGGGGGGGGGGGGGGCTAAGGGACATGCCTTTCAGACATCACTATTTCCGGTTAAAATACCAAGGCGTTCTTTAACTTACCTATGACTAAGGATGTCGAGCTCGCTAGGCATTTGGCCACGACTAGGATACTGCACAACATAAGCTCGAGGAGTGGCCATGCGTGGGCTGCTGATTGGCGGATCTTGACAAACGAAGATTTCCCCCTGCAGATAGTAGTGTCGGCTAGCCACCGCCCGGTGCCCAGGTCCAACACGCCTGAGCCGCTGCCAGCCTGAGCGCCTGAACTCCTGCCGTCGTTTTATCTTGAGAAGCCTTAGGGGTCACGGGTGCACAGATTTGGAAGTCTGTATGCTCATGCCGAGTGACCCCTGAGAAGTCAGCGGCATGCACGTGGTCACATACTGACGTGTGCGCAGCACAGCACACAGAGTGTGGTGATCCTTAACAATCCCCCCGAGTGCTTGTGGGTGACCTTTTTACTATCACCTGCCCTCGAGCCACTGACTGCACTAGACGGGGTAAACGCCGTCATCCTCTCCAAGATGGATAACGGCATGGCAGCAATGGGCGGCTCTAGTGTGATCTTACGAGGACCTGGAGCCCCCTTCGGTGCCGAAGATGACTACAAGAGTGGTTTTAGCCGGTAGGAGTCCAATATATCCCTTTGCCTGTCCCCAGGGAGGAGGAAGTCCATGATAAATTTCCACGGGGGATATACAAGATGTACCTTTGCATCGTTGTATTTTCACATGTATTGAACAGTACAGAGCATTGTATCGACATTAAGGATGATTAACTTAAAACCAATTAAAAAAAAATTGAAATTCGAAGTTTGTGAAAATATGTCATGTGTCATCTCACAAGACATATTTCCACACTGCAATTTTTATGTTGATGAATGTGTAGCCATAAATCTGCATTAAATGCAGTCTGTGACTTTTGCGTCGGAGATGTTTAACAGCAACGTGAAAGAAAGACTACAGCACGGGGCTCTTGAAAAAGTTGGGGTCGGTAACGTGCGAGTGCTACCTCTGGTATTGCAAGGGTTCAATTTTTATCGTAGCCGCTTACTATCAGGAGGGCCATATGCTAGTTTGCCACCTTAGTGGGCTAAAAAAACGAAAAACATAATTTACTAAAACAATCTATTTTTAAATTATGAACAGAAACCTAGCCGTGTGGTGCCGGCTCAGAAGCCGTGTGGTGCCGGCTCAGAATACCACCACCCCATTTCCTCCCGTGGGTGTCGTAAAAATCGACTAAGGGATCAGCCGGAGGATGGGCAGCAGCGTCCTTCGAGTACAGTTCAACTGCGATCGCCAACCCGTGGCACAACCCCCAATGAGCACACAACACACCCATATCGGTCGTTGTGGTGATCTTTGGGGAGGCCTGTGTCCAGCAGTGTCATTCGGCCGAAATGATGGAACAGAAACATATATAAAGAGTAACAGGTCCCAAACAAAAGCTTAATCGAACATAACGTATATTACACTGACAGCCGCGAGCGTGGTGTCGGAAAGCCAAATAAAAATCAAACGTGTGCCGGAAAAATGTCCGGAATCGGAGGAATGCTCATCCAGTACATTTAGTTCGTTTGTACTCGACTCACTTTCACTCGTTCTCACTCGGCCATTGAGCTTTGTTTATGAGGTTGGTTAGTAATATAAATTAATTATCTGCGACGGCTCTTTGCTGACAACCCTCCCAAACATATCTCGGCACGAATAAAGAGCTGGGTATTAATTCGGGATATCGTTAAAAGCAGAATACAACGTTAATTGCATATACGTTTTGTGGCTTTTGTTGATATTTTGAATGACGTATTATACCTACTGGGATGTAGAGTCGTTAGTTTTTTGCATATATATGTGTTTATGGTATGAATTAAATTTGTAGAACATTGGACATAAAGTCACGAGAAAATTATCTTCGTCATGTCTGCGCTTTTATTTTATTGTAGTGTGTTCTTTGCAAGGATCTTGTTCTAACCTTTTCTCGACAGAAACTGCTCACTGAGACCATTGATCTGGTAAGCGGTTCTGACGGCAGGCGTATATTATTTATACAGGAAACGTATAGCTATCATATATAATATTAAGGAAATTGAGATCATGAGATTAAGGATAAAATCAGTCTACATTAAAATTTTATGTGCGACTTCATGTCTATTTGCACTTATACTGTGAAATAATTTAATATTCCATCCATAATTTATATTCATTAAGCCATCCCAAGAGACAAGATATGGTGTGGCCCTCGGAACAGATAAGTTCGTTATAGATGTGTGACAACACACGACGGTGCCAAATCAACATGGTCATTAACGACAAATCTTAGCATATCGATATTTGTACGCGTTAGAGATATCTGCGATATAGCGCGATCCAAAAAACACGCAACTTAGTCTCTTGCTTATACTTTTTAATTTACTTGTAATAATCAAAATCCAGTTCCCTGTGGTGTGTTCTGATAATAGAGGGATGTGCAGCAGCGTCTCTTTTATGGAACACTAGCCATACTGCGCTCATAAAGCATGCCAAGTGTGGTGAGCATTGGCAATTTCCCCCCAAAATGACGACACAATTTCGCAAATCTATGGTAGAGGCCGTTCTTCAGCAGTGGACATCTGCCTGATATGATGAATTTAAATCAAAGTACAAGAACGATGTGGCGTGGGATACGAGCTCACGCCCGTACATGGATAGCGAAGTATTTTCTAATATGTGATTTAAATTATTCCGTTTATATTTAGCTCGCTCTCCAAGTTGAAGCAAGTAAAGCTTAAGTAAGCCTTTGCAGTATTATTTCAAACAAACAAAATAACTGATTTCTCAATTACCACTGGATGTTTTTCTTTTGTTTCAAACTCAATGCGAAGTTTTATTATTCCATCATTAACTTCCCGTTTGAGTTGGTGTTCGTTAATAATTTATGTACCGACCTTGTGAGCCTGTTTACCGCTGTAGGTTGCGTTGGTTTCTTTGAGATGTGCTTATAGGCGTGGCACCAGTGGATGGCTCTAGTGTGATCATATGAGGACCTGGAGCCTCCCTTAGGTGCCGAAGATGACCGCTCCAGTGGTTTTAGTCGGTAGGAGTACCCCTACGCCCTACCCCGGGGCGAAGGAAGTTCATGAAGAATTTCCACTGGGCACGAATAAAAAAAAGAAACAAAAATGGTTAACCGGTTGGTCGGTTTGTTTATTTTATGGCAAATTACAATCAATATTGATTAGCTTATCGTAGCCGCTATACTAATGGAAGGTTTACACCCAGCACACCATCTATGACGCATATCAAAATATTGTCATGAGCATTGAGTTGAAGGATTCGTTATGTGTAGCTGGTCTAGATCTGAAAGTTATTAGGTCACGTGATATCTGTGAAAGAAAGAAGAAATGAAGAAAATAGCTTTAAATAAATAGCTTTACATAAAGCTATTTTCATCACTTCTTTATAGATTTAATATATAGCGAGACGAGCATCTCACTTGCTTGCTGGTAAGCGTTGTGCCCAGCGATCAATAAAGTAGTGCATAACATAAGCGTCAAGGTCACGAGCGCAGTAAGCCGTGGCTAGTCCTGGGTAGCATCACGATTGAGCAGAGCTGACGCACACCAGCAGGCGTAGGACTTGCTTACCGGACGACTTGCTGGCCTTGTCAGCATTTCAGCCAAAAGATGTCCACTGCTGAACAAAAAACCCTCTCCCATTATTTTATTTTTTTTGTAGTTTTTCACTCACTTACGCGTACTCCCGACGCTTAGACGAGTTAACCTTAGGCGAGTTAGTGAGCGTAGAATGGCTGCTGTTCCACAGAAGGGACGCTGATGCCTTTGCCGATGTTGAGATTTTTACTCGCCATTTGATACAACCACGGGAAGAGATGGGAATGGATTCTCAATCCGGACACTACACGGAATCAAAATACATCACTTGGAAAACTGAAAACTCCATTGTTTATCGAATACTGATATTCTTGTAGTTGGATAATTCCCAATTGCGTTATAGCTATCTCGGAAGATCGTGAATGTTGTACGCAGTCAAGGTCATCGTACGCCTGCCTGGAATTCTTTTGTATACTTCCTCAATACATTATCCTCAACGATTCGAGGATAACGATAATGAATGGTGTGTTATCGTATCTAGTGTACGCGATTATTCGTATGTTTTTCTGTCAACAACTTCAATGCCGAAACCTTCTTTTGTTAACTTAGGTCCCGCACTTTTGGACTAAATCTGGCTGAGGTATAAATCCACCTGAATTGCATTTTAATGAAATATACTGAAAAGGAAACAAAGTTTAAGTTCAAAACTTGCTCTTTAACTTAGAACAAGTCTTGAAGCTTTAGTTAAGTAAACAATCTTCAACGTATAATGTTTTCTTTTTATAAAATCACGCTAATGTTCTCCGAGGGGTTGGTCAGAGTCATTTTTATGATCCGGACCGTCCGTAATGGAAACTCGGAAACTTTATAGAATCAGTTTCTGGTGTGTCTCTCGGTCTATATGTCTGTACGTTGGTCAAGGCCCTTTTTTCAGACACTGCTTGAGGATCATCAAATCAGTCAAAAATAACCTCCACTGCTAAACGAAGGCCTCCCCATGAGACGACCATTACATGCCGAGTGTCATCATTTTGGGGGAAATACCCGTACTCACCACGCTTGGCAAGCGGGTTGGTGAGCGCAGAATGGCTGCTGCTTCATAGATGAACCGCTACTGCCTATCCCTCTGGTTTAGAAGTCCCTTTGTCACCTTATACGACATTGACGGGAGGAGATGGAGTGGTGCTATTCTATTAATCCAGACACCACACAGATAAGGACAGGACAGAACGTGTACCAAGCTGAAATTAATGTCAAATACTTAAGGTCTACAGCTTCATACTTCTATATAAAATAATTAAGTTTCTTGGTTAATGCAATAAAACTATACGACCTTTAAAACTGTATGAACTACAAGACAAACATACGTTGGCGGTTAATTTCATACAGTGTTACAACGCGGGCACCCGCAGATTAAAAGGTTATCACTTAAATACGTACACATGGGGAGTCCGATTTTCCGATTAAGATACGGAATCCTATCACCGCGTGTCTCATACGGCCGAATACTGAAACTCCACTTAATCATTTCGGCCGAATGAAATCCACTGCTGGACACAGGCCTCCCCCAAAGATCACCACAACGACCGATATGGTGTGTTGTGTGCTCATTGGGGGTCTTGCCATAATCGCCTCGCTTGGCAGGCGGGTTGGCGATCGCAGTTGAGTTGTTAATGTACTCGAGGGATGCTGCTGCCCATCCGCCGGTTTATCCCTTAATCGACTTTTACGACACCCACGGGATGAAATGGGATGGTGGCATTCTGAGCCGGCACCACACACCACTCAATATTAAGTCCCAACTACTTGAGCCGCCCACTTTCCTACCGGAAACGGCTTACTAGACTAGTTAAAGCGGGCCTTAATATTAAGTGGCGTTTCAGTATTCGCCCTACGCCCGCTACTCGCACGTAATTGTCTTTTCCCACCGTTTACATTTACATCATCATTTTGTATTTAATTATACCGCAGTATTGTGCCTTTTGTCTCATCGATTATGTTTGGAGACTTTATCCGTTATAGTTAGTTAATTGTCGTCATACTTCGCAATAAAATCTACCAATAGTAGGTAAAGATGATTATTCTATGATTTTTAGATGCCATTATCCGTAATGTTAGTTACAAATAAAATAAATAACAGATCTTATTCGTAAGTGTCGCATTTTATTTTAATACTAGCTGGGACCCGCGGTTTCACCCACGTTTAATTTAAAAGAAATTGAGAGCATTCGACATAGACACTTGACATAGAATATATATATTGAATTTCAAGGGTTTTCTTTTTTTGCGCGGAACCCTAATTATTTTTCTAAAATAAAAGTAGCCTTAGTTATTCCTTATATCATCAGCTATGTGCCAGTGAATGTTCCGTCAAATTCGGTCCAGCCGTTTCGGAGATTACCCGGAATAAACAGACAGACAGACAGACAAAAAATTTAAAAATTGTTTTTTTGTTATAGGTAACGTATATACTTTCATATGCATTAAGTAAAAAGCTGTTATTTTGACATTACAAACAAACACTTCAATTGTATTTATTTGTGTAGATATGTTGGTGGATACTCAGTACTTTCAAAACCCCACCACTACATAGATCCTTAAATAGGAACTAAATCGAAGCCACTTATAAGTTAACTGCAAACAAGGTCATGCAGTTTGTTCATGAACGTTGACTGAATTATTACAGCACCTGGGAACTTCCCAACCCAAGTCATGTCACCACTTGAGAAGTTTTCACATCTCGGTAACGAATACAAACTGTGTCAGCACGCTCCGATTTAATGTCATGATGATTAGAGTACAGTTAAATATAGATGATTGCTGAGTTCTTCGTGTCAAGTAAATTACTTTCTATGAAGGAAATTCTCATTATATAAGCCTTCAAACCAGAATATGTTTGACGTAGCTAGGTTTTTATATAAATAAAATTAAATCTAGTTAATATTTCAATAATTACCATATTGCTTTGCCGTGTGGTGCCGGCTCAGAATACCACCACCACATCTCATCCTGTGGGTGTCGTAAAAGTCGACTAAGGGATGGGACCGGAGGATGGGCATCAGTAGCACGCAGCAGAGTACATTAACAACTGAACTACGATCGCCAATCCGCCTACCAAGCGTGGTGATTATGGCAAAACCCCCCAATGAGCACACAACGCACCTATATCGGTCATTGTGGTGATCTTTGGGGGAGGCCAGTGTCCAGCAGTGGACTTCATTCGGCCGAAATGATGATGAATATTTCAATAAATCACATAATGGTTTTGATTTGTTTGAGGATGAATGGACTTAGTCTTAATATTCCGACGATATCTTAGTAACTAATTATTATTTGTGGTTGTGTGCGAGAGATGCATGATGATTAATTGTTTAGACTGTTCATTTAAAACACTTGTATAATTATTTATACACACAGTGTAAACACAGAATGTATACACAGTATATAATTATTTGCCTCTTGCCGTTCTAGAAAAACAAAAAATAAAAAAGCAAATAAATTACCTAAGAATAAACTTCTGTCTAAATATAAATATGAGCGACGCCGACGCTAAATCATTTCATCATAATTATGGGAACTTCCCAAACCGTGTGTCAGAAGTTGGAAAGTTTTCTCATCCTGGTAATGAACACGTGTGCTGCCTTTTCATCTGCGACTTGCGGTAGATCTGTTGATTTATTTTATTATTTTGCCCACTTTACGTAAATGCAATGAAATGTTTGTATGGATATGTTTAGTGTGGTGTCTGGATTAAGACTAAAGCATCACTCTATATCCTCTAAGAGATACCGTTGATGTCGTAAAAAGCAACTTAGGGACTCTAAACAAGAGGAGTGAGCTGTGGCATTCTACGCCCACTAACCCTTAGTTCTTCCCTTCGAAGCATGGTCAGTATTGGCAAATTCCCACCAAAAAGATAACAAATAACCGATAGTTGCGTAGATCTATGGTGGAAGGCTTTGCTCAGCAGTGGACGTTCTTTGTCTGATATGATAATGATGATGAAGAAAATGTTAGTTCCACATGTGAGCGACAGGTAGCTTGTAGCTTACAGGTAATTACGTCTGTAATATGAACCATAACGCAAATATGGCAGTTGATCGGTGCTAATTACAAACGCTTAACGAGATAATTTCTGTTATTACAAGTTGAACTAATGGTTCGTCTTCGTCGTTCTGTAAGGGTCTTTATAAATCCCTGAATGGAGTTTCTTGCCGGCTCTTCTCCACGAGAACATCTATTTGGAACCGTGCAACTTAGATTCTGACGTTTCATAAGTGCCAATAGTTGGTTTATTTGATATAAAAAACTTCGACTTTCAATCACTTTTGTAAGTTATTCTAATTTGTAAACTATTCCGTGTGGTGTCCAGATTAAGAATATAGTACCACTATATCTCCTGCCGTGGATGTCATAAGAGGCGACCAAGGGACTCTAAGCCAGAAGGATGGGCAGCAGATTTCCTTCTGTGGAACAGTAGCTACACTTCGCTCTTCAACCCACCTGGCTAGCCTGATATTCCCTTTAAAATTACGACACGATTGTAAAAATCTATTGGGGAGGCCTTTGTTCAGCAGTGGACGTCCTATGACTGATATGATGATGATGAAGTTATTCCCATGAGCAAGGGCCAAAGCACACACTATACTTTCACACTTATTGTAGTTAGCGAGTATGCGGCTACATAGATGCTGCATCGCGTTTTTGCGAATCTATCGTTGCTGCTTTGGCTGCGCGACAGCTAAAGCAAGGGGGGAAAACGAGCAGGGTGGTGTCTATTCACGCTGTGTATTTATTCGTTCTAGGTCGTTATTGCTTGGTGCTTGTGTACCTGTGAGTGGCCGTTCTGAAAAGAGACAATTATAAATAAAATTATGAATAGCTTGAACTGTTCGGGTAAACGTCATACTTCCGTTATGACAGTAAAAATATACGAAGTCTATAAAAGTAACACAAGTATTGTTTCTACGCTGCTGGCTACTGCCCCAACCCTCGGTCCGAACAGCACCGCCTTCGTGCGGATTGAAACAAGAAGCAACACAGTCGCTGTGTTTAGCTTCCGAATCTAACAGTCAAATGTGCGGAGTTAAGGCTTCAATTGCAGCATCAAGCTTCCCAAAAGCGATCGAATTGCTAAAATATTTGTGTGTACTTCGACCCTAAAATATCCATTTCTTTGGCCATGAAAATGTCTAAGGTATGCAAAGGAATGTGTTGCCAATATCAATTAGACGTGCTAAGTCCCTGGAAATATTTAAAAAACTAGTCAAGGAGCACTATCTTTTACTATAATGTCCTACATCAATTTCATGTTTATTTTTATTTGATATGTTTTTTTTTTATTTATTTTTAAAAATCGTTGCCCCACACTAGGATTTCTCCTGTGTCGTGGGTGCGTTTACAGACATACATTTTCACACACAATACACCCAGACCCGGAACAACTACCTGCGGATCATACAAATATTTGTTCCGTGCGGGAATCGAACCCGCGACCCAGAGCGCAGCAGTCGACTGTATCAACCACTGCACCAACCGTGTCGTTGAATGTATCTGTTAATATAATAATCATCATGGTTGTCGTATATATCATAGTTATTTTTACTAGCAAATCTGTCCATCCTAAGATTACCTTGCAGAAATGTGTATGGTGTACAATAAAGAGTATTATATTGTGTCGTAACAAGAGCAGTCTAACTACGTTTATGTACTAATAATATGGCTTAGGATGCGTCCAGCCAGATGTACCGATGACCTAGTTATGGTAGCTGGAGTCCAGTGGATGTAGATGGCGGAGTGCTGAGTGTTGTAACTCAACTTGGCAGATACATCTGCCTAGGCAAAATCAGTCTATATTCCTCTAAATTTGGCAAGCCTTTTTTGGGTCTTCTCTCAGTAATATTAAGGCTCATTCTTACAAAATCTGTCTACCATCTCCCAGTAACTACTCCGTCTAGACATATTAACTCCCTGGTACCAAACCTCGCTACAAATAGTATAAAATTTCATCTTCGAATTACAGTTTACGCTTGGGCAGCTTAGCCTTAAATGAAAATAGTGTCATTGTTACAAAAAAATATGCCTTTACTTTGTATCAATTTATGGGATGGAATGAAATCCAGTGAAAGTCAAAAAGATAAAGGTTTCAGCACACCTACACATATTTACAAAGTTAATCTTTTTGGTCGTAAAATATGGGAAATTTTTGAAAAAACGTTAAGAAAGACTGTCGTTTTTATTATAACGTTACTCTTGTCTTCACGCACGCACACACGTACACACACACACATATCAGCCTGTTTAACGTCCACTATTCCAATGATCACTACCTTAAGCGGTCATAGGGGATATTACCATAATCACCACGCTTGGAAAGCGGATTGGTGATTGTCGTATGTTTAGCACAGCGAGAATTCTGCTGGCCATCCTCTTGATATCCATAGTCGTCTTTTACGGTACCCATGATGTGGAGAGGTGTGATGATGTGTGGTGTATTCTTTAATGGAAATCAGGGAACTTATCTTGCAGATTGAGCAAAACCTGTTAACAGAAGACTGATGAATTCGGTGCTAAAAGCCACAGCAACCAGCAGTAAACAATCTAAAAGTATTTAACAAGGAGTTTGACAGCTCTGTTAGCAGTGGGGCTAACCCTTTGGCTCTTAAAGATAATGACTGTGGTTTTATCTTTTCACAGAACAAATAGTTGTACATAGATGTGATTTTTTCCGTGTGGTTTCCAGGTTAAGAATATAGCACCACTGCATCTCCTCCCATGGATTTCGTAAAGGGCGACTAAGGAACTCTAAACTAGAGGGATGGGCAGCAGTGTCCATTCTATGGAACAGTAATCATACTGCGCTCACCAACCCACATGCCAAGCGTGGATGAGTGAGTGCGTGAGTACTGGCAAATTCTCAAAATGACGACAGAATTGGGGAAATCTATGGGGGAGACATTTGTTCAGCAGTGGACATATAAATGGTGGATATGATGAAGATGTGATTTCGAGTTTGAGTAATTGTGAATGTAAGGTTTATCTTTACCGCTCCAGGAGAAAAAATCACTGCAAAAGAAAAATAAACTATTGACTACCGACTGCTACGACAGTGTCTCACTATATTAACATTTATCACTTACATAATGAGATTAAGATAAACGGTGGCCAGCGACACAATCTTCTAGAGAGCGCGGTATACAAATCACCACAGTTTTTGGTTGGGCAATGGACTGCCTCATGTCCACTGCCACAGGACGCAATTCATAGAAATCGAAGATCGCTCAGCACCCTTCAGCATCCGGTGCGACTTCTACGGAAGGGGAGAGAGACAAATGCCCTCCCTCGAACGCCCCCTCCTTTGCGAACATCATTAGATTAAGACTGTAGTTTAAAATTACGATGTCTTTAGGCAGGCACTAAGGCACGTCTTTCCTCCTGCCATTTTCATTGTTTTTCATATGAAACAAAAGATAGCTTTAAAATTTAACTTTCCTTCGACTTTGTTTAATTTAACAAGAAAATTTTATGTTGTTCTTAAAATTTCTCTCGTTCGCAAAATTATTCTTGAAAGGTGAAATGATTGCGAAATGGTTTTGCCGACGTCTTTTATTCATGTTGTTAATTTTTATTTTTGTTTAATCAGAAGGTTTATTAATAATACATTTTGATATTACAAATTTTCATTGAATAACTTAGGCGTTGTTGTTTTCTCTTAAAATTGTTAGTAATGAAATAAATTGTAATTATAATTATGTGATTGTAATACAGGTATGTAAACAACTGTAGCGAATAAAAAATAATTGAATAGCACATACTTATACGTAATATACATAGGTGATATACAATCAATTTGAAAAAAAAATGTGAAAGCTCATTTAGCTTTTACTATTTTGACAAACTGCCAAACAGTAATTTTTTTAAAATTCAAAATATACTAAAATTAAACACAGCACTTAAATACTACCTACATTTTCCAGCTACTTCCGTCCGTATTACAGATCGAGAATCAAAACTTAAGTAGAATTTGAGGAGAGATTGCATCAATTGAATATGAGTGCTGGACCTATTAGTTAGGGTTCATATTTGACTGACGCAATCTCGACTCAAGTTTTGATTCTCGTTCTCAAATACGGACCTTAGTGTATTGGTTGGGAAGTAGCAGTTAGCTAACTACTGATTCACACTAAAGTGGTCATGCTTCGGTGAGCTCAAACCAACACGTTGCAATCCCAAATCCGCCTGCCAAGCGTATGCACATTTCAACTGATGATTCGTGCTTCGGAGGGCCGGCCCGTGCCAAGCCTGTAGCTTTAAATGTCCCCTAATACATTATAAATGACACCGATCGAGCTGTCCCCAAACAATAGCTTGTTATCCCCAGCAACGCCCTAAGCCGAGGTCCGTGTCCCGCAGGGGACGCCCTTAGCGAAAGTTGCTTAGTTTTTAATATTAATTTTAAGCCTGGCTGGAGGCTTCTTTTGGCTTCGCCAGAAATGACCGGTTAAGCAACCAAATTTCCCAGAAATGTATGCGAGAAGCCCAACAAAAAACAGGTCAGGTTTACAGCCCTCACCTGCCCCCTTAGGTGCCGAAGATGACCGCCCCAGTGGCTTTAGCCGGTAGGTGCCCGGCATGCCCCTCCGCCCTTTCCCAGGGTGGAGAAAGTTCATGTAGGACTTCCACTGGGCCCAATAAAAAAGTTAATAACCGCCGGCGCCGAGACACAATAGACAGTGGCCGCGTTCCAAGATGCGAATTTTCTCTGGAGAAGAATGGCCAAGAAGCCATGGTTCTTCATTTCGGCCGAATGAAGTCCTCCCCCAAAGATCACCACAACGACCGATATGGGTGTGTTGTGGGCACATTGGGGGGTTTTGCCATAATCACCACGCTTGGCAGGCTTGTTAATATACTCGAAGGATGCTGCTGCCCATCCTCCGGCTAATTCCTTAGTCGACATCCACGGGAGGAGATGGGGTGGGGGTATTCTGAGCCGGCACTTCACGGCCCAGACACCATGGTTACTCTTTTTAAATCATAATGTTACTATATTGTTATCGTCGAATTTTGTCGAAGAGGGGAACGATAGGCGTGGCTATCCCCACGCGATGCAGATGTCACCTGAACCGAAGAGGGCAGCGTGCACGCCACGAAGAACTCACTTGGTACCGGGCACGCGCAGCGTTAACTTCTTAGGCGAAACTCTTGTCAGTTTAATTAAAATTGATTACCTACATGCTTTGATTATTAATAGTTCTTAAATACTTGGTTAATATTAATTGTAATTGTTAATGCAAATAAATCTTGTCGTTTCGATTGTTTTTTTTAATAAAAAGTTAGGACATCGCTAAAATCAGAAGTGGGATAGGGCTCTGTAGCCTGTCCGCATTTGGTTGTGCCAGTGATAGTTAGATTAACCTTCTGTTTATTTTCAACAAGTAATTTTCCGTTGCTATTTAAATATGGCCGACAGACGTTTGACTAGAAGTAGGGCTGGTAAAAGTGCTGACGCGACAAGTTTCGGAGATCAGCTCGGGATGATTCTGACGCGTCTAACTGCACTAGAAAGCACCGCTAATGTTAACCCTGCACGTGGTACGGAGATATTGGCGCCGCTTTATGCTGGCGCGGAGGCTGGCCACGAGCTGGACGCTGGTGCTGTGGTGGCGACAAGCACCGCGGCAACCGCCACTTCGCTGTCGCCGCCGCCACCGCCACCAGGGTCCCACGCGAGTACAAGTAGCACCGGGGCTACCACGTCTAGCCTGGATACTACAGACAGGATCATCGGAGCACTATCTAAAGTAAGATCTAACCATTTTTACATCTCTAACTTTGATCCGAATGTGAATGATATCGATTCTTGGTGCGATGAAGTGGAGAGCTCGCGATTTAAATGGTTGGGACGATAATGAGTGCCTATCTAGGATTGCCAACTGTCTTAAGAGTGACGCCAAGTCTTGGCTCCAAGAGTGGGTGACTAATGACCGCAGCTGGTCAAATTTTAAGATCTAATTTAAACCTTTATGCTCACGACGAATCAATATCGCGAGTATTCTGTTTAATGTGATGAGCACGAATTCAGACTGTTATCCCACGTATGCTGATTATGCAAGGCGTTCGTTATTACGCATAAATATTGTTAAAGGTCTGAGCAATGAATTAAGTTTCAATCGTTATACGTGGCATAACCGACCCTCGCAGTCGTGCAGTTGCAGCAAATTCTAAAGTGTTGCCCAAAGATTTGGTAGAATTCTTTTCAATTTATGTGAAATCTAGCTCCTCCCGTGATCCTGTGCGTAATGCGCGAAATTATGTTGATCGAAATTCGCAAAAACGACCATTTTATAATCTCGGTTCCAAAAGTATAAAATGTTTTTCATGCGGTGAGGTAGGTCATGCTCAAAGATCGTGTCCTAAGCGTCCAAAAGATGATAATTCGTGCAATAGCAGTAGTACAAATGACGATACTAGTAGCACCAGTGCGCAACGAGTAACTAAGATGTGTTCCTTTTGTAAGAAACTCGGGCATGATGCAAGTGCGTGTTTCGCAAAGCAACGAACAAGTATGTAGCAAAAAGAAAAGTGGATTTTTGTCGTGAATTAAAGGGTAGTTCCACGCATAAATGTTATCAGAGCGTACCTACTGATGTTTTAATAGATAGTGGATCACGTATTTCTTTAATATCTGCGACAATGCTAAAGCCTTTTAATTGTCACCAAATACCGACATATCTATTGCATGTCATAGGTAGTGTGAAGATCAGAATGTAGAATCTACTAGCTTGTTACCTTGATTATTGAATTCGATGACATTTCTTTAGAAATACTTTCTTATTGCTACTTGTATGAACGTAACCGTGATCATGAACGGACTTGTTAAATCAAAGGGTTGCGTATGTGTATAGGGTTAACAAACGACTCTTGACGGCGTACAGACAAGTCCTCTAATGCGAAAGGTGTTGCAACTTGCATGTCCAATTGAGTGAGCAACCGTTCATTTGTACATCACCTACGGGTGCACAGCGCAAAAAATATTATTAATAATTAATGAATTTAAAGATTTTCTGATAACTGGTACTGCCTTGTCACCCGTTAATACGGGAGCAACATACCGGTTCACTACAGACCGTACAAAGTCTTGTCTAGAAGATTGGCTATTAGATACAGATGCATAGATACATAGAGCACATTTGTGGCTACAGAAGTAGAGTATCTAGGTCGAATAAAATACTCAAGGTCAGGTCAGGCCGAGTGATGGAAAGGTGCAGGCTCTGGTTCTCTTGTGTCCACAAATGTGAAGCAAGTCCGACAATTGTTAGTTTCAGTTTAAAATAGTTAGTTCGTAACACCGTAAGGTGTCTTTAATGTCACACGCTGATTGCTTTAATAGAAACCCCATTGATATTTGTATTATTGATAAGCCAAAAATGAAGCCAAATTACAGTCTGCCGATGAAGAGGCTCTCACATTGATAGATAGGGTAAATAACAATGAGTTAGATCAGTCTCGCTATGTAATTGCCAATGTTTTGTTATATCACAAATTCACTACCATCAGTCAAGAAAGAGACCAAGTTACTTTGTTTTACACATAAAGGGCATACGTTAAGTTTACTGCGCATTTTTCATGATTAACATGATCATATTAGCTTTGACAAGACCATTTACCTCGTATTGGACACCTACGTCAGTTTTGGTTTCCCGTGTTACGAACTTTGGTAACAAAATATATTGGGCACTGTTGAATTTGTATTTCATCGAAAAGTGTACCAAGTGTACCATCACCCCATGAAACTAATATCGTCATGGATAAAACCCAACTCCCCATTTAGTACTGCTCATTTAGATGTGCTGGGTATACTGCCAGAATCAAATACCTTTAAATTTGTGTCCATAATTGTAGATGCCTATTCAAAATTTTGCCTACTTTATGCAATCAAACTATAGGATTCTGACGAACTGACATGAGTGATGAAAAACGCTCTCTCCTTATTCGGGATGCCTAAACTAATAGTATGTGACCGTGGCCGCACGTTTGAAAGTACTCGCTGATATGGGTAGTCAAATCCATTATTATTTTATGCGCTTTAAAATAATTATTGGTGCTTGTCGCTAAAGCGGTTCAGATCAGTGGCAAATTAGACTCCGGGATGCGTGGCCTATACCATACCGCGTAATGAAATTGTTGCCTCATAATCGCTATGCGTGGTTCTTATATATATGGCAAAACCACTCTGGTCGCTGCTGAATATATGGTAGCGTGGTGCAGGGAGAACCACATGAGTCGTGCGCAGCATTTTTCAACAGTTAGTAGTATTTTAACTAAGTTTGCTTATTGTCCTGTAATGCTACGCGTTGTAGTATATGTGATATCACATCATGCTTGTTTACATGTTAACTGAGTCATGTAAATTATTGTTGCCGATATGTTAAATAGGTCATATCGCGCTTGTGTACATGTTAACTGAGTCATGTAAGCTGTTGTTGCCGATATGTTAACTGGGTCATATCGCGCTTATGTACATGTTAACCGAGTGATGTACGCTGTTGTTGCCGATATGTTAACTGGGTCATATCGCGCTTGTGTACATGTTAACTGAGTCATGTAAGCTATTGTTGCCGATATGTTAACTGGGTCATATCTTGCTTGGGTACATGTTAACTAAGTCATGTAAGCTGTTGTTGCCGAAATGTTAACTGGGTCATATCGCGCTTGTGTACATGTTAACTGAGTCATGTAAGCTGTTGTTGCAGATATGTTAACTGGGTCATATCGTGCTTGTATACATGTTAACTGAGGCCATGTAAGCTGTCGTTGCCGACATGTTAACTGGGTCATGTCGTTGTTTTGGTAGGCATGATAACTTGGCCATGTCAACCATACTATACTCTGACACCACACACACCGACATGATAACTTGGCCATGTCGTTTGACCTGTATAACCTAGCTCAACAAGTGACACTTCACAAAGAACACACTGGAATGCTTCACTATAACATTATTTATGCAACTAATTGCTTGTATACTTGGCCGTTTGAATTCTTTTTAATTTAAAGTTGCCCCATATGTCAGTAACCTTAAGATAGTTTCGTTATTTAATTTGCAGCTGATGACGAGAATGGCTGTGAAGTTCCAAATGAAAAAATCTCGTCGAACATCCTCTAGCTGGACCTTCTGTGGCAGTAGCAGTAGATGCTGCATGTTGCACCACCATTGAGGCGGACGCGGACGTCCACCTGTCAGGAGAGGCCGTGTTATCGTCGAATTTTGTCGAAGAGGGGAACGATAGGCGTGGCTATCCCCACGCGATGCAGATGTCACCTGAACCGAAGAGGGCAGCGTGCACGCCACGAAGAACTCACTTGGTACCGGGCACGCGCAGCGTTAACTTCTTAGGCGAAACTCTTGTCAGTTTAATTAAAATTGATTACCTACATGCTTTGATTATTAATAGTTCTTAAATACTTGGTTAATATTAATTGTAATTGTTAATGCAAATAAATCTTGTCGTTTCGATTGTTTTTTTTAATAAAAAGTTAGGACATCGCTAAAAATATTTTTTCACTAAATTGTTATCAAAAATAAAAATCTAAAATCTTTGGTCCCGGTTGTTGTCATAAGATGACAGTCGTTAAGCATTTGGGCGGCTTGTATACTCTGGCACAAGATTGGCCACTAACTTCACGAACAGAACAAACAATAAGACGGATCATTGTTAGCTGTCAATGGAAAAGTATTGCTCAGCAGTGGACTTTGCGGGCTAAACAATGATGAAATAGCAATGACGCTCGATGAAAGTAGGCGACTGAAACAACCAGAAGGCCAATTCTCGTAATTTAAAAATGTTCAAAATATAGTTCCGATCTAGTCTCAGTGTCAAAAATGTCACAAATGGTATTCTCCTAAACTAACAAACAACGTCAAACGTGAACTTCCACTGTGATGAGATCGAAAATGGATCGAAAGTTGATCAAAGTCAAAACGGTATTCTGCTAACATGTCACATGTACTAAATTTTCATTAAATGAACGTCAAAATTGAGATCGAAATGAGACTAGATCGAGATTATACTGAAATCCTACTGAACTTTAAGAGTAGCAGAATACCATTTTTTCGGTCAATTCATAATTTAATCTCAGTTCGGTCAAGTTTCAGTCATAGCGTAAATTAATTACGAGAATTGGCCCTCTGGTCTTTTATAAGAAAGCAAGAAAAACAATAAAATACGTCGTTGCTAATAGACTTTAACTGCACTGTTTTATAACTGACTTAAAAGTATACCTCAAATAGCTATTGACGTAATTTTTTCCATCGCAAAATTTACATACTTCGCACGTGCAATCATTTTTCGCTCCCATATTGCGGACTCGCGTATTTCTGTCCCTCTCTATCTCCTTAAGTGGAACAGGAAGTGATATATGTATGCATAACACGTGTAACGACTTAGGGGCCCACGCAGGATACGATTGAGCCATTCCCGAGATATAAGCTGATAAAAGGATAATTTCCAAATCTCTTTACCAATAGGATGTAGCATGATCTTATTAAAGACAAAATCTGATTTTCAATACATTTCTTGTAAAGGGTTTCCTTGCCGTGTGGTGCCGGCTCAGAATGCCACCACCCCATCTCCTCCTATGGGTGTCGTAAAAGTCGACTAAGGGATTTGCCGGAGGATGGGCACCAGCGTTCCTCGAGTACATTAACAACTCAACTGCGATCGCCAACCCGTCTGCCAAGCGAGGCGATTATGGCAAAACCCCCCAATGAGCACAAATTATTTACATCACTTGTTCCATACCTGAATAATTTAAATATGAATGATTCTGAAAGTATTAGGTAGTGACGTCAATATCAGCTTGCAGATAACCACACCTAAAAATGAGTCTCCTCATAGTCCACTGCGACTACCGGTCTTGAAGGAATATGGCCATAACCACTGTGCGTGTGTTTTTAACTTTTCCCCAAACTAGGATTTCTCCTGTGTCGTAGGTATCACAAATCTCGCATGTACGAAAACCCAGACCCGGTACAATTACCCGTAGGCTATTGTTGTAACGCCCCTACTTGTAAAAAGAGTAATAAAACAGCTATCAGAAAATATAATAAAAATAGTATATTGTAGGTAAACAATAAAACTTATTGCTAAAAGTAGTAAGGTTGAGGCATGGGATCTTTAATACACTCACAGACCAATTGTGTAAATAGTTCTATCAAAACCACTGTCCTGGATTAGCATGTAGACTGTAGCGGGAGCATTGGCGAAAGTGGCGATGTCGCAGGTTGACAATATCGGTGTGCTGGTAGATAGGCCCAAGTGAATTAGTTGATCGATAACTCCTACAATGTCCAGTACCGAAGAGGTGTACCCTGTAATTGTATAAATCTGGCATTTTACAACTATCCTGATTTAATAGTTTGACTGCGACATCTAGTGTTATCAGAAAGTGGCGCAATGTAAAACGGTACAGATGGTAATGATAAGCATGAAATGGATCTCGATGATGAGGCAGTCAATAGAAATTAAAAAAAGCTGTGAACATGACATAGATGACAGGTGAATTCAAAAGTACTAATTATAAAGGCTAAAATAGAAAAGACAGTAAATACATTTATCTATGCATGAAGTACTATTACAATGATCAGCATTAGTTTGGCAATAACACCGTCAGCTTAACTACGAAAAGCAAAATGCTGTTGACCGACATGTCATGACACAGCATATTTGATCAGCTTATTTGAACTGTATACTATAACTATAAGCTTATAAATAATACAATGCAACACTCACGCAATACGGGGTAAAACACAATTTGCTTTAAACAAAATAATAAAGATGATTCTTTTTCGTTGTACACAAAATTTCTTAAACAAAGACGGTATTCGTACGCAGATATAGCGGCAAAAGAAATACGACCGACCTCAGTGGTGTCTAGTAACGAGTGCCCATCGGTGGTACTCGCGCTCGGGCATCCATCCACCGAACCAGTCTGATGCGATGCCGTCGTGATTTGCTAAACATACTATGTAACCGGGCTTTCATTCCGAATTAATAGTTTTGGTTCACCTTTGTAAATATGTTTCTTATTTCGTTCGTATTAAGCACTTTAAGTTGCAAAACCATTACATTGTATCTACAGGTATCTGTATTTGTGCGTATGACAGTCGGGCCCCGTGACTCCTGGCGCAGAAAGCCGCATCCTGATTAGGTACAAACAGTGACAACAGACGCGCCAGCAGCTATTGCGCAGCCGGGGTGCTAGGTCAGGAAACCTCCACGTGTGCTCGGTGGCTGCTGGTCCCTCTTGATACGTCCGGCAATAACTACTCCACTTTTTGAAGGACCTCATTGCCCGATGGCCAATATTCTGACAAGGAAGGACCCAGTTTTTGGGCCGTAGGAACCTAGTTTTTGGACCGTAGGGTGTTCCTTCGTTTTCGGAGGAACATGGACGGGCTCGGTGTGCACTCACTCTGCCCCGAGCAGGTAGTGGGAAGACTCCCCTTCCCTGCCACCGTCGATATCGTAACCTCGGTTGGAGTGTCGTGGTCACGTCTCATGGCTCCGACCGGTACCGAGGATCTTGGCTTAACCACCTGGATCGCGAGGAAGGTATACACCAATGGCCTGTGACAAATTCTATGGCGAGGATGTTATTTTTAGTTAATTGATCGTCCAATAGAGTGTGCATCAGAGATCTTCGCCTGTTTAAACACTATCGGCAAATACGTAAAACCAAAATGACGTTAGACAGCGGCGTTTGCGCGATTTACGTCCGTCGAAAACCATCTGCAACATACGCAATCAATGATCATGATTAAAATTGTACGGTAGATAGATTGTAATAACTTTTTAAAATCTGTAACGACGCCTGTCACCTTAGTCATCCTGCGACCACGAATGCGGCAAAGTATTCGAAACGTCAGAAAAAACAGAAATCTATAATGGACGCGATCTAATCTATTTAAAATTGTTTTATTATAATACGTAATCAGCTTGTCACTTATCCACTGCAACAGCAGTGCGGTCAATCACTGCCGCTGACAAACAGATTTGTTATCCCAATATGTAGTTAAAATTATTATCTTTCCACAAAAACTGGCAAGACACTTTTATACGGTGACCGCCATAGTGTTGGCACAGATGAACTATGTCAAATATTTATAATAACGTCATTTAGAGCGCAATTAACTCTAATTCGTTTCGTAAACTGGTCTGTTTTGAGTTCACCGGATACCTACTTAGTGCATCAATACATAGCAGGGTCTAATGGTCTGACAATTAATATGTTGAGAATCTCACGAAAAAGAAAGAGCAAGTAAAGCCTCCATTTAGATCTTGAAAACATTGTAAAACCATCATTTTGCTGTCGCGCCTCCAAGCAGCACGATGATAAAAATTGTTTGGAAACACATCATTTAACGTATGCCTCGACTAGCTCAGTTCTGACTAAAAACTCTTGTACAGTGATATAACTTTTATTGACACACGTTTTTTTAGTTCACAATGCACGTACAATACATTTAGTTACTTAATATTAAAATTATCGCGTCCGATCTGATCAGTTGCGGTAACGCGCCGGCCGTCGTATATTTCGGCGAGCGTCCCGATAGGTGGCGCTCGTCGACATCGCGGGATTTTCAAAATCAGCTATTACGTGGGAATTTGGCGATGAAGGCGCGCAACTAGTGTCACGCGTTACACTCTCCCCCTCCAAGTTCGGAACGCGCCCCGAGTCCAACTTGGGACTTAATACACGGCCGCGCGGTCTCCCTCTGCGCTTTCTGGGTATGATTGGAACGGCTGATTCCAATGGAGAGGTTAAAAGGGTCAAGTCTGAACTATGATACTTCCCTATGACGTTGTTTGAGAGGTCGGAAAGAACAAACGTCGTAGGGCTAGTGATTTGCCTAACTCGATAAGGACCATCACGTCTAGGCATGAATTTCCGCGTAATACCTTTTGATGCGTTACTAAGATTGTGCGTCTTGAGCAGAACTAAATCTCCTACATTAATCTTGGGTTCCTTTTGACGGGAACCATCTGCTACTTGTTTACGAACGTCTTGGCACTTCTCTACACGTTCCCTAATATCAGAGAGAGATGAAATGAAAGTTCGCAAGTAAGGAGTGACCTGAGGAACAAAATTTTCCTTATCCAAGATACTGCGTAAATCATGATGAACATCGAACGGGGTTCGTAACTCTCGCGCAAAAGTTAAATACGCAGGTGTTTTACCCGTAGTGGAGCACGCGGCGCTATTCATGGCGAATCTCACGCTCGCCAAATGCTTAGGCCAATCGGTGTGAGTTGTTTGGACTAACATGGACAACTGTACCTTAAGGTCCCGATTTTTCCGTTCAGCAGGATTAGCCTCTGGGTGGTACAACGGTATAAGCTCCTGCTTAACGCCCATCAGATGCATGCACTGCTGCATGACAGCAGACACAAATTGCGTGCCATTATCTGAGACGACGCGTCGCGGCAGTCCATATCGGAGGAAATAATCTTCCAAGAGGACACGAGAGCAAGCTTCTGCGGTAGCATCAATAAGTGGAAACAGTTCTACCCACCTTGTGGCTACATCCTCAATCAGAAATACCCACCGCTCCCCCTGGTCTCCAGGTGGTAAAGGACCAAATAGATCAATAGCTAGGACTTCGCCTCGCTGCTGAAGTACAGGAGTTTGTAACAAGCCTGAGGGTTTTTGATTAGACGGTTTGTACCGTAGGCATTCAACGCACCTTTTCAAATAATCAGTTACATACCTACGCATGCCGGGGAAATAATATCTTTCCCTTAATCGTTGAAGGGTCCGTTCTACTCCCTGATGGCCGGCGGTGGGGGAATCGTGGAGCTCCGTTAGAATTTCATCCCGCATGGAGCTCGGTACCACCAGCTGAGCATCTTCAGTATCAGAATCCGGGTCATACCGGTAAAGAACACCGTGCGACAATACGTAACCTCTCTCCAGCCATCGACCAAAGGTAAGTTCGTCGGGGTCTTCCAAGTCTTGAATAATTTTATGCAAGTCAGAGTCGGCTAGTTGAGCAGCTCGCAGGTCAGCTGGACTGGTAGAAGGTAAGTTTATGACAACAGGACACAAACCACACTCTGCCATATCCTCTTCATCAGAACATGGTGGACGGCTTAACGTGTCCGCTACTACGTTAACCTTGCCTGGTGAGTACTGATAAGTAATATTAAATGACTGGAGTTTAAGTGCCCAACGCACTAACCTACCTGACGGTGACTTCACGGTGAGCAGCCACCGCAGCGGCTGATGATCACTCCTGACTATCACCTCGTGCCCATCAATATACCCTCTGAAGCGCTCAACGGCCCATACAACGGCCAAAGCCTCCCGTTCTGTGGTACTGTAGTTTTTCTCCGCAGAGGTCAATAGACGACTTGCATACTCTATGGGGCGTTCTTCAATGCCTTCGCCCTGTAGGAGCACTGCACCTATAGCGTAACTGCTGGCATCCGTTCTTAGTATAAAGGCTTGAGAGTAGTCAACCTGTATCAAAATAGGGGAAGAAGTGAGGCGCTTCTTCAAATCCTCAAAAGCGTTTGCTTGCTCTGACTCCCAAACCCAAGACTGATTTTTCTTAGTCAGACGAGTTAGTGGCTCAGCAATAGCAGAGAAGTTTGGCACAAACTTTCGGAACCAAGAACACGTCTGCAGGTAAGTTCTTAACTGTTTGAGATTTTGTGGTGGCTTCATCTCCACTATAGCCTGTACCTTGTCGTTATCAGCAGATACGCCATCCTGTGTGATAACATGCCCGAGATACTTTACCTTTTTCCTACAGAAAACACACTTATCACGATTCGCCCTCAAATTAAAAGATCGCAGCTTATCAAATACGGCTCGCAGTGCTATTATATGACCGCAATATGTTTCTGTAATGAGCAGTAGGTCATCTTGGTAAGCTAATAGCGTAACATTGTCACCCTTGATTTGAGAGAACTCGCGGTTCAAAGTAGAGCGAAGCTTATCAATCAACCGCTGGAAAGTCGAAGGTGCATTTTTAAGGCCGAACGGCATACGTGTAAAGCGATAAGTACCGAAAGGTGTTTGAAAGGCTGTTTTATCTTTGTCGCTCTCCCTTACGACCACCTGCCAGAAGCCACTCCGCAAATCAAGCGTAGACATGTAGCAGTTGCGCTTAGTTGACTGAACTAAATCATCGATACGCGGCATGGGGTAAGCATCGGTTTTCGTTACGGCGTTTAATTTTGCGATAATCCACGCAGAACCTTACCTTGCCATCTTTCTTTGGCACGAGCACAGCTGGGGAAGTCCACGCGGACTCGCACTCCTCGATGACACCCTCGTCGAGCATCTTCTCCAACTCGGCCTTCATAAGCTCCTTCTTGGCGGGTGTGAGCCTATACGGAGGAACTGATATTGGAGGATGGTCGCCCGTGTCTATGTGGTGTTCCGCGTAAGGAGTAGGCCCTCCCTTTTCTGCGAAAATGTCACTGTTCTGCTGCAATGTATCAGACAACTGCTGTCTTTCATCTGGACTCAACATAAGCCCTTCATCATCGCGCAAAAAGTCAGCAGCAAAGATATTCGAGCATGGCTTTGGACTCTCGTACTCAATGTCATACAAAACATGGTCACCTGAGAAGTGCCAGGTAGATGAAGCAAAATCAAGCACAATACCGGCTGCAACCAAAAAATCCATTCCAAATAGCGTCTCATTATTTTGAGCATCAGGAAAAATAGTAAACTCAAGTGTTACTGACCTTTCAGGGGTTATCCTTACTTCCAGGGTGGTAAGCAGAACTTGTCGAGTACGTGCGGAGCCGTCTGCAAGCCGAACCCGTCGGTATGTCACCTCGAACGGGTGCGCGTGCTTCAGCAGCAATTGGTATAGCAGAGCACCGGCAACACTGCTCTTGGCGCCTGAATCCAACAGGGCTTTTCCGCGAACTCCTAAAATCTGGACACTTAAAGTAGGCCTTAACCTGACCTGGTGCTCCATAGAGTCACTCAGGGGATAAATTCTATCGTTCGGATTAACAGTGGAAAAATGTCCTAAGCTTTCCATGGTCACCCTACTTTCGACCCTCGAGGTCACCTTACTTAATGTGGGAAAATTATTGTTATCATTAAATTTGTCGCTGGAAAATTGTCTCATATTTTCCATGGGCACCCTATTAACGATCGTTGTGGTCAACCTACTTGGTGTGGGTAAATAATTCTTATCAATAATGTTATCAGTGGAATTGTGTCTCGAATTTTCCATGGACTCCCTACCATTAATCATTGTAGGTATCATACTAAGCACAGTAGGCTGTGACTTATCGCAATCCGCACGATCAAAATGACGCATAGATATCTTGTTACGAACATTGCAAGTCATAGGCCTAGCGTTGCTATTATTATTACAAGGTTTAGACTTAACCTTAGACCTAGAATGATTATGACTGGGCTGATTTACAATACCGAAAAAGCGCATAGGGAGAATCGCTGTAAAATCGGTTGGAACGTAATCTACTGAATAACTTGAGTATTTATTGTGAAACAACATTGGTACGACAGCTTTAAAATGTGTAGGCAGAAAACTATGGTCGCACGTATCACTACCATGTTTACATTGTTTACAAACGGGTAACGACTCTACACTATGAGGGGAAGCTGTAACTATTGCGTTATGAGAATCACGTCGAGAGGATTGCCAAGAATTTACTTTATATTTTACCTCACTGGGTCCGGTAGCAAGATCGGGCGCGGAAGAGAACCCCACGACGTCAACAGCGTAGTAATCAGAATTACACTTAGAACATTGAGACCTTGTTACGCCTTTGGCGTTACAACCGTAACACGTAGGTATTATAGCTTGCATATCGTTATCGTTTGTTTTTAACTTGAAGCACTCATCGCGATTGTGTCCATGTCGTTTGCAATAGGAACAAAACTTCTTGTTTGATGAAGCGATGCCGTCGCTCGCAGGTCGTGTCGCGGAGTCACGCGTAACAGGACGTGCGGCGGCGCCGGAGCTGTTGCTAGGCGCGGCATGGCTGTTGCTAGGTGGGACGCCGGCGGTGGCGCTCGACGCATGTTGTCCGCGGGTTTCCCGCGGCGTCGTCGGCGCGAACCGTGGCGATGGCGTTGTTTTCGTGGACGGCGTTTCACCCGCGATTGTAGGTGACCACTGTGGCGTCCTAAGGCGTCGACGCTGGTACTCGTTGGAGCCCTCGTCGGTCGCGTCTTCAACGTGTCTCGCCTTTTGTAGTAACATGTCGTACGACGTTATTTCGTCTCGTCGTAGGCGTTCGCGAACACGATGGTGTAGGAGGCCGTATAGCATATCTAATTGTACTTTTTCACTGACGTCGCCGGCCGGGAGTCGAGCAAGTAGGGCTCGTACTTTGGCGACGAATATTTCAGTCTTCTCACGAAAACCTTGGGACATACTAAATAGTTCTAGGTAGATTCGATGCGGTGGACGAGTGTCACCGAAGGCGCTTCGTAGTGACGTCACAGCTTCATTCCAGGAACAGATGGTGGATTTGATGCCCTGCCACCAGACTGCTGCATCTCCAGTTAACAGCATTGATAACCCTCGTAGGGCGTTTTCATCTCCTACGTGGGCACACTCTTTGTAGGACTCCATGGCGTCGACGAAACCATCGAGCGAGTCGCCAGGTGCTCCGCTGAACCGCGCCGTACATTTGGCGAAGTTTCCAAGAAGGGTAGCGGGCGCGGACGCGGCGGGCGGTGAAGGCGCTGCCAGCGTCGTTGACAACGACTCGCGACGAGTCTCGTTTTCGAGGACACGGTTTAGAAGGCGCTCAAATGCTGCTGTTTGACTTTGCTGAAGAGTCGCCATGATGGACGCCATATCATTGGCGGTAAAACTTGGCCTTGACATCGGCTGTGTGGAAGCCGTTTCTTCGGCATCGACGGCATCTTCAAAATCGGATTGGCGACGCGATTGTCGGCGTGTACGTGGCATTATTAATATCGCGGATTCACTGTGTATCACAATGTTCACACTTCACAGGCCCCACGTTGGGCGCCAGTTTAACGTATGCCTCGACTAGCTCAGTTCTGACTAAAAACTCTTGTACAGTGATATAACTTTTATTGACACACGTTTTTTTAGTTCACAATGCACGTACAATACATTTAGTTACTTAATATTAAAATTATCGCGTCCGATCCGATCAGTTGCGGTAACGCGCCGGCCGTCGTATATTTCGGCGAGCGTCCCGATAGGTGGCGCTCGTCGACATCGCGGGATTTTCAAAATCAGCTATTACGTGGGAATTTGGCGATGAAGGCGCGCAACTAGTGTCACGCGTTACAATCATCGTTATTTTTGTATTTTTTTTAAAACGTTGCCCCACACTAGCGTTTCTTCTATGTCATAGGTGCGTTTACAGACATAATTTACTGTAACTGATTATGAGCGCCTTTTAATGAAAACTACCCTAAAAGATGATTCATTCCTACCAGTATCCACTGCACGTTGAAATAAATGGAGCTGTCTGCCTAACTAAAGGAAAGTACTAGGTTGCAGACGTTTAAATCTATCTGCTCACTTCATCGTCCAAACTTTCATCTCGAATATTTCCTTCCTGCAGTCCACAATTCCACACTAACGTGTTTCTGAACAACCGTCACGACGGAGAGATAAATCACGCGATGTCCGGGGACAGATAACTCGTTTCAACAAGATTTAACTATAAGAAGGTAACATTTTCAACAGTTTCATATTTCATTTCGGTAGAAACTTAAGTATTATTCTTTACGTTACGCAGTTACTTTTTTAAGGTATCGCTTTCTAGGTGGAAGTTTGTCAAAGTTTGAAGCACTTAGTCATTTGCTCGTAGCGCTCAGTGACCCTTAAGAGAATAGGTACTTGTATATATGAAATTAACTAGCTGCTCTGCACCGCAACTTTGTGCACGTTATTATCAGTTTAACGCTTAATCTACATAGTGTGCATTTGGTAACAACACACAACACATCACCTTGTATACGTCTACTCCTGATGATCACTAAAATGATTGACCATGCTTGGTAAGCAGATTAATGAACGCAATACCTTCGAGATTCTTCCTGATGCGGTTGTTAAGTAAGGATTCTCGGCAGCATCTGCTGCTGCCCATCCTCTTGATATCAACCCTAATCTGCATTTGACAACATCAATGGATGAAGAAGAGTGGTCCATTCTCTGTCAGGAGCCACACGGAACGCGGAAAGTGTAGGTAATATAATTAATACATATATTATGTACGCTCAATAATCACTCCTGACTTTAAATCCCCGTCACAAACTGCTGCTATATATATATTAACTGCTATTGTGTGCCACTTGAATAGAAAACAAATATAATAAATACAATACACTATATTGTTATGAATAAATACAATATATTATTAGAGAATTATACTATTTCATTATATCACATGATATTAATATTCAATCTAATTCAAAATCTTTGATCGGAGGATTTATTTGTGTGAAGTGTGATCTTAATACGAAAACAAATTAAGCTTTAAATCTAAAGATTTTGCATTAGCTTGATAATTAATTTAGGCCGTTAGGCGACTTACAATTACCTAGGTGTTAGAAAGTGCACGCATGTGGTCACGCACTGCCGTGGGATGCTTTGGGGGATCCTTTACAATCCCTCCGGGGGGGGGGGGGGGGGGGACCACTTTACAGTCAGTCTTTACAGTCCCTCTCCGAGACTCTCCTATAGACGTGGCACCAGTGGGCGGCTCTAGTGTGATCATACGAGGACCTCGGGCCTCCCTTAGGTGCCGAAGATGGCTGCTCCAGTGGTTTTAGCCGGTAGGTCCGGCATACCCCTTCGCCCTTCCACGGGGCGAAGGAAGTTCATGAAGCATTTCCACAGGGCAACAATAAAAAAATAAAATAAAGAAAAGTTGTTAGAGAGTACCAATTGCAACAGAACTTACGAGTCACTCAGCCCATCGCAGTTTATAGCTGGACGTGGTGTTGCCACGAAGATAAAAAACATCGGATATTTAGCGAAACTATCAATTTTTTTACTGTTATCCTCAAATCTCACACATTTCACAAACGATTTAAGCTGATATTAAGTACCTTAAACTTTTCATCTCCAAACGACCCGATGATAATTATAATTATGTAGGAAGTATACTTCCTACGTTCCTCAACGTGGTATCTCCCAATTTTTCTTCATTCTTAAGATTACGAATTTTCCAAGACGTTAATATTTTATTTCATCAGTTCTGGTTCTGGCATAAATTTAAGTAATGAGTCGCCTCGCGGATCCGGATTAAGAATATAGCACCACTCCGTCTCCTCCCGTGGATGTCGTAGAAGGTGACTAAGGGACTCTAAGCCAGAGGGATGGGCAGCAGCGTCTATTTTGTGAAACGGTAACCATACTACGCTCACCAACCCGCCTGCCAAGCGTGGTGGGTATTGGGTATTGGCCTTTGTTCAGTAGTGAACGTTGTATGGCCGATATGATGATGATGATTAATTTGCTAATATAGGGTGTGTATCTGTTCGTGTAACCAAAATAAATGAATAAAATATAAATTGCCCTAATCACCACGTTTGGCAGGCGGATTGGTGATCGCAGTACGTTGTTACAGTATACGGGAGGATGGTGCTGCTGCCCCTCCTCTTGATATTAATTAAACTTTAGTCGTTTTTACGACACCCATGGGTACAAATGTGCAGTCTTTTTTTTGCAGGGAAACACGGTCTTCATATATTCTAATATCTTATATTCTATTCGTATTAAAACAAATAGTCAGCTGACATAACCCAATAGGCACAAAATGTATTTGGGGTACATCGAACTAAATTTAATCGAACTCGTGCTGATTGGCTTTTACCAAATCTAAGAAAATCCCTTTACGGTCCTAAATAATTTTAAATAATAACGCTTTTATTTCTTAGAAACGCATTTGAGCCTCAAAGCTGATGTTAACCACTTAAACAAAATTGCAAAGTCGAGCTACATTTACAAAAAAAAAACAAAGTACTCAACCGTACTTTTCAAACCCTTTATTTAAATTTAATTTTTACTGAATAATAAGTTTCTTTGAACACATAATTCCACGTAAACGAAAATAAGTAGGAATTCGCAGTACCGTAGCATTAATTAGCATACCTAGGCGATACTGTTATTTATAAGTAAAGACATTTAGAGCCCGGAATAAATAATTTACGGTGGCTTAATGTGGCATAGTTTATTTATTACGACAAAGAATTTGAATTAATTTTGTTGTAATTAACTCGGTAGAGGAATACAAAGTGCTGTATTACATTGTTACGGTTGTCGGCACGCCATTCCTTATTATAGTTACTAAACGCGTAAATTGTTATTATTCCTTGCCTCAAACCATGTCCAGCTTTAGTCTTTCTTTTTAAGTTTATTGAAGCTTTTACTTTATATTCTCTACGAAATCGAAACAGAAATGAGCAGATCCATAGAAGAACTAAAGTTGTCGACATAGCTGATAAAACATTCCCAAAAATCATTCTATCCTAGCGCTATAAACGCAGAAATGATTAATTGGTAACTTTATTCGCATAACCCTTTACAAGAGAAACTATACAATTTTAACCTCAACACAATAGTCAACAGCCGTCACGTTCACTATCACGTCACCCTTCCAACTAATCTCGTTTTATGAAAAGTTCCCCACATTCTTAAGGAAATTGTGTCAGGGGTTGCGTGTCGGAATCTCGGGCACACTCTGGGAGCCTGGATTTTAAACGTACATTAGTCTTAATGAGCCTTCAACTCAAACTCCAAAACCACTTAGAGTGCCTAGAACATTGCGTATCTGTGGACGTATTAATGGTAGGTTTGTAGAAACTGTCCAAACGGTTGAGTCTAATATCTTTAAAACCCACCGTAAAGGTAGAACAAAAAGTTCTCCGATCACACTCTCGACCTCATGGCAGAAAGACGCACCATGACACTCCAGTCCTCCGGTGATGCTGAAGCATACCGAATGCTCAATATACGGATATAGAAGTCCTTGCGTCAAAAAATAACAAGGCGCTGGGTAGAGACGGAATTACGACAGGTACACCGGTACTTAAAGTCCTTCAGAAGCTATTAAATTCCGTGTTACTCGAGGGCACGACCCTAGATTCGTGGAACAAAGGTAAGGTAGTGCTCACCTTCAAATAGGCTGATAACACTCTATTGAAGAATTACAGACCCATCTTGCTTCTGAGCCATGTTTACAAGCTGTTTTCAAGGGTCATCACGAATAGTCTCGAGCGCAAGTTTAATGAATTCCAGCCTCCCGAACAAGCCTATTTCCGAAAAGGTTTCAGTACCATAGACCACATCCATATGCTGTGGCAGGTTATACAGATGACCTAGGTGTATAATCTGCCACTACGCTTGGCGTTGGTAGATTGTGAGATTTGAGCCTTCGATTCGATCGAAATCTGGGCAGTGCTGCAATCTCTGCAGCGGTGCCACATTGACTATCGGTACATTGAAGTATTCAAGTGATTATACAGAAACGCCACCATGTCGGTCCGAGTACATGAACATAGCACGGGGGCAATTCCGTTGCAGAGAGGTGTGAGACAGGGGGACGTCATTTCCTTGAAACTGTTCACCGCTGTAATGGAGGATGCCTTCAAGCTACTAGAGTGGAAAGGATTCGGCATTAACATCAATGGCGAGTATATCACTCACTTCGATTTGCCGACGACATCGTAGTCATGGCAAAATCAATGTAAGAGCTCCGCACAATGCTCGATGATCTCAACAGACTTTCCCAACAGGTGGGCCTTAAAATGAACATGGGCAAGACGAAAGTTATGTCAAATGTCCATGTCGTGCCCATACTAATATCCGTTGGGAGCTCTGTTCTCGAAGTTGTTGACCTGGGACAAACTGTCCAGTTAGGTCCAACTTCGAGAAAGAGGTCAGTCGTCGAATCCGTCTCAGCTGGGCAGCGTTTGGGAAACATTGCAACGTCTTTTTGTCAATAATACTGCAATCAAGACGAAAGTATTTAACCAGTGTGTGTTACCAGTGATGACATATGGAACAGAGACAATGGGCCCCATAAGAAAACTCAAGGTTACTCAGCGAGCTATGGAGAGAGCTATGCTTGGTATTTTTCTACGAGATCGAATTAGAAATGAGAAGATCTGTAGAAGAACTAAAGTTGTAGACATAGCTGAGAGGATTAGTAAACTGAAGTGGCAATGAGCGGGGCACATTGCTCGTAGAAGATGGCCGTTGGGACAAAAAGGTTCTCGAATGGAGACCGCGCACTGGAAAACGCAGCGTGGGACAACCTCCTACGAGGTGGACAGACAACCTGGTGAAGGTTGCTGGGAGTCGTTGGATGAGACTGCTCAGAGCAGGGTGAGTGCACACCAAGCTCACCCATATTCCGTCACGCGCGGAGAAATAAATACGGCCTGGACTGGGCTCCATCATTTCAGAATAATCGCCACTGGGCTATTACGTCCTCCGAAAATTGTATCTTTATTTTCCAGTGCCCAGGGTGCACAGGCCTGACGACTGTTCCCTCCAGACGTATACAAAGGAATCAGCAGCCACCAAGTGTCGGAGGAGGATTTCCGATTTAGCAGCCGTTTAGGCCCCGCTAATAAAGATCCGTCTCAGCCATCATCATCATTTCGGCCGAGCGAAGTCCACTGCTGGACACAGGCCTCCCCCAAAGATCACCACAACCACCGATATGGATGTGTTCTGGGCTCATTGGGGGGTTTTTCCGGCTCAGTGCTGTGACTAAAAATAGTTCAACATCATAAGTCATACTAAAACATGAAAATATAAAAGTTTAAATCACACGTTCAATCAAATCGTATAAAAACTTACTAAAAGATTAAAGATTGTTGACGAATGCTGCAAGTCTGGCAGACGGTAATTACGTTTACATGAGTTTTTTCTGCACATGGCGTCCCTGGAAACTTATTGCACCTGCATTTTTCGTATTCTATAGCTGCAAATATAAGTTCATGTTTAAACAATTCGTAAAGGTATAAACAACAGCATAATAATCAGAAAAAGCCCTAAGTTTCCTTCAGCATCTCTTCTCAGAGGTTGTCATGTAATGAAAATGCCCTGCATTGTTTTAGTATGACTAGTCAAAAGTATCTGCTACTGAATAAATGTTTATATTCTGTTCTATTCTATCCTATTCTTAAATCATACAGAAAAAACTAAACCGTAACCGCAAACCAGTGCAAAACGTTTGTTTCATTTGAAAGTTTTCCAGTTTTGAAGCACACACATACTCCCAAGCGGTCCGACCTACTCTAGAATTCGTGATACAAAACTTTTTTCATCAATAGATTTCGCGACGTGCGCGGAAAAAGTCGAGATGACGCACTCAAATATTTTCATTCGAATTGTTTCTTTGCTTTGGGATTTTTAGTTTTTGTATGCTGCGACATTCGGTTAGTACAGGTAGACCAAACATTTCCCATACGTGTTTCAGTTTTTATTTTGTTTACCATTATTAACTTCAACCCAACCCAAATTTAAGGGACATAGCGGCTGATAATAAGTCATGAAATCATTTTCATTTGCTATTTGATAACCCCGACATATGACTACTGAGGCCGATGTCTTAAAAGACCACGTTGAGCCAAGTCACGGGATTTTGAGGCATGGCCACGTGACCATTAGATCTGGATTTAAGGCATATTAATAGTTTGATCTGCGTGTAAGCCATTCAGCCAGATGCTGAGTGTTAGAAATTTTGTATTCATTATACATGTCGATAATCCGCTCCTCCGCTACCCTTCCCACACATATTTTGTGGCTGCCACAACGCAACTTCAAGCAGCTTCAGTGACACCTTTCACACTAGCCACTGCTGGCCACATTTTGAGATTATAGCGTGGCCATGTTATGGTACGTCTGAATAGACCCTTAACCTTTGCATTCCCCACACGACCAGTAATTTAATCAGCCCTCATTTTTGAACGTGATGCAAAATGTTTAAAATGACTACCTCAGGGACTGCACATGAATATAAAATAATTATTTTATAAACCTATAATAGAGACTTGGCGTATAATCAACATGGCTTATATTATAAATTGACATAAATTATATCCCGGCGGATGTCGGCCGGAACCACTACAATTGGAATACGACATAATACAATTAAATATTACGTTTTTGAATTTCTTATTAGTGAAACGTTTTATTTTTTGGAGCAGTAATTATTGCGCCATGGGACAAATGCGTTTCTGGACGGTAGATTAGATCAGATTTATAATAACCCTTTTGATACCAAAAAACAATATAATGAGGATATCTATTGACAAACATACAAACCGCGGGGCAGCTTGTGATGAGCTGTATGTGGCAACACTGCGTACTGAAATGCCCCAGAGTCGATCAGGGCCTCGTCCGTGGCTTGCTTTTATTGGCTTGCTAGAATGGACCCTATGAATGCTCGTAGGACTCTCAACTCTGGCTTGTCTTAGTTGGCCGATGAGGGGGAGGCCGCAAGAGAGCTATATGGAGTGGAAGTATCTAATTACGTAACAACGGTGAAACCCGCTCCGAATCTTCGATATTTGCAATGGTGAAACCGGTGCCGTACCTCTTCACACGCCGCCATCCACGCCAGTGTTGCTGTCACCTGTAGTGGTGGCTTTTTAGAAAGCCCATCTGGTGGCGAGTCAACGTATGTCACAGAATTTAGCTTAAAGATTAAAAAGCAGACCCCGTTTTTTCGTTTATTACTTTAAGGGGACAATCCGAGATTGCATTTTAGTAGTGCAGCCATGAGGAGCCCTTAGTATCCCATTACATATTAGATTAAAATTCTCCAAAGGGTAAGCTGATCAAAGGGTAAAAGACCGGATTTCCCCTTACTTTTAACGGCTAAACTGATTACGGTGTTCCTTTGGCCCTTTTTATGTTTCCAAAACTTATGGTAAGGCATAGTGATGACTTAGGGTTTCGAAAACTTATAGTGATATGTTTACCTCGGGGTAATTGTAAACCAATAATTAATATTCATTAAGATATGGCAGAGACTCGGTCTATTAATTCAAGAACGCGCTCGATCTAGTTCGGAACGATCGCTTTGTTGTATTGTGGTTAGTTCGCTTCAGTCTACTAGTTGTTGGAAGGAGAGACTATACTGGACAAATTGATTAATGAACGATGCAAAAGGTTAAAGGTAAATGAATTGTTGTGCCTTAGATTCTAATGCAGACGACATTCAACTGGTGACACATCACACCATAACGGCTAAACAAAGTTCCTTTAAAAAACCAGTAAAATTTTACCTGAAATTCAACTACTGCAGTACGATAGAAGAAAATAGAACGCTATGGTCAGAAACGTCAGACGACACCCGACATTTAAAAAAAACTATGCAGCATTCTAGCAGTTCTCTTATTTCGCGGGTACATGTTACACATATGTATTGCAACCGCCTGCACCAGGAATAGTTATCTGGAGGTCATACAAATATCGTACCCCAGATCCCGAGTGCAGAAAACCAACCGCCATGCTATTTATGACAATTGTTTAATAAAATAAAAACACTGCACTCCAGGAGTGCCGAAACAAGTGAAAACTTATTTTGGCGCGTTAGGAGATTTTACTCATCTAAGAATATGCGTACCGCGCTAAAAGAAGTTTTCACTTCAATAACTTAATCTCACTTACTCGTACTTAATAAGTCTTATTCGTTTAGTAGTAGCAACCTTGAATTTTTTTACTGTAATTTTCTCTGTCAGTTTTATTCCTAGTCAAAGCCAAAGGATTTTATTTCAAATAAACCAAATATTGGCACTTATGAGCCGTCAGAACCTCAGGTGCACGGTTTGAAAGAGTTGATAGAATCTCAGAATACCACCACCCCATTTCCTCCCGTGGGTGTTGTAAAATTCGACTAAGGGATTAGCCGGAGGATGGGCAGCAGCGTCCTTCGAGTACATTAACAACTCAACTGCTATCGCCAACCCGTCTGCCAAGCGTGGCGATTATGGCAAAACCCCCCAATGAGCCCACAACACACTCATATCGATCGTTGTGGAGATGTGATGTGTGTTGGGGGAGGCCTGTGTCCAGCAGTGGACTTCATTCGGCTGAAATGATGAACCGGCAAGAAACTCTATGGATACTCCTTTAAATAAATCAAATGTCCTGAGTAGCATAACAATAATTATGCGTGACACTTACCAAGCTACCACCTGGCGAATGACTTGCTGGGAACTAGTAATAAAAAATCTAACCAGATGCTGATAAATATAAATGTTTCACACAGAGTGGCTAACATTATTGGCTTCTACAACGGAATTACTCCCGAATACTGTCTTCCTAAGTTAGTCCGTGTGGTATCCGGATTAAGAATATAGCACCACTCTATCTCTTCCCGTGGATGTCGTAATAGGCGACTAAGGGACTCTACACCAGAGGGATGGGCAGCAACATCCTTTCTGTGGAACAGTAGCCACACCGCGCTCACCAACCCGCCTGCCAAGCGTGGTGAGTATTGGCAAATTCCCCCTAAAATGACGACACAATTGTAGAACTCTATGGGGGAGGCCGTTGTTCAGCAGTGGACGTATAAATGGCCGATATGATTGAAGTTAGACTGGTTGTCAGAAAGGCTACTGTTTCATTCATACTTAATAAATAATCATTGGCAATATTAGTTCCGAGAGCAAAACATGCTCTCCGAGGCATGAAGGGGTCTCAACGTGCAACGAGCGGCAGCCATGACCTTACCACAATAGGCGCGGATTAAGTTTACAAATCAAGATCCGTACGGTAGTCAATTAGCCACGAGACAATATCTTCATTGTTTCTTAAATATGAACAAATCGATACACCCTGTGGTACTGTGGTTTCAATCGAAACTCATCTTAAGTCCCTTGGAATAAGCACCTATAAGCTGCATATGAGCTCAGCTGTACACACTCCAATTGCTTAACATGGTTCTCCCAATAATTAGTACAATGAGCGCTCATAGGAGATTTCATCATAATCGCCACGCTTAGCAGGTAGACTGGTGATCGCAGTATGCTGTTATTAGCACGCGGGAAGATGCTGCTGCCCATCCTCTTGATATCAATACTTAGCCAACTTTGCAATGCCCATGGGTAGAGAGGCGTGATTTATTTTTTACTGGGAACCACATGGACTCAGCTGTATAATTTGATATTCATATTGATTAACAGCGTTCCCGATTTCCTGTAGAGCCTAAGACGAGCTAATTTAATGAGTATCAGTTTCACCTGACGATTAGTGTACCAGGACTTATTTTTTAACGTTGCCCCAGACTACGGTCTCTCTTGTGTCGTGGGTGTGTTTACAGACTAAAATCCACATATAATACACCCAGACCCGAACAACGAGCTGCAGATATTTGTTTCGTGCGGGAATTGAACCCGCGACCCGGAGCACAGCAACCGGAACACAGTAACAGCCACTGCACGAACCGTGCCGTCAATCAAAAAGTCAAAAGTCTGTAATGCCCCTTCGAAGTTAGTAAATACATAATTAAACTATTGTTGTTCATTATAACAATTATAGCTATCTATCGACTGCCTCATAGTTAGTGGTTACAAGCATGGCTGGCCGCTATTTATATATTATGTCTGTACTGCAAAAAAGCTAGCAACAGTGGTACTAATAGAGATATAGATGCATATCATAGCCGGAAACCACTCGACTAATATCTGATTCCTGGCCAGCATCCACCAAAACTACAAAAAAAATATTGTGAGATACTAGTTCTCCTATCACATCATCGTAACCGCACGAGAAAACATAAAACTTAACTTTTAGGAGCCAACATCCATCTCGGTGTAAGTATGACACTAAACAAAGTGACTACATAAAACATGTTCCTACCCTCGCTGATGTCATAGGAACTCACTCGTTAATAATTCACACAAACTTCGGGAGGCTCATCAGGACTAAGATTACCTTCAGATGCTTTGAGGAATAGTTTAACGTTTTGGCAGTGACGCAGGAATTAATTTAGTTCCGATGTTGATTTAGAAAAGGATGGAAATGAAGTAAACATTATTTTTATGAGGGAGTCGTCGCAAATTGAACCACTGAGTTGTTATACTTTGGATTTGGCACTGGTGGCTCAAATGTTAAGCCAAATACGCTAAAGGACACTAATGGTTGCCGTTTATCGAGTTATCAACTGAAATTGTCCACTATTGAACGTGAGTGTCGCTACTGACTGCTACGTGGAACGATAATTGGGGAATATTGCCATAATCATCACATTTGGCACACGAATTGATGATTCCGGTGTTGTTTTGATTTTAACAACTAGGTAAATAATGATGTCGTTCATGAAAACATTATCTCGAATCGGCTCTTACAATACGTAGATCTACACTATTATGTACCTAATGGTGGCTTTCGAATTTTCTACCTACACCACCGACCATACAAGTTTCTAGAACATTTTTCTTGTGTTTAATATAATGTTGTATTTTTTATTCTTTATCATTTCGGCCGAATGAAGTCCACTGCTGGACACAGGCCTCCCCCAAAGATTATCACAACGACTGATATGGGTGTGTTGTGGGCTCATTGGGGGGTTTTGCCATAATCGCCACGCTTTGCAGACGGGTTGGCGATCGCACTTGAGTTGTTAATGTAATCGAAGGACGCTGCTGCCCATCCTCCGGGTAATCCCTTAGTCGACTTTTACGACACCCACGGGAGGAGATGGGGTGGTGGTATTCCGAGCCGGCACCACACTTTAGCTTTTCTTCTTTAGCTATGATTATTTTAAAAATTAAGAAAGAATTCTGCAATAAAAAGAACGTTGATCAGCAAGCAAATAACGTTTAGGAAATTGAAGTTTTATCCGAGACATTTCACGAACATAAAGGTGAACACAACGTCAATAGATCCATTATCAGAACGTCTGTTCACCGGAGGAGAGATTCATAAAACTTCGTCTAAATCCTCCGTCCAATAGTCCGCGCCATGACCTCATTGTGTTACACAATAAATTGCTCCAGTACCTCGGGCCCCGTCAGCGATATTTTCTTCTAAATCGTCACTGTGGTTTGTTAAGGCTCCACGACCTGCGATTTGTTCACTTACCGAATAAATGGCGCGTCCAATGCTCGTGCATCTCTCGTAAAAGATGTACACGTTACGGAATAAATCGAGATTGATACACTCTCAAATTAGTCGAAAAGATGCAGTGCAGTTCGTGAAATTGAATCATTTAGTGTTTATTCTGAAGTGTAACTGTTGGGCAATTGTCTCACCCTTCTTGTTCCACAGATCTCATTCTATCAATTTTTCTGGCCATTTATAAAGATTAGATAAGATAATTCGGATTATCTCGACAACGACTTTTTCAGCCTAAGCGAAGTCTGTCCTTGAATGGGAATTATAGATATGTCACTGTATAATTGTCACTTGAGATCTACTGCTTAATATCGTCAATGTATCGATATTTTATAAACGTAATCTTTAAAGCTTTTTGGTCGTGGGGTGCCCGCTACAAATTGCACTAACCCATCTCATCCCATGAGTGTCGTAAGAGGTGATTATGGGAATAGTCGGAGTATAGGCAGCAGCGTCTTTTAAATACAGTAACAACTCAACTGCGATATACAACCCGCCTTCCAAGCATGGTGAATATAGCAAAACCCCCCAATGAGCACACAACACACCAAGACTGGTCATTGTGGTGATCTTTGGGGGAGGCCTGTGTCGAGCAATGGACTTTATGTGGCTGAAATAATGATGATGAACCTTTAAGCACGTCTTAAGGACCTATTTTACAAAACGAAAAACTATTTTAATTAAAAATGAAATAGGGTGGAGTGGAGGGTTCCTGGGAGGAACTTGCAGTTCATTTATAACCTTATTTCTATACACAGATGTGACAAATTTGTCTCAGCGGAATTTTTAATATGATCTTCGAACTTTTGTTCGAAAGCTATTGATTTATGGGAAAAGTTCTTAAGGTTATTCATTATTACAGATACTTTACTACCCTTTCCGCCCTTAGCCCCTTCATACTCAGGCTGTATAACCTGTACTCATAGTGATTTGTTAATACATTTTTGTAATAAGCTTTCCTCTCTTTTATTAATCCGACATAATTGAGATCATATCAGCCACAACGTGGCAAACAACCGTGTAAATCTACTTTCATAGTGGTCATATCCATAATCACCACGCTTGGCAGGTAGAATGGTGATTGCAGTTAGGAGATCGCCACTGTCCATCCTCTTGACATAATCACTCAGTTGCCTTTTACGATACAGGTTGAGCTGGGTAGCTTGTTTTGGCCCGAAACACACGACAATACAGGTTTTTCACTCATCACATATTATGTTTATCTTTTTAATGGTGCGTATTATATTAAAACGTCATAATAATGCGCAAGTATCTACTATCTGATAGTATACCTTTTTTAAATCGAAATTTGTTTGTTATGTCCATTTACAGCAGTGGGCGCGGTTGGTGCAGTGGCTGATACAGTCGGCTGCTGCACTCCGGGTCGTGGGTTCGATTCCCGCACGAAACAAATATTTGTATGATCTGCAGATAGTTATTCCGGGTCTGGGTGTATTGTATGTGGAATTCATGTCTGTAAATGCACCCACGACACCACGAGAAATCGTAGTGAGGAGCCAAGTTCTCAAAAAAAAATCAAATTTTAGTAAAAACTGCTATTCATAAGATGCTTATATTATAAATGCTCACTTTAGAAATTACGTGTATCTGAATTTGTTCATCTAGAGCAGGCTCCGAACCGGCTCAACGGCTTTCAATAAAAATAAAAATTATATTTTTATTTATATATATCATTTACGCCTAGCGGTTAACTAGCGACTAGTAAGAAATATAACCTAATAGGCTAAAATAATACTAATTTATTTACTTAATGTGAAGAGACTCCTAAAAAAATCTGATTGATATATTCCTTAAATAATTCAGAAAGTGCAGATTCGTTTTCTATGGCTGAACATCTCTGTACAGTCCACGTTTTAGTGCTAACAAAGTTTCATTTGATTTGCGACCACCAAGGCTGTGCCAAGCGAGATCTGTTTTGGCAGTTCAAACGAAACTTGCTATATTTCAAAGTTTTCAAACATTGAACTTTGTTATATTTGGAGCACGAACAACTCGTCGAGGAAAATACTTGGCAAAGTTTCCAGGTGGGTTTTTGCCCACCAGATCTGAAGTTCAATATATCAATCATCCGTTCTATGAGATTTTATACCTCATATTGAAAGTGTGGTGCCGGCAAAACAACAAGAATGCCACCACCCTATTTCATCCCGTGGGTGTCGTAAAAGACGACTAAGGGATTAAACCGGAAGATGGGCAGCAGCGTCCCTCGAGTACACTAACAAATTTACTGCGTTCGCTAACCCGTCTGCCAAGCGTGACGATTATGGCAAGACCCCCCCAATGAGCCCACAACACACCTATATGGGTCGTTGTGGTGATCTTTGGGGAGGCCTGTGTCCAGCAGTGGACTTCATTCGGCCGAAATGATGATGATGATGAAAGTGTAATAAATACGGAAGCAAACAAAATCATGGATAATTCTCATTTACCTATAGGTAATTTTTTGGTGGCAAACAAGCATACGGCTCAATCAATCAATCAGCCAATCATAGTCCACTGCTGGACATAGGCCTCTCCCAATTTACGCCACAACACCCGGTCCTCCGCCTTCCGCATCCAGTCCCCTCCAGCGACCTTTCTCAGGTCATCGGTCCACCTGGCGGGCGGGCGTCCTACCTTACGGTTGCCGAGCCGCGGTCTCCATTCTAGGACTCGTCTGCTCCAACGGCTATCGGTCCTTCGACAGACATGGCCAGCCCATTGCCACTTCAGCAAGCTAATTCTACGAGCTATGTCGGTTACCTTGGTTCTTTGTCGGATGACCTCATTTCGAATTTTATCCTTCAAAGAGACTCCGAGCATAGCTCGCTCCATAGCCCGCTGTGCAACTTTAAATTTGTGGACTAGTCCAACCGTTAATGTCCACGTTTCGGCACCATAAGTCATAACAGGTAGGACGCACTGGTTGTATGCTTTCGTCTTCAGGCATTGCGGTATAGGCGAAGAAAAGACTCGACGAAGTTTGCTAAACGCTGCCCAGCCCAACTGAATTCTCCGATCGATTTCCCGCTCGAAGTTGTTTCTACCAAGCTTAATGACCTGCCCTAGGTAGATATACTCTTGAACAACTTCGAGCAACGATCCTTCGACATATATCGGTCTCGGCCTGACATGTTCATTGAACATGATCTTGGTTTTATCCAAGTTCATGCCAAGACCGACCAGTCGTGAAGCTTCATTTAGGCCATGCAGCATCTCGCTTAGCTGGTCCAGCGACTCTGCTACTATGACGATGTCATCGGCAAATCGAAGGTGCGAGATGTGCTCACCGTTCACATTTATACCCCGTCCAGTCCAATCCAGAGTTTTGAAGACATCCTCGAGCGCGTTGGTGAACAGCTTTGGGGATATAACATCCCCCTGTCTCACCCCCCGACGCAGCTCGATCGGATTCGTCTTACGGTCATGGAGCTGGACAGTCATGGTGGCGGTGTCATATAAGCATCTCAGCACCTCGATGTAGCGCCAGTCAATACGACATCGTTGCAGGGCATCCAGAACCGCCCAAGTTTCGATGGAGTCGAAGGCTTTCTCGTAGTCCACAAAGGCCAAACACAGCGGCTGATTGTACTCTTTGGTTTTCTGCACAATCTGCCGAACAGTATGGATGTGGTCTACGGTGCTAAAGCCTTTTCGAAACCCAGCTTGTTCTGGTGGCTGGAACTCGTCGAGTCTTGTAGCGAGGCGGTTAGTGACTACTCTCGAGAACAACTTGTAAATGTGGCTCAGGAGAGAGATAGGTCTGTAATTCTTCAGCAAGGTTTTGTCTCCTTTCTTGAAGAACAGAACCACCGCACTCCCACTCCACGCTTGTGGTGTTAAGCCTTGGTGAATGACGGAATTAAACAGACTCGCTAGCTCTTTCAGGACTGTGGTCCCAACAGCCTTAAGGAGCTCGGTTGTAATTCCGTCATCACCCGGCGCCTTGTTGTTCTTTAGTTGTCTGAGAGCTGCCTCTACCTCGCCCGGGTCGACATCCGGGATGTCCTCGGTGTAATGGCGCGTGAGTGGGGCTCTGTGGTCATCTACGCCTTGTCTCGGTGGTTTAGTCGTCCGTGATGCGTATAGGTGTCTATAGAAACTCTCAATTTCCTCCAGAATCTCGAACTTAGAGGTGACGGTCCTGCCATCCCCGGTCCTCAGTTTCGCCAGATGGGGTCTGCCTAATTGCTGAGCGAAGACTTTGGTGCCTCTATTTCGCTCAATCGCAGCCTCGATCTTACGAGTGCTGCAGCGTCGGAGGTCACGTCGCGTCAGTTTCCTGATTTTCAGGTTTAGGGACCGCCTATCTGACGAAGACATCTGGGCATCTGGCGTTTTTCGTCTTTCCTTCATAAGTTCGAGAGTCTCTGGTGAGAGTTTGGACTCCCTATTACCGCGTTTTCCGGGGAACAACCTTCGAGACACACTCTGTAGCGTTTTGACCACTGTGTCGGTTTTTTCGTCAACATTGTCCGTGGTTTCCAGCAGTGCGTAACGATTTTGGAGTTCCAACTGGAACTTATCGGAACCTAAAGCTATTTGGGGCAGCGTGGGTCGGAGAGTAGATCTCATCATCCTAACTCTTTCAGCCTTAAGGTTGATATTTAGAGAGCCTCGGACGAGTCTATGATCACTACCGGTATTAAACCTATTGATCACCGAGACGTCTCTAAATATATGCCGCTTGTCCGTGATGATGAAATCTATCTCGTTCCTCGTCACATTATCGGGGCTTCGCCATGTCCACTTTCTGTGGGGCTTCTTCTTAAAGAAGGAATTCATTAAGAAGAGCCCCTGGGACTCTAGAAAGTTTACCAACATTTGGCCCCTGTGATTTCGGCGCCCCACGCCGTTAGGTCCGATTTTCGTTTCGCCGCGTTCTTGTACTCCCACCTTGGCATTAAAATCTCCCATAACAACGTTGTAGTGAGCCTTCCTGGTACCATGTAGTGCCTTCGCTATGTCTTCGTACATGGTTTCGGCTATCTCATCAGAGTATGTCGAGGTCGGCGCATATACCTGCACCACCTTCAGGAACTTCCTGTCGGTGATTTTCAATAAGAGGTACGCTACCCTTGTCGACACACTACTGATTTCCACAACGCTGCTTGTGAGACACTTGTTGACCAAGAAACCGACACCACCCTGGGAGGGCCTATCACCTTCTCGGTAGTAGAACAGGTCACCTGAATCAAGGGTTATCGTGTCCTCCCCCTGTCTTCGGACTTCAGATAACCCCAAAATGTGCCAGTTTATGCGACCTAATTCTACTTCGAGTTCGGTGAGGTGTTGGTCCAGCCGTAGACTTCGTCCGTTATACGTCGCCAGGGTCAGTTTTTTGAGGTGGTGGTAGCCTCCCGTAGCCCGGAGATTCTTAGCACCCCCTGTCCCGCCGTTACCGCGGCCGCTACCTTGGCCGGGAATAGCGGGACTACCGGGAACTGGGGGCCGTTCTGTGAGGTGTGGCTCCATAAGAGGTTTCGGCCTACTAATGCCACGCTGGCCAGACGGGTTGGCATAGGGTTTGGTCTCGAGTTTTCCTTCTCTAAGCAGTGATTATTGGCTCTGCTCAATTTTCCCTTAGTCGCCTTCTACGACACCCACGGGATGAGATGGGGTGGTGACCTTCGTATTCTTTAGGTCCGTCACCACACGGGCATACGGCTCGCCTGATAGTAAACGGTTACCGTAATCTAGGAACACTTGCATCACCAGAGGCATGACTCGCGCGTTTCCGACCTGTAAAATTAATTTCACATTCTTTTTGAGGAGCCCCATGCTGTATGTAGTCTTTTGGGAAAACCTCGGTGGGGAGCCGATTCCAAGACCTGAGCTAGACAGTTGCCGCTGAGAAGCTGTGTATCTATTTTGTTCAAGTGACATTATTAAGGGGGTTTAAAAGATTCGAGAAGAATCGCTGCATTGTCAGTATAGGGGACAAAAAATGAAAATAAAATGCGATGCAAACCCGCCAGAGTAATGATCAGAATATGTGGCTTGCAGACGTGGCGGTAAAAAGGGCCGGTACCATGCAGCAGTAGCCAGGTCCAGATCTTCATCTGACATGAACTCTACCCCTCCTCTTCAGATACTGGCTGTTCAGCTTCTGTGTTCGGTAACCCGTTCAGCCTGTGGGTGGCCATAGTCAGCCGTTTAACCGAGTCTTCCTGACCGCCGTGCCAGCACACCATGGTTAAGCATGAAGTTATACAGTAAGGCAGGGACTAGCGGTGGCTAGTCCCCAGTACTGCCAACACAACGCTTCCTCAAGACGTACTGGCGACCTTAAATCAAATAGCTTTATTTGTTAAACATATGTACAATAGGGTGGCAGTGATAAAATATTAGGTGCCTCTACATTTTGCCATTAGGCGTACAAATATAAATTGAACAAAAACACAAAACATTTATAAAATTATGACTTTCCAATTAATAAAAAAAACAATAGTTACAATGTCACCAGATTTGAAAAGTAATTTAAATGTCATATTATATCAATTTTTTCAGATAAGAAATCCTTTCATCCATTTTCCAATCAGAAACTTATGCATTGTCCGTTTAAACTGGCTTACACTTTTATTTTTTGTTTCTTCTGGAATCTTGTTGTAAATTATCTGTGCCATGCAAAGAAAACTTTTATTCATGACAGCTGTCTCACCATACGGGACTTCTAGTTGTAACATATTTTTGGAAAAAACAATTGAACCGTACGACGTTGCCGACATAATTTTTAGAATTTTTTTCATTTTTGAGAAATATTTTATGATTATGTAAAGATTTATTAATCTAAATACCGTACGACGTTGCCTTAAACTTGACATTGGCGAAATTGTGGAAGATAACCTACAGAAGCCATAATCTAAGAGAAGAAGAAGAAGAACATATTTTTGTCGCGCAGTTGTCTATAGTGACTTTTAAAAGCAAACTTTTACTCTTTGTTAGGAATAAAAGATCAGTGTTAATTAGCTACGATCTTATGTAAGGCCCCAGTCCAGCCGCTTCCAGTTTAAGCGGGAAAACTCGCCCATCACATCATCGCTGCCATCGCCTTTCTCAAAGTTATTATATCTTGGTTATATTTGATATTAAGGTTCTTAAGTACAAAACAATAGCAGTAACACTAATTCATGACTTTTATCACACTTTCCTATTCTTAACTGTAACGAGAAAGTTCAAGTCTATACCTTAAAACGTGACCACGATTCCGTCTTGAAGACTAACGTAAAATAAGAGGAACATTGTAACACAAGACAGTGTTAGTGAGATGTTACTTATTCACGCTGTTTGTCGGTAAGATAGTGGTGCTCAAATATTTAAAACTGTTATCCAGTTCTTGTGTTAAGCTGTGGACTAAACTATTGACGCAAATGACGCGAGAAGAATAGAAAATGAATGAAATTGATGTAGCATTGGCCACCTGGTTTATTATCTACTATACTACAAAAAAAAGATCTGATACGACTCTATGTAAAAACTAGAGTATAAAACCAAAAAAATAGATTCTCATAAAACTATAACTTCTTTTTCGGAATTCCTAACTTTTCCACATAGCTAACGACGAAGATTTTTCTGTTTGAATTTACTTCGTGCGATGTCAATGAAATAGAATAGAATATAAGGAAAGAAATAGAAAATTTTCTTTATGCCTAATCATATTATGTGCTTTTAATCAAATTATATTTTTTAAATCCGGACAAGTGCGAGTTGAACTCGCGTGAAGAGGGTTCCGTATCCGAGTACGTTATCTTTAGGCACGAGAAGTGACGGATGCCTGGCCTAGTTAAGGTGAACGAGTCGTACCAATAGTTTATCCGAAGAACAAACTCAACATTGTAGTTGAAATACATGTTCTCCAATACATTCCAACCGCAAATTAAGTTTGTACGCTTAAATTGAAAGATTTGCCATGTTATTTTAAGACCATAGACTTCTTATAGGTTTTCCTGTAATCTATAAGTAAATAACTATTATATATATTTATTTCAAAATTATAGGCCTTGTAGTTTCGGAGATAGGGGGGGGGGGGGTAAGTCATTTTCTTAAATTAATTATAAACTATTTATTTTTTAATTATAAAATAAACTAATTGAGACCCTCACTACGCGGTACAGCTTGCAAAACTATATTCTTCAATTTTCTATATTATACCCCAAAAATGACCCCTATATTCAAAATTTATTAATTTACGTTACACGTCCGTGTTTGGCTTACAGAATTCCAATGTGTGATTAAATTTTAACTTAATCGGTCCAGTAGGTTCGGAGCAAATTGGCTGTGACAGACGGACAGAGAGACAGATACAAGAGTGATATAAGGGTTCTGCCGTTTATTCCTTCGGTCATTCGGAACCCTAAAAACGGCTACAGTAATATTCACTAGCAATAAAGAAGTTATATAAAATCATAATAATTTCTGATATCAATGATACTGTAACGTATCTATACAATAATAATAGAATCAGAAGATCTTTAGATACTATCAATCTGCCTTCAAGTTTAGTGACAACCTCAATTAAATTTTTATTTTACATCTCAATTCCCATATTTAATTCGTTATATATGCGAAATAGGATGAAAGAAAACTAAATGAAAGATTTTACGACACATAAAATGGAGCAAACTGTGGATAAGAAAGTAAAATGTCGAATTTTTATCGTTAAAGCCTTGCCGGTAATGTATTCCATACGGTTCTATATGTTCGGCTTCGTGTTTTCAGTTCAGGTAGATGATCAATTCACGGAAGATGTTAAAATTACAACTCTGTCGGTGATTTTCCTAAAGAAAGTAAGTGTATTGATCAAATCCCTTAAAAACACCACGAAGTCAAAGGTGGAAGCTCCGCTGCGCTACGCTTCCGCCTTAGCCTTCTAATCAAAATGTTACCTGATCAGGTTCCAACTACAAACAGTTAAGAGATTTGATTAAATCACTTACTTTATTTAATCCCACAGAGTTGTAATTTTAACATCTTCCGTGAATTCATCATCCACCTTAGGGGTTTGATCAAATCTCCGTTTTCATTATTTCACTGCGACAAATATATATAATATAATAATAATAATTATTAGTTTTTTTATTCCATGTAACACCCATTGCAATAGACCTTATCGTTATAGTTTCCATCTCATACAATAGCCTTACACCACCGGGGACAATCCATGACTTCATTTTATAGTGCAGCTATGGAGAGTCCCCGGTTGGTGTCCCATTACATTTTAGATTAAAATTCTCTAAAGGGCCTCTGCGTGTTGGACCTATGTCCCCACGTAAGCCTGTCAAAAGACCGGGTTCCCCCTTACAGGGGATATAAACCCGTGAAAAGAGAGACATGTAAATAATAAATACATTTAATTCAGATCAAGTCCATAGTGTGTTAGTAACAATTTACTTAATACTAGTGATAAGTAGTCATACTTGCACGCGATTACGCTTAAAACACAGTATGGCGCTGCATACATTTCCGCAACATCGGGGACTCCCATCGATCTGCGAACACACTGAGGATAGTGTTAGTGCTGCCACGGACACGTGCCAGCAGGGAGGCGCACTTTTTTCTCATAATGGCAGCGAACCCGTCAATATGGCACATCCGCAAACATCCCTGACGCACTGCACCTCCATGGAAACCCCAGTAGCACCCTGAGAGCGTTATTATAATGGATTCGTAGGTTACTGTATGTCCGCTGACCATAACTAACCCACAGGCTGCACATGTAGAAAGACTGACAGTAGGCTTTGAAAAGCGTGATCTTAACTGGTTTCGTACATCGTGCAAACCTGCTGGCCAGCATATTACAACGGACAGCCAGCGTCCTACATACCCTGTCTATATCCAGGTTATCTTTTAAATCTTCGGTAACCCAGTGGCCCAAGTACTTAAACCTGTCCACCCTGGATAGTGGCGACCCGAAAAGTGAAACATCGGATATAGCTGAGTAGGTCTTATTCGCTGCTTTAAAAACCATGAGCTCACTTTTCTTGATAGTATACTTGAGCCCATGGGTCACCGCATAAGATTGACATACCGAAAGGAGTCGCCTCAGAGCCTTGATCGATGGGCTCAACAACACCATATCATCAGCATAACTGATGTTATTTATACAAACACCATCAATATGACATCCGACATTGGTGCTGCTGAGCTCAACAATCAGCTGGTTCATATACAGGTTGAATAACCGGGGCGAACTCAATATGTTAGGCAACAGGGAGATCAGGGAGATGTATTACTGTGACCGTCCATCATGGTAGCATAATTACGAATATGATATGAAAATGCTCCTGAAGACATTCTTTAGATGGGTGTCTGCTTGGTATTGCTCTCTTTTGGGTCGGTCTAACTATAGTTCCACAAGAAAACCATGTCTGAAATTAAAGTGAACAAGATTATTGTTTCGAAGTGTAACCCCAATCGTCCGTATTGTAGTTATAAACCTGTTTATTCAATAATAATAAACCTATTTATTCAATAATAATAAACCTCTTTATTCAATATAAATTGTTACATCTCTCATACTACAGTTGTTCCTGCTTGCGCATTACGCAAGGAATTAAGCAGTTACGTCTAACTTTAGTGGGTGAACAGAAAGACCACCTACTCCCGTGCTAGGATTTAACCTGTTACAGGTAGTAGAAGGCTGCCCGTCCCCCACCAACAACTAGCGCATTGTACCTATCATAACAGTTACATGTAGTATAACTTGATTAATTTGAAACCCAAACTAGGCATGCCGGATCATTTGGGAATCAAAACAAAAGAAATAATAAAATATATATATATATAAATTCTATAGAGAAAATGCCACAACTCGTGTTATGTGATGATTCGTGTATGTTTGAGGGTATATCGTGTGGAGAGTGATTTTGTGAGTGTACGTATAAATATGTTTTGAGTGAGTACCGGGTGCACGTACTGTATGTGTAAGTGTGCCGTGTATGGCTTGTAGATTTATTTATTAAAGTTATAGATTCTTCTTCTTCTTCTTCCATGTTGTATGTATGTATATATATATATTGATGCCATGTTTTTGCAAATATTTTCTTATTTACTTCGACTTGATGTCCGTACTACACCTCGGCTTCCCATCGAAAATCAGCGCTGGAATACTGCCTACGTAGTACTTTAGCAAATAGCTGAATGGGAGACCCGTTGTTGGCACAATGTGTAGTTTTTTTGTTGTAAGAATGTATATAACTATGTATATTGTGTGCCAATAATAAAATCTTTTTCTTACTTTCTTTCTCTTTTTAAAAAAACGTTGCCCCACACTAGGATTTCTCCTGTGTCGTGGGTGCGTTTACAAACACAAATTCCACACACAATACACCCAGACCCGAAATAACTACCTGCAGATCATACAAATGTTTGTTCCGTGCGGGAATCGAACCCGGGAGTCGGTGCGCAGCAGCCGACTGTATCAGCCACTGCACCAACCGTACCGTCTATCTTTCTATTATTAACTATTAAGTCCTATTTAATTACTCCATGTGTTTCTAGAGTGAAGCAGTGATAGCCTAGTGGTTAAATGCTTGCCTTCCATATAAGACGGTCAGAGTTCAATCTAAGCCCGCACCTCTGATTTTTCAGATTAATGTGCGGATCGGAATTTGATTGGTGAAGCAAAATATCGTGAGGAAACGTTCACACTTGAGAGGGCTCCAAAATCCTCTCAACTGTGTGTGTAGTCCGCTAATCTAGGCCAGCGTAGTGGACTAAGGCCTAGCCTGTCTCATTGTGATACTTTGCAGTCATATCTGTTAAAAACAATGCATTGCTGGACTGCATTTTTGCAGTTTAGAGACTTGGTCAATGTATGTAATATGATTCATCGTGTTAATCTTCAAAAGTGGGCCCTTCATCCAGGGGAAGGCGGAGAGGTATGCAAGATCTTTAACGACTGGAATCACTACAATAATTATTTCCTTCTTTACCTTCCTTTCGCCGGCTTCTTCTCTCTGAAGCACATCTCCGGTTTACAATTGTTAGGTACCTATTGAAGCTACGACCGCAATAAGCTAAGCTTTACCTCGAAGATCAGTCCATCTGCGTGGCAGTCAATAAGTTTTGAGCTCCTCAGAGCGTTGCCAAATTACTTCTTATTGCTACCAATTGTACACTATGTAGATTAGGCGTTAAATAAATAATCACTTGTCAAAGCCACAGGACCAGCTAGTTATTGGAATATAACAGATATATTGGAAAATGGAAAATTGAATTCTATCTATGTATTATTTAATACACGTGCAGATTGAATGTGAAATCAGGTAATTTGTAGTCTAGACACACTTCGCCGAGCTATGCCACTCTAAAGTGATATCAAATATATTAATTAGTCTGCATGAACTTTTCATCAACAAATCTATACAAAATTCTTAATTATAGCTACCTATCCTTCCAATGTATTTTTTATGCCACCTAGCTTATATCGGCGTAGCCATAAAACATTGACGTGCGGGTTTGCCGCATAACCTCCAGATATCGATATAAAACGCGTGTTTGTAAGAATTCGCCGGCATTCGCTCAGCACTCCAAGCTGCGATATGAATATTATTACATTCTTCAGTCCCATACTTATTGAGAATTTTCTGTCAATAGCTTGAGACTTTAGATGTATGGCATTTTATTTACAGAATTTATAACATTTGTGCAATCATTTCAGACACAACATTTATTTCAATTTAATCCGTGAATGTATTTTGAATATCTTTTGTTTTTTACCGCAGACAAAAGTTGTAACTATACGAATCGCTATCAACACTTACCTATAGTTATATGTTACTTCAGCTAAACATACCTTTAAATATAAGTATTAAATTATATTATGTGTCGATTCAATCATTTGTAGTTTCCTCTTTCATACATATAAAGATTTCATAAATTCGTTGACTCATATTAATAATACTAGATGTTTGACCGAGCTTTGCTCGGTATTTTTTTATTTTTAAATTGTGTTTTCTGGAAATTATATTTAAGGACGAATTACTAATAAAATAATGAAATATGAATAATAATAGAATAATAAAAAATATGAACTGGTTATTTAAAGAAAAAAATCATGAGTGCAATTAGTTTAATCTTATATTAGAAACAAATACTTAATTTTTTACAGTTTATCAATCAATTACGTAAGTATATATATATAGTATTATTATTCGCCAATAGATGTCTGGAAGAGTCATATTTTTCAGTTGAGACTACTCAAATTTAAAGATATAAGATTAAGAAAACTTGAACTTCAATATTTTGAGTTTAGCGCCATCTATGCGGCAGTAGTGGTACCACTAAGCACTCCATTGTCTCAAAATTAGACTACATAGCCAACCTCATAAAATAGTTCTTAGAGTATGTAACACATGCTACTTCTCCAAATTAATTTTTTTGGACAAAGTATTTAATATTGAATGTCAGTAAGAAAACTTGAACTTCAATATTTTGAGTTTAGCGCCATCTATGCGGCAGTAGTGGTACCACTAATCCCTCCATTGTCTCAAAATTAGACTACATAGCTAACCTCATAAAATAGTTCTTAGAGTATGTAACAGATGCTACTTCTCCAAATTAATTTTTTGGACAATGTATTTAATATTGAATGTCAGTAAGAAAACTTGAACTTCAATATTTTGAGTTTAGCGCCATCTATGCGGCAGTAGTGGTACCACTAAGCACTCCGTTGTCTCAAAATTAGACTACATAGCTAACCTCATAAAAATTTTCTTAGAGTATGTAACAGATGCTACTTCTCCAAATTAATTTTTTTGGACAAAGTATTTAATATTGAATGTCAGTGGTACCTAAACAAAATTATAATACTTCCATTATAATTAACTTTTATACTATAATGTGAAATAATACTTGACATTATAGTATAAAATGAACATGGTGTTATGCTCGATTATTAATATACCTGGATGACCGAGCTTTGCTCGGTATTTTCGTGTTACTTAACAACGCCATCTGCTGTTGTGTCGTTAAAGCAATTAGTTGCTCACAAAAAATAATATTATTATTCGCCAATAGATGTCAGGAAGAGTCATATTTTTCAGTTGAGACTACTCAAACGCCTATAAAATGACATTTTCTAAAAATGATTCCTAGCTAGATCGATTTATCGTCCCCGAAACCCCCTATATACTAAATTTTATGAAAATCGTTGGAGCCGATTCCGAGATTCTAATTACAAGAATTGCTCATTTAAAGAGATAAGATACGCAATGCAATCCATTTAAAGGTGTTTTATTATAAGGAGTAATAATCGCGTAAACGTGAGGCATTAACTACATGGTATTTTTCAACACCTTTTGGTGGTTTTGCTTTACATGTCTCTTTCTTCACGGGTTTAAATCCTCTGTGAGGGGGAACCCAGTCTTTTGATAGGCTTACATGGGGACATGGGTCCAACACGCAGAGGCCCTTTAGAGAATTTTAATCTAAAATGTAATGGGACACTAACCGGGGATTCTCTATGGCTACACTATAAAATGCAGTCTCGGATTGTCCCCGGAGGTATAAAACGTGGGTATATTGTATAAGATGGAAACTACAATTATAAAGTCTATTGTAAAGTCAAAAGTTTTTTATTTCAAATAAACCAAATATTGGCACTTATGAAACGTCAGGATTTAAGTTGCACGGTTCCAAATAGTTCCACGTAGTTGATTGAGAGTAATGGGTGATAAATGGATGATATACTTCTGAAAATGAAAATAATGGTTTACATCATTATTAAGACATTAAAAGGTTGTCTGGAAGAGATTGCTGTATGCGATAAGACCGCTCATTGTAGATTGACTATTGCATTTCTTCTTTTTGCCTTGTTTTTGTTATATGGTGTACAATAAAGTGTATATAAATAAATAAATAAATAAGACACCAAGAAATGAGGAATTAATATTGTGCTACATTTGAGTGTAATAAGCTACGGTGGCTTCGATCTCATAATAACATAACTTCCTTTCGTTTAGAAAGTTATTTTCTTCTTTTCGTATGATTAGTGGCCAATCTCGTATCGGAGTTCTTTCAGCCACCAGGCCTCAGACTTGGCTTAACGACTGCCGTCTAATGACAACAACTGGGACCGACGATTTACGTGCCCTCTCAACCATGGAGATGCTCAGTTCATACAACACTATGCAATCACCCATCCATAAACTGACCGTTCTGAGCGAATTCATCTTTCTTCTTCGTTCTCTCAAACATCCTATAATATTTAAAACAGCAACAGTTGAATCTAATTGATGACCTGACGTCATAAAAACAGGAGCAATGAATAAATAGCATATTTTTGTGATAGAATGCAAGCTTATGAATATACAATGATCACATTAAAGCCAAATCTTCCAACATCACTAACCTCCTTGCCATAACTTAGCAGTTCATTGTTCGTGTGGTTTCCAAGCACGTCGGTGATAAATGCAGACACCTCTGATTTACTGTCCGAAGCCACTCCATTACCGGCTTTACTCTAGCAATAGGGAGTTTACTCACAAATTAAGGCTGATTTGCAATTTGTGGCTGTAACGTCTTGAGATATTCTGATTGGTAATAAGTGACCCACTTGTGACTCTAAACTACTTCATCTATGCAAAACAGTTTATGTTCACTGGTAACGTGTGACGGCACGTTTGGCGCAGTGGCGCTAGTCGTTAGACTTTATGCACTGCCAGCTGCAGATTCGGTTTCCGCACGGAAAAATATTTGTATGGTCTACACGTGGTTGTTCCAGGTTCGGATGTCTGTGCATGCCAGATTTAAGTCTGTAAACTGTACTTACGACACAGAAGTTATCCTAGTGGTAATTTTTTAACAAGAAAAACCTATAGTGTAAGTCTGTTTTGAATACATCGTATTTATCTTATAAATATATTTACTTTTTGGAATTTTTTTATGTCTGTGTACGATATAAACCTTTTTATTTTTGCTTCTCATGTAGTTTTATACTCATTTAGCATTTCCTTCTTTTTGGGAAAGAACAGCGGAACCCCTATAGGCTCACTCGTATGTCTGTCTGTCCATCTGTCACAGCCAATTTGTTCCAAATCTACTGGATCGATGAAATTATAGTTTGGTACACATATGGATTGTAATGTGATGATTTCATTCGGCCGAAATGACTCGTTGATCTTAACTAGGCCAGGCATCCGACACTCCTCGTTTACAAAGATAACATATTCATCGTATGAAACCCTCTCCACGCGAGTTCAACTCGCACTTGGCTGGTTTTTTTTTTCTATATCCAGAATACTCCTATTAACAAACACACTCACAAATTCCGTGAATATCAAGTCACCAAGTGAACAAAGGCGAGTAATTTAAAATAGAATTCCAACAAGATACACCACTTAGGAAGCTTGAAAAAATAATCCGTACTCTCAAAGGCGGAGTACTAATAAATAATACATAGCCAAAGTTCCCAGGTCGGCTCATACACAAGATTGATCCGCGCATTCCGAATATATTTACATGTGGGAATAAAGCATAACAGCGGAGGTTCGCATCGACACTCGTGTTGAGCAAGATGTGTAATGGATATTGTTTGGAGTGTGCTGGATGAAAGGGCTGTTGAGAACTTTGATACTGAACGTCTTATATCTTATGTAGAACTAGCTGGAACCCGCGGTTTCACCCGCGTTTCATTTAAAATACATTTAGAGTACTTCGACATAGGCACTTGACATAGAATATATATATTGAATTTCAAGGGTTTTATATTTTTTTCGCGGAACCCTAATCATTTTTCTAAAATAAAAGTAGCCTAAGTTATTCCTTATAACATCAGCTATCTGCTAGTGGAAGTCCCGTCAAAATCGGTCCAGCCGTTTCGGAGATTATCCGGAACAAACAGACAGACAAAAAAATTAAAATGCATTTTTTGTTATATGTTCCGTATATACTTTCATATGCATTTAGTAAAAAGCTGTTATTTTGACATTACAAACAGACAGTTCAATTTTATTTATTTGTATAGATTTTGTATTAAAGTCGTGAATCTACCAAAAAATACTGATACGAAATACCGAATGTAATAGGATATGAAATCCCAGAAAGAAGACTTAGAATTTACTTTGGAATTCTTGGTTAGAAAGCATTTGTTTCCTGTTCATTTTACGTGATGAGCTAGATTAATAATATATTTTCTATTTAAAGAGCCACCAATTGCTTAAGCTAGGTTAGCTAGAAAATTAATTTTATTGTGATAAACCTCTAATGCATTGGAATTAAAAATAACATGCCCATATTATTCATACTACATAATTACTACTCTCTGCATATTATTATGTCTAAGGTAAAGTAAAAGGTCATTCATAAAGCGTTTCACTTCGATCTCAGGTCATTGTACGGTAATTCATAAATCACATCATTCTAGCTCCACTTTTTACCACATATAATAGAATTACAATACAATGGACAGCGATATTTCAAACCCGCTCAGCGTAATAAAGGCCTTACAAAAAGTATTTAATGAAGGATGACGTGGCATATTTTCTTTACTCTGGCAAGTAATGGCGGAGACGAGATATTGTACCAAATTTTTTTGCTATTACTGGCAAAAACTTGTGGTAACTTCAAGAGTGCTGGCTTATTGAAACAATACATTCAGGGAAATACTCGGAAACTTAGAATACTTTGGGGAACAGATAGATTTTGGGATTTTGGTGAAAAAGTTTGTGCAGATCTCATATATCGTAACGAAGTAGTTAGAATATATATTACTTCACTTCTAACGCGTATTAACTGGAAAAATGGGTAGTTTTTTTTAGTAAAATAACATCAAACCATTTTTACATCTTCTTGCATGACTAATGACCCTGCTAAGCTGTATTAAATTAAGAACTATTTCTGTCTTAAGAGTGCTTGGTGGTCTAAGAAGAGGTTCGACAGTTCATGAAAGATTTAACTCTGATAGATTTAATGAGGGTTAATGGTATGGCATATGGTTTTTTGGCTTCATAGCAGCACTTGTTTTACTGATTTCTTTCTGTCTTGTGATAGACTGACATATAGGGTTCATATAAAATCTGTATATAAAGACTATCGACAGTTGAAAAGTTATTTCCTAAATAATGTCTTAGGTTTTCACGAGTATTACACATTATAATAAACCACTTTTAAACGGATTCTATCGCGTATATTTTAGATTTTTGTTTTTCCTTACGTTTCGAACACTTTGCAGGATTTGTGGTCGCAGGATGACTAAGGTGACAGGCGTCGTTACAGATTTTAAAAAGTTATTTTATTTTATCTACCGTACAATTATAATCAAAACTTATTTCGATGCACGCAGTAATCACTCACAGTGTCTTGATGTTTTTTAGTGTGGTTTTATTATTAAATCTGTAACGACGCCTGTCGCCTTAGTCATCCTGCGACCACGAACCCTGCAAAGTATTCGAATCGTTAGAAAAAACAAAAATCTAAAATATACGCGATAGAATCCGTTTAAAAATGTTTTATTATTATTTCCTAAATATAAGCTAAAATGTTTGAACTTAAATTTTAGGATCAGCTCGAAACATTTTTGTTTCATTATGGCGTGAGTTGTTATTAATTTACGACCATTTTGTGAAAGTAGTGGGCGTTGCCTGTTAGCAGGGAATAAAATTGTAGAGCCCATTATCGCGGCGCGCTGTTAAACCGTTATTTTATCAAGTCACAGTTCCCGAAATATACTTGAGGAAAGTTGGTACGGGCTCGCGTCAATACATTACTTATTTTTATTATATTTTAAGTTCCTAAATTTATATGTATTTTGTTCATCTCTAAGCCATTGCCATCATCATCATCACCCACAGTCCTCTCTCTGCATTGCCAATCTCCGCGCTCTCGTGCTGGTTCCATCCAGGTTCGAGCAGCAATAGCAACAATAACAATATCATCTCCAAACCAGCGTACGCCAAATACGAGTAATATCAGTTAATTTGTAAGTAAGGACATGTCTTTATAATGTCTTTGTGTGGTGATTTTATTCACGCATAACAATATATACCCTGCCTTTGCCGTGTGGTGTCGGCTCAGAATACCACCACCCCATCTGCTCCCGTGGGTGTCGTAAAAGTCGACGGGATTAGCCGGAGGATGGGCAGCAGCGTCCTTAGAGTATATTAAAACAACTCAACTGCGATCGCTAACCCGTCTGCCAAGCGTGGCGATTATGGCAATGAGCACACAACACACCCATAAGGGTCGTTGTGGTGATCTTTGGGGGAGGCCTGTGTCCAGCAGTGGCCTTCATTTGGCCGAAATAATAAAAATATATATACCCACATAATGTACTGTGTTAATATTGTGCTATGAAAATAATCATACAATTAAATAAAAACGTAACGTTATCTGCTTTATAACAACATACAGCGGTAACTAATCAATTTGCCAAATGTATTGCATGCGTCATGCTCGTGAACGAGTGCCTTCCATTGGGATTGGTCAGCCTAATGCTGCTATGACAATGTAATCATAAATTTAATAAACACGTAAGACTAATAAATATTTTAATTAAGCTTGTCTTGTATACACTTGTTAGAAAGTTTAGAATCATTTCTACAATATTATCCTTGTATAATCTTCATTTCGAGGACAATACTCATAAATATTGTAACATTATATTATGATTTAAAGGGGAACCATAGCTGATAATGATAAATAACGCACCATGTCATTACCATCAAATACTTCACATAAAAAGCACCTCCGATTACAAGTTTTGACAAGAATATAAGTTTAAAAATACAAGAATTTCTCATTACTTAGCTTATATGTATAGTAGAGACTGTTTGGTACAAATTATATATTACAGGATTTTTTTGTTCGAATGTGTGGCTGAATATTTTCTATAGTACAATAGGTTAGCTGCGTTATTAAAAGAGTAGCACAAAATAATAATAATATACATATGTATCGTTTTTCACACATAAAAATATGATAGCAATCAATCTATACAAGACAATCACTACAAACACAATTTTCATGATTACACCGTTATCATTTTGTGTAATAATTCTAAAATTAGTTTAAAAAAACTAAAAAAACACGCTAGGTTGTGCTGAACTGAGTGCCCGAAAGAGCAAGTCTGGAACTGCACGCATGCGTAGTTCGCGCACTAGCTCTGTCTCTCTTACTCGCATGCAAAGGATGCGGAAAGAAATTAATTAATCCTGGCGAATCTAATTAGGATAATCGGATATTTTGATCGGATTATTGCATTGTCATCGACCTTTGACAGGTGTGCAAAGTTTGAATCAAATCTGATCGTTACAAACAAACATACATACAGGTGAAGCTAATAAAAGCGTGTTAAAAAGAGGAACCATGGAGTTTCCCGCCCGTTTTTTTTTGCATAAAAAACCTATATCTTAGAACGCAGCAACTCAAGCAATAAAAAAATTAAAATTTCAGCTTGAATCACACGCTTTGTGAAAACCTGTCTTCTTTCATACTAAGCAGCTTTCTTCTGCGCTTTCTATTCTCATAGAACATAATTACATTACCGATCCCGGCCAGGTTTATTTCCAGTACGTTTACACTGTAAAACATTTATTTAACGGAAATTCTCTTACATTTTTCCGTCTTTATCTTAAGACCGGAATAAACCACTCAGATCAGATGATTCTCTTTGCAGCGCTTAAACAAATCGCGCAGTGATTTGTTATCAGGCGATTACTGTTGACGGACTGATAATTTTCTTTTTTAAATGTTCGATGTTTGAAGAATTGGATAAATTAAAAGATATAATTATGTAATTGAATTTGGAAGTGGTGACAGTACTGCACATGGGGGATCCTTTACAATCCTCCCCAAAAAGTGCCTGGGGGGCAACCTTTTGATAGACCTTTCCTATGCCTCCCTCTAGAGTGACTGCTTAGCAGTCATCCCCTCCGGGATGTGCCTATAGGCGTGGCACCAATGGGACCACCCATTAGAACCATCTAGTGTGATCTTATGAGGACCTGGAGCGGGGGGCTCCGGGGGTACCGAAGATGATTGCCCCAGTGGTTTTAGCCGGTAGGAGTCCGGCATGCCCGTTCGCCCTTCCTCGGGGCAGAGGAAGTTCATGATGAATTTCCACTAAGCACCAATAAAAAAAAAGGTACGACACTTAACACCAGATGCATGACTTAAGTAAAAAAATCGCCTAAACGGAATCAATAAAATTTGTTAGACGTTAGATATATTAGTGGAGAATAAATGGACTTTTTTTTTTAATTTGCATTTGAATTTTCATAGGTTGTTTAGAACGAACACCGACAAAAACTAAATGAAGTCACTCCTGTAAGACTGATTGTTTTGTCTTTTTACACAAGCAAATGCTTTTTTAACCTCCGAAGGAACAACAAACAAGTCTAACATTATCACGACCACATCTAAACCAATCCCATTACAGGAAAGATCTCAGAACCGGTACATTTTCGAAAAAAAATTAGGCTTCAGTAATCCTATGCGTGTTTTCATTAAGGCGATGACTCGACTTGATGAGCTCCTTTGTACTCGTCCCACTTCCCCCTTCAACCCCCCTGGAATCCTGTGACGTCACATGAATAGGTTGGGATGGGAGACGTTTAAGCAAATTATAAAGAGGTCGTTCTTTAATTTTGTTTCGCCATATACAAAGTATTTTGGAGAAACCGATTACGATTTGCATGCTGTTTTTTTTTTTGTATGGCGTTGTACCATACCAGGCTTTCTCCTGTATCGTGGGTGCGTGTTACAGACATGAATTCCACGATACAGCCAGATACGGAGCAACTATCTGCAGATCATGCAAATATTTGTTCCGTGTGGGAAACGAACCCACGACCTGGAGCGCAGCAGCCGACTGTATCAGCCACTGCACCAACCGTGCCGTCGACTTGTGCCTTACGAGTAGTAATATACTATGTACATATTTTAATAAACTTGACGTTGGAACTTCTGAAAGACGTAAGTAACGATGACTAATCGTTCATTAGACGTAAGTATGTACGTACGATTCTTTGGTGATATATGAGTGTAGTATAAATAAATAATTCTGCCACCATCTAGTATAAGTATCAATACTACAGAGGGTTACTTTACAGTTGTAAATATGGGAGATAAAATAATACTTATGAATAGTCGAGAATTTAGTTGCCGCGTTCCAAGATAGGTTTCCTATGGAAAGGAACAGGCTACAAACTCCACGGTTATTTTCTTAAAATCCTTATAAATTACAATTTCTAAATACATTGATCTCGAAATAAACGTTATGAGAGGATGATGAAACAGAAAGGAGTCTAAACTTGATTAAGTCTACTAAGTCTAAACAAGCATGGTCTTATAATATATATAATATTTAAATTGGCATTACAGCATTAGGCTGACCACTCCCAGCAGGCAGGAATGGAACTACCTTGACTCAGAAACAAAATCTATAGCGAAAAGTAAAAATATTTCTTAGTATGTATCGCTTGGCAGGTGGGTTGGTGAGCGCAGTATGGTTACCGTTTCACTGAAGAGGACGCTGCTGCTCCCTTAGTCGCCTTTTACGACATCCACGGGAGGAGATGGAGTGGTGCTATATTTTTAATCCGGACACCACACGGACTATTTTTCAGAACACCATTAGCTAAAATTAAATTATTTTTTTGGTTAAGTTTATAAGCTGAGGAAACATCAGTGAAGGTTGTCAGTATCTATGCGGTCAAAGTTGACTCACTTGCTTTAGATAAAACACTCACTCAACAACATGGACCAAATAACCTGACGTCAAGATCCCGTCAATTTCATCGCTCATGTGTATTCCACGATGCGTGTGCACAAACTAGAAAACAGGATTAACCAGCTCAGTCGTCGGCTTACACAACTCGTAATCGTTGTTCCTCGTCCACCAAGTTATATGTATCATTAACAGTTGAAACTTGTACCGTTTGGAGCCGAAGATAAATTGGGCTGCTTGTTATTTCAGAGGAGGAAGGTCTGTGATAGCTATGGAGTTATTGAGGTCTGCATTGAGAAGTTTGTACGGTGAAGGTTATTTAGTTGATATATTTCATCAAATTTCCAGTTTCTTGAGATCATCAGAAAATTTAAAATTAAGTATACGTATGCATTCCACTTCCTTCTTTGATAATTCATTTACTATTCAAGCGGCTCGCTTGTGGAATGCTTTACCTATTGAAGTAAGATGTGCTCAAACACTAGCTATTTTTAAGAAACTGGTGAAGGAGCATTACCCTTCTCTAAAATTTTTCATCGCCTTTCCCAGTTATATTTGATGTTTATTAGTATATTTTATCATCGTTTTATATATAAAATATTTATTGTATGTATTGTTATATATATTATATTATTATGTCCAAGTAATATTGTGTATGGATATATTGTACACTTGACAGCCCAATATCTCTCTCCTTTCTTCCAGTCCATCCAAAGGATGTCTGGAAGATATCGCCCTGCGTGATAAGACCGCCCATTATACATGTATCTTTTTAATATATATCTACATATATTATATGGTGTACAATAAAGAGTATGTAAATGAATAAATAAATTAAATAAATTCTTGTAGAACAGTCATTTTATTGTCATAATCACTCATGCAATTTTGGTTTGAAGTAATAACAAAGCTGTATAAAAAAGTGCGTGTTCATGTCCAGCATATAATTGATTTGTGATAACATTACTTTTTTTGGTCACCCAGTGGAAACCCCCTCTAACGTAGGGGAGGGGATTGGCAAGCATTCCCCCGACTCGCTGTGTCCACGTGCGTACCGCTGTCTACCCGGTGGTCGCTCGGTATGAGCACGCGCAATCCCCGATTTGAGTACCCATGACCCCTGAGGTCCCTCCGCTATATAATGATGGCAGTGGTTCACTACCTTCTCGACTCGGGGACAAGGCGCTCAACGTTGTTCGGAGCCCCAACGATTGTCGAGGGTGAGCCTCAGGTACCTCATGTACCAGCCCACCCTGATTTGCGCATCACCAATGCATATCCACGAACTTCTTATGGATGTCTGCTCCACGGCAGTGTGTGGAAATAAAGCGACTCGTTTTTGTGAGGCTCTATTCACAGACCCAAAGCGTGAATTTGTCATTCAAGTCATTTGCCTAGCTGATGGTTTACTCGAAGGACTGCTTGCCGGTCAACACAAGATTGTCATCAGTGTAACACGTGTTAACACGCACGTTGTCTACCTCCACTTTATGCTACCGTATCTGCCCACGTAGTGAATGTGTCTGTCATGCAGATAGGCCCCTATGATTCCCTGAAGGTAGAACGGCTCATAAATAATACCTACTACCGTTAGATAAATGATAATAATTATAAGACTTAATTTTCTTGGATGCTCACTATGTGACATGAGTTTGTTCTAGATTAAACAACAACAATTAATAGGTTTTTTAGCTTAGCAAGTCCGGTATATAATTACTATCCTAAATGTTTCAACTTCTTTTCCAACTTTTTCTTTAACAACTTAATTTTTCTGGTATAGCGGTTTCGGTGTTCTAGATCTTTTATTGAAATTTCTTATTTTGTTCAGTTGGAACTTAATTCTAAGTGAGTATCATTTGGATTTAGGTTTTTCAAGGTAGACCTTGGTTCATTTTACTATAGCTTAGGAAGTCCGGTATATAATTACTATCCTAAATGTTTCAACTTTACATTATCGAGGAATTATAAAAGTACTGCGTATATAATGCTAGTGAGTAGCTATCAATTTAGATTTTTTCGTTTAGGTTTAGCTTACCAATTATATTTCTTTAAGTACATAGAACATCGACTGTATATTACTGTACTGTATATTAACTTAATGACAGTTTACATTCACAATGAGAGTTTCGCACAATGTGTTGCTATTTTCTTAACCATTAGGTAACAAACGACCAACAGTTTCGCATTGCAGTTACCCCAGTAAATATAATTCATGTATCCAATTATTAACAACGTCGTCGCGTGTCGGTTAACAAATACAAATAGTTTATTATGCTAATGGATCTTTTTCAATTTGAATGCAAATCCGGGACGAGGACCAACAAGCAATGGAGACATTTACACTGAAATTGGAACGTTTAATGTTATATCTTTTATGACTTTAAAGTAGTTTTTTTTGTAACCTATTATTACTACGCCTTTGGTCGAGTAGTGGTAAAAGCGTTGCTATTTTTACAAGTTCTGAATTCAATCATTTGGTCGAATTAGGAGAACATGCTACTCCTGTATTCGTTATAAGTTTCCCAGGATCTTTTAATCCTATGGCGTTCTCTTCTGGCTCTCGTCATCATCAGCTGCATAGACCACTATAGTATTCTATTCATGAGGGATTATTTTCTTAATCACTATACTTGACAAACCGATTAATGATCGTCGTAACTATGTTGTAGCAAAGTAGGATGCTGCTTACCTTCACCAAATTATCCTGTAGATGTAGTAAATCCTTGAACATTAGGGAAGGCACGACGTAAATATATTACTGCGAATTAATATTTAGGAAGTCTGCCCATTGTCTTATTATTCAACAGCCTTGCTTAGGCGGCCGTGATTATATTAACTACGACATCGTTTAACTTGGTTTTCTCTGCACTTTTCTTGATGCTCGTAGTCCAATTTGCCAGAGTTTTTTTTTTTACACGATAAGTAATTTTCACCGTGTGGTGCCGGCTCAGAATACCACCACCCCATCTCCTCCCGTGGTTGTCGTACAAGTCGACTAAGGGATTAGCCGGAGGATGGGCTGCAGCGTCCTCTGAGTACATTAGCAACTCAACTGCGATCGCCAACCGTCTGCCAAGCGTGGCGATTATGGCAATACCCCCCAATGAGCCCACAACACACCCATATCGGTCGTAGTGGTGATCTTTCGGGGAGGCCTGTGTCCAGCAGTGGACTTCATTCGGCCGAAATGATGAATAAGTAATTTATTTCTCACCACAATAATGGAAAAGTTGCAACAAAACACAATATTGCCTAGTTACAGTATTATTCAAATTTATTGTGGGAGACTGGTGTCTAAGCTAGGCCGAAGCCTGTGTTTCAGGTAAAGATGTCTGTCTATTTTGTCTATTATCGTATCATCCTCACCAAAGATCCAAAACGAGAAAACAGATTATACACGGGGCCACTCGTTTTCATCCGTGGGTGTTGTAAAAGGTAAGTAAATAATGAGTCGAGAGTGCGCTAAAAGTAACATGCCGCGATTAAAGGTCTATCTTCACAGCGTAATGATAGTTGCCAACATAGAGTTGAAATTTCTCTTTTGGAACTGGTTGCCATGGTGACCGAAAGAAGTATGGTCATGTCCAATCACTGTCGCGTTTATTAGTAGTCCCATGTATATATTTGATATTAACGGATTGATACAATGTTTTTCGTCTGAAGAGATCGTTGAAGTAGAACCATGTTAATTTAGCCATCTATATTATATCCAGCATTGTTGCGAACATTTTGCTGTCGCGATTCAGGGAATCATATAGTGGCGATATATGTATCGTAGTAAAGCTAAATATAAACATAACAGAAACATATTTTATTAATATTATTTAACACTAGTACATAGGCTGCACTAAAAGTATCGGGAATGGAATATTTCCACTGTTCCTGTCATATTAAAATCTTTTTAATTGAAAACTCCTTGGTTTTACAAATCGAATACCATTTAGTTATTTAAAAAAAGATTCACGGTCTTGTCACAAGGTTTTGTCAAACTTGTTTAGTCGTTGAGAAAATGGAATTAACTCGAGAAAATTCAAGAGCGATGATTTATTATGACTTTCGAAGTGGTTTAACACAAAAACAGTGTGTTGACCGGATGATTTCTGCATTTGGTGATGAAGCCCCATCCAAAACCACAATTTATCGCTGAATTTCAACGTGGACGTGTCAAGCTCAGTGATGATCCTCGTCAAGGTCGTCCAAAAACTGCAGTCACCCAAGAAAACGTTGATGCTGTGCGTAAGCTGATTGAGGAAGATCGACATGTGACATACCGCGAAATTCAGGCAACTTTAGACATTGGCATGAGTCAAATACAAATAATCTTGCATGAACAATTAGGTGTAAAAAAGTTGTTTTCCCGATGGATACCGCATTTGCTATGTGAAGAGCAAAAAGCGGCTCGCGTTACTTGGTGCGTCAGAACTCTCGTAAGATTCCACGCAGGATCCTCAAATGCTGTATACAACATCGTATCAGGTGACGAATCCTGGATATATGCGTACGAACCCGAAACAAAAAACCAGTCACGAGTTTGGGTGTTCGAAAATGAGTTAAAGCCAACAAAAATTGTTCGTTCACGGAGTGTTGCAAAAAAAATGGTGGCCACGTTTGTCTCCAAAACCGGCCATGTTACGACTATTCCTCTTGAGGGACAAAGAACGGTTAATGCAGAATGGTATGCTAGCATTTCTTTGCCACAGGTTGTTTCTGAACTCCGTAGAGAGAACTGCAACCGCCGCATCATCCTCCATCACGACAATGCGAGTTCTCACACCGCGCACAGAACAAAAGAGTTTTTAGAGCAAGAAAACATAGAATTATTAGACCATCCGCCGTACAGCCCCGACCTAAGCCCTAATGATTTCTATACTTTCCCTAAAATAAAGAATAAATTGCGTGGACAGAGATTTTCATCACCCAAAGAAGCTGTGGACGCCTACAAAACGGCCATTTTGGAGACCCCAACTTCCGAATGGAATGGTTGCTTCAATGATTGGTACCATCGTATGGAAAAATGTGTCAAATTTCGCGGAGAATACTTCGAAAAGCA